>CM076727.1:9006794-10206794 GCA_038501795.1 Pseudopleuronectes americanus | reverse complement strand
TAAGCTTTAACCTGAATTTTACTAGCAAATTTTAGAGAACCAGGGATAGAACAGAAAAGCATGTTGAGGAACACCATGTGTTCTTCAGCTGGAAATAAACCGAAGCTTAAGTCAACACGATCAATCGAAACCATTAAAAACTTGAAGAGATGAGCTGAGTCACAGGCTGGAAAATAATCATTCAACAAACATGAAAAAGACCTGACCATCCAGAGCCAGCAAGGAGGGAAAGTCTTTGCAGTTGGAGACTCCTGTTGAATCGGTGACACAAGCCTTCCACAGATTGGACCAGTAGGTAGCAGTGGTAATGACTGTTCCATCAAGTGAAGACACCTTCCAGTAGTCCGTCGGCAGGGTGGAGGAAACCAGCACCCACCCTGAGGTGCTGACTATAAAGCCCACGATCTCCTGAAGCATGCTGCTCATACCGCAAAGAGGAGTTTTATCTGTGCGCCTGTTGCTGTTGGACTTAGAATTGATCAGCGGTTCCCCTGGCTGGTACAGCTTGTTGAAAATGTGCTCGGCTCCGCACAAGCAAGTTCAATGGGGAGGCTGTGATTGATGGTTAATATGTTGTGAAGAGTTGAATTCTGCAGGGAGGAGTTTGGCCCGAAACATCAACACGTAGCCAATAGTCTATAGCGACCTCCACCCCCTCAACCAGTACACGTGACACACAGAGAGATGATTGGGACTGAGGCCACACGGAAAAGTATTGTTTTGGTGGCATCGTGTCCAATACTATTACAATAATTTAATTAATATGTGACAATTATACCTTTCATGGGAAAGTACTTCAGTAATTTTTGCTTTTGTAATATTTTTTGTTATAGTATAACTGTACTATATCGTCTGAAAGCTAGTACAACAGGACAAAAGCCATTAAAACGGCATTCAGAATGCAAACACAATGTATATTAGAGCTTCGCAGCTACCTATAATGAGAAATAAATAACTAAACTATTCTATATTAAATTTTTCTATATATTTAATTATTTAATTCTACACTTATTTCTGCATAATTATGGACACCGTGAAAAAAGAGTCAAGATTCTCAGCTCTATCTGATGGGGGCAGTCGTGTGATGACAGGAGCTATAGTGTGTACTGTGGAGGATTTAAACATTAACATATACTTGCACCAAAATAGATAAATGTTGAGATGAATAAACAACTCAATAGAATAAACACAATTTAGCTTACATTATATTTTACTCCTTATTCATCGATGCAGATGTGTTTACATATTAAGATGACAATAACAATAACCCCTTGAGTCTGGTAAATTTCAAAAACTATTATCAGTGATTTTTGTGGTTATTGTGACTTTTCGTCGAGATTTATCCTCTATACCGTATAGATTCATACACCAAAAGAAACGTCATGTCGAACTGAGCGACTGAATTGATAAACTGCTACATAAAAAAGTTAATAAATACAGTAACAACAGGAAAATCAGGTACAAAAATGCCCCAATAAATATTAAGTATAAATACGGCAATGACAATTCAAAACAAAAAAAACTATTTGATACGATACTGTTGTTTACTTCCTGTTTACATGACCTCTGCTGAACCTTCTGTGACTAAGACACTCTCAGTTTGACATTTCCGACAAAAGATTACACATTTACACTAACTCAGAATGAGGGCAATCATCTGGAACATAGATTACATTAACAAATGCTTTGATTATTTCTTTTTTCAGTTTACTTTTACAAAGATAGTTATCAGAATATATCTGGACCATTTACTCTTTTTAGGACAAAGATAATTTAAGTGTGTTGCTGACAATACACTGTCAGACAGACCCCTATAACAGAGATATTTATGGGAGAACAATAAGCTTTCTTAGCAAAACAGACATAAATCCGCCAAAGTCATTTTAAACTATGCATTAAATCCATAATCAAAGTGATAATATGTATTGGAGTGAAAGATGTTTAAATGTCTTCTACTAAGAATATGCTGTGAATTTACCCTTCTGAGTTTTGAAAGAATTGGAAGCAGTTTAATAACTTTACAAATCATCAATAAGCTTTTGGAAACAAGGTAGTTCATGTATTTTTTAAGTGAATATTTTTAAGTTACTTAAACTGAAAACTATTTAAAAACTATTATGGATATTTCATAAAGCATCTCCCCTGAACGTACACAGTGTTACCATAACGTTATATGTATGTTAACCCACTAGAAACATAACATAATTTACTCATCAAGGGATTTAACGATTATTGTTTTCAGGAAAGACTGAACAGATTTTGTTTGTGTGTGTGTGTGCGTGGCAGTCAAGACCCTCTGAACTTACCCTCCAGCTGAAAGATGGTGTGATGTGGTCTGCAATGCAGAGCTCCAATTGCATTGCCAGCACAGTTGTTCCACAGACCCTGAAGGATCCAGGTCGCCGTGATGACCGAGGACGCCCGGCTGGTGGCCCTCCATTCATTGGACACTGTGGCACCAATGGTGGCCCCCAGCCCGGCAAGGCCGCTGAGAAAAGCAACGATCTGCAAACCTGCCATGTGGCGGGTTAAAATGTGTATAACTGTCTTTTAGTAGATTCAAGAAAAAAAAGAGAGGGAAATAAATTCGCCCCAGGCAGGGAAATTACACAGTGGACATGTGTTTCACTGAGATGATTTACAGACAACATATCTTGTCTTCATCTCTAGTGGTGAGGGAGAGACACAGGTCTCTGAGAGTGATGAGGCAAAGAACGCATGAGCTGGCGGTTAGTCATTACGTTTTGGCGAGAAGTGTTTGAAAGGCTTCCTTTGTGTGCCCGTGTTATAGTGTGAAAAAAGAGAGACCGGGTATCACATTAACATCAAAAATAATAAAGGAGTAATGAGTAATCCTAAAAAAAAGAGGCGATGTGACAAAGTCCGGTTACTAGTTCATCTATTTGGGTGAATGACTAATGATTGCCAGATCATACGTGAACATATATGTTGTTTTTCATGTCCACTATTCTCATCCATCGGAAAAATCAAACAAAGTCACTTATAATGCAGTGATAATGAATCAGGCCCTATGACCAACTGAGTTTAAAACATTCAGGCTCTAAATCTTTCAGGTGGTCATGCCACATGGAGTTAACGATGGGAGGCAACTGACTTTATCAAAAAACATCATGTCCGCAATGAGCAGGGACACAGGAAGTCAGTCAGACCTGGGGCTCCAGAGACAAGTGTATTTATTGACCTCATATTAAATTCACGGACGCAGCAGTAAAACATTTCTGTATTGACTTGAACGGGTAACAACATTATATACCAGTTATTAGAACATTTTAAACTACAACAGACAGCAAACTTGAATGGGTTAAGGGCCATTAAAGAAAACCTCTTAGTTCCTACCTAACGTTACCTAAGTCATGTTCTACGTTTCATCGTATCAGGGTATACCCAAAAGTGTTTTAAAACAAAATCTGAATGGCTTCATGTTCGGCCTGATAATATCCTCATCTAAAAAGGTTTCTCACAGTTCCAGTCTGTCGCCTGTAGAGGGTGCTGCAGCCCCCTCAGCACTGCTTTTACCAGGGTCCCTGGCCATTACTCTCACATGCTGAGTCAGGTATACTTCAGATGAAACCTTTTCCCAAAGGTCGTCACAGATGACTTGGGTGATAATCAATGGAGTCGACTTATATGGGACAGTATCCAGACAGTCATTTCCTATGATAGATTCTGATCCTACCATCTGCAGCCTCAGCAGAAATCCAGATCATCCGGTTGGGCTACGTTTTATTCAGTCTTCATCTGTCCAGGTTTTGTGAGCCTGTGTCCACGGCAGACTCAGATTTCTGTTCTCGATCCTGAAGGCTGCTGTAGCTCGTTCGCCTCAGGCTCCCACGTGTCACTCTTTCCTGCTCACCACAGTAAAAACGTGGTAATCTGAGATAGCCCTTCTGGCATCTCGAACCGGGTCCAGCCATTCCTCTCCTGACGTTGAGTAACTTGACAGACTCACTGTTGTGTGTGAAAATCTCAGGAGATCAGCAGTTTCAGAAATATTCAAACCACTGAGAAGAAGAGTCACTTTCTTCTTTGGTGTTTTGACTTCGAGTCTATATCAGTAACTGAATGAAATCCAATAAGACCTCAAGCCTCTTTTACTTTTATTTTGAAGATTTTATTAATATTATTTCTAAGCTACTTTTACAGTTTTTTTAATTTCCTTGCCCAGCTATCCTCTCTCAGGTGTGATAAAGGAAACATTTTCAAGTCTTTTAATTTGATTGTAAAAGCATTTGCAGGGTGTTGACTTGATTCTCATTTAAGCATCTTCCTACTTTCACCACGGGTCCAAAGGTCTTCTAGTTTTGTGTGCAAATCCAAAACAAATCCACCAGTGTTTCCCTAAAAGTAGTAAAACTAAATACGATTGGATAAAGACGGGATGGAGGCTATGTGGTGGGATATGATGGACACTCGTGTCGGCCAATCCACAGGCGGTGGGCGGGATTTACGCAGCAACGCGCTCACTGCTGGAATAATCCCTGGGTCCTGTGAAAGGTGAAGTACTGACAGACTGTTGGAGTTTACAGACGCTTTTCTATCACTGTTTTCTTCTCTTGAGTCTTGAGTCGGTATCCCTCCTGCCACACCGCCTGCAGACTGACTCCTCAGGCGGGGTTTTTGAGCTCCTGGTGCGCATGGAACCTCCGCGGAAGGAGGCGAAGGATAATCCGTCGGCCTCAGCTAATCTTCTCTCCAAGATTTTCTTCTGGTAAGAAAAGGTGTCAGCCGTGTTTGACACGAGTTGAATGGAGAGAGCTCTCCTGTGTGTGACGGGCTGAGGAGAGGCTGTCCCCTGGGTGTGAAGTGGCAGGTAGCCGCGGAGCATCCGTCCGTGCGTAATAAACATCATGACCCACACTGGAGAGGAGAGAGAGCTCAGGCTGCACTACGGCTCGAATTAAGTCCAGCAGTTTCAGAGCAGAGCAGGAACAACTGTGTGCACGTCGGTCACAAAGAGCTGGAAGAAGAGGCATTTGTCTTTATTCCTCACATGCACAATGAAATATGCATTCGAATGTTGAGTGTTGTTTCTGTGCAGGCAAAACAAAACTAGTAAATCCTTTCAAATACCTTTGTCTAACACATTATTACCAAAATGTTTTAAACCCCAAACATCTCACTAAGTTAACTAAACAGTGTCAATACATTTCATGGTATTTTAATGTGGCAGCTTGTTCAGGTGATTCCACAGACACATTGTTGTCTCAGGGTGAAAGTTGATTTAAATTGTCTCAGGTCGAACAATGTTAAGAAAGTTTCTGACGTTTTATTTATACTGTATATCCATTTGTGTAATGAGGGTTATATTATGCAGAACTTAGTAAGCAGTAAAACAAAAGTGGCCAACAGGATTTACATCTGAATTAGGGCTGGGGACACATGACACACATATTCTGTTGATCAGAATTTTGAATGACAAACACTTTAAAACATTTTCCAGCTTTCCTAATTATGCCTCTTCAACGTGGTTGCAGATGAATACGCATTATATCATTATATGTCATATTGCTGTTGTTGTTGACTCAAACTTGATTGTGACAAGAATTGAAATGATTTACTGCCCAGCCCTAATCTGAGTCATACTTCAGTAAAAAGTACTTCAATACGTGTACTTACTACCCATGAATGTCTGTCATTTCAGTAATTATTTTCACTACTATATGTTTTTTATCTCCAGTTGGCTGAATCCCTTGCTCAGAATCGGCTACAAGAGGAAATTGGAGGAAGATGACATGTATAATGTTCTACCCGAGGACGCGTCCCATAGACTTGGGGAGGAACTACAGTGGTATGACATTATATACTTTATACTTTTTTGCTATTTGCATTTATTTCAGTGTGATCTAAATGTATTGAGATGTACATTTCCAGCTTTCTTCTTTGACAGGAAAGACACCACAGTAATCTGCATTTTACAGAAAGCCGACCTTTGATATCAAGCAGTAGAATCTAGGGTTCAAACACTGTCTGGAGCCATGATGCTGCTCCTCTCTATACAACTCCCACAATGAGAATATGGGCTTTGTAACTCCTGCACATGCAGGTTTGCGGCCTGCCAGTACCAGCCAAGCCCTTAAGACCTGGTTACCATGACTGCAGCTCTCCCCCCACTTCACAGGTTTTCACGAGGACATGCCAAAATACCGACTGACCTTTCTCAGTATCGACTTTCATGATGGAGGGTCTACCTCAGTACATTTTATGGTACCAGAAACTGAACCAACCAGCTCCATAGTAACCCCCTCCGTACTCTTATCCGCACAATAGTGCCCGGGCTGAATTCTTCTGTCAGAACTCGCCTGAACCCGATCACAGAGACTTAAGGTCTCACTTTGATTTTCTTCCAGTCTCAGAGAATTAACTGACCCTGACTGGACGAAGCCTGATGCAGTTGATATGAGCTCCACTGTGTATACCTCTCCCTGACACATATGGTTATATGTTTTCCTAGATTATAGCAATGTAAAAAAGCGCAGTCAACGTGTCCGACACAAGCTCAAGTATAATTTCAAATGTTTTGTCCAAACCCGTTGTGGCCTGTCAGGGCCCGACTGGCCCGGGTCGGGTAGCCACACACTATTGTGGATGTCGACTAACAACACAGGACTCGGTTTAGATGAGAGAGGCCTCTGTTGACATCCAGCCCACAACAAGGTTTCATTAACGATAACTTAAAGTGCCTCTGAAGGAAAATAGTAGGAAGAAAGCTCTGGCACTCTTACCCATGTGTAAACCACATTTAGAGCTTAACTCCCACAAATAATTTATGAATATTAAAAAGACCACTTCTCTTTAAGGAGACTATATCCAGAATGGTAGCCAACCAGAGACTCTCGTGACTCCACCACTTCCTGACTCTCCTCAGCCTGGACCCTCCCTAAATAGCAGAGTGACCACGACCTGTGACATCGGACTTGCTGTTCTGTGTTGACTGGAACCTACTTACTGTATATATAAATAGTACTTTCCCACCTGTCACATGAGAGGGGGCTCTTCCCCCACACTGACCTTGACTCAGGAGAAGCCATATGCTACTTTAAATCTGTGTGTGAACACAACGTGAGTCCGGCAGGAGCCCTTCGAGTTGAGAGCTTAATTGTGACTGTAAGTGCAGTTGGCTCGTAGCAGATACAATTTTCTTACTAAAATATATAACCTTTATTAAACACTGCAGCAATTTACAACTTGTAGGAACACAAACCTTATCATGTCCGCTAGATGGATGATGACATTTGGCAAAAATAAATATGCTGGCTTTACTAATATAAATGTTGTATTAAATTAAATTTAAAAAAAAACCGAATTAATTAATTAACCAAGTGAATGGAATTCACTTTTTTATATTAATTGACATGATTTAAAATAACCAATTAATTTGATTAACTTCTTCGATCATTCAAATTTTATTTGTATAGCTCATATATTCACAAATTATAACGTCTCATAGGTATAAACAAAGTGCGAAAAAATACTTTAAAAGTTTTGTATCAGAAATATTATACAGAAACTACATGAGTAAATTCTTCATTATGTAGCAGCCTGTATGTGAACAACCCCTTATTCAATATAGAAGTTGTACTAGTATTGACCCATGCAGGTAACATCCTCACTAGCTGTATATTGACGATTATGCTACTTAAAATATGTACATCAATTCCTCATGAGAAGCTTTTAGTAGCATTGATTTCTTGGGAATAACCTCCATTGTGTTAATTTTACTAAGTTTTCTTTGTTAAGGACTAGTGACTACATGTAATTGTGGCTTTTCTTGTCACTTCTTTTCAAAGGTACTGGAATCACGAAGTTCAACAGGCGGCGAAAGAAATGCGCCCACCGAAACTTTCCAAAGTTCTTGTTCGGTGCTACTGGAAATCATACTCGCTAATCGGAATATTCATCTTCATAGAGGTACAGTGTTGTCTCAAAGTGAAACCAAACATTAAAATGTGTTTTAATGCAGCCCATTAATGTCTTCCTTGCCTCCTCCCGGTCTCTATCAGGAAGTGATCAAAGTGATTCAGCCGATGCTCCTCGGGAAGCTGATCGAATACTTTGAGAGGAATGAGCTGATCGACACAGCTGCAGTCCACGAGGCCTACATGTGTGCTGCAGGCATCTCACTGTCAGCCATGGTCCTGGCTGTGCTTCATCATCTCTACTTCTACCACGTCCAGCGAGCAGGCATGAAGATCCGTGTGGCCATGTGTCACATGATCTATCGGAAGGTACGTCACTGTGTATAAATAATTCCCGTGTTTTTACAACTCGATATAACTCCTTTGTTCTGCACAGGCTCTGCATCTTAACAACAAGGCATTTGCCAAAACTACCACCGGACAAATTGTCAACCTTGTTTCCAATGACGTCAACAAATTTGATGAGGTGATTATCAGAAATTTTATATTAACATAATAGGTAAATATTCCAGATCTTACATTCGCATTTACATATATGATTTTTTTTAATTATATTTTACAGGTAACCTTGTACTTGCACTTTTTGTGGGTTGCCCCCCTACAAGCAGCCACTGTGGTATGGCTGTTGATGTATACAATAGGCCCATCATGCCTTGCGGGAATGGCCGTCTTCATCTTCCTGATGCCGGTACAAACCATGTTTGGACGTCTGTTCTCTAGACTAAGGTCTGTGGTCATGCACCCGATTAATCAAACATTTTCCTGCTTTCTAAAGTTGTATTCACTTAATTGAGTAAATTCAAATAAGTGACCCAAATTAAATAGAATTAATTCACTTTTTTTAATTCTTCCTGCTAACGTAAGTTGCTGTTGCACTGGCGCCATCACTGCTAATGTTCTCTGTTGCTGTTGCAGGGCTGAAACAGCAGTGTTAACAGACGAGAGAATACGCACGATGAATGAAGTCGTCACTGGGATCCGTGTGATAAAGATGTACGGGTGGGAGAAGCCTTTCGTTGCATTGGTGGATGAGATCAGAAGGTAATCGATGATATTTTAACAGAAAAGTAGCAAATCTCTCCTAATAACAAACATATAACCAAACAACTAGTCGTATATGATGTCGAAAAATAAACACTACTAATATACATAATGGAGGACTTTCTGATGGACGTGTCTTGTCATTGCACAGAATGGAAATCTCCAAGATCATGAAAAGCTCCTACCTGCGTGGCCTGAACATGGCGTCTTTCTTCGTCGCCAGCAAGATCATCATCTTCAACACCGTGTGTGTTTACGTACTCACAGGGAACACGTTGTCCTCGAGCAGAGTGTTCATGGCGGTTTCCCTCTACGGGGCCGTCCGACTCACCATCACACTCTTCTTCCCCTTCGCCATAGAGAAGGTCTCGGAGTCTCTCATCAGCATCAGAAGGATTCAGGTAAATGCACCAGAAGACACAGTAACGTAAAGTGTGTGTTAGTTATCGACTGTGAAAACTGAAGCTCGGAATGTGACTCTTCCTCACAGACTTTTCTGCTGTTGGATGAAGTAACTCCTCAACATCTGGGACTTCCTGGGGTAGAGAAGAAGGACTGTGTGGTGAAGATTCAGGATTTAATATGCTACTGGGATAAAGTAAGGAGCATTGTGGAAAATGGGTCTCATTCTTTTATCTTTAATATGTATCACATGAAGTAATCCTTAGATGCCTCAATGGTCTAAGCTCAGATGGTGTCACATGCTACACAGATTGTTAAATCCATGGGAAAACCAGACTGCACCGTATTGTGAAGTCAGGAAATGGCCGTGTTTAAGTTAATTTGTTTGTTCTTTCTACAGATGATAGAGAATCCAACTTTACAGAATGTGTCTTTCACTGTGAGGCCAGAGCAGCTCTTGGCAGTAATTGGACCTGTCGGTGCTGGAAAGGTCAGGTCTGTTCCCTAGTCACAGGTTTATTCTCATGCACAAGTGATTTAAGCCTGAGAAGGATTGTCTGAACAGCTCGTATTGTAAAATCAACTTTATTTACCATGAATGACATAAGCCGTCTCGACTTAAATTACATATAAAATGCAAATGAGGCAAAGTTGACTAATACAAAGAGACGTTCAACATTTTTCGTGAATTTAAATTACATTACACATAGTTTACCTGACACATTTATTAAATGAACAAGAAATTGTACTAATACTTATACTAATTATACTGGGAGACGATGCTTAGTGAGCAGTAATTGGTTTTCTGTTATGTATGTGTTTGATGGGAGAAGTTTCAGGAAAACCCAGTTGTCCTAATATCTGCAGTGCTTTTGTCTCCCCCTTCTGGCCGTGACAGTAATAACAGTTATCATGATCCTACCTCATACTTCTATTTTAGTCTGTAATCTTAACTCGTCGAGTTTATTCGATCTTTTAGCATCAGAAACTTTTCGTGAACCTTTTCACAGCTTTTATTCCATCATAGCCGCCACCATGCTGCCATTTGCTGTCGCTTACTCCACCTCCGTCGCTATGGTTACTCCCTATACTACTCTACTACCAGCGCTTCGACGCAGACATGTCGTCACAGAAACCAAATTTAAAACATCTGTGTATAACTAAATAAAAAGAGAATAACCGGGTGGTGATTGGCTTCACCAAAGTCATACTGTATATTCTCAAATCCTGTCCTGTTTGGAGCAGCACTGTGTCACTTATTGACCCCGAGACAGTTTGTTCTGGCTGTTTACCTCCTCCACTGGACACTCTATTGTAACTGTGGTTGTTATGGCAACTGCCAGCAGATATTGGACACTTGAAGGTGAGCATAGCTTTAGTCCAGGCCGGTCACGACTTCAAGCTCAGCCCCGATCCAGCACATCAGCTGACGGCAGCAGATCCTTGCGCCTGCTCACATCAGCTGACGGCTCAGCTGATCCCCTCCTATTTCATTCAGTTGGTAAAGCTCACATTGCGAGCTGTGTTTAAGCTGCTTTAGCTTCCTGCTCTTCCTGGAAGTGTGCTCTCCCTAACTTTCATGGAAGAGCAGAGGGATCCCAGAACTTAAATCTAATACATTTGTACATACAAACGTTTTTAGAAATGGACGTCGGCATCAACCTGTTCTGAAACATTGCTTCAATAACGTCAAAGACACTAATGATGTGCGTTTGTGTGTTGAAACGTGTCAGTCCTCACTTCTCAGTGCCATCCTGGGAGAACTGAGTCAGGAGAGCGGTGTGGTCAAAGTCAAAGGAGAGCTCAGCTACACTTCTCAGCAGCCCTGGATTTTACCCGGAACGATTCGAAGCAACATCCTTTTTGGAAAAAAATTCAACCCCAAGAAGTATGATCGAGTTCTGAGAGCCTGCGCCCTCAAGAGAGTGAGAATCACTTTGAGTCATGTTCCCAAATAATCCCATTTCCCCTTGTACTTTCACGCTATGCCGGCCAGTTATCTGCACAGTTTTAGCACGTGTAACCTGCAGTGACCTCGGTGTGAATGTGAATAACTGGTAAAGTTGCACTTGGACCCTGCTCAGGACATAGACCTGTTGCCAGGTGGCGACCTGGCGATGGTCGGGGACAGAGGGGCCAACCTCAGTGGGGGACAGAAGGCCAGGATTAGTTTAGCCAGGTGTGTTGAATAACCTATATAAGAATAATTTTGATCTGTGGTGTGTCTAACAAAGCAAACCTTCATACATTGTGTGTGTGTGTGTGTGTGTTCCAGAGCAGTGTATCAGGATGCAGATATCTACCTGCTGGACGACCCACTCAGTGCTGTGGATGCTGAGGTGGGCCGGCACCTCTTTGAAGAGTAAGTCTGGTTCAATGCGTTTCCCCCATTGTTTTCATTCACAGTTTGTCATTTCTTCTGTTCTTGTTTTACTCAGGTGCATCTGTGGACTTTTGAGGAAGAAGCCTCGCATCTTGGTTACACACCAACTGCAGTATCTGAAGGCTGCAGATCACATAGTGGTCTTAAAGGAGGTATGTTCTTAATTTCTGTTTGTATCAAGTAAACATTTCATGTCCAAGAGAATTGTTCACAATGACACAAGGGATGAAAAGGTTACTAAGACACAGGCGCAATAAGCAATGTGCAGTTGTAGTAAAAAACACAGTGTCAGAGCTACAGATTTATTTCAGTTGTATAAGCAGACAACTTCTAAAGTGTTCAATGATTTTCTGTCTTGAGCATCATCATGATTTTCTAAAATAACCACTTTTCCTCCTTTAATTTTGCACAATGTATATGGGACTTCACATAGGCTATTTTATTTCTAATGAATTTTTTAACTTGTGTTTTGAGCATTTAGCACAGTTTAAAAATACCACATCAATACTGATAACCATACTGGTTCTGACGCCTCAAGTACTCAAAGTATTTTCTACAAAATTAATTTAAACACAGCACACTTTAGCATTGTTTGATTCCACTGTATTGTCTCTACCTCAAAGCATAATTTTAGTAATTCGACACCAAAAGTCTGCATCGTGAGAATCAAATATTCTCTCTTGAAGACTGGAAAGTTTTTTTTAAAAGGTTGATAGTTACCTGAGTTCTGCAGCTGCAGTCAGAATAGTAAATAATAGCTATAGCAGATTTTACAGATCTGATCAATCCGCGTCCACATCGCCCCGATAATTAGTAAATAATAGAAGGAAAAACACTACTATTTTTCAGGGCCGCTGAAATTCTGTGATGGATTTACCCTCGTACTCAATTTATATATATAAATTATCTATAAAGATTACATCAATTTGTTATTTTAATTACTAATGGAAGAGCCTCTTTTAGGACATCAGATTATGAGATGAGTGTAAATCGATAGCATCAATCCTGGCAGATTGAATATCACGTCAGGTTCTCTTCTCTGCCGTTGCCAGGGCCAGATGGTGGCACAAGGGACCTACAGGGAGCTGCAGAGCTCTGGACTGGACTTCACCTCCCTGCTTAAGGAAGAGGAGGAGAACCAGGAGAACGAGAGACAAGGAACTACTCCCATCCCGGGGACTGTCTCCCGCTTCTCCCATACACTGTCTGACAACTCCATGTCCTCCATGTCCTCCCTCTCCTCCTCTCGTCACTCCCTGATCGAAGGAGGAGAGCCACCTTCAGCGGTTGGTAAATTTCAGACCTTTGAGTAATTCATTTAATTGCGTAGTTTTGAGTTTGAGCAGCTCAAATCAGTTGTCATCTATATTTTTAAGCATCTCGTAGTGGAGGGAATAAGGCCAGTTGTGTATCTGTTCGACCACTAGAGAGCAGAAGATACTCACATTTCCCCATGTCGTGTGTAGCTTGATGTTGTGCGGTGCTGAGTGACTGGTTGACACGAGCATCTATCTGCAGGTTGTGCGACCGGCAGAGGAGGAGGCGCGCTCAGAGGGAAACGTCGGCCTGCGTCTGTATGTGCAATATTTCATGGCAGGTGCTAACATCCTGGTCCTCTTGGTGCTGCTTTTACTCAATGCCTTAGCACATGTGAGTTTTTCTTCATTTGCTTTCGGTCTGTATTTGATATAAAAGGGAATAATCGCCAAGACAAGAAGTTTAATGTGATTTTTATTTTTGTTTTTCTCTGCTGTGAAAATTTGTCATTTTTGTGTAGATCACATTCGTGCTGCAGGACTGGTGGCTTGCTTGCTGGTGAGATTTTGTTTCTTTTACGCCCTGGACCAAAATATATATAAGTCAAAAAAGAAGATGGATAACAGGTCCTGTGAGCCAAACTGACATTTTTCCACAGACTGGAAGTGGTTGATATTTTGATGGAAGACAACTGAACAAAAACTGTTTTTCTTGGCATTATCTGTCACTTGTTGAAACTGACCTTGTACTTTAGGATGGGAGAAATGTGTTTTGTCTCTTTTGCCTTCATGTTGCAGCTTTATTTTGTTCCCTGTGTTTACTTGTCCTTGTGGATTTTTTTGTTGTTGTTTCTTTTGTGGCCGACTCGCAGGGCCTCTGAACAGAAGCACATCAATGTGACGGAGCACCTCAATGGCAGCTTCCCTCGGCAGCTGGACCTTGACCTGTACCTAGGTGTTTACGCAGGTGAAGCCCACGAAGCGCACATACCTTTTTTATGTACTGTGAGGCTCTCAATTCGCCGCCATTCAATGAACAGACCCACAGTTCTTTGGCTGTGACCCAAGGCCTTCAAGGCCCAGTGTATGTGTACATGGGCCTCAGCTGTACGGGGAGATAGCGGTTCCTTTCTTGTTTGCTGCTGTTGGATTGCTCCGATTTTCTTCCTGTGTGACTCCCACCCTTTTCCCTCGTTCAGCCTTTGTATCCACGGTGATGGATCAGCATTCAAGTCCAAAATCATGATTGAGAGACCCCCGAAGTGGAAAACATATGTTTTTGCTTAACAATGTCATCTTAACAGCTAATCATGGAACAATCATTGTGGTGTGCTGATGCATTATCTCCCTCTGCTTTCCTCAGGTTTAACAGCCTCTTCAGTTGTTTTCGGCTTCCTCCGCAGCTTGCTTTTCTTTAATGTCCTGGTGAGCTCGTCCCAGACCCTGCACAACAGCATGTTCACCGCCATCTTGCGGACCCCGGTGCACTTCTTCGACATCAATCCAATCGGTAAGCCGCTCCCCACCTCATCAGCTATTCATCTGAATAACTGATAACCGTTTTGCCAGCATTTGTCAGGGTTGTATGAGCGATGAGCCGATTGTGACGTCTAGTTTGCACTTGTTGTGGAAGTTATTGTGTTGACGTCTCACCACTAGAGAGCAGACTGTTCCTTGATTGTGTGGCGTCGTGATCCACTTAATAAACGTCCGTGTGCCTGCCCTTAAACTCTAGTGTTTGTCATTTCTATCAAGTTGTGTAGCTTACAAGAAGAAATGACACATTAAAATGTAAAATTCACATAAAATGAAAGATTTTTTTAAATATTATGCACATTTAAAAAATGTATAAATATAATAGAATGTTTTTGATTTAATTTAATGATCTAACATATAATGATATTGATTTTTTTTATTTGACTTAATGCTTATCTCCGGTTTTAGATCTAATTGTTAATGAAATGACATCATATAAGTTGCATTTGGGAAGTAAAGCATTGTTTGTCAAAAGCAAAACACTTGTTACGTGACTTTATATTATCCACAATGTGTTCTAAAAGGAGCAGAGGGAGTGTTATCATCCTTATTAAGAGCCCATACAAAGAAAGCAAACAGTCATGCAGAATAAATACTGTTTGCATTAGATCTTGGAAAGCGTTGTGTTTGGATAAGAGAGCCGTGCAAACACAGACGTATTTGTCTTGTGCACTGTATCAGAAATCTTTGATTATTTCATTAGCTTTGCCGGCTGTAGCCGCCCGCTCAATGGAGTGGACAGATGGACACGATATTAAAAGTGAGCAAACACTTCAAATATGTCTGTCTTTACTCAGGGAGGACTCCTGTTTCTTTAAAAAAAATAATTCTGCAGGTGTGTTTTCACGTCACCTTCAATAACAAGCGGTTAAAACTGCGAGAATAATTAAAGTTATGTTGGAATCCTTTGTGAAACCTTCTGCTCCTCTTGATTTAACACGATTTTCTTGGTATTAATTAAAAAACACATTTTTAATCAGGTGAAATCATGTCAGCGCTGTCTGTCATTCATATCCACCGTCAACTGTCGAGTGGCCCACTTTGATAACTTACATTTTTCTGCAGCATTGTTCACCTGTCAACAGATAATTACTCAGCCTAATCTTTTCATAGTGGAGGTGCATGTACGACACAATCAGCTCGGGTGGGAATTCTCAGCAGGTAGGGAACCTGAGTCTGTATAATGACTCATAATAAGCTGGTAACACAAGTCTAAATATGATTTGTGGGTGTTGAGGAGCTTGCGGTTTCCACTGGCATTAGCAGTGGGTGTAGCAACAAAGCTTTCCTTTGCGAAGCAGTGTTTGGTGCAAACACCACAGGTCTTAATCTTTGGGCTTTTGTTTTTACTGCCGCCGTTGTGTTGCGTATTTGACTACCTGGCAGCTTATCTGGGTGTGCCCCTGCCCGGTAATCTACACACAGGAGGAGAACAAACAACTTTCACTGAATTGTGTTCCTTTATTCTCTCGCTCTGTATTTTTGGGTGATTCATTCACTTTATCAAACCTACAGACAGAGACAGCTGTTGTCAACTCTTCCGTTTTCTCTTCTTTCCTCCTTGTATTTTTTTCTCCCTTCTGTCTAAAGTACTTTTATTCTCCCTTTTTTTTTAAATACTTGTCACCACCTTGTCACTGCTGCTTCCGCGTCCACTCTTGTATTGCTGTGAGTGCGAGTAATTCCTACTGTGTGCCGATGTGTTGTTAAGGATTTGACAAATGTTTACATGTGTCAGTGATGTGTGTGCTGCCGCTGAATGGGCCCCAGTGTGTGAGTGTGTGTGTGTGTGTGTGTGTGTGTGTGATAGCTGTCCTCAGAGTTAAAGGTTACCATTTCAGGCCTCGCTGCACAAAGGTCTTATTTGTTATTCTGTGAATGTGGTTTGTAACAATAGAGTACAGCACTGGTGAATTATGATTGACGGAGAACCACTGTAGCTCCTCTGTATCAGCCGCTGAATGCCTCTGTGCCGTTTGAATCAGGTTTCTCTGTTATCTTTTGTGCGGTGTGGAGATAGTTGATTTCCAAGTTGGGGCTTTTTGGTGATTAAAACCTTTTATATGTTGCAACAATACTATTCGACAAGTTGTATGATAGCGGGAAGCCTGTCGATCCCAATGCGAAACTGAAATTGCCTCCATTATGTGGATTTGCCCAACTTAATATATTCGCGTTGCTCAATTTTGCTAATAAGTACAGTCTTATTACAGCTGTTCATCCAAATTTGATCCAGTTAGAGCAGCACAGACAGCGGCGGATGTGTTGAGCTGATGTTGATCCCTGTAATTTAGTGTCATTGAGTGGGCTAATCCCCTCAGAGACTGCAGGCCAGGGCTTCAGCTCATCAGCACAGTGAAGGAGTGGAGTTTCAGACAACACACACACACACACACACACACACACACACACACACACACACACGCCTCTACCATCCCTCCGTTCACGTCGGCATAGTGGGGCCATCCCAGCGCCTGGTGTCACTCAGCTGCCGTCGACACCAGGGAACTTTAGATTTTCTGTCGCCGGTGATGTGAGATTCTAATTGTGTTTACAGAGGCAGTGTTTTTAATGTCTGTATTGCAGCTCCGGCTGGTGTCGAGAGCAAAGTGGAGGGAGTAGTGCAGAGAGGATGATGATATCGAAGTGTGTAAATTGAATGTGGAGATGGAGCCGTGTGTGTGTGTGCAGTGTGGCTGATAGGGCTCCCCCTCGCTCGGCACTTCCACTATTTAATTGCATGAAAGGGAAGGAGAGGAGATTGCAGCAGCCTGGCGGTGTGAGCGGAGAGAATGGATTTAGAATGTATTAGTATTGGCAGCAAGGTGCCGGCGGTGGGAGGCTGCCCCGGGCTGCTGCGGGCCCTTCATGGAAGTGCAGGTGAGCTGTGCCACCTCCAGCCTTGGCAGCCCCCTCCCCTGTCTTCCTTCATTATCGTGCTCGCTTCACTGAAAGGCCCCTCCAACTGCACCGGGGCCCACACATGGAGCGGCTCTGAGTTGTCCCCTTATCTTGATGTTTACAGGGTACAGCGATTTGCCACACGCCCCGCTCTAGCCGGACCCCACTGTTCCACTTCTTTAGGTGTGATTGGGGGCCCTGCTCAAATAATATCTCCAACTGAAGGGGCCACCTTAGTTGGGAGGGCTTGATATTTCCCAATCTGAAAAAAAGTGGTGCAAATCACCCCTGGAGTCTTAAACCATGAGAAATTGTTTGATACTAATGCTGCTGATATCCTAAAACGTCTATACCCCTCTCTGCACAATAGGTGATATTGTTGACAACCACCCATAGTGATTGAAGCCATTGTCCCACACCGATCTTACCTCATAGGCATTGCCATGCAGCGAATGTCTTTGTGTAACTGCATCACTGTAATGTATCCCCTCCATAGTCTGTGCAGGATGGAGAAAGGCCTTTACTTCATCCCCTCTGATACTCTCTGTTAACTGAGCCGCTTGTCAAACAGCTGATAGCTGAGTGATGTGCTCTGCTCCAACACCCTCCAACCATGGTATGATGTAACCCGCAGAAACCTAGCCTTTTCTCATTGGCATTGTTTGCCAAATATGCATGGATTTGGGTCATCTATGGCTTAGACAGTGAAATTACATACAAATATTATTGGATCTTGCACAAACACAGTTTGACAAGCACTCCCCCTACTCCCCAGACTAAAGAAGAGATATTCCTCTCTCGTACAGCAGCAGCTCTGCCCCCTTGCTTGAACCTTCCCCTCAGGATGTCTGTATGCTAAAGGGGCACTCACACTGTGAATAAGATTAGTCTGCCTCCAAGTGTACAACATGCTTATGCCACTTGACTTTGAATCAGCGCTGATTTGGAGCATTGCTAGGTTGTTGTGGGGAATAATGCTCTGGCTGGGTTTATGCAATGGATGTTATGGGGAGCCCGGCCTCGTCTGCATGCATGTTTTTAGGCGGGTGCAACATTTTGGATAAAGCTGTAAGCTGCTTACGGCCGTGGAGAGAGGTGATTACAGGGCCCACCTCCGTAGGACCGAGCAGGAGGCTGGGAGGCAACTTTTAGGTCAGTGATGCTATGGCTGCACAACGCCTCGAGTGTGCAATACCGTCACGTTGTGCCAACGTGCCTCTCCGCCATCCCGCCCTGTTTCACGGCCTTTTCTGTGAGCCTGGATCAACTCGTCGACACGCTCGTTTGGTTTCACTTAATCGAGGCTGTACCCTAAATATGCTGCTTTATTTACACTATCCTCCGACAGATATTATTGTCTGCTTGGCGAAATGTCACTGTGAGAAACAATGGGTTTATTTAGTACATTGTGAAACGTGACACCATTTTGTTGGGAACGTTGACACATAATAAACACTTACTACAAGCAGCTGCTTTTCTTTTAACTGAAGCTGTATCACTGCTGCCACGGCTCTGCTACTTGTGTTACTCCGAGAGTCTGGAGGTTTTCCTTTCTGAAAAAATCCTTTCTGTCTTGCCTCTCCCTTGCTCGTTGTCTTGTAAGTGGATTGGCTATCACTGACCCTGCAGTAAATAGTGTGTGAACCCAGCCAGGATGTAATCTTATGTGCTGTGGGATCCAAAATAGAGGGGGGGGGGCAAAGTTACTAAAGGAGTGACAATAGAAGGCCGCCACAGCACCTGCCGAGCCACTAGCCAAAATAATGAACACCTGAGCAGATTGGAGGCAACTCAATTAACGTCACCGACACTGGCAGTCGGAAAATAAAGGCAGGTACGCGGCTTCTGTTGCCCTTTTGTTCCCACACAAAAGGTTCCCTTACGTATTCAGCCGAGCAGGGCAGTCTCTTTGAAACGCTAGATAAATAATGATTCATTGTTTAATCTAGATTGGCATGTGTTTTTCATCTGTTATCACACTCTGTGTATAAGCTCCTTTCTAATAAGTCAAAAGGTACTTTGCTAACACTTGCTCAATTGTAAATTAAAGCAAATAAAAATGTTTTTATAGGGTGTGGAGAAGCTAAAGGATATAAAGCTTTGTAAATCTTTATTTGATTTAGATTTATATCGTATAATAAATACCCCATGTGTTCGCTCACACTGAACAATTATACATCACCTTTTTCAGCAGATTTTCCTGCATCATTTCTGATAGAACACTTGGTATCCAATAGAAAATCTGCTGTGTAATATGTGCTTCTATCATGCACAGATCCACTCTGATCTCATCTGATCTGCTCATTTGTGTCTGTGTTGTTTTCCCAGGGAGAATCCTCAACAGGTTTTCAAAGGACATCGGTTACCTGGACTCTCTGCTCCCGTGGACGTTTGTGGACTTTATCCAGGTGAGTCTCACCTCGGCAGGTTTGGTCGCTGGCGCTGCGGCATGGGGAGGCCATTTCATGCCTGGCTAAACCTGCTTTGTGGTCTGGGCCCCCTAATCTGGAAACAATTACTGTAGGATTACCCGGCAGCGCGGCCCAGCGCCTGCACAGATTTAATAAAAGTGTGCACATAGGCTGAGGGCGTGGCTCTCTCAATGTGACACAACAGAAACGGCATCTTCTGAGAATACGTATGGAGACTACGGAGCAAGTGAGTGGGAAGAGAAAAGGAGTCAAAGAGGAAAATGAAGGCCACAGGATGATGGGTCAGATGTGGAGGAAAACAGTGGGAAGGAGGAGCAGCGGGCGGGGGGTGACAAGGATGATGTGTTGAGTGTCAAAGAGAGAAAGTGTGATCAGCAGGCGTACAGCAGTGGAGCTCAGTGCGTGGTGGTGGTGGAGGGGGAAGGGGACGGGTCAGGTGGATCACATCCAGAGTGGGACTTGCCTACTCTCAGCACAATTCACCTCTAAGGTTCTACGGTCTTACTGGCCCGGTAGCCAAGGGCCACCCTGGTGTGTAACCAGGTTAGGTTACCAAATGCCACCCTGCCACGGTGACAGCCATCTCCCACGAAAGCCTGCGGAGATGAGCCAGCTCATGCACCTATAGCGCCACAAAGAAGGGAATGTTCGCTGCACAATTTGAGGTAGAGGAGCAGGCGTGGCTCCTTGGTTCGGGCCAAAGAATAGAACAAAGGCGCGCTGAAAAAGAATCCCCCCCTCACAATGCCTGAGTGATGTTTGTGGCAGATACCCATCTCACGCTAGACAAAAGCCATCTTAAATGCTGAAAGCACAAAAGATCATTCGCACAAAAGCTTTTTGTCTGCTATAGTTCCCCTCATTTTGATAATAAGGCGAATAATGGCTGGAGTAAAATAATAACTTTGTAGACGGCCCATAAGGTCCAACAAAACACAGGGAAAGTAGAATAGGTCATGAGTGAAAACAGACTTGTGTGGCACAAACTGTACTTCATACATGACGTACAATCCGACATATTATTACACACTGGGTCTTTTATTTGCTGATTACAAAGCTAATGATAAAGTCCATATAATGAGCAATCGGTGTTAAAATAAGACTAAATGTTTCCTGTGGATGTTGTTTCTGGGTGTTTCGCTGCACTAGAAAGTGGGAGGTGATTGTGAGGGTGGACAAAGGTGGCATCTTTTTGGACAAAACACTTTTGTTTGCGCTCTTTTCTTGCTCTTGTTTGCAGGTGTCTTTCACAGGGCAGCCTTTTAATGCTTTCAGGAAGGAAGATTTTCCCCCTTTTTATTCTATCCAAGTATCATAAAGGCAGAAAAGCCACTGATCCCGACTATTGTTGCTCACTCGCGGAGGGACATTTTCCTATAGTCATTGTTTAAATGGTTGTCAGTGGGGGAATAAAGTGAAACTTCATAAACAATTGCCCTAACTGGTTTATCTCTCCCTATGGGGAGAGGCTGCCTCTGTGCGGGGATTTGCACCGGAGCTTCCTCCTTTATGGTGGAGTAAGCACTTCAAGGCCTCTCAGCACAGCCCCCATACCCTCCTAACAAGGGGATTCCCTCAAGCTGGGTGAACCTGGTTAAACCCCAGAGCCTGATTTCTTCCACAGGTCTCATTTAGTAGTAATTTAGTATATTGGGAAAAAAGGGCTCTTTCTCTCTGCTCTTTATGGATGAGGGACAAAGACAGAAATGTCAATTAAAAACACCTCAGGCTTTCGGGACCGTCGGCTTTTGTGCGGACTTGACCTTTAAATCCCGGGTTGCCTCTATTTTCACAGAGGGCGTAGAGGAGGAGGGCAAGACAATGAGGGGTGAGCACGGGGGTCTGTCAGCGGAGGATTTTGTGTGAAGGCTCTTGACCAAGTCACACCACTAACTGTGGGGTCCCTGGCCACATTCACAGGTCTTCTGAACCACCCATGCAAATTCAGATTGTCAGGATGTTTATGCTTAGACTCCACCTGCTCTCACCCGTGTTAATGTCATTTAAACGCACATAAACATTTGCTCGTCAATCATTACTGCAGTAAAACCCACACAAACATCTGGAGGGGATAAATATTTCTGTGTGTGGGTGTGCAGGTCTATGCAGACACCCACCCAGCACAGGAGCGCACACACACACACACACACTTAGCAATGATGGCTATTATCTAAGAACAGTGGCGGGTGGATTGTGTGAGTCTGTATATTGTAGCACATTGTGTGTCCGGCCTCTTCAGTGGCTTTGTGGGATATGAGAACTGCTGACGTAACTGTGTGCGCTGTGGGATGGGATTTCACCGGCTTTCTCTGCTCCTTTACCGCGCTGGTGACAGAGGAGGTGAAGAATGCACTGGCTCCAGGCGTTACACAGGTTCACCTGAGAAACACAGGGGATGGTCCTCCTGTGGAAATATATGGGCTGTTCCATAAAGTCCCCTCTGACCATTGTTTTTATGACAGTGCCATTGTGTGCTCCAACAAGGTGGAAAAACACAAGTGACACACAGAGGTGAGAAGCCAAAAGACGAATTTGTATGATTACTTGTTGACATGTGCAAATTTAAACCAGAACCCCCAAAAAAGCCAGTCTCCCATAATGTAAATCGTCAAATTCGAAGGTTTGCCGAATAGTAACCCTGTTTTAAAGATTCAATGTGAGATTTTGGTAAAATCTATTCGCAGAAATTAAAAATCATTATAATCCTTGTGATGTTTTCAACAGTGTATAATCATCTAAATTGTACAAATTGTAGTTTTCTTCACCCACGAATAGGCCCTTTTATATTTAAACACTTTATATTTACATCAGGAGCAGCTTCTCTCTTTGGAGGCTGCCATGTTTTTTACAGTAGCCCAGACTGGACAAACTAAACACCTTTTGAGTTTTTATGAAAACTGGAGGCTACCACAAGTTCTCCTTCATGTTTGAAAAGGGAGGATGAGTTGAGGGGTATTCAGCTGCTATTCAAAAATACACCTCTAGATGTCACTAAATTCCACCACCTGAACCTTTAAGTTAGAGTTAGCCTCCAGGAAATTGATGTAAGACAATGTAATGTCCTCAGAAGTTATGGAGACAGGTGTTTGTTTGTGTCTGTGTGTGGTTGTCTTAACTGGCCACTCAGCAATACCAGTCATGGTCATTTGATGGCGAGCACTGGCCAGCAAAAGCTTCCTCTGTGTGGGTTTGTGTGTGTGGTCTTCCTTGATGCTGATGCGGTCCAGCACCTCAGCTGCCGCCCTGATTCAGACTACAGGCCGGGTCTGGGGTCGTTTTTAGGGAACTTACGTAACAAAGTCGCAATCTCATCTCCAATCTCTCCTCATGTCAGTATGATGAGGATAATGAGTTCTGTGCTTTCTGTGAGGGACTTTTGTTTGTGTTGAATGGCTGTTTTTTGTGTATTTGAAAAGTTTTTTGTTGTTATCACAAGGAAGAGAAAGGAGCAATGATTGAATGAATGAATTTGCCGGACACTAGTGATTTATAGTGAGGGAGGGAGAGTGTTTGTGAGAGCGAGACTGCATTTCAAAGCCTTTCTCTTATTTCCAAAATGGGGTTGGAAATCAGCAGCTTGACTGAGCCCAAATAAGTGACTTCTTTTACCTTTTCACTCCACACAAAGGCCTAATCCTAGGACTACTTGAGCCACCAATGTAGACAGCGACTGAGACCACCGCAGTATGTGTCAGACCCTCCTCACCGCACACAAAACACATTGACTGCAGCTTCATGAAGTGAAAATGGCCAAGAAAGGGGAAAATGTGAAGGAGGTGTCCACAGTCATTTCTCACAAAGAAAAGCCACAGCATCTCGGCATTTAATGCTAAAATAAAGCGGAGAATGGTTTGGGTCACTCCCATTGTTCCAGGGCCCGAGTGGAACGGCCCTGTTTTTGTTTCAATACCACTGACCCTTGCAACTTATTGTGTGGCTCTGTCACGGAAAGTGTGGAATAAGAGGAAAAAAAGAAAATTCCAGCAGTGACAGAGGAATTCTTTTGAGGAATTTTCCTTCACCATACATTTTCCTCATTTCCTGTTTTGTTTGCACGTCTTTCCCCATGGCAAAATACTGCACAGTGACAGTAAATAAAGGGAGGATGAAAAAGGGGCTTGTTAAAAACAACAAAAAAGCGTACTGCTTCCTCATGTCCAGAGGGATGTTTAATTAAAGGGAAGTGTTTATGTTCTGCTGCGGAACAACAGTCGCTATCATTGCCGAACACAAATATGGCAATTAACTTCAATTTTCTACGTTCATTTGGACATCAAAGAGATGATAGGATCGTTGAGAAAATAAAGCAATTAGGGTCAGCAGAGATCTGAATGGTCTTAGGACACAGCAGTGCGCCCAGTTTGCTTGAGCGATTGAATCACATGCGTGCGGTAGCTTTCTTTTCTTGCTAAAGGGCAATTAGCGGTAATTCTTTATTTAAACTGTTTGTATACAGAACCTTTCATCCTTTTCTCCACTTTTATGTGCAGTGGGATGTGGCTGTGGGAGTTTTCGGTTCCTGTGTGGTTTCAGAGGAGATATGGATGTGGTCCGGGCAGGGCGAAGAGTAAGCTTGTAGGACGGGTTTATCGGAGTCATCTTGTGTGTAGTGTGGGTGGGGGGCCACGGTGTTCCCGATGCTGACATGATAAGCGCCAAATGGATCACATCAAACGGGGGCCATGGCGACAGGGGCCCTTGGGAGCAGGAGGAGGCAAGACTCCTATCTAATGGTTCCTGCTCCTCCTCCATCCCCTCAGACGACCCCGCCGTCAGATAAGCCGGCCCGGACCTGCGTGGCCCCTGCTGAAATGGGCCCAATTACAATTCAAATTAACCAACCAGCAAACATGAATGGGCAGTGTCACTGTGTCACCAACCAGCAGTGGCAGAGTGAAAGAAAAACAGCAACGATAAGACATTTGTTCAGTTAATATTTGCTCCCCTCAAGGGAAGACTGGATAACATGCTGTAATGGACCATGTGCCACCATCTCACTTTGCAGTCTGGTAGCCTTCCATCAAGACTAAGATTGAAACTTATGTACTGTGAAATTCTCGGGATCAGTTGTGCTCAGCAGCTCCCACTTACTGTTTGATTGTGGTGGCTCCTCTATGGCAATGGTTAGACTGGTAATTCCCTCTTATCAGAACGGCAAATGGGATTGAGTGGCTTTTCATCGTAAAACTACGACTGAAAGTGATCAAGCTTAAATATGTGCTTAAGTGGCAGATAGCATCTGTAATTAAGGTGCTAAATTAAATGTTCATCTCTCTGGGCTAGTGTGAGACCACTGAAGGTAACCTCACGATCCTAATCTCCACGTCTCATGCGATTCGTCTCTTAGGATGTGTCTAATTTCAGGGTGCGAGGCTTCAATTTTATCATGTGCCAATCGAACATGAAATGTGTAACACAGTTAAGCTTTCAGTTTCGAACGATTGGCCTCAAGCGTAGTACTTAATTAATTTATTTGGTTACTTTAATTTCAGCTGTTGGTCAGAGCAAGGTAGTTTGTATATTCAGGCATGGCTGCAGACACAACTTGTCATTTTGTGTCTGTGTTTGTTTGTGTTTTAGTTAGCAGAATTACCAAAACATAACCGGGCAGATTACCACAGATTAGTGGAAGGATGCATTATGGGTCAGAGAAGAAGCCGATATATTTTGATCTGGATCAGGAAGCGGATCCAGGATATCTTTTATCCACTTTCTTTAATATTATGAGTGAAATTTCTGTGAATTTCTCAAGTAATAATGCACATTTCTTTATGAGAAGTATCTGTAAAAAGGTGAAATTTGGTGCAGATCTGGATCATGATCCAGATTCAAGTATTTTTAGGGGAAGGATTTTTATTCAGTTGGCTTACAGAACAAATTTTCCTTTTGACTTTATCAGAATGGATATATTTGCCTGCGTTTATATGTTTTCAGAAAAACCTTTGTACAATACGGTATGTATCTGATCTCAATACATGTATGCGATATGAATATGTAATGTGATTAATAACCAGATAGGGCTATCAAGTATAAATGTACTCCTCTACATGTTCAAGTCCTGCGTTCACAATGTTCCTTGAATCAAACAACCAAATGAAATAATGTTAGAAAAATGTAAAGTGCAGAAATTGGTTTTAATAGATTATTAAATCCTCATTACATTAATCTTTAATGGTGAAGTTTAGTCTATAAGGAGTCATCATAACTTTTATCGTAAAATTTGAAAATATGAATCTTAATCTGCAAAGTCACCTGTCAGATAAATGTGCTGGAGTAAAAAGTGTGTTTCCCTCTTAAATGTAATGAAGTAGTGGTAAGGCATTGTGTACCTCAAACTTGTCGGTCATTACACTCTTTACTATCACGTAGGCTTTGTGTTAAGTCATTCAATCTTAAATATTAATGACCATGACGATCCTTTATCGGATGCTCATTGTTCTAAACACGGTGCATGTGTGGGTGCTTCGCTGTCGTCACACTCGCTGCCTCCAATCCTGTTTAGGCAGCTCTGGTATCCTGGTCTGTGTGTGTGTGTGTGTGTCACAGAGCCACTAAGACAGGTGATGAGTCACCATGTTGTTGAGGGCTGTGCGGTTTCAGTGTGATGTATCAGACACCCACAGTGTGGTTCCCAGCGCTCTCTGCCAGTCACTGTGGCCATGCCCGTTGGCTGGCTGCTCTGCCAGGGAGGCTTACCGGGCCAGAAGTGTTGAAGGGAAAGCCCAGGGGAGCCGGGGCTATGAGCTGCAATGGCCAAGTGGTAAATTCTCACCTGTTACTAAGTGAGAATTAGGGCCGTGATCGTTTTCCTTTCACACTGTGAGTCACATAAGCTCAGTCCCACAACCTGCTGTTACCTTTCTCTCTGTCCATTTTGGTCTCGCACAAATAGAGCTGAAAGAGTTCCTCTTGTTCCCACACAGCAGCATTCAGCTTTCGATTCTGCTTTTTAATTAATATTGTGCTCACATCCTCTCCCTCCGTCCCAGGTTTTTCTCCAAGTCATCGGAGTGATCGTGGTAGCCGCAGTCGTCCTCCCCTGGATCCTGATTCCTATCGTCCCTCTTCTCACCGTTTTCCTGTTTCTGAGATGCTACTTCCTGCGAACCTCCAGGGACATCAAGCGCCTCGAGTCTACCAGTAAATGTTTCTTTTCCGTGTGGGTTTGGCGTGGACATGTCCATTTGAGCCAAAAGACAAAAAGGGACCACAGGAATGCTAATAGACCATTGAAGAAAGCCGTGGTCATTAGCATAGAGGCCAAAGGTGGCGGCGGCCTATGGCTCGGCCACACGCAGTTTCCTCTAGAGACGGGAGTTCATGACATCACACACAATGGGGGGAAAAATGCCAAGTGTGTATGACTAGGCCAGTGCAGGCTTTAGTTTATCTTTTTAATTCTGGGCCGAGCGCTCAAATGCACTTTGATAGAAGTGTTGTTCTTTATCACGATGGAACCAGTCTGCCAAAGAGCTCAGAGGAAACAATTAGGTTTTTACTTGTTTTTAGTAAAATTAACAAATAGAAATGTAAGACCAGTTAAACAGAAACCGAAAGCTAAAGTGCATGCACTGTTGAGTACCAAACTACCCATTTCAGGCAGAACACCTCAAATCATTAGTCCTGAATAGTTTATAATGATTTCTGTCTCACTTAAATAGACAGCGGATTTTACAGTTGCGTGTGTTCACATGTTTGACGCTGGTCTGAATCCGTGTCTTTCAGCTCGGAGTCCCGTCTTCTCCCACCTCTCCTCCTCTCTCCAAGGCCTGAGCACAATCCGAGCCTTCAAGGTTCAGCAGAGCTTTCAGCAAATGTTTGATGAATATCAAGATCTTCACTCAGGTGAAAGAAACATTTAAACTTTATGATACACTTTTTAATTTTATGAGTTAATATTATGTGTGTTATCTAAACTCTGTTTGTTTACAGAGGCCTGGTTCTTGTTCCTGACTACTTCTCGTTGGTTAGCTGTGCGCCTCGATGGAATCTGCTCCATTTTTGTCACCATCACAGCTTTTGGCTGCATTTACCTCAGGGATGGTACTGTATGGTTTTAATTTTGGAGGAAAAACATATAACACTTTATTGACATGTGACACGATAATAGTGAGCTCATAACTATGTGAATGTATGTTGTACTTGTGTTTATGATATTACAGGGTTGGAGCCAGGTGCAGTGGGCCTGACTCTGTCTTATGCTATTACGCTAACAGGCATGTTTCAGTGGGGGGTCAGACAGAGCGCAGAGATCGAGAACATGGTGGGGATATTCACGTTCGAACACTCATTTTGACCAAACCTATAATTTGTGTAAATCATTTCATGATTTCCTATCTATAATGTTTCAATAAATGTTCAATACATTTCAGTCTCACCAAGATGCACCACAGGAAGTCATTCCCTCCTGTCGTCATCAGACTTATCAATTCCTCTCTGGGAGTGTTAAACACTCTGAGTCAATAGATTAGTCCTGGACTGATTTCTACCTGTCAGCACATGACACCCACTTTATAATATGTTATCTTCTGTTATGTAAATACTGTATTATTATAGTGCATTTTTTTTCCCCTTCTGTTTATATATTGTAATATAATGCACATATGTTTTCAAAAACTCAAAATTTTGTACTCTTACCTATATTGTGTATTATAATTTATTGGTATTGTCTTGGCCTCTACATATTTGTATTCTGATCCGATCCAGGGATGTAGTATTTGTTGTTGTAGTTTTTCAGTAATTGTGTTTTCCGCAGATGACGTCGGTGGAGAGAGTGGTTGAGTATGCAGAGCTGGAGAGTGAAGCACCATGGGAGACGGACAAACAGCTTCCACATGACTGGCCGAGGAGAGGCTCCATCACCTTCGACAGAGTTGCCTTCTCTTACAGTGCCACTGAGCCTTTGGTCCTGAAGAACCTGACTGTTGTCTTCACATCCAGAGAAAAGGTTATTGTCTTTATTCCCACCTGTGCATGCTCACTGGTGTGCACAGCCCATGACCCGGGTTGATATGCAGCCAGTGTAGAAGGTGTGGTGCGATTTTTTTTTATGTGGCATTATTTTTCAAATCAATTATTAAAGGGACAAGATATTGTGCTGCTGAATCTTGAGGACTATACCATTTGTGATTCATGGAATACATATCATGTAATTAAGACTGTTCAAGTGGATCCATTTGTTCCCAATTTGCATTTTGAGCTACCTGATGGTGACAACAGTTTATTCACTCCAGAGGGAGAAGAGGCCAAGGTAGAGGGGCGAGGAAAGAGAGAGTGGAAGGCAGAGGGAGATGGTTGAGGATGATTGAAATTGTGTTTAATGCTGGGGGTGTATTTTGCATGGCTATGGTTGGCCAGGGCGGCTGATTTCACAATGGATGGGTTGATAAGTGTAGAGCCCCTGGCTCTGACAGCCCCTGGGAGGGATCTCTGCCGGATGCCATGGGGGTGAAAGGCTTTGTGCATCCTGACAGTTCCCCTGACACCCTCTCACAAGGAAAACTGCACCTACCACCTACAGTACATGACGCATTCACTGTGTCCCTCACTCGAGAGTCATATGCTTCACATAATCATATAAAGGCACTCGACTGTCCACAACATCTCAGCTGACCTTCTGTCGTTTGGAGAGAGATATCTCGCTAAAGGATTAATATTTATCTACAGACTCAAGATCAACAGTTTCCATGCTACACATGAACTGCGTGTTTTTTATGTTCATTGTTTGTCAGAAATTAAAGGAAAAGGTAGCATATTTCATCTTTGAATAAAGATCAACAATGAAAGGGAGACTGATCCACACTGACAACTGTTTAAAAGGTTTGTTCTTTTTTTATGTCTTAGAGTGACCTTGTTCGCATTCACTGCCAATCGGGAAATATAGCGGCATCTAGGTGAATAGACTATATCTATACAAAGGCTCTGGGTTCACATCATTTGTCCTGCTCACAGACCGTGCTCTGTCCTTTTCCTGTGAAGATGAGATCAGAAATCACTAAAAGGGATTGTTCACCCAAAAAATGAACATTGTGGGAGTTTCAGGGGTAAACGGCATTGCAGATAAATCCAATTCAATTGAAGTAAATGGTGATCAAATCTTTAAACATCCAAGAAAACAGGAACCCCCCCAAAGATGGTTTCTGTCATTTTAGACAGATGATATTTCTTTCACGCTGTATGAACAGGGGTGAAATGTCATTAGTGACAGCAAGGACTGGCCTGTGATTGGTCGATTGGATGTATCAGTTGGACCTCGCTCTGTGCAGACTCTGGCTCCAAATACAGAAGACAGTGGCCTTCCTATCCAGAATATTTTGGCTTCATCCCTGGGAATGGGGCGGAGCATTGCCAATCTTTGGTCTATGTTTGTCACTTTGGTGTGTGTTTGTAAACTGGTGTAAGTTGCTGGTCTAGGCTTATGTATTCTCGTATACACTCCTATGACCTTTGCCCTTAGGTCCAACATGAGAGGGTGATGTGTTGTGGGTTAGTAACTGTTTTTTTACCACAGGTAGTCAACCTTTTAGCCATTCCTCCTTTCGGTATTGGTTTGCCAGAGTTGGTGTTGTTGCCAGGCCAGGACAGGTGGGTCTAACTCAAGCCTAGTTTATGGTGTGATATAAAGGACCCCACATTTTCTGCCCAGGGGCTTCAGGTTGTTGAGAGCAAGGTCCTTACTTTGGAAGAGAACATTTTTCTCAAGCACTTTTCCAAACAAAGATGCTTAACAGTCAGAAAGCATACAAAACAGAACATATTCTGAATAGGGAAAGTCTAGACAATAGAACCACTTGTTAACTAGCATAGGTCTCAGTGATGTTTGCTGGAGAGGGTTGACCTTTTGTGTGTTGTCTATAGATCAGTCCTGAGAGGAGCAGCTTTAGTCATATATGTGCACTCACACTGCAGCTTATGTAGAACGAGACTAGTCACATTTCATCGTTGATATTTCTTGTCTTGGCTTTGGGAAAAGATTGTTTCTTACTACACCTGGATGGAGATACCCAAGTGGTTTGTCATTGTTGCCTTTTTTTTTGGAGGAAATGATTTGATCCCATTCTATAAGTTTACTTTCATTTCGAATTACTCACTCAGAAACAAACCAAGTCCTAAGCATCTTGATCCTTTCCACTCTAAAGGTTAGTGGGCAGAAGGGAACACAACTGTGTGCGAGAGGTGTGTTGCACCTTCTGTTTGTGTTGGCATGTGATCAGCACAACGGTTCTTTTGTAATCCACTGTCTAAACAAAGGTTTTCCCATTGGCTGTGTCACGGCATATGACAGGCCTATATCTTGGCACGCAGCAGTGTGTGGCTTCAGCAGCTCAATTGAAAAAGTGACAATTATCAAGACCTTTCCTATTCATTGGGTTCGACCAACAGAGTTTTGCTTATTGTCAGTACTCGGGACTGATCATAGTTTATAATAAATTAAATAAAATATAAATTGAATCTTTCAAGTAGCCTGACTTTCAAGTTTTCCCATTGAGCCACATGAAACGGTCCCTTAGTGTCTGGACCATTGACTGTATATAAAGCTGAATGGCGAGTCTTCACCTCGTCCCACTATCCACACATGAAGACAGAATGTCCCATATATATACACGGCCATCTTGTGCCGATGACATCATTTGGAGCCCCAATCTGCACACTAGCCAACAGGGGATGGGGGTCCTGTGTCAAACATTTAAACATCAGTTTGATTAAAACAACATAAAATGACAGAAACTATCATTACAATTTTTTATATTTAACTGCTAGAATGGTGGAGGCAAGATTTATGGCCTATAGTGCAGCCAGCCACCAGGGGGCAAACGAGACGCTTTGGCTTCACTTTTAGGGAGCTGTTGTGTTGCTTCATTTCTGGATAGTGGGAGGAAGCATAGACAATGCAACGATCTTTATTGATAGTCTATGTTCCTGACTCTTAATAAGCAATAGTGTCATTAATAATCTGAAAGAGCTCAACGATAATATTTCCTCTTTTTGTAACCTGATGGATTTTTTAGAGATTTTAAAATAACCCATCTCCTCACTTCAGGTTGGCATCGTCGGACGCACTGGTGCCGGTAAAAGCTCCCTGATCTCTGCCTTGTTCCGGCTGGCAGAACCTGAGGGAAGAATAAGGATTGACGGCGTCCTGACCTCCACCATCGGTCTGCACACTCTGCGCCAGAAAATGTCCATAATACCACAGGTGACTCTTTTAATATGCCACTGTCTCAGCTGATAGATATCCCCATTTATTCAGAAATGAAGCTCTGCAATCATCCTTTTGTACCTTTTCTGAAACGACTGGACTTTTCCCTTGACATCTGCGAGCTTCTGTTATGTCTCACGCTTGAGAAATGTCGGCGATGTCAGATGAACACTGGTGACAGAAACCTTCATGCTCCGGCTCTCTTTTTATACGCCTGGCTTTTAAAAAGCTAAAACAAGTGAGGAGAATTACAGTCATCACTCAGGGGATTTCGGAAAGTGAGACAAACGGATGCCTTGAGACAGTTTAACTTTATTTCCGCTTGTTGAAACTGATACGGCATTAAGAAAATGCCAGCCTGCGGGTGAGTGTCAGCCGAGTGGAGGGAAGGGAGAAGACTCCCACGGCCTGTAATGTGAAGAGAGCAGTTCCCCCATCCCTGACAGAGGATTAGCCTTCTACCCCCCCAAACATGGGAAAGCTGCTTAGACGAAGTCTCCCCCATCCTCACAGTCAGAGTCCCCTTGTACGCCGTCACTTAGTCCAAGTCTCAAACATTTCTAGGGTGACGCCAAGATGCCCAAAAACGGTTTCATTAAGGCTGCGGCTGTGGATTTGATGGGTTTCTGGCATCGCTACTACTTTAGATAAACTTTAACTTCCTGGTCCAAACTAGTTCGAGATGGATGTGATGTGTGTTTGATGTGATTTTGTTTACTCCTACTGTGTCTCCTTGAGGGGGAGACTCGCACAAAGTGGCAGGTTACAAGTCAGAGCTTCAGCTGCGTGCCAATCTCTATCACAGACTGGATTTCCTTGACACAGTCTCACAGCATTCGGAAGAGTCAGGTTTCTCTGCACTGTGCTCTTAGTTTTTACAAACTTATATAGAAAGAAGTCTCTTCTCTGCATTAATACACATTCACCTGAAAGCCTTTTATTCTTCCGCCAGACGTCAGAGATAAAGCGATATTCATTGAGCCTTTCACTCTGAGAAAAAAAAATCTCTATAAATTGCCAGTTGCTTTACTATTTCACGAGGAGTGTGATATGTATGCTATACATCGCCAGTGAGGAGTTCCATTATGTGCCACCCACAGATTTGATTATGATAAGCTTTTATTAACATATGGCATTAAAAAAGGATCCATTTCATTTTCTATTGAATCCTCAGGAATGACTTACTAAAAAATGAATTCTGCGGCAAACAGAGGGCTTAGAATTGCTGGAGCACATAATCGGTCTATGGAAAGCTGTGCTTGAAAGCAGTTTTTTTCCCCCGACCTAACATTGAATCCTCAATTAAAGTGTGTCACAAAACTAGTTTGAATTGGGACTTCAGCTGGCTTAATGACAAGGCGGTATTTCTGTGACAGAGGGAAAAGCTCATTGGAAGTAAGGAGGTGGAACATTTTCACAGACACAGGTAGCAGGGATGAAGTCCTGAAAGCTGAAAGCATTTTTTTCTTGGTGGAAACAGAGCAGCTAGTCCTGAGTCCTCTGACCTACAGGAAGGATTGTTGAGACATGATGTTTTGTATTTGAGGTGTGTATTATAAATGTGTGTGCTCTACACTTCCGGTGAATTGCTGTCACAGCCCTGGCTTTCAGCTGAGCCGTGCACCTGCTTTCAGACATGTGCTAAACTCTCCGGACATTCTCTGGACATTCTCAAGATAGGACATATGTGAGTCTGCTGACTTTTTCCAGAGTTTCTAAGGCTACCTAGAAAAACACAGAAGACAATGTCTGAATGAGAATATTTGAGAGCATAGCAGGAAGATCCCTGTGGGATGCGCCGCGAGCGGGTGAGTGTGTTTTTCTAACACGCGTCAGAAAACATTCACAATTTTGCGGACATTCTCCGTAATTCATGTCTGAAACCCACTCAAAGAGAGCAGGGACGAAAGTGTCGGCGCCGTGTCTGTGATCGGCACCCGGTGCCTTGGTGCGGTATAAATCATAAATCCTGCCTCCTTCATTTTAGCGGGTGGGACCAAACTGGACTTAAGTCAATTGGACAAATGTCAAAGTACACATCAAATAAACTTTTCTGAGGAAGTTGTTATCATACTGATGTCTGTTAATTTTCCCTGGCAAGTTTGGTTTTTTTATTTGATGCTATAAAAACATATTGAGACATGATTTTTGTATTCGAGGTGTTTCTATTATAAATGTGGCTGTATTTATAAAGCCCTTTTCTTGTGTTTATGACCACTCAGTGTTTTACAGTACAGTTTTGAAATTCACCCATACAAACACACATTCATCCAGTGCACCTATGAGCAGCACTTTCTCCATCACACATTATTCAGACACTGACGGCCCATTTGTCAGGGGTTTCAGTGTCTTTCCCAAAGACACTTTGGCATGTTGACTGGGGGGAAAGGGGGAATCTAACCACCGACCTTCTGGTTAGTGGACGACCCGCTCCACCTCCTGAGTCAATCCATTACATAAACGCAGTCTTCCACTGTAGCGCTGTCACAACCCTGGCTTCGAGGGTGACCTGTACGAGAGCAGAGATGAAGGTGCGGATAGTGAGTCACACTCAGACTAGTAGCTCTGTAATCTTAATGCAGGACGCTGAACCTTTTAGAGCCATTGTACACTTTGCTCTCTTACTGCTGGTGTAATCTCACAGGTGCCAGGTGAACATTTACTATCGAGATTTTGAGGTCAGATTCATATCTTGGGTAAGCTGGAGTTATCACATTGCCTTGGCTGGGATGAGGATACAATGGAAGCCTATCGCTTTTTGTTGAGGCAGAGCTGCTTGCTGCTTTGCGTCACCTCCATTGCTTTGATATACGCTGTCAGACATCATAAAAGTTTTTATTCAAGTGGTCATTACAACCATTTAGCAGTTGTAAATGATTCAAAGGTGGGTCCAGCTGTATTTGTTCGCAGATAGAACCTTATCTGTCGCAGCGCTGTACAATAAGACAACACGAGATGGTTTCTTTAGAAGGATCTGCAGTAAATGTTCAGTAGATCAACATCGGAACAGGATTAACAAATAAATATCCCGACATGATAATCGCGTGTACCACAAACAAGAGTGGGGTGTTGGAACGGTGCCTGTCGACTCGCTGGCTCGTTCCTCTGCACTGTAATAAAGAGCTTTACTCGCTCCCTTAAAGATGGCTGTGCGGCTGAAACCTGATGCAGGTGTGTGGCTCACCGTAAATACATATCTGTAAAAGTCCAAGCTGTCTCGGAACTGAAGCTGCCCTTTCATGAGGGTAGATCGAATGATGTGGTTACTAGAGCTGAAATGATGTGAACATTTGGTGTCACGATTGTTGTGACCAAAAATGTAAAGTATTATAGCGGTATTGTATTGCTGTGGTATTGTTAAACCGATACACAAACTGGTGCTGTACTTACACTTGGTGAAATTACCTACATTTGTCTACCATTTAAAAGCACAACGTTTGTTTTGTTGCTGCAATGTTTTTTATCCATTTAAAGCAAATGTGGACTTGGGTCTGAATATTGTGTCGATTGCGTAGCAGACCTCTGAAATAGCTGACATGGAATAAATATCAATACCATTTGAACAATAATGAAACCAATTCATTAGCCTTTAATTTCATATACTGGAGAATTGGTGCAAAAAACTGGATCAGATTCACTGAAGATAAGCCAGGCAGCATAAACACAAAGATTTCTAACTTTTCTCTGCACTATACACTGTACAAAAAAATCAGTACACAACGTCTAGAACACAGATAATAAAAAAGTGACAGTACATGTTAGAATTGGACTCACTGATGAATATTTAGTAGTCCAAGGAAACGGCTCATTCCAACGGGCACGGCAGTAGTATGTGAACAAATCCGATGTAAGGTAGTGATGACATATTGAATAACAACACTAAACAGTCAAGGTGACGGTTGACGGCGACTCTTAGGTGCAGACGTCGACCCAAAATGTTTGAGAATCAGGACAAATAGCCGGTTGTTAAGCACACACAATTAGGTGACAGTGGATTCTAACAGCTGCTTACTATGGCCGGAGCCCTGGCAGCTCATGCCGCTACAGTGCCAATCAAATCACCATGATAATCACCGTAGTTAAAGATAAAGAAACAACTAACTGTCAGGAACCATTCCATCACCAGTGCTGACCCCTGTTGACTTATCTCAGCACACGTTTTGAGATGATCATTTTCTAATACAGCCACTCTAGGAATTCAGATGCCACGTTTTTCTGGCATATATTCAGAGGAACCTCGCTCAGCTATTCACCGCCAACACCGGTGCACAAGCTTTTGGTTTTCCAAGTAAAAAGATCAACTTATTCAAGAAAAGTTGCGCCGAGCACTGAATAGATCTCCAGAGTGTAGCAAGCCCTTTGTGAACATCTTCCCCTCACACATTGCCCAACGGCGCTCTATGAAGCCTGTCTTAACCCTTTCATACATCTTCCCCCTTGTCATTATCTTAACTGGCTACGGCCATCTCTTTCGATATCCATTTATCCACAGGACCCAGTTCTCTTCACGGGGACCATGAGGAAGAATCTGGACCCTTTCAGGCAGCACACAGATGAGGACCTGTGGAATGCACTCCAAGAGGTACTCCAGCGTGGCTCTGAATGATTCCCCCTCGCCAGCCCAGGGGGGATCCCTCTGTCCCCCTGTACAATGCTGCCATTCAGCCTCCCTGCTCGCCACAAGTCATGGGGGGAAATCCCATTAGGGCCATGGGGCCCAGCTCAATGTGCGGCTTGTAACTGGGAACCATTGAAAGTGCTGGGGGAGATGTGTTTGGGCAGTCAGGCCAACCAGGATGAAGGCTCCCCCCACAGTGAAGGGCTTCAGCTCCTGGTCCTGCCTCTGAATGGGTTTGGTGGCCTGGATTAAAGCTAGAGGCTGGCCACAAGAGAGCACTGGCCAAGGTCATCAGTGGACCTGGCCCTGCATTGTGCCAGGCGGTTAATGGGTGTGTTTGGATGGCTCTTTAAAGACATCCCCACAGGAAGCCTTTATTCAGGAGTAATGAAGGGTTGGGGCTCTGCTCTCCCTCTCCACAGGTGCAGATGAAGGCTGTGGTAGAGGAGCTGCCCAATAAGCTGGAGACGCTGCTGATGGAGTCGGGCTCGAACTTCAGTGTGGGCCAAAGGCAACTGGTGTGTCTGGCTCGGGCCATCCTCCGCAAAAACCGCATCCTCATCATTGATGAGGCCACAGCCAACGTGGACCCAAGGTCAGGGGACGCTGGAGTGTATTAGAGAAACATTTAACGTGGTTGTTACAAGTCGAGTCATTGTGTTGCTTGTTTACTGTAAAGTAGTGCACTTCATGACCTGTGCTTTTATCTGGATTTAATAAAACAGCACCATTAGGCACTACTTCCCTGTAGAGTCATTCAAACAAACAAGTCATTAAACTAGACTTAGGGTCTGCGTAAATATATCGCTGAAATAAAACACTTCATGAAAGGTTGCAAACACACATTAAGTGTAATGTACTTTGCTAGGTGTAAACTGAGTATATAAAATAATTATTTCCACTTAATGTAAGTGCGTGATTGAATTATAAAAGCAGAACAATCACTTCTCAGAGTGCACATCTTACCAGTGCTCTGCAGTGACTGACGGATGAACATCCATGTGTTAAATTCTGTTATCACATGGACATTAAACAATAATATCATTATTACGACTTCCGAAAAAGGAAGATATGGTCATCAACATGGGAGATAATCGGACCTAGTTATAATACATATGTATAACACAAGTCAAAACAAACCGAAGCCATCTTTGTAAATTTGTGGACCTGTCATATCCTTTATTTGTGTGCTTACTGCTGCACATACCTCGGCGCTGATGAGCCATTGTTCTGTGCAGAGTAAAATCCCTGCCCAAGGCTTTATAGGAAGAGAGTTTGTTCTTTTTGTTTAGTGCTGAGGTGTTGTGTTCCCTTCTCCCTTTTAGAACTGACAGCCTCATCCAGCAGACGATCCGGGACAAGTTTCAGGAGTGTACGGTGCTCACCATTGCTCACAGGCTCAACACGATCATTGACTGTGACAGAATACTGGTAAGTGAGGAAATTTCCACCGCACGACAGCCGGTGCTATGAGACCACTCACCTTTGGTGTTGTGGAAAGTTTTCACGAATGACAGACAGAAAACAGGAACAACGTCCCCTTAGCTAGTTCCTAATTGTTTGAGAAGACCTGCAATGAACTCCGGATAATCATTCTTCGGAGGGGCTGTATGTGAAAACAGAAACGTTATAGTCAGTTGCCCACTGAATATCTCCTGTCTGGCCCCTCGTAAAAACTCTTGATAATGTCCAAATGAGCCCATGTGAGAATACAGCAGGATATTCTCTGGAGGATCTCTGTGATTGAGTCGATGGGGTCTGTAACGCACCTAAAAAACTGAAAGAAAAACCCACAAATTATCTCAATGTCATTTTAGAGAGCTGATGAGATTAGACGCCGGCCCCATCTCTCGCCTGAATGTTTTCCGGAGATTGCTCTGTTCCTTTTCTCCTGTGCAGAGAATCTCCTGCTGCATCGCTCGTATGTGAAAGGAAAACACATTCTCTAGGCATACATGTCTGACAACGTCCTTGCAAAACCCTCTCATGACAAGCTGAGCTTCTACTTGCAAAAATGTGTCCCTTTTATTCACTTATACCACCGCACATTCAACACACCTGAGCTTCAGAGCTCATAAACACCTCTTGTTATCACCGTCGGAGGCTTTCTACTCCGCGCTCACAGGATTTTAATTCACTCGCCCATTTAAGCAACAGCTGGGCTGATTTCTCCCTCACAGCGTTTGCCCCTCGTTGAGCCGGCGCTAGTGCCACTTGATCTTTGGCCCTTTCCTGCCGCTGCCTGCAGAGGTGCCAATTAGTGCCATTTGTGGCGGCATTTGTTAAGCGTCTGCGGCGGACAGGGGCGCGACCTGGCGGCTTTCCCGTCACCGAGAGGGTTGCTGAGGAAAGTCAAATATCATCAACACAGTGGGGCCTGTTTCACACCTCCACTCGTTTTAAACGCCCCCGGGTTGACTCTGGGCGGACGAAACTGGAACGCGCCTGAGTCGCCCTCTCCAAATTTTAAGCTGTGCCACTTTTGGACGGTTTTCCAAGATGCAAACTTGTATCTCCTCCTATCCTGTTCCTCAACAGCTGCAGAAGTTCAAACTGAGCACTCCCTCAAACCGTGCGTTAATGATAACAAACCGCTCATCATTTGTTAAAATTTGTCTGTGATATAATTGCAGTCTTTTTTCCAAACTGCTTGAACCGGCACTATTCATTGTATGGTTTGCACAGCGCACGTTGACACTGAAATGATGGTTATTTTCCACAGTGTCTTAAAGGTGTGATTGTTGGATTTGACTGAGGACCACCCCTGAGCCGCTGAAATGCCAGGATAAGTACACGGCTAAATCACGGCTGATCTTCAGTCTGTCGGAGTCAGCGCAGTCGACTTTCACGCTGCTCACAGGCTACGCTCATTGTCCGCGAGCAGAGAAAAGGCACCGGTGTTTGCCGTTGGATGAGTCACGTTAAAATGGATGGTTCAGGGGTGCACAGAGCTGCTGTTTGCCCCCATTCATCTTGCAGCGTCTGCATGCATCACTCAGCAGAGAAACAGCTGAAATGTCTGTTTTCTCAGAAGTAAAGTATACAGGTGGTGTGCCTCACACAGGTACACACACACACACAAACACACACGCGCGCACACACCCAGCATTGTCGGTATGATTGCAGGTTCTGGACGCCGGCCGGATCCGGGAGTATGACGAGCCATATGTGCTGCTGCAGAACCAGGATGGGCTCTTTTACCAGATGGTCCAACAGACAGGCCGAGCCGAGGCCGCCTCCCTGCTGCACACAGCCACACAGGTAACCACACCCACCTTTTGTCCCCGGGACGAGCTGCTGTGGCTAAATAAGAGCCCAGTGGAGGCCCACTAATCCCAGAGTCTCCCTCTAACCCCAGACTTCATTGCTCACCTCCAAAATAACACAGTACGGCAACAGAAGATGTGCATAACCCTGACAATGCAAAGACACTTGATTACCATTTTAATTTAAAGTGCCTACTCGGAGGAATGCGACGACATAACATTAATTTCACGAGGGAGATTGTCCCCTTTGTAGATTCCCATCCGTCGATGCTATCGCCAAAACTCTCTGTATAATCTTCCTTCCTCATAATGTAATTTCGAGATCATTTCGGAGATGATTCTAGAAAAGCAGCTTTCTTTGCGCAATATCTATTTTGAAATATTGGGTTTAACTTCATCGCGATTTGGGATAAACTTTCTATGGGGATTACTGTAATGGAGAATGTCCATATTTCTTCCCTGTGAAATTCATTTGTGATGTATTTCCCCTTCAGACACTGCACAGATAAGAGGCGGCTATTCATTGTTCAATTCCATTTTGTGTGCATCTGTCTGGGACTACAGATACCATATTGCAACTTCAAACAGGTCTTTGTGAAATAAGAAAAAGTGGGCATCATTTCATTTTCTCTCTGTCCCTCGCACAAATTTATCAGCGGAACTGTATCTGCTCAGCCAGAGGAGTGAAATGAGTAAAATACTGATTTCAAAGACTCAGCACACTGTGGTATTATTTGGTATCGTCTTACCCTGCACACTGGCGGATTGGTAGTGACATTGTTCGAGCCCCTTACGTTTCTCCTTTCTTTATTGTACGCTGCTCGCCTTGGATCAGATTACTGCCGCATCCATAACTGTCTAGCTGCACTTATTAAATACTGAGATGGTCCACATGTTGTGTGTCAAGTTTCTATAGTTGTCAGTCAAGGTTTAACTACATTCAATAATCTGATATCAACCTCTGGCTCCTTTGTCAACGTTGAAAGAGAATCTCGGAGAAGACAGTATAGCTGTGGCCAACCCGTTTTTCTTAATTTTTTTTTAAAACATGTTTCGCCTCTTTTTTTCCTCCAATTTCCCGTATTGAAATCTCTGGTTTGTCTGAGCTGCTTTGTGTAAATAAATGAAGCATTTTGTCGACACTTAAAGCAAACACTGATATCTCTGAGGACCGTTTCTCCCCCCAAATATGATCACGCAGCTCGGCTCAGAAGCCACTGTTGGGGAAAATTAACTCCAATAAAACAAATCATTTTTCGGTGATTATCTCTGATATTTTCTCCCCGGAATTTCACAGTTGTTTATGAGGCTAAATAAGCCACTTTTGCACGCCTCGACGACTGACAAATCCCTTCGACTGGATCTGTCATAAAACACAGCGTAACAGATCGTAGCTTAAGATTGGACCGTGTGCTTGTATTCTGTGACACTTTCTTCCCCTGATACACTTCCAGGTTTACGCGAACAAAAAGCGGCTGACAGATGGGTGCCGTGCCAAGGACATCTGTGTCATCTTCGAGACATCTCTCTGACGGATTGGAGAGGCTCTGTGGCCATCACTGACCAGAAATCCTTTAACCAGACACACTCAAGTTCCTTTCACTGTGCAGTCACACATTCAGATGTGTTCCGACTTCCAGCAGACGTAGTGCAGTGTGTGCCGCGTTTCGATTGTCATAGTGTGGAGCCGAGAAGAGGCGAGTACCCGAGGCAGGCTGTGCCTTTTATTGACAGCATATCACCGCATGGCTGTTTATCGATCACACCCTCCACAATGTTTATTTATGTGCGCTCTGGCCTCTTGGGTAACTTCACTCCTGCACTGGCGCAGACTAGAGTGCAGATGTCCGGTGTGTTTACCCTGGTGCAATAAATTATTAGTGGCTTAAATTATTCTTGTAAAGAACTAGGGTCTATTTTTTATCATTTGGGGCAAAACAGCTTGACACGACAAGGAGGAACTGAGCGGAGACAGACGTGTTTTCACTCATTATCATTGTGCCTTAATCAGACTATTGATTCTCTGTAATTGCACTGTCCTCCTGCACTTTGACCACAGTGGTTTTCTGTCTACCTCAGGAAAGAGCAGTAAAGTAAAAATGTCTTTTATCGGCACACAAGGAGACGTGGGGTCAGAAGTTTTAATTTGTGGCAGATTTCGTTGTTTTGTTTCAGTGTAAAATCAACTTTCCCACGTAAGCTTTTAATAAATTAGCTGTGAAAATGTAGCACTTTCTACTTTGGCAATAATGTGAAGTTCAATGTGACGATTTATAGTTGTGTATATTTAATTAATTACATATTTGTGTTTGTTTTTTTAAACACAAATTGTTTTGCTAAATGTTATTGCCCTTGTTTAGTCATACATATGTGGTTACAGAAGATGAAAATTGAAATGACTTCTAATAAAAATAGTATTTTCAATGTTTCTGTTCTTTCTTCATTTTTACTTTTACAACATTGTTGTCTCCTTTTTACGCTGAGTCACTGACCATTTCCTCCTGCTGTTGCTCACCCTGTGTTCGGTTGTCTCAATGGTGTGCGCTTGCCTCAGGTCAGTGATTACAACTGGACCACTCGACCACGATGCTACAAATTGGTGAGTGGTTGAGAAAAACAACCCGATGATTATTGTGTTGAGTCAAGTGATTTATTTATATATTTTCTAATTTAGTTTGACGGTGGAGAGACTGTGCTGCCATTTACTCCATTATTCCAACAGGCTGGTGTCGCGCGACATGACTATTAAATCCTAATTACAATGTAATTTTTTTATTCATCGCCAGCTCAAACAGACAAGAGCTGTTTAATTTGCGCTCACACAGACAAGAGCAGAGCAGGTGATTACACACTCGGAGATGGCTGTCAGCGAAACACTTAGCCGGGTGTGAAAGGCAGCATTTAACCAGGCCTGGATTTGGGTTGTGAACTGCAGGACACCAGTTCCTTTAAAAGCTGAGTGATTTACACAATTCATTAAAGCCGGTGAATCTTCAGCCAGCGTCATATTAAATGGTTACTTACTCTCAAATAGCCCCTCGGGAGCTGAATTGTTGGCTTGCGAATAGATTAAAGTTTACATTGAAAAGAGAAATTGAATTCAGGGGTAATCAATAGCATAATGGGCCAGTGAGAGGAGCCGGCTGCCTGAAATGAAATTACCATATTTTTAATCTTAATTTTCCACTCTGTTTATCTGACAGTGTGGATGTGCAATCCAAACAGATAATGAGAGAGTGGGATATTGACAGTGGGGTCCTCTGGAGTGCTTGTTTCAGTGATTAAACGCTGTGATCTGTGATTACTTTGTGTCGGGTGTCAGGCTGGCGGCCAGGGCCCATGGAGGCGCAGGCCCAGAGCAGCTGGAGCATCATGGGTCTCCGAGGTGCTAATGCACCTGACACAGCATTGACAGCACACCGAGCCCTATCAGGGACCGCACCGCACGGCAGCTGCCACAATAGGAATACTCGTGGCACTATCTACATCAGAGTCAGCATATATCCTCTCAGCTCTCCCCTCGATAACAGCCCACGCAAAGAATGGCGACAACAAAGTTTACACAATAAGTATTATTAACCAGATACCTTCCTACGTTGCCCAATAATGCTGCCATTTTAAGACATATCTGAATAGGTGTGTAAATAGCAATGCGGCAGAGTGCTGATATGGCTTTAATAAATATTGTGTCTGAGAAAACCTGGCAGCCCCACACAATGAAGTTTCATCCCAAAGAAATAAAACACAAAATAAGAGTCAGCACAATGCGGCGGCGGTGAATGAAATGATGAATTCAAGCCTTTAAGAGGAAAGTGATACGTCGGTGCTGATTTGAGGACACGATACAAGCTCCATTCAGTTGTCTCGTCAGTTTAGAGAAGAACAATGCGAAAAGTATTCACAACAACTGAAAGTGGTGTAAATTGTCTAAGGTGGTTTTGTCACCGGCCGATAAATAAGTAGTCTCTGGGCCTTTTTTTTTATTTTGTATTTTTTGCGCTCGAGGAGACAAATGTTTTTTCACCAACTTTCTGTCGTGCCAGCGTTTCCTTTTGTGATGGATATACTGCTGTTTGACAAATGGAAACAAATTGCATGGTGCGGGCGTCTGAATGGCAGGGAGTTGGGGAGTGTCACACCCGGCGCTGAAAGACGATGAAGCGAGAGCCTCAGGTTTTTTTGTGGGGCGACTCAGACCTGACTGATCCCGGCATAAAGTACTTGTTGAAGAGAAGGAGAAAAGGAGACCGGGATTTCGACAGGCTGCAGTGAAATTAGGAGAATTGACTATGGCGGCTTTGTTCGCGGCTGGTGACACGGGGTGGGGGGGGTAGACGGGTGGGTGGGGGGGTGGGGGGGGGGAGACTGCAGCGATTCCCCAGAGACCCTGCGCTCAGCCTTTCTACGGGGGAACTACAAACTGAATATCTGACAAGTTCCCAAGACCTGACACGACTGTGTGCAGAGCTGAGAAAAACAAACATGGGTACATTCTTCGCGACACATGTGCCGACAGTGGATGCAGTGTATTAGAAAATGGCTTTTTATCTCGTTAAAAATAGGCTCTCTATTTGGAATATGTTGTCGCTATATTTTTCTTTTTTTCCAAGCGACAACCTAGTTAGACCAAGTTCCTCCTGTGACTTTATGAAAGTGGAAACTTTATTGTGCGTCTCCGGCGCGGCATCACAACACAACCACACACAGGGGACAGAAAGTTGTTCCTCCCAGTGAGCAAGTTTTAATAAGCCGCGCTGTCTCATGGTGCCTCAGCAGTTTGGTGACCACCCCGGCCTGGCAGACTAACACTGCTGCAAACAGTAATTATGGTCATGTAATGGATGATGCTTCATAAACTCTCCTGGTTGTGGTGTTTCCTTCTAACCCTGTTGAGTGTGATTTGTGTTTAAAATTCAGTGGGTGAGTAAGTCCGCCTTAACAGGATCTGTTGAAATGGAGGAAAAAAAACAACAAAAAAAGGCCGTACTCTTTGGTCTCAATGGGAGCTTGGGTTTTCGTAATTGTACCTGACCCTTGCTACTTTGAACTAAACTGGCTAATGTGGCCCTTTTGAAAAGCCACCACATAGGAAACCTCTTTGCATGCTTCAGCCTTAAATCCCAGGGCATGCTCCGTCACCTTCCAAAAGTGCTGTTTGATTCTTCAACTGCGAGAAGAAGAAGCAGAGTGGAGGGCGAGACAATGGCCCAGGGCTTATCTCATCAGTAAATAAGGCTTATTGCTTAAAGCTATAAAAGGCTATGCTTATTGGTGATGTCATGCCTTTGTGGAAGATTGATGAACCTTGTGGCAGGGGGCATAATGTGAGGGGGAATGTGTGTGTGTGTGTGTCAGTGTGTGTCAGTGTGTGTGGGTGTGGAAGAAGAGGCCTGGTGCACCAAACTCAAGAGTTCCTAACTTCACCCCGCGGAGTTTGATATAATTTAAAATGTATGACATATACTTTAAGTTCTGCTGCACTCAAATTGCTGTCTTTGGTGGTAAACGAACCCAAATGTACTTCAAAGTTCCATCTGGCCGGGGGGCTTTTATCCTTGGCCATGAGAGCGGTTGATGTTCTGTGCATGTAAACGTGCAGCTTTGGGTAAAGGTGGGGACAGCTTGTGTCCCCCCATTATTGTCTGGTTGCATTTACGTGGGTCCAAGGGCCCACTGTGTCTTTTCGGGTTACTTTCTCATCATTTCTCCTAATGTAGAGACCCACAGGGTTGGTGGCAAGCGCACAATGCGGCTGTTGTATGGTTACTGTCAGCCCTCTCAAATAAGGCTTCCTGTTCATTAGACTTCTTTTCACCTCCGCACAATGCGCCGGCTTTGCAGCAATAGTGAGTCGACGCCCATCTCTTCAATGCCATGTGAATAGTTCTAAATAGTGTTTATGCAAGCCATTGTTGTCTTTTGTGTGTTCGGTCTTAATGCACAGTGATTTGCCTGCTTTTGTAGCCTGGGATACATTATCTTGCTTATGTGGCCTCAGATGCATGCCTGGCCTTTGAGCCAGTAAACAGTCTAAAAGTTAACTCCCTATTGACAATGCTGGAGAGGCCTGATAAATTGGGATAGAACTGGCCCACTTCATTTCCCTACAATTACTCAAATGGCTTCTTCATATCTTTTATAAACCTTGCCGTTCCATCAATTTAAAATTTCTTTCCACGAGAAAAAAAGGTCGCTCACCTCTCACATTTCGACGACTTTGTTTTTTTGTCTCCCTATGAAACGAAGCAATTAAAATAAAGTTTTGAATAGAGAGTTAAAGTTTTTCTATGAACACCATTCAATCATTTAAATAAAAACCCAAGAGAAGTTGACGCTGTTGCTTTCAAAGATTAGACAAACGTTATCTGTGGCACATCTGGTGAAGAATGTCTATTCAGGGCGGGAGATGTATTTAAACCCTGTGTCTTTATTCTCCAAACCATCAGTGTGAAAATGAAAGGGTAACACAGACAGACAGCCGGCTGGTTTAATCTGACATACGTCACAGTCACAGAATAAAAACTTTTATATCTCACAGATAATGTCACCCTGAGCTGTCTCGTAATGGAAATTTTATGTCTCATGACAGTTAGTTACTTTCATATGGATTTTCTGTTGTTGCCATAGAGGTTATGTTTTTCCTTTTCTGTTTGTGTGTTTGTTTGTTACCAAGATTACACAAAAACAACTGAACGGATCGACACGGAAATTGGTGGGAGCATGTGGTACGGGTCAGGGAAGAACCCATTGAATTCTGGGGGGATCCGGATTATTAACCATTGTGAGATGTGGGTGTTTTTCAACATTTTCTTTGTTTTAGCAAGGAATAATTCATGGATTTAGTTGGAAAATATCACACATTTACCAGAACTGATATCTATGAGTGTGTGAAGTTTGGTGTAGCTGGGGAGGGGGGGGCCGGCTATAAAGAGTGCCATTCTAGTTACATCTGTGTATTCACTACAGGTTTATTTGTATGTACAAATGCATTTTTGTTCAGTTTAAGCACTTTTGGCTTTTTAAATATGTTTCCTGTTTGTGTTACTACTAACAAATAAAATGGTTCCTGTTCTGTTTTTCTTACTAATAATTTGTTGATGTAGCTGCCAGAGAACTTTACACAATGTAATTTCTTGCGTTTACTCTATATGATGAAATAATAGTTGGTGGAAACCTAAAGTGTTTTTCCAAAACAAAATAACCCTGAAAAACGAGAGTAGCAATGAGAAGCATATTATAGCCTTCATCTGTTTGTGCCATTGTTCTAGAGAGAGTATACATCACCTCCAGAGTGTAACTGATAGGCCCGACCATTCACTGCTTGGATAGATGCACAAAAGCAGAAGATATCTGCGGCACATATTACATTATACTCATTTCAAAAGCATTCACAGTCGAGTATGCAGAGCAGAAAAAAAAAGATGCTTTTAATGCCGGCCAATGATTACAGGTGAGGGATGTAACTGATAGTTGGCCCATTATTGTTCGCAGATTTGGTGTGCTTGACCCCCTAAAGCATTCTGCTGCCAAGGGAATCTCAAACAAGCCCGGGACTCGGAGGGGAAAGGAATGTTATGATTGCTTTTCAGTGACACTGATACAACACTGTCACGACTCCAGATGACGGAGAAGACACTCTTCGCTGTGACGGTGCCGCGTCTCACCACAGCAGCACTTAGCAGCAGGCATTTCATTAACCTGTCAGAGAGAGCCTATGGTGCTGCTTTGTCTCCCATCGCCACATCACCTTACACTCACGCATGTTCGACCTCCATTAGCCCACCAGGTGTGCTTCACATTTGATTTAATGAACTCCAGTCGTGAGGTAATTCCCGCGCCGCAACAATACTCCTCCGAGCAAGTTTCTTTTTTGTTTCTTTTCGCACCAAAGTGGAGATGTTGACTTGCGTTGCTCCTGGGCAAAATGTTCATTAAAAGGCATTCTTATCAAATAATGAAATGAAGAAATCTGTTGCTAGCCCACTGCTATTACCTCCCACAAGTCAAAAGGTTTCCGGTGTAACGTCTTGCTTTCCCATGCTAGGTAATTAGGCAGCTTTGTCCTACATACTAATGCTACTTTCATGAGAATAATCTGAGACAATACACCTGTCTCTTTTGTGTCCGTTTGCAAGCCCTCTTAATTAATACCAGCAAACACAAACCAAAGTTAATTGAAATTTGAACATCCCATCTTTACAGTTTACAATAACACAATCGCTATCGCTGGTATCATATCTCTATTTAGTATTGCATCGATCGCACTTGGGGGATGCAGCGGAAATATAAAAGAAAGAAATGTCTTAACTATGAGTAAACACAGGAGGCAATGTATGCAACCCCCCCCCCAGGCATTGATTTAGAGCGACACATTAATATTCACACTCTTCCAGATAATCACAAGCGAGGTCGGACATGATTTGTTTTCATTGATTAAGTGACATTTCCGCAGCTTCTCCCGCCGTGGTTATTAATATAGTTTGCATTGATATTATTCCGGCATTAACAACAATTTCAACCAAGTGGAGGAGATTACAGGTCTGATGCAAAAGAGTAGCGCCTCGGCGGCAGCTCGGCTTTAATCAGAGCCCCTTCTGATGCAAAATCTTTACAACTTTAATCAATCTTTATGGACGAGCTTTTCAGACTGTATATGCAAGTTTGAATAGCGCCGTTTTAAAGAGGCCTGTGCCCTCCTGTCAGATATCTGATGCGTTTTGCAAATTACAAATCCTTCAAGGAATATGAATTAGGCTTGCGCGACCTGAGTGCTCCTCTCCATTCACGGTGAGACACTCAAGATTTCACTTGGTTTTTGCGTGAACTCTCGGCAGCAGCGAATGTAATGAGGCCAACAATCCCCATCCAGCGTGGGACTGTAGTGTACACAACCCTCAACAAAGCGTGATCTGGCACGCTACTATTTCAGTAGGATTTTTTTTTCCTTCTTCTTGTGAGCACACTTCTTTTGTCGTATTGGCCCGTGCACAGAAATAGCTAAACAAAATAAATAAATAGATAAACAGTGGGTTGCCTTTATAGTCTTTATGCATTGGTATGTCTGAGCCAAGGACATTTCTGAAGTTAACAGTATTTATGTTCCGGTAGTGTTGGTCACAGTCTGTCACACATTATTTGCATCTGCATGTCCGATTAACAAATATGACATATTCCTAAGATCAGGCTCCTAGCACTCTAACCACCCACCATGGCAATTAACTGTCTACTAAGCTAACAGGCGGAACACACATGCCTGACGCAAGCCACTCTCCACACCAAACGTATCCCTGTTTTACCCTGTCGATCCACTGTGAACACATGTGCAGGCTAATTCGTTTCAAATGCTAATTTACTCGGGGCTGTGGACGGAGGAGCTTGGCTCTCACTGGTATCAATACGGGGTTTACGCCGGATTGCGACTGGCATCTGACATTCACTACACCGATTGAGAGAGCTGTCACCCACACAAGGGACTGGGGAGGAGAAGAACTCGCAGATGAATTCTCTGAGTCGTGAGGACTGTTAGCGGGGAACACTGTGAATATCTGGCTGATTTGTGCCCCCGCGCAGGCTTATCGATGCTAATGCAAATGGCAAAAAAGACAAGCTCACAGTAATGAAGAAAGAATACTGTTCAGGAAACAGTTCTGTATTCATGTTGCGTTTTTCTACTCTTGATGACCACTTAAAGAGCTTCTACAGTATGTGCAACACATGCTCTTTCATAGATCACTCATTCGCTGCTGGAACAGTCATCAGGGGCAATTGAGGGTTTAGCATCTTGCTAAGAGGAAACTTCATCACGCAGAATGGGATATCCAACCATCAACCTTCTGGTTAGTGGACAACCTGCTCTCCCCTCCTGAGCCACAGCCACCCACTCTCAGGCCTTGTCATTGGGAGCCAAGTTAAAGCAGCTGGATTTACAAGAGGCCATTGTCACCAGTACATGCTGTTCGTCACTGAACATGAAGAAAATTAAGTACAAACCAACATTATGTTTGTTCCACATAATGTTCCACTCCATTCCACATTTGGTTGTTCAACACCATTGACATCACTGCAGAATTAGATCCCAGGTGTCATTTCACTACGGGTTGAATGCTTTTATCGAACGCAGCATCTGAATCTGAAGGTAGACGGGTTTTGTGGTAAATACAGATCGTTTTCATCGCTAACCAAACTAAACTATCTGTTCTACTTATTTCTAAAAAAGCATTGACCGTTGGGGCATAGCCAATATGGAGGTTAATCCATTCTAGTGTCTATACTATGGGATGCTTATGGAAGCATATTCGCTTAGGGCAGCCATGCAAATTATTACTTACTGCCCTGTAAGCTGATAACACAAATTAGATACCCATTAAAGTTGAACAATGTATATAGAATGCGGAGAGATTGCAAGTGATACCTGAAGGGGCGCTTAAGTCGTATGGCACTAAAATATGCCTCATGCTTGCAAACTTCAAAAGTGGGGAGATGTTTATCCTCGGGATTGGAAGATGCATAATAGTAATCTCATATGCACAGAGGCAGCTGCCAGGTGGAGGATAGCACACTGCATGTTTATGAAAAGAAAATCATTACAGGGACTGGGGAGCATGCCGCCATGAACCAGTGACACAGAACTTTTTTTATCGTCTACCCAACACACACAACAGCTCCTAAAAGTTCATGTGATGAAAGGTTTAGTGTGGCATTCTTTTTCTTTTAGCTGTGGTCATTTTGGGCTTTGTCTCTCTAAACTTTGAAGTCCTGACCTCAACGCTGTTTGCACCTGGGAACAACCGAGCTGTCGATTTGATCCTGTCACCTGAGGGACCTGGGGCCACATCCATACTACTACACCTCTGTTTGCTACGGATACGCCTGGAAGCCACCATGAACAGAGACATATTCAATCTAAACCGGGGGCAGTGGTGTCTTCAAAATTCAGGCTGCTGGTTTTTGGTCTGGACCGACAGAAACCAAGATGTTTGGAAACGATGACGCAGTCACTCGCAGCCGCTTGCTGATTGGGTCTTTTCGGTCATGATGAAGCTTTTGTTTGATTTGTCAAGCTCCTGTCACATGACCCCCTCTGGAGGAAAACAACCGGCCTTGACTAACAGTGTAGAACACAACATGGATAATTAATTACAAGGGTTGCTGACCCTGTTGTCTTTGCTAACAGCTGCTGCGCAGTTATATTTAGAATCTTACTATGATACAACCGCTTACATACGTAGTAGACAAGCTTTTATTGGAGCTATCTTCGCAAAATTCCTCTGTGGAGCGGATCACGCGTGCCTTGAGTGATATAAGCATTTACAGGCGTGTTAGTATGGACGGAAATTAAAACTTATAAGGAGCCAAAGCACTGGTGTGGACAATGCAGTGAAAATGCAGTTTTCAAAGGAAAATGTAGTATAATGGAAAATAATGGAGAAATTTACACACATTCCATTTTTAACTCCAGCCGGTCTTTATCCTCTGCTCTTATCAGATGAGCCCCTTTAATTCAGTGCAAACACAAATGTTCAGCAGCTTTTAAGAGGTGGAAGCACTGTATTTTTTTTTGTTGTTGTGGAGAGAGAGGAAGTGCTTCAGGCCTGTTTGGGAACCCGGGCTAATTCTACCTTTGACTTGCCCGTTGTTGTCTTTGAGCCCCTTTCCCTTTCTGCTCCTCTGGCCGGCTGATAGTTAGGGATTCATCTTAAACCCCCCTCCCTTTGTCTGACGGACCGCGGAGTCAGCAGTTATTCTTCAACTGACAACTTTCAATGCTCTGGCGTTGAAAGAGATGAAGCTGAAACACAAAGGCAAATTAAGGGTACAAAAACACTCGCCATTGTCCCTTTGTCGAGGGTCACAAATCGTCAAGTAAAAGCAACACAGCGTGGTTGAAATGTATTCGCCTCTATCCCTCTCTCCCCCCCTCCCTCCCCCTCCTCTCTTTATATTCATTAGATTCATTATAGGCCACAAAGGATTGCCAACAAAACAGCTTGTGATTTTAGTTGAATTCATCCCCCTCTGAGGCCTGCAGGGAAATTAAAGTAGGTGACTATCACTGGAGGGGGAGCGGGCTTGACACATCTGAAGCTTTCAGTGATGCTAATAGCCAAGCGTATCCAAAATACACAGGAGCTGACCTCAAACAGATTGTGGAGGTTTAAAATCATTAGTTTGCAAATGAAGCGAAAGTACATTGCTTCTGTGGAGGAATCATCCCACTCTGAACCTTTGATTAGTGTTTGTCAACTCCCCTTTCTCTTCATAGTCCCCCGCCCACTTGCAATCCAGAAATTAATAAAGGAGACATAGCGACACTTTGGAGGGGAAGCGCTTGCATCTGCAGCACCTGTTAAACAAATGCACTTTAGGCAGGAAACAAATTGCAGGCAGGTTTAAATTGGTGTAAAATCTTCATTTAGATGATGCCCCCGGGGCCTGCTTATTACTTGAGATTTATATAGCATTAGTTCCGCCTCGCAAATGTGGTGCACCATTCCACCTCAGTGAAATATGAAGAGGTTTGATAAAAAATCTACAACAGATTCTCTCATTAAAAAAAAAGCTAAACCCTTTAAAAGATTCATTAATTTAACTTGTGGCACGCAGCTCTGACATGCACGCAGATCTGTGCCCGTGCCCCTGAGCGCTGTGTGTTACACGGTGTGCAAGATGTTGTCGTGTCTCGTCTGCATGCATCTCAGAGAAGAAGTGCGCTGACAAATTAGGCTACCTGCAACGCCGCGTACGTCTCATTGCATTGCCGATGTTCATTTTAAAGCATGAAATAAGGCTTGGATGGGTTAAATGTGAGGGATTTTGTCGGAGGCTTTGCACCTGTTCCGTTTTTGGGGCTTAAATTTGATGTCGCTATCACTTGTCACGTTTGTGAGTGACACACATCATAGTGAAAGATGGTAGGAAATGACCACAAAGCCATTTCATTTGTAGCAGTGCCCCCATTGAGTATGTCTGTTTCACTCACCAATCGGTTTTGTTCTCCGTCCCTTTCAATTTGTTTACATTTGGCCCCTACTGGAGAGGGACAGTCTATTGATTTATTGTCCCCGCTTCCTGAGAGTGGCGTTAAGAGTGCACAAGGCCCCCCCCGTCTTCAGGCCCTGCTCTCACATTGTGTCGCCCGGTTGCTGGCTTCTGTTACAGAGACGGGCCGGGGAAAGGCCCTCCCAGAGCATCACAAGGACCTCACAAGGAAGGGAAAAAAGCCTCAGCCGCACAAGGCCTGGGAGACAGCACCGCAGCACAATGTGTTTCAGAGTGAATAGCAGACGCTGTGGGACATTTGCCTCCCACAGAGTTTCCTTCGTCTACTATTTTCCACCAAAACTGTTCAGGTTTAGGTGATACATCCAGCTAATTATAATATTATAATTCTAATAGATAATAATGTAATATTTACATTTCATGTATATGATAAATACATAAACATTTAATATATAATATATGTATATACATTTATAATATATATGTATACATACACATTTACATAGATACATATATATATATATATATACACATATGTATTTATCTTAGATGATATATATATGTGTGTGTGTGTGTGTATATATATATACATACATATACAAACACATACGGTTTATAAGTATGTGTGCTTGTGTGTGTATATATAGGCTATACATATTTTGTTTTCGGCTGGGTGGCTTCTATTCATGTGACAACTCTTTTCTGCAGATTGAAATTTTTCATGAAAAGCATCTGTCTGAAATTCTACAGAACAATTTATATGAGTGAAAAGAATCATTTCAGATGAAAGTAGAAATGCTATTGTAGGATGGTCTTTCTCTCCTTTCGCTTGAAGATAAACAATTTCCCATGAATATATGGCCGGGGCCCCTATCTATCACCAAAATCAGAATGTGTCCCATACTGAGCCCATTGTAGTCTATTAAAAGAAATCCTTCCCTGTGGCAACCATTTTGCAGGTTTCAAGTAGATAAATGCCTTCCAAGAGGGATAAGAATGCATTTCTACAAAACTGCATTAAAGAGTAATGTTTGTCAACTACTCCGATAAAAACTTCACAGTCACAATTCTGTTTGGAGGCAGCAAATGCATTGGCAATGTGTAAAGCTGATTGGTCTGGGGAGGCTGCCTACAGGTTAGCAGGCCTCATTTCCAATCTCTGACAGCAATATGTGTCGCCGCGCGCTTCATCCCGATTGCTCATGTTGAACACAAACCATGGTCACTCTATATATGGAAATCTCTGTCTTCGGGGCGAAAAAAAATTAAAAAGGTGAGATTGGCACTTTAACCTCCGTGGCCCCCTCAAAATATGTTTTAGTCTGATACATTATACTACTGCGAATTATTTATCAAGAAGATACAAGCTTGATATTCCAGAAAAATAATGAGATGTTGAGGTGGCAGCTGGAATGTTCCGGTCCAGTGAGCAGCATCTATGAATCGGGGGAAATGAAGTAAATATGGCGGGCAGCAGGGACACACCATGTGCTGAATGTGAAAGAGCGGAGCATTGTGTTCAGGTGGCACTGGCCAAAAAAATAAATACTTACTTCAAATCTTTTCTCTCTCGCTCAGTGAAACCAAATGTTTGCTGCGCCGGTTAACAGAACAATCGCATCTATCCGAATTCAAGTTTTAAAAGGGAATATAGATATTTTATTTTTTTTGCCTAACTGATTAAAACGTCTATCTATTCCACGAATGGCGTCGCCAGCTTGTGGTTATCGGACGGCTCAAAAGACGCGAAGCCTGGAATCTGTCAGGCAAACGCGAAAACAATAGTTGTGCTAGGCTGAGTTGAAAGAGCCCACCTGTCGACACGCTGCGCTCGCAGAACAAGTCATCCAGTTGTTGCAGGTCATACAAAGCGACTGGAGGGAAGAAAACCATTCACACACTCTGAATACAGTTGGAGTGTGTCTCTCCTCTCACTGTTATTTGAAAGGACAGGAAAAAAAAGAGAAAGGATTGTGTATTAATTCGCCATTTGACGATCATCCTGTAATCGAGGCAAACCGGCGGCGACTCACATTTTTAGCTTTAGAGCTGATTTTAGGGAGATGATTGTTCAAGTCATTTTTGAGATCATTCTCTTTTTTATGCCGTTTGTATAGGACTCAAATGTGACTGTGTTTACATTTTATTTATTGTTAATTTGTACAAAACGTTAATATTAGGCCTATATGGAGACTGAATTAGGCGAATCGTATAACAAGAAAATAAATTGGTTAGTGTCGGAGCTTCCCCTCTCCCCACCCCAAACTCTCGCCTTTGTTTTGATTTATTTCATCCTCTCGGAGCATCCCGTCGCTTTTCAGGGCCCCTTTTGTTCTTGGTGAAGGGATCTTTTATTTGGGAGAAATCTCCCATCTCAGACCAGCGCTTTGCCTTGATGCAGATCTTCATTAATCTCCAGGGTTGCGGTGGGCTCTGCAGCAGCCTGCATGCCCCGTTTTGATGGGAATTGAATTTGATACCGTATTGTGGCTCGCACCGAGGCGGACAATGGCCTGTGTTCCTTCCTGTGTCTGTGCACAATCGGAGAGACCCAATTAAATAATTTGGTACAATAAAAGGGAACAAAAGGATACCCGGGCATAAAGTGAGGGGCTCCAACATTTGCATTCTACCTATTTCTGTATCGTGTTAATTAATTCGCTCTGAAACCACAGGGGGAGGCACAATGAGGAACAGTGCAGCTCATTTCAAAGTATGACAGAGGATGCTTTATATTCAGGTGACGTGCTAAATCAACATTGGGAAATTAATTTTTTTATTTGGAGCAGCAGACAGCCAAAAAGTGACTTTTCTTTATTTCAATATAGCTCCTTGACATGGGTTTATACTTTATTCTAGACAGAAATTGTTTCAGAACTGATAACTGTTAACACTGTTCCTATTTGTCCAGGTTTTTTCTTGTAAATTATAAAATGATGTCTGTGGCTCAGATGAATACTCCCACCTCTGTTTGAATGGGTTCAAGATAACATTCTCTCGGTGAACAATGTGTGAATTGTGTAATGTATAACAGCCTTTGTTGTTGGTAATATATCATATTCAATTAAGGGGTAAATGAATTATCCACAAGTGGGCCGGTGATAAGCGGTGATGGGACCCATATGGATCTGTCAGTGGACTGCTGGTGGGCTCTCTCCGTCCAGCCGCTGTAATTGAAAGAAATGAGCCATGGAGCTGACACATTAGCAGTCTCCCCAGAGATGGACAACCACACACACAAACACACACACACACACACTTTACCCTCACACCCCCACTTACACATCATCTGCACAAACTCTCTCACTGAAAGCAGAACCCAGACAATGTGAGGCTGCCTGGCGCGGGCCAGCGCCCTACTGTAAGCGAGACGAGGTGTAAGATTGGGTAGGTCTCCGTCTGGGTTAACGGGATAATGAGAAACTGCCCTGCAGTGAGTTAATCAGCTCATCGCTCTCCCAGCACTGCCATTTATTTGCTGTTTATTCCCCAGCACAGAGCCCCCAGGGGGAGGCCTGTCTGTGAGGCAGCACCTGCAGCCTCCCCCGTGCTTGATTTAGTGCTGTAAATGCTTGCGGGCCAGATTACGCTGGACAGTGATCAAACCTTATTTGCACTCTGATTAGACGAACTGCTCCCTGCACTGACCAGGCTAAAGCAATTCTCCTTTAGCAATTTGATACTGCTGCCCTGCGTGAAAATGATTAACACTGCCTGGATGGATGTGGCAGCCATATTCCTGCCTATGGCCCTGAGTATCAGCTTTACTGCCATACGCCCATTGTTGAGTTCATAACCATGCATTTGATTTTCATCCCAACCACCAGGAATTATCCTAGAAGTTACATGCTGCTGCTCAAATTGATCACAACAGAGTGAGCAAAGAGGCATTAGAGTCAGGGCATGTTTGATTATGTCAAATTGATCCTATCGCAGAGTTTATTGTTTAAGTTGATATAAATGATCGAAATGAATATCTGTAATAAAATAATTAATTTGGATTAAATAACATCGATTTCTTATGTATTTATTAAATAATTGTCCAAGATGATTCCCTTTGTAAGTAAAAATTTACAAAAAATTATATGAAATACTACATCTCACACACACACAAACACACACACACGCAAACATGTCGTAATGTTTGGAATTGGACGATTATTCATTTAAAACAAGAATAACCATAATGTCTTTGTGGTCCCAGCAGTCGATGACTAATGTTGTATAATAGCTGGTGCTGGCACGGGTCATACTGCAAGTCGACCCAGACAAATCCTCTATGGTCTGTTATCCAGTTGGAAAAATGACTGTTCAACAAATTATTTAATCAAGTTATATCCTGGAAATGGACAAATTGTGTTATAGGAAAGTTCTCATTTTAATATGGCAAAGACTCAAACCCTAATAATAACACACACAGACACAGTTTTGTTTTCATGACTTCAGAAGATATAACATTGATTTACATTGGTTTCCTGGAGACCTATGCTCACCTTAACCATAGATACTACCTAGTTACTCCTAGTTACCATTAACCTAACCTTAATCTAACCTTAACATAACCTTAAAACATGTCTTCAAACATGTCTCCTAAAATGTTATGGTTTACGTTATGGGAACTTGCTCTTTATCCCCATACTGTGTCTTTCTAAACACATTTAGGTCCCCAGAACATAAATTATATAAATATTATATAATATCATGAAATAAAATGGCCGGAGCTCAGAAAGACTCACAAACAAATATTAACAAATCACCACAAAGCCGGTGCTACACATGCTTTTGCTCTACAAATTTACATATAAGTGACGTATGTGCTAATAGGGACCACCTTCATATCAATGCTTCTCATCTTGTTTCCTCCAGGCTCAAGCAGCTGTTCGGTCCTTCAAAGAGGCCGAAACCTTTTTTTAATTCTCCAAAATATAATATGACTCAGGTATCTTCTTAACGTTGTTGACATCATTCTGTCCACCTCCGATGTACAGCCTCCGCACATGCATGGCAGACCCGCGCACGTTTTCGCACACATGTACTCACTCCCCAAGAGCAGACAATAACAACAACCTTCAAATGTATTGTGTTGAAGGTCCCCAGTTGCATTCAGAGTGGAAGGCATTCCAGCTTGGTCATTGTACATCAGATTTTCATGCTTAGGTGCTGCACAAAGCAAATGCACCTGAGACTGAATAGGTATGTATGTAGTGCACTGGCAAGGTCTCTTTTCTTTCATCTACTTCTGTGCAGAGGCTAGCAAAGTACTAATGAAGCCGTTTTCTGATCTGCTATTTTTCTTCTCTGTGATCCTCCCTCCGAATGCCTCTCCATCATTTTTGTAGTATTTACTGTATTACCATAACCCTGATGCAAGGCCCCTTTACAATTGTGCTCCAGCGACTGGCAAGCATATTAAGGTGAAAAAGGAATTATTGTGAGGGAAGTGTACAGTATAAAAAGCTCAAAAGAGTAGAGGGCAATGCTCATAATGGAATCTGAAAGCTTTCATTTTCCCTCATTGTCTCTCCCTCCTTCTCTAAACAACCTTCCTTTTTTTTAGCTATCAGAGCAAAGTTCTCAAAGAGAAAATGAAGTGCATTCATTCATCCTGAAAGACGCTTTTAAGCTTGAGTACCGCACAAACAAAAAGGGTGCGCAGCCTGAGCACGATTCGGCATCTTATAACCTTGCCATGCAGAATTTAAGAAGGCTGAGGAAGTGAATGGAGTTGGCGATGAAACACATCTGAGCCTCCAACCTGGAGACGCTCTGATCGTCTTTAGCCTGTTTGTCTGGGCTGCTGATTTCTCTGGATAGTTAAACTCAAGCGTTCAAAGAAAACTGTCGATGATTTTGAGTTGAAGAATGGATATCTTTTCCTCTCCCGAAAGAAATCATTCTTGGAATCATTTCATTGTCTTCTTATTGATTTAGAGCACTAGAATGATATGCATCTCCAAGATGAATGTATGGTTACGATAAGACACAAAGAGCATTTCTCTTTGCTGTCACACCCCCTCCCATTGCTCCCAGCCCCTTTCTCTCTTCATTTTGCTAACCGGTGCTCAAAGCCTCTCCTCAGCTGACCAAGCATCAGTTTCCCTGTGCTGATAAATGGGCTTCTTTGAATTGATGGCAGGCTGGAGGAAAAAGAGATACTCCTAGATAATGTGGACACAGTTTTCATTTCTTGTCACCCAATTAAACTGCAATTATCCCAAGTGCAGGAGAAGAGAAAAGTGGAAAGAATGGCCAAAGAATGGGGGAGCGGGGCTCCCTGGGACACTCTCTACCAGACACATTAGCCCAGATTTGCTCCGTCCTGATAAAAGAGACTCATTTCTTGCACTTGACAGTGCACAGCGAGTGGCAGACCAGCTGCATCCTGGGGTTTAGAGAAGAATGCCTGCACCATGTTTGTGCCATGCCTCAAAAAGGCCGGGAAGAAAAAAGATCAAAATGTATACAGGTTGTCGCCCTATTAAAGCAGCGTGGTGTTTGTGTGGCGCTCCATGTGTCTTTAGCTGAGGACATCAAGGTTTTATCCCTTAATAGCCCTTATAGGTTTATTATATTATTATTATGCTAATGCCCTACATTGTCACAGGGAACAAAAGTGCATATTCCGCGAAACCTTTGTGATCATTGACCGGTGTAAGAACCCTGGAGTTGACTACACGGGAACCTTCAAACAAAACCTTTAGCATATCCAAAAGTGCTTAGAGCGGGGGCTTGTGTGCACCTACTGTTCCTTAAAAGAATCGACTGCTCCTCTGTGAATTGTTTGCCTCCAGATGAATTAGGGGCTGCGGGTGAAACCCTTTCCCCCTTGGCACAGAATCTAAGAAGTAAATTAATGTCTTTTGTAATTACTGTTCCTCTCTGTAATTATCACACAGGACAATTTATGGATTAACATATTGATTTCACTTGACCCTTGGCGAGGCTTAATTTGGACAGAGGAGATACTTTTGGCTGGTGCTGCCAAACACAAACAGCCCCCGGGGCCCCTGCTGGAGCTCGGCTCTTTAGGCGTGTCACAGCATCTTTAGCAAATATTCCCACGGGACGGTGATCCGACCCTCGCGGGGTCCTGGCCTTTGGGTTATAGCTATCTCTCTAGTGTGCAGCTCTGCGTAGGCATCGATTTGAGCCAAACTGCACCAGTGAAAAACTGAGCCGAGCGTTCGTTAAGAGTAATTCATTAATCTTCACGCGGGCGATTAGTGCTTTGAAGTGTTTAATTTTGAAAAGCCTTGTTCCCTCTGCTTTACTATCCCTCCCCTCTCAGGCTGTTTAGATAAACACTGCAAGTAAACAGATTAGCAGAGAAATTGTTCGGCAAACATCTCCACACACAGGCTGTCTGCTTTGGAATGCTGATAAGTGTAACCCTTCTGCAATGGCATCTAATGATGCTTAGCGCAGGTATCAACGCGGCGGGTGTGTAAAGCATTGCTGACTATGGGGAGATACTCTGTCAAAATATGATCAATATTTCCTATAAGTGCCTTTCGCTGCTCTGCATGAGTAATGGCCTGATTAAGTGAGCGACACGAGAGAGGCCAGTGTGAGCGCGGCCTCCCCACCGCGGTGTCCATCAAATAATGAGATCACCTGAGACAGCCACCGTCAGACCCCCCCCCCAACCCCCCCCACCTCCACCACCTCCACCTCCACCTCAGCGAACAGGACGTGCTGACAGGACACTTGCCCTCCCATTGATCATATTGTCATTCAAACCAGCGCTTATAGGAGAACGAGCACATCCAGGGGGCCGAGCACGGCACGGCCCAGAATGCAGTGCGACCATCACCAGGCCTTCTCCGTGTTGCGTGTCTGCAAAATGAGCTCATCCAGTGGTTGGAATGGCCACATGTCCTGTCCCCCGAGGTGTGTAAGACAACACTGCCGCAAACTGCACCGACGAGCCATCTGCAGGAACCTCAGTCACTTCACTCTTTTCAGGAGAGTAGGACTTTTTTCTCTTTTTTTGTCCTCTCTCAATTACATGGTTATTATCCTGGTCAGTTAATCTCCTCACATAAGATTGATTTCTCTTTTCAGGCTGCGTTGGAGTGCCTCTGTCAGAATGAGCCCAGGCCATGGGAACCATAGAGCTCCAATGCATCCTCACAATTTCTCCATTTGATGGAGGTCACAGTCACTATAAGGCTGTTTCTTTGACATACTGATGAGAAGAGGCACAAAGGCCCTTTCATTGTTACAAGTGATGGAGAAGAGCAGGGGCCGCACGCACAATGCATGACAGGAAAAGATGCAGGATGGCGATTGTGACATATAAATGCAAACGCACACTCTGTATTGTCAGACAATTATACGCTCGGAAAAGAGAAAAACAAGTGGCAGGAGAGGTGCGATCATTCTTTCAAGGCCTTTTGTCCTGTCAGCAAGTCAAAGAATGTCAACATTTTATTTATTTCCCTTCATTTCAAAGGTTTTTCGGGAAAACTCTATGAAAATTAATTAATATCGCTTCCATAGATCTCAATTCACTTGTTGCAATTGGACATACTCCTCACCACACATGATTTCACTACATTTAAAGTCACGTTCTCTGAAAGAAAGAAGTAATTTTATTTATGCCTTCGCCTTGGCATCTGACAATGGGCGACGATTTTTCTGCAGAGGAGAAAAAAAAGAAGAAATCACAAAGGTCACCTTTAATAGCAGTGCGGTGAATAATTTGAGATAGATTTTTATCATCTTTAACTTTCACTTGTCATTTTTTGCAGACGTGTGTCTACAAAGGACTGAATCTGAATAAATCTTGACCTTTCATCTCAACTTTTCAGCGCATTCACCAGCGTTCATTCAGCCCCGATGAACACAAATCCATAGATTCACTGCTTCATTTCCTATTCATAGCGCCGCGGAAACTTGCGAGAAGGGTTAAAGGTGGTTAATAAGCTGGAAGCACTATACTGTCAACTTTTATGCAAGTGTCTTTCCTGTTGTGCAGTGTTAGAGATGAACAAGTCACCCTCTGGATTTTTAGCCCCCCTCTCTTTCTCTCAAGGACGATGGCACACTATGAAAAGCCCAAATAGCATGTTACTGCCCTGCCACGGGTTCAAGGAGATTGGATCACTTTTTGTTTGTGGAGCGGCCTCAATTCAGCTTCCACATAAAGAGCGAGAGACTGGGAGAGGACTGAGAGAGAGCAGTCTTTGTGGGGGTTGAAGGGAAAGGGTGGATAAAAAAATTGCCTTGGTGCATCACTTTTCTCTGATCCCAACTGCAACTATAAATGTATCTGAGATGAGCTATCTGTTGCAGGCTGCGCCACAAGCAGGCCTTTTCTTCCCTCTGTCCCTGTGATGAGTTAGCAGGACCTGGAGTGATAAAGCTGATAGAAGGGCTGCTATCAGGTGGCAGTCCGGGTAATTACAACTCTCTATTTGGGGGCTTTGCAGCGATGCTTCGACGATAAGGGGAATATAATGAGGAAGAAAGGCAAGCGATAATGTATCTGCTAAATGGTTCAAAATAGTCTATCATGGGAAAAGTCATCTCAGCGCCTGGAGGTAAACAAGTATCTGTGGATTTGAACCACAGGACTCGTGCCACGGAGAAGATGCGGCAGGTTTAAGCTAAACACACACGCCCCGCGGGGGGTAGCGGCAGTCAGAGTTCAAAAATCTGACTTCTGCACGGGGTAGGGTAGGTCGTTTTTTTCCCTCCTCTTTTCTTTAATGATCCAGGGAGTCGTGTGATTGCAGCTGCTATTTTGTTTGCCCCTCGGGGTCTGGAGATATTCTGCAGTGTGAGATTACACATAATACTTTGACAAGCGGCGGTTTAAAGATGAAGGTCTTATCAACCTCACGGACTCTACATCCTTCTGTGTCGCCATTCTCCCTCCATAATGTGCTTTCAAAGTTTGTTGTATCTGTCAGTTCAGGTCCTTCAAGATCGAACTGACAATCACTCCTCTTTCCTCCCTGTTTACCATCATTCAAGCGTACACGCACATACACACACACACACACACACACAAACACACACCAACACACTCACTCACTCACTCACTCTCACACTCCTCAGGGCCATTTGCCTGTTCCAGTCCCCAGTCTTTAATACACACTCCAGTGTGTTCTATCTTGTATGGCTGTTTTATTGTGAATCACAGATTCCCTCAGTAGGGATCATGACCACTATCAATAGTATTTTGACTAATGTGATTAACTTAATACTGCGCTCTATGAGGGGATTATTTCTCAATTCCTCTTGATATGCGTAATATTTAGGTTGTGGTTGAGTAAATATTTTGGTTCTTCACCAAAATAATTCCCACTGAGACAAAGACGTGACAGTCTGCCCTAAGGAGCAATAAAGACTGTATAATTAGAGCGATTAAAGAACTGCACAACTCATTTGGCACTTATTGAATATATTTTCAGAACACAACGTTCAAAATAGGTCACATCTTTAAACCACAAAAACAAATATTAACTTTATTCACATTAATTATGTATTTATTCAGATATTCTGTGTGACTCATTTGAAGTGGCGCCGAAGTCGGGCATTGTCTCCTCACCAATCCGATCATTACATTGCCTTGCACTTAAGCATATTTTCTACATATTGTGGGCGCTGTAAAGAAACCTCATTAGACAAAATGACTTCTAATCTAAATGCAATCATCTTTAAATAGTAATCAATTGGATCCCTTGCAACGCTAAACTGTTTGTCATTAGCACTTTATCAAAGGCTCACTTAAGATAAGATCCTGCAGCTAATGGTGTGTGATAGTGACACATTGACTTTCAATATACCCTCCACATCATGCAGTGAACAAGTGTGTCCTTCAGCTTATGTTACATGTTTGCTCTGCTTGAAGATTCATTCAAATCTGTTTTATTTTTATTTTTATTTATTCATTGAAAAAATCTCTTTATTAAATGAATTTCTTTGTCCTCATCATCTGCTACTAGAGTTTATTTATATAACTAGGCAACATGATGAAAGAGAGTTAACAGAAAATGTACAGTGATTGTCAATGAAAGTACATTATATTTATTCCCCCTTACATCTCCAGCGTTTACATCAGTCATGCTTTTAAATAGGGTTTCGGCTAAATTAATGAAATATTTCGTCCCACATTTGTGCTTCTTATCTGCGGAATAAATCCTTAATCAGGAGATCATCTGGAAAAAGTGGAGCAATTGGCACGAGCATTAGTGGAAATTACCAGATGGAAACCGAGGGGACTTTCATCTGTGGAGGTGCATCTGCCTTATTGGGCCCCGGCCTCCGTGCGTGAGAGCAGCCGAGCTGAAAGAGGGGAAGAAAGAAAAACGACTAAGAAGGGAGGAAGATCCTGGCAGAGCTGTGATCAGACAAGCTGAAAAGGAAACCACATCAGGTACACAATCAGGACCCCTCCCTCTCCCTTTCTTCAGACCTCCTCGGTAATGAGCAAACTTTCATGTGGCAGTAACTGCTCTCCACTCTGTGGGGCTTGAAGTGGCAAACAGCAGATATTGTTGTTTACCCATGCTCACCAGGAGAAGCCATCTGATAGCAGGAGGTCAACTTGTGTTCCCTTGAAATCAATTTACTCTCAAACTTGACTCCCCTCCCACCACTTCCAACGGGAGAATAACGCCGAACACCTCATAAAGAAAGAGGAGGCGAAGTAGACATCCTGCAATATTCTTTATAGACGAGGCCTCTTTATACAAACTGGGATTATCCAGGGATCCTCATCAACCCTCTCCATAATTTGTTCCTGCTTTATCCCAGAGTTATGTGGAGTGTTGGGGAGCGAATAAACTGTTTGGTGCTGCTATCATGAAGATTCGTGCACCTCCAGGGGCTCCTATTTCAGAGTGATGGCTTTAGCACTTTGGAGTGAACTGTGTGCGATCTCTGCCGGGGTATAGGAAAATGTCCCCGTGGGCTTGTTGTTGCTGCTGTCTGCCTTCTATTTGCATGATATTTTTCTATTCAGTCTTATCAACCGTGTGCTGTGAGGTGGGAGTGCTGGCTCCGTCTCAGAGGCTGGACTCAGGTTTTATCGGCAGGTAATTCTCCCACTCTCACTAACTCATCTTGAATTATTTAAGTGTTATTTTCAACACCCAGGCTTCTGTAAAAAAAGAAAAAAAGAAAGAGGGGGGGGGCAACACAGACAGGAGGTGTTACTACTATTAATATTACATTAATATTATTTGAGTCTAATCTCAGCTAAATTACTATATTGGATAAATTAATGTTTTCTCGCCCTGCACATTTATTTTTGCAATAGATACAACGAATCTTGATATTTTTTTATAAGTAGGAAATGCACTGGATGGATTCACCTCCTGTTAACGTGAAGCTTCAACTGCAGGCCCAGGCATCATCATCATGTAATAGCCTCAAACACATGTTAATAAAAAACACATCGAGGCAGAAGGTGAGACAGTGAGAAGATGTGATTAAAAAATGTTACACAATAAAAATTATAGAATAGGGAAAGTGATATTAGATTAAGAAATACCCCAAATAGGCCAGTCAAAATTTTGGCATGTGCGCAAAATTACTCACCTGGTGACGGTCAACTCCAGATATGAACTTTTTCACCGTAACTTATTCACATAATTCACGGCACATATATATATATATATATATATTTTCTCCCCCCAGGTTTGTGTCATGAGAGGCAGATGCTCCCGTGGAGTGAGAGCACGGAGCGCGTCATTGCAGGAATGTTATCGAGGGGAATGACAAGCCGACAAAGAGACGCGCACGGTGCTGAGAGATGCTGCGGCTGCAGAGTTTATACAGGCTGCAGCGGCACGTCTGTCGGTTTCTCTCTGTGGCGTGGATCATCCTCACCTTGTCAGGTACTTGAGACAAAAGAATGGTGCCTCACTCAGACAGCTTTATTTGAAAGTTCCTACAGAGAGAGAGAGAGAGAAAAAAAAATCCACATTAAACGGGACATTTACGCGCAGGAGGATTTAAGGGCGCTGTTGGAAATTACGCACAATTTTAGTTGAATTGGTCTCAATTTACATATATCCATGTTATCGGGACTTTTATTTCTCCAACGTTTATTACTATTCATAATAATAATAATAATTCCATGTTGTGTAAACTCTCCCTAAATAGGCTGAACAGTTAAATAAAAAGAACAACAGTGCATGAATTGAATTTGACATCCATTTATATCGACCGACAGCCTAATTCCTCATTTATGATATTGTTCCATGCAGCCTCCTCTCTTATTTCTTTCTTTCTTTTTTCCCCCATACACATGCACTGTATATAATTATGTACAACGGGGAAGGTGCGAGAACAAACCACTTAAACCTACAATTTACTCAACAAGTCCTGCAGATAGCTGTAATTGCTTAGTTGAATATTCGACAACCTAATTCCAGTTGTCGATTCGCTGCCCTTGGGAAGGTCCTTTGAAGTGAAAGTGAAAAGGGGGGATTTCAGGAAAGTAATTAATTTCCACCGCGCGCGATTAGAAACACTTCAGACCTCCTCAGCATTTTAGTATTTACGCCAAAATGCCACAATATCACGAAAATTAAAGAAGACGTTCCTTTACTTTTTCTTGTCTCTCTCTTTCACACACACACAAACACACACACTCCACTTCTTCCCAATGGCAGTGCCACCCATGGGGAAGGGAAGGGACAGAAGTGACAGCAGCCGATTCAAGCCTGTGAGATTGTCAATTAAACAAATGGAACAGAGAGGAAGTGGTGATTAGGCGTGTAATGACAAGTCGTTTTTTTAATAATAAGAGGGGTGGGGGAGAAAGAGGGGGCAACTTCTTTTTAAGAGTTAGATGAGTCAGATTCCATCCATGCACCTGACTGTGCCTCAGCCACCTTCATAATATGTGTGTGTTAAAGAGGCTCATTCCCATCTTCATCCATGTGAAGAGGTGAAATAGATTTTTTTTGTAGAAAAAGGCCTAATTCCATTTTGACACGTTCCTCATTAGAATAAACAAAAATCCAGAAAATAAGACCAATGAGCTCAGGCGGCAGGCGAGGTCACCACTCTGAGTTCAAACGCCCTTAATAAAGATATATAATAATAATAATGAAGAGGTGCCTTTTCTTTTCGAACTCAGGGTGGGATTTGAGGGAGAGAGAGAGAGAGAGAGAGAGAGAGAGAGAGAGAGAGAAAAAAAAATCGCTCAACACTGGGATGCGCGTCCTGCTGCTGTTGCGCATGCGCCACCGGCACTTTCACTACCTGCCACACAAATCCTCGTATTTCACATGGGGCGAGCGGGAGTTGTCATCCACTTGCGTAAACGCTGCTGCTGTTGACAGTCTCAGGCGACAGGACCGTGTGTTTCCACCCTCCCTCCACCCAGCTTTGCTAAAGGCGCACAGGCTTTCGCTGATGGATGCCACCATGGAGCAGAAAACATAAGCTGAGCGCACGCGAGGACGCAGCCACTTGTACTTTTCAGCAGATTGTACAACGGAGGGATGAAGAACTGAACTCTTTAAGTAAGTAGGCGAAAGGCGAGCTGTGGTTGTTGTGGATTGTGGAGTGCATTTGAATGAGCGTTCGGAACTTTTGTGAGGGATTTTTTGTGCGTAAAGTTATTTAGTCTTTGGGTTTAATTTAATTTTAATCTGCGTTTTTGTCTCTAGAATCGCTTTTGTGCCAACATGTCTAAACCAATGGATCACGTCAAACGCCCGATGAACGCATTCATGGTCTGGTCCAGAGCCCAGCGCAGGAAGATGGCCCAGGAGAACCCCAAAATGCACAACTCCGAGATCAGCAAGAGACTGGGAGCGGAGTGGAAACTTCTCACAGAGTCCGAGAAGCGGCCGTTCATCGACGAAGCCAAGCGGCTGCGAGCGATGCACATGAAGGAGCATCCAGACTACAAATACCGGCCGAGACGGAAGCCCAAGACTCTGATGAAGAAAGATAAGTTTTCCTTCCCCATGCCCTACAACCTCGGGGAGCACGACGCGCTCAAAGTGAGCGGGCTTTCCATGGGAGCGCTTTCCGACTCCGTCATGGGGCACGCGGACAAGGCGGCGGCGGCTGCTGCGGCCGCGGCGGCGAGGGTCTTCTTCAACCCGTCCATGTCCGCGAACCCCTACTCCTTTTTCGACCTGGGATCCAAGATGTCAGAGCTTTCCCAGCCTTCCTTTCCGTACGGTTCCCCGCTGGGCTACCCGCCGGGAAGCGCCGCTGCGTTCGCCGGGAGTGTAGGCGGCGGGACGCACGCCCACACTCACTCCCACCCGTCCCCTGGAAACCCGGGCTACATGATCCCCTGTAACTGTTCGGCCTGGCCCTCAGCGGGACTCCAGCCGCCCTTAGCGTACATTCTGCTCCCCGGGATGGGGAAGCCTCAACTTGAACCGTACTCCGCGTACGCTGCGGCGTTATGATAGGCCCAGTTTGGACTTCTAAAAGAAATTCATTCAAAACAAAAAAGTTATCCATGCAAGAGTTTTATTATGCATGCACAAACTTGTACATGTGATGAAGTGCTCGTCGTCTCAGATATCACATGTGTATGTACATTGATTAACGCCTTTATCTAAGGTAATGCTTATTTAGAGAACTCTCTAATCTATTATTACGCAGCCGTCCCGCGAGGAAGGACTGAAGGATGGCACACAACACACGGCACACGTTGGAGAGGAAGGGGCATCAGAACAATTTGTGAAAACTCATTTTGAAAGGTGGTCGATTTCTACCGTTTTTTTTGTTTTTGTTTTTTTGCAAGTTGCACCTGCTAGAGCCCGGTGGACCCGAGGGCTGCAGCCTGCAGCCTCCAATGACAATGTCAATCACGGGACCACCGCGTTTCCTCTCAGATGTCATGTTGTAGGGGTCTCATTCATGGATCAAGGAGGATTGTCACAACACCACCACTCCATCCTCTCTCTTGAGTGACTGTAAATGTGTACAGATAAAAATGACTCTAGTTTATTTGCCGTTATAGGCTTAGTGTTTGAGACATAGGGCCAGGAAACCTAGAAATCCGGTGTATATTTTGAGTTTTTAAACCGTTTTATAGATGTCTGTAATATTTATTGTTTAGTGGAATCTATGGTGAACCCAGACCTTTTCTTTTTCCTTTTTTTTTCTAAAGAGGACAAAACCAGTTCTGTAATATTTGCACATGAGACGGATGTAATTTATTTTGAAGGTGGTATTCAATTTCCAGTGCATTGCAAACTTTCGGGTTTAAAGAAAAGTACAAACATTTTGAAAATGCAAATGGGGGTTTAGCCTTCTCAATTATCTTTTTCTTGATCCCTCACTCTACAACTCCTGGTATCGTGTACAGGAGGAGGAGATGTAGAAGAAGAAGAAGAAGAAGAAAAACATTTTTATCTAACTCTTATGGAATTTGTATGTTTTTTTTGTGTTTTCTTTAACCTCCGTTCTGTACTTCAAACCTATTGCTACTGTTCACTTGTTGAGCAAAAAAAGGACTACACAATAAAGCGTCTTCGGATTGATAAAAAAACAAAAACGGAAAAGGGATCGCAGGCTGTAGTTCTTGGTGAGATGAACAAGATTGTTATCTTTTCTCTTTTTCTGCTCCTCGGTCCAGGTGAAGTGTAAGGTATCCTCCAAAGGCCGCTTTTGTCCGCGCTGTGAATGGCATCACTTGTGGTGGCGGGTGGGTGGGTGGATGTGGGGGGGAGGAAATCTAAATCAGCCCATTGTAATCAAGAGCCAACAAAAAAGAAAACCCCTTATTTATCACAATTTTAATCGTGAATGGGGGAAGATAAAACTCTTGAGCTTTCGTTTCCCAGGAAAAAAAAGGAGAGGAAGAAAGAGGGAGCACGAGAGAAGGAGAGAGAGAGAGAGAGAGGGATGGAGAGGGGGATGCTTCTGCTGCAGAACACACTCGTCTTGGGGCTTTAAAAAACAACCTGTGCGCTCCCAAGTCGGCACAAGTAAAAACAAAAGCGCATTTACTAGGCCTATAATTAAAAATGCTCACCTGTCCTGAGGGGGTGCACGACCTCACGTGCACGACAGGTGCATGGTGTGTGTGTGTGTGTGTGTGTGTTTATTGCTGCGTGCACGTTGACTTTCACCACCATTAGATCTCTCGCCTAATGCGCGTTATTTAAGCAAACGCTCCCCCCCCTCCCCTCCCTCCCCCCTCCTAGATTACACTGAGAGATTAATTCATAAGGATCAGAGCGATTATGCAAAACTAATTTGGACAGTCCAGGGATAATTATCTCCGTCACGGTTAATTACACCCTTTCACCGCTATGTTCTCCATTGTGTCGCCCCGATCACTTCTCTCCACGGAACTTCCTTCTTATTGGGCCCCGAAAATAACGCGCAAGTGACCTTTAGTGCGATTTATTTACAGCCTCATTGAGGTACAAAAAAAACTAAAAACAAAAAAAAACTGGTGGTATTTACACTTCATTTTCTAATATTCCAAAAAATGTTAAGGTTAATTTTCTTTCAATAATTTTTGTTTTACGTTAATTCAAGTCCTTGGTGTATTTTTTTTTATTTCTTGAGCCAGAAAATGAAATAGAATTGTGATCAATTAAAAAAAAACTAAAAAACAAACTCCAGGTTGTTGAGATGAATTCTAGGTGTCATGAAAGAGGGCGAATCCAGCATGTGGCTGATTAAAACACAGAGCTCCGCATAAAAAGAACTTGCATTATGAGTTCAGTGGCCATTTCTTTCTCTTTCTTTTGGCCCTTTCTTTTTTTTGTTTTTTATTATATTTTCTTTTTCCTTGAGGAGAAAGGAAAAAGGAGAGAGAAAGGAGGTGGGGGGGTGGGGGTGGGGGGGGGTGGGGTAGAAGCTGAAAGAACTTTTTTTCAACTCTGGGAGCGTTTAGACGGTCGAGGAGTTTTTGTCTGGGAACAAAACGTGGGTTGGGAGGTTTTGTGAGAGTGTTGTTTGTTGAAGTGGAGCTCAGCAAAAGCGGCTGCTTTCCCTCATTGTGATGAAAGCAATCAGTGGTATTTGGAAAACTGTTAGCATTGTGCACTTCTTCTGTGTCCATTGTGGAGGATTTCTTTTCACAAGGTTTCTCAGCCGATCCAGCTGGCCGGAGTGAATAGCACTGCAATGTGTACACGCTTTGTCCCTGCGAGCCCTTCAAGTAGCCCACAGTGAATAGAGTGAGTTGACACTGCATGACAGTGAAACAACATAATAAAAAATACATGAGCGCATGAATGGAAGCAGGCGCATAAATAAATAAAATGGGTGGCCAGAACTGGATAAACTGAATGACAAAACGGTGAAAGGGGAACAAAAAGATATTTAACACGCCAGATTAGCATTAGAATGCAATCTACAAGCCAGAACAATTGATGAATGGGTTTACCGGCCAAGAAAGAAATGGACTAAATGCCTTTTGAATAGATATAGCCTATGTTTTTTTTTCCCTTCCAAGATGGGAGCTGAGTGGGAAAGGTGGACATGCAACTATGGAGATGAGTGGGGAGGAAACTTTTTCTGATGAAATATTTCTCTCCTTTAATTCCTATATACTCAACACAACAGGTATCCCAGGTTAAGACTGAAGGTTGAAATCATTTTGTAATTCTTGTATGAAAGTTTATTTAAACCAAAACCAAATAAAAAACCCTGAACAGAAGTCATGTCTTTCGGTTGTCAGCCTTCACTTTGGCTTTTCTTGAATTCCTTCATCTCATTGCACAAATACATTTTGCAGGTTTACGTTTTCATTTGCACTTGCACATTGGTCCACAATCTAAATATTCGCATAACAACACATTTACTCTAATCAGAATCGGTTTTATTAATGACAAGATGATGAGAGACTGTAAATGGTTGTATAGTGATAAGTATATGGCCCTGTTGTACATAATAAATGTTAAGAAGGTGCTGAGCAACTCTTGGAAAACACAAAAATGTGTTGTTTAAATTAAATAAAGATTTAAATTAAATTTAAACAATTATAACTTATAAAAAAAAACATATGGCAGCACTCCTGTATCGATTGCCCTTTCTCTTGTCACCAGGATGATCAGGGATAGAAGCAATAGATTTAATGAGTTATTATGAGCGATAGAGTCTCCTCCTGCAAAACCAGCGTATTTAAAATGAAACTACATATAACATGTATTTCTTTAACTCAGAAAAAAGGAGTAAAGTTCTGAGATAATACAAGTTTTAATAAAGACTTTATTCTTATAGGAAAAATATTACAATATGCAAAAAAGCACAAGAAATGTTGCAGTATTTAAAACTCAAAGATGTGATTAAAACAGAAAAAAAATCATCGTTTAACTACTATAGATCATTTATGAGCAAAGAAGGAATTAAGTCAATTTTTTCAAGAAAATAATTCCAAAGCAATATTTCCCTTTTTTTACATATGCTTTTTATTTAGTTATATTGACAGTTCTTATACAAAGGTTTCAGATTCACAGCCCAGGTTGCCTCATGTTTTCATAAGCTCCCCCCGTCTGATGCCCTGATATCATTATGTCTTAGTGTTAAACCCTTTATGTGCCTGTAAGACATTTGTAGAAGTGAGATTAGGCAAATTAACATACATATGTATCACCGGTTCAACTCATGTTGACCTTAGAGGGATGTACAATGGCTTCCTCATCCCTAATTTGCCCTGGGCTGCCCCACAAGCATGTGGATTATCACCTGGCTTCAATGGCTTGAGATGGATCATTTCAGTATTTTTTTCTCTCTCTCTGACATGAATTATACATCAACATCACCTCTTCTTTGAGGATATTTTCCGCAGTTTGTTTGCAGGAGTCTGTTTCTGGCTCGCCCCGGTTGTCATAGCGTGTGTGTGCATGTGTCCAACGCTGCGAGATACAGAGCCAGTGCTGGCCCCTCAGTGAGGAACCTCAAAGAGTCTGATCACTGACTTCTCCATCTCATTTTGGGCAAATCAAAGTGTGAAAAGTCTCTCCCCGAGCAATATCTGTATGATCAGGCTGGGTCAAGAATGTTTATGAAGGCTGTGTGCCATATTACCTGTAATCTCCAGAGTGGGAGCTGCTGTATTTCTGACTCCTCTATGCTCCCAGGAGGGGTAAAAGCCAAAATTATCTTGCATTGCACCTTTTCCGCAACACCTCAACGTGGCAAATCAAAGCCTGGAAAAAAAAACCGTACTTGTCACTGTGCCCAAGGTCACCGAAAGAAATGAGAAATCTCTGTGTACTGTACAAGTCCATCCCCATAAACATGCCACACAGCCTCTGAAGTCTGACTCTGCTGTTGAGAAGTGCAAGTTTGTTTAATAGTACATAATGCAATAAGTGGATGGACCCCTGCTGGAGTTCAGAGAGGGAACGCTTGAATTAGGTTGGGGGCGGCCGGGCGGTGGTGATGAGCCAAGGGGGGAGTCGAGGTAATCATGAGTTTTGCAGGTGAGACGAGGGAACTGCACTCAGGGTGTCTGCCAGGATGTCTGGCATTAACACATCCATTATAACAGCAACAATACAATTGTTTATTTTTATTACTATGTGTTAATATACATGTTAAAGCACTTCTTCATAGAGGACAAAACACATTTTATTTCCACACCCTGGCTGAAGATGATGAAATTACACTCTGTGTGTGGAAACATTATACCGATGTTACGTTGATGGGAGAATACCGGATTTTTTGTGTCAGGCTCAACCATTATTTTGTTGTTTTTGAGTAAAACACATCAGTTTAATACACCATGAATTACAACTCTTAAAACTGTAGGGAATGGATTTTTGACACAACGTACTACAAAAATCCATCACCAAAATAAAAAGTCAGGTTTATTTTTGCTTTGAGAGATTCAGGGTTTTTTCATAAAAAAAATGATTGACCCTAAATAATGACTTTTGCTAATAAATGTAATATCTTTCTATAGACCCAGAAAATATATAAAGCAGAAAATATGTATATAATACGAGTGTTTTATGTTTATTACCTTGTTTGTTACGGTCCAGTTAAAGGGAAGGGTTACCGCGTCAGTCCTTCTCCACACGCACAAGGTCAGAAGAAAACAAAATATTTAAAGAAATAAAAAGGAGAATTGATTTTTTGCGCTTTTTAGTCTTATTTTTCTTACAAATATGGCATTGAGATTTAAGGGTCTGCAAACACAGAGGAAGTAAAGCCAATGTCAACTAAAAAAACAGAAATTAGATTTTCTCATCAGACTCATCTAAGCGGGAAAAAAGAAAGAAAAACCAAAAAAGCTGATATCCATGACCTCCCAAATTCCAAGAATTTCAGTTGATTTTAATCTTTGCCTTTGAATATATTTTTTAAAGTCTTTCCGAACACCTAAATGGAAACGGTGTTCAGAGTTGTTCTACAGCCCAACCTGAGGATGTCTGTTCCAAGTCAGTTTAAAGGCAGGAGGAAATTTGCAAAGAGAGAGGCTGTGGAACTCTAAAGCTCCCGCTGCTGTCTAAAGGAACTCATTGCACTAATAACTCCACATTCATATCCAGTGTTATTCAATGGGATTATTATTTTAAAAGCCGCGTTGAGACGTTACAAAGGCTGGTTTGAAAAATATACAAAAATGAGAACACTATGTACAAACATAAATACAGAAACTTTGGAGTCAATATGTTGTGCGGTGACACAATCGAGTGTTTGGCAATGTTTTAGATCTGCTTAAAAAAATATATCCTTTAGCTGTTAGCTGCAAATCATTAAGTTAATAACCCGAAACATGAGGCACCGGATTATTTTATGAATCCATCAATAAATTAGAATAATGCCAGTGAGCAGCCTTAAAATATGTTCTTTAAACTGACATGACATTTTTTGTTCCATTTCCAAATGACCGCTGGCAGAGATTGCTGGCTCTCGTATTAATTCTCAGGTTTTCAAGGAGATATATATATATATATCTATCATAAGTAGAAATAATGAAGTTGAAGAGCTGATGCCCCGGGGAGAAGTCACAAAGAATTATATCTTTCTATAACACAGGACACAGGCAAGAAGATAAGTACCTGTCAGTTGGCATACTCTCTGCTACATGTGCCTATCAATAAAAGAGATTATTTTCCCCAGTTATTACAACAAAGATCTGGGGGGCTCGGAGATTGCACCTTTAATGAGAAGGAATGATTTCCTCATGCACACTCACAACCCCACTTGAAATGAGTGAGCTGTAATGCCATCAATTCCTCCCTCTCGCCCCCCCCTCTCCCCTCCATTTTACAAGAACTTATTAAAATGAAATATTGCCAACATTAACTCACAGGGATTATTTATTACATTTTAACAGGATTACGGCGTGCAAAGCTTGATTTGGGATTCACACCCTGCATTGTGATATCGGGGGTTTTAGCAGTCAAATTTCTGCAGACTTGTGGTAATTAACAGTGGCAAAATAGATCATTGCCAAATGATACGTCGCTCCATAACTAATCTTTGTGTACCGAATATGCTGGAGTGATGGGGAATGCGTTGGGTGGAAGGAAACTGGGATTTGGTGGACGGCTTGTCGTACTCTCCTGCTGAAGGGACTCCGGTCCAAACGGCACAGGGTGATTTCCTCACAGCAGTTTATTGAGTTTTAAAGTGCAAGGTGACTGTTCTAGTAGAGCTGACACTGATCTCATGTCTGTCAGATAATTTTTTTCCTCCCCACACACTTCTCTAGCCACGGTGTAATGCACTGGAACAACCATATAGATGCCTTAATAATAACAACACATAAAGAACCGTAAACACATGTAGCTGGATGACAGCAAAGCAATAATTCGTATGACTGCCTTATCATATTCAGCAGAAAATCCAACACTTGCACAACACGTCTTTAATCTGAAAACATGGCCGCCTCGTGAATCGTGCCATTAGTTATACTGATGAAGGAGCATGACTTCATACCTTAATTGGGAGGCAATGTGAAGGTCTTCAGAACAAATCTATTATGAATGGTCCCACGAGATATCACATGCAGGGGTCCTTCAGACATGCCATACTCTTTAGCCACACCATCGCACTTTGCCTATAGTCATATTGTGTCGAGGGAAATTTTCCATCTTCTTTGTTGCCACAAATGTGGGCTACACTGAAGGTAATGGCTTTTGAACAGAGCATTTATTCTCGCTTTGTTTGCCTCTGTGCAGGAAGAAAGGGGATCTATGAAAAGATGTGAGACGGGGAAAGCAATCAAAAGTCTGGCCTTCACTCTCACTGTGCTGCAAACAAAAATGTTACAAGGCTGGGAGCCGCTGAAGTACCTGCAGACACAGAGACATCTCTGTCCCTTTACTCTCTCCCTCTCTCTCTCCCTGTGTCCTCCCTTCTGAGCCACTGAGAGCTTCTCATCTCTAAATGTTTTCCATAATTATTCCACATGTGAGAGACATGGTTTTTATTCAGGCTGTCTTAGTTACCACTAGCAATTAAAAGTGCGGCTCAAACAAAGAATAGAAGCATATCACATTGAACTGTCTGCTGCTGCTGCTGCTGCTGCTGCTGCTGCTGCTGCTTCCTCTTCTACTTCTTCTTCTGCTGCTGCTGCTGCTGCTTCCTCTTCTACTTCTTCTTCTTCTTCTTCTTCTGCTGCTGCTGCTGCTGCAATCCGTGGAGCAAAGTCTGGAACTTTCAATATGTAAATTCAAGCTCACCGGAGTTGTTTGTCTGAGAACTAAAATGGGTCAAGTGGAACAGTGCCCTTTGACAGTCCCTTTCAAAATGGAATGAAACCTGGGAATAGCACCATGTTTTTTTTACCCCGTCAAAGAGATGGAACCCATACAATCTCTTCCAGGAGACACAAATGAACTTGAATTTCAAAAAAGAAACCCCCCTGCACTTTGATATTAGTTCAGACAGGTGTAAAAATATACATCGCTAACACAGAGCAATAATAAGATAGATTTCTGTATGCGGGGCGCAAAAAAAACGAAACGCCAAGCGACGCCTGCTGCTGTCAGGCTCACTTTCCTGTTGCGTCATTCACCGTGCCCGTGCACGACGGAGCCAAATATGGCAGCAGCCTCTGTTTTTCTCCGTGCCACGTGGCTCCCGAGCTCTTGTCAGGCAAAGAGACGTCTGAGCGCCATTGAATTGTCGGATGTTTGTATATGCATGTGAGAAATGAGTAAACAAGTTGAAATATTCCCCCCTTTAATTTGACGCACAATGCATCTTGACAGCTAATTCAATTCATGCAGATTCAAGAGCCGGTGTCACATGTCAGGTCCTTTCTGCTCAGATAAGTACGTTAGCTCCGCGGCAGCCGGCTAATAACGCGACATCGCCAATCCACGCGGAGGGATCAGGAGTCTTCTGTTCGTCCTGTAATATTATCACTGGGTTTTGACCCTATCTAACCTTTTACCTGTGCAGTCAATACACTTGGAGGTGATAAAAGACCAGGGGAGAATGAAGTGTGTGTGTGTGTAATGTTGCAGCCAGCAGCGATAACAGAGGTAACATGAACACTTGGAAGCAACACTGAGACGGGGCTTTTTGTGCCTCCTAAATTGCTGGACAGCTCCGGGGCTGACATTTAAAACACAACATCACCAAACAAAAACACATTAAAGGAGAAAAGCTGAGCAGGGGGCTTTGAGCGGAAACCTGAAATTCAACTTTTTGGCGACGGCGACTGACCCAAATTTCCTGCCCCTTCTTTTCCTTAACATGCTTCTGCAAGCCCGGGCCCTGGGGTGACGTATCCCTTACACAGGGATTGCCAGTGCATTTACATAGCATGGTTAATGAGAGATCAACACCAGCAAAGCGCCTTGAATATAAAGCTTTCTTGTAAAAATAATGAGCGAGCGATTGATCCATACTCAAACAAGCCGGTTTGCTGGTTTAATACCAAAGGCAGATTATAGCCAGTGCCAAAAGTGCCCTGGCGTGCGACGCCTTTTGCTTAGAGGGTCCCCAAACTTGTCATCACATTAGTACATGGTCAAGGAGTACATCCTACCACTCTCATAATCTGCTTTCCTGCACAATTAGCCTCCTATAATAAGGCAGGTGCCAGGGAGAAAAGAGGAAAACCACTGGGTTTCACAGGAGATGGATGGATCGCTTGCTGCCGCTGAATTACAGACTCGGGGGTGATTCTCTCTCCAACTCATCACCTTCTTCTGGTCCTCATATTAGGTCCTGAATGTTATGACAACATGGAGACTTGCTCCTCTTTATTGTGCCAAGCATCTATTGCACTTTGATGAAGCCAGACAAAGGAGGGAAAGGGAGGAGGGCGAGGGAGAGAGAGGCAGAGAATATAAGAGAAAGAGAGAGAGAGAGTGAGGGAACCGTGGCCGGGGTGGCTGTGTTTTAGCCCAGAAAATCTGGGAGAATCAGATGTTGGAGAGGGTAGAATGGCGGGGATAGCAGTTTTTCCGAATAAAATAATAGATAATTTCATTTCGACAAAGGCGAGGAAACTGTGGGCAAGAGAACAAAATAGCAGGAAGGGATGGAGAAGGGAAGGGGTTTGAAAAGAATAAGAAGAATTCAGTGCTGCTTCTTGCAAGGCAGAAGAAAAAAAAACATTGATGACACCCGGTTCCATTCTTCCGCTCTCCCCTTTCTCTGCTCCTCGCCTCGCAGCACGGCGGGCTAAGCTGGGAGCTGTAATGTCATTAAATTGCAAATGCTTTTTTTTTCATTTCCGACACACACTGTTTACTTATCTGGCAAAAACATATGTTGGAAGGAATCCGTTAAATTCTGCCCATTGCCTTGGGTGAAAGTGCAATAGAAACGGGCCCACTGAGCTCCTTCTGTCGTCTCCTTTTAGCACTTTGCCTTATCTACAAGGCTGCTTAGCAGCAAACTGGCGAGTTCAATGAAAAATGAAGATACAGTGCAAGATTAGGGAAGAACAGTGAGGGGAGAAATGCTTGGAGAGAGGGTCATCCCATTGCAAATGATTTCACTCCTCTCCATCTGCATAAATGACTATTTTTAAGGCATCTCCAGCGTCTGTATATTTTTCTCACTCTGCCACACATTTAATTTCACGCCCCGTGTTCTGAATATGCTTAAATGCATATCTCTGATGCACCTTTAAGCCAGAGGAAAGAGGATGGGGGGAGTGGGGAGGGTACGAAAGCAAAATTAAAGATAAAATGGTGTGATTTGCACTACAAGTCTATTACTTTATGGCATTTACATATAGTTTACCTCTGCAATTCCAAGATTTTTTTCCCCTGCCACCTTCCTATCAGTATTTGGGCTTGTATAAATATGTATAAATCTTTGTTGAGAAGAAATAGAATTCCTAGCACTGCACTGGAAAGTTTGAAGGGTGCACTTTTCTTGCTTCAACTTCGTCTCGCGCTCCCATGAGACTGTCAGCATATCTGTTGGGGGTGTTCTCCCCCAGCTTGCGTCCAACAAAGGCGCAGGCTTCAAGCACTTTGTACCCCACGGTGCCCAGATACTCCTCCCCTCGGTGGAGCGACTGGGGAGCGGGATCCCCGGGTCAAGGCTTGGCCATGGCTTTTCGAGGAAGGGCCTGTTTCAAGTGAGGAGCTGCATCCTTGTCAAACAAGTGGGTGAAAAGCTGTGTGAGAGCACAACACTGACTTTGAGTAAGTGTTTTGATGATAGTCATATTTACAGAGCCTGGCCTCCCACACAGGTCGCTCACAGGTACGTGATGAATGGTGCCTACATGTGAGCCCCTCATCTGCGTTCAGGTGGATGTGTTGTTCTACAGTGGCGAGGAAGTTTGAGCCGGAGAGTGGAGAGCCCGCCCCCAGCAGCAGAGAAGAGGAAGGCTGTGGATTGGCCTGGGAATGAAAAGGAGAGAGAGAGAGGCTATTCAGAGCACGATTCCTTTCCCTCATTGTCTGCCCGCTTAGATTTGAAAACGCTCACTCAAAGCAGACGAGGAAAATGCTTCAGCCCCTCGCATTGTTGGCTTTCTCTCTCTTCTTTTCTATTTGCAATTAAATGCATTTCAAATGGAACAACTGTACAGAAAGCATTTGTGATAAGGAGGAATTCCATTGCCTTTAACCTCCTTTGTAATGGCTTTGCAATTTTGGAGCACTCTCATTATGGGCATTGCACAATCAAAACATATCTGTGAATACAAAATGCCATACAACTTAAGTATTGCTTCATTGAAAATTAAATTGCATTTAAAAATCATTTTTAGTCGCCTGTGTGCCTCATTTCCTAAGCCAGCCTTGTGTGTTTCTGTTTTGTGGCTTTGTGTATACAAGCAAACATTGTGCCTTGACAAGACCCTTGTGTCCTGAGCAGCATCACACACACTGGTCCTGAGCATGGGATGAGATCAGTCAATTAGAATTAATGTCATCTGGTCATTTACAGCTAAACACCCTCCGTGTGTATTGTGTTTGCTTTGTGTGCAAAGCATCAACTGCAAAACCAATCTCATCCCCCAGACATGAATTTTTGAAGGATTTGAACGCTGTAAATAACTCCAAACCCTCTCTTACGAGGTTTACCCCTGGAGCACTTTGTAACTTATCAGGGCTGCCTTGTGCCTCCTCTAATGCTTGCATTATGCTCAAATGTAAATCGGTAAGCTGCCAGAGAGGTGGGCGGGAATCACTGAAGAAAGAATCACTGAAGGGTCTAGCCAATATTCTGATTGGGGCATAGCAATATAAACAGTATAGTTTTTTTGTTGTTGTTTGTGTGTTGTTTTCGGAAGCCGGCTGAACAAAAATGTATCACACTGGTCTGTTATAATCGCAAAACAATTGTTCTTTTTAGTGATTTTAGCTTGAGCGATAAAAAGTCAGACTCCTGCCGTCGGAATATTAAAGTATTAAAAGTCTCCGGAGTTGTGGGTCGTCACTTTCAAAATGCCAACACTAGTATAACAGGCGAGTGCGATATACTCCGAGTAAATGACGCCCAGGGGTCTGTTTTGTATTTCTAATTTCCATCTCTAATGGTACAAGAGACTGATTAGTAATTAGGACAGACCCATTTAATTGCATGTAATGAGCATTATAGGTTCGACATATACTCTGCACTTCATACCGATGGATAACCGATAGCATCTCCGTCAATTTGAACGCATGTTGACCTTTGATGGTGAATCATCTACAACACAGCTCTTCATGCTGCATGTCCTTGAATTTGCTTTGAATAGCGTAATGAGTTTATCCTCGGAATCTCCCAAATAATTGACCTGCAGCGTGTTTTACGGCATAACTAGGCCTATTAATCTTATTTTCCAGTGAATAATTTGATCAGTTTGCTGGAGAAGTGGGTTACACAAGCACAAACTAGTGCAGCGGGATACGTGGCCCCTAGATATTAATTTGGAGACGGATAGGAGTCTTAAAGAGGATTAAAACTCCATACAGGCTGCTCATTTCACAAGACCACATACCACCCAGTCCACGGCATATACTGTCAGTCACCGCTCGGCATGGTTGAGATTCGAAATGGTGACAGTTAAAGTACAAAGATGTCCAATCCGACACTATTTCATGGCATATTTGGTGGAGCATCCTGAAGGAAATGCAAACGGTTCAGGCCAGTCATCCCACTGAACCACGGGCAAACCAGGAACAGCAAGACTGCCCCCTGCTACTGTCTGAGGATACTGCAGCTCCCTCACACCGTGGCACTTTCTCTTAGACGTGTTCAATGCTGTCAAACTGAACAAAAAAGCAGAAACACAACTGCAACCATTGCTCATGTAGGCCTTTGTGCAGACTGTTCATGTTTATCATGGGCGCAAAATGGATACAAAGTGATGATTTAAAACTTCCAGAGCTTGAAATCTCAACATTTTATCAGGAAAAACAGGAGAAAATATAAATAAGACACTGGAACCACATATTTGGCTATTGTCGGAGATTTACACTAGGATGTTTGGGAATGGGAAGAGAGAAATTCTGTTACATATTGAGGTTATTCAGGAAAAAACGTTAATTTTAAATAGACATATTGTAGATAGACAAATAGAATAATAGAATAAAACTCAGTGGTGAGGGGCTTTGGATTTGGACAGGTCTGGAGAGCTGTAAGGACGTCTAGAAATTATTTTTTTCAATGTTAGAATAATTACAATTATAGTGTATTTTGTAAATGAATTTGTTAAATATATGTCATGAAACAGTTACATACATATGATCTACAGGTTTGTCATTTGATCTGTGCTACATTTTGAGACTATGGGTGCTTTTAATTTTAATGTAAAACAGTGATAATCATTAATCATAATCAACACTATTACAATTATGACATAATTTGTATTTGATTGATCTACAACCAGGAATACATAACCTGTTCTCCATTTTCCTTTCAGTCTTGAAGAAGATGTGCATACTTAAGAATTGGAATATGGGCCAATAGATGAATATGGAGAGAAAAGCCCCGAAGCCCTGGAGGAGTTGTTAAGTGGCTCCTCACATTACATGCCATTGATAAAACCTAAAATACAAAACAAGGAAAAACATTTAAAGTGGTCGGTTTTCGCCAGTTTCTAGGACACAGGGCTGTGCTCTCTGCAGATGCAGCTGAAGTGGTCCGAATAAAAAAAATTAAAAGGCCTCCTATTATTTATCCAACAGATACTCCTATAAAACGTATGCAAAGTGGGAAAGGGTTGAGTGCAATATTTGCAAAGTTGTTAAGGAAATTGATTCAATTCTCTAGGTACATGGTAACAAATAGATTACGCCTCCATCTGCACTGAAGGAGTATTTACATCTGTCCCACTTAAAAGATGCATTAGGGACATTCTGCTCATCCTTAGGTTGAAGCTGAGAACATTAACTAAATGTGAAAATAAATAATAGTGAAAGCTTTATAATGAATGAGTGATATGCAAATCAAATTCACTCCTGCGATATATAAGTTGTCCATGCTCTCTCCCCATAATCGTCTTTGTAATGACAGTAGAAATATATAATAAATTATATCGGCAGTAAGCTGATTCTGAGTCTGATTTTCTGAAACAGCTCACAAGAACCTTCCAGTTAGTTTTTTTTTATTAACACTTCTAATATCTTTTTATAAGACATATTTTTCACTCACACAGACAGCGTCTTGCATACCATTAAACAGAATGGCTTATTTCTGCATGGCTCTCTGGCACCATCCTGTGTTTCTTTAGGAAAGATGGATTCTGTTTATCTGCACATGTTGTAGACGTCAGTTGTGAGTCGTTCAAATAACAGAAATACAAAATATCAGTGCCTTCATTGTCAATACACAGTGTAATATCAAATAAGGTGTCAGTAGTACAGATAATAACATACAGACAAAGAGGACACATTTCAGTCTAATAAATACATATAAAAACAAATGAAGGGACTGAAATGTTGTGTATTGCACATGATGATATTCCACAATTAGCATGGTATTACACTTGGTTCAGCTCACTTGGCAGCAGTGTGAAAAGATGCTGAACTGGGTTGGATCAGTCACCTATGTTTGTTGCACGCTCTGTGGTATTGAGATTTTTCTTCTGTACATTACAAAATCTTAAACTGCCACTTTGATCTGTCTTTTTAAGTAATCTACTTATCCACTTATTCTGTTTTGTTTAGAATAAAACACTTTTCTCTGGAATTAAGACTATTTGCTGCAAATAAGTTAAACTGTTTGAACTTATCGAGCACATCTCCAAAGACATGACTGTTAAAGAACAAAAGTCACTGATATGTGTAACCAATAAAACATGTACTCTGTTTGAAAGTGTATGTTTTCATCTAAATCTGTTTTTAGGTGAGTTTGTTTTTTCTCCTGGTGCTTTCAGATTTTTATCTCTTCTCGGATTCGTTTTAACTTTATAAACTGCCTCGAAATTGATTACGTTACTTTACCAACCCAGAACATCATATTTTCCATCCGGATGACGAGCCATGACCGCGATGAACAACAATGAAATTAGAAGGTTTGCATTTATCTCTCTCTCTCTCGCTTGACACGACTCATTTAACGAAATAAATGTGAAATTGTTTTTACAGAGACATTCCAGTTGACTTCCAGGAATTCTGCTCACTAATCCTGTTCAGTGCAGTGAACCACACGGGACCCGTTGTGTAAAAGACCCGGTGGTCACACATGAATTTTACGTCTGCTCCAGATTCATACTTTAGTTTGTTTGATACTTTACCTCTTTAAAGATACATTGGACCTGAATCTTTAACTTTTCTCCAAAAGTAATCACCTCAGAAATAAGTATTTGATGATATTCAACATGACGTTTAGTTTGACCCTTAAAGATAATATTAACCAAGCAGAAATGTGTTGTAGCATTTGATAGGGGATGTTTTGGACCATAGACAAATTATTACTCTTCATTTACTCATTTACGCAATACTTGTAAAGCATTAAAAGGTAAAACAAAGAGTAAAGAGTGCCCCCTCCCCCTTTAATCTTAAAAACGTCATGTCGTTAAACCATCAGTGGTCACATGGCGAGCCACTGGAATGTATCAGGAGTGCGGGTTAAACAGGCCAGGCCAAGCATCATCATGATATACAATGTGGTTTGAAGTTTTCTGGTTCTGAGAAACAGTCTGCATCTGACTGGGTCCTTTCTACAGGGAACTGAGGATGGAAAACAAAAGAGCATGTGATTTTCTGGGTTTTTTTACGTCACAAGTGTAAACCTCATGGATACTCGAGTGTGAATGCGTGGGGAGATAGTTATTTCTCTATATGGTGTGTGTGTGTCAAAGAGTAAAAAACAGGAACACAGAAAGAAATCAGCTGGTTTATTCATTTGCTTTTTTATTATCAATCAGAGGTTTTCACAAATGTTTTACGTCATGCCCATTTATTTAATTATTCACAACCCCCCCCAAAAAACTGTTGCATATTATATATATATATATATATAAAACAGAACTTATATATATATATCTAAGGTCACCTCTGGATCCCGACGCTTACGTATAGATACAAAGAACCATTCATATTTGCATATTTCATAGGCGTCAGTTTCTGGTACCAACCATTATCTATGAACAAAATAAAATAAAACAGGATGAAGAGGAGAATTATTCACATCTCATATGTAAAATCTTGTCCTATAGGCCGGATGAGGTCAATCCACCTCGACCATACACTATTAAATCTATGCATTGGAACTATCCATGTTCCACTTCTCCTTTATACACAATGCCTCCTCTGGGTTTATTTCAATTTAAAAACCTTTTTATTAACAGAACTTAATGTTTTGTTGATAGGAAAGGCACACAGATAGTAAAACAATAGAGGCAATCTAGGAAATCGGTGTGTGTCCTTCATGTCTAAATCCCTGAAAAGCTCTAATACTGTCTGTGATGAAAGAATCATTCTGTCCCAGTATGGTCAGTTACGTAACATCACTATCAGTTTATCAGTTCTTCTGCCTTTGGGGAGTTACTAGAATTCAGATTCTTTAAACTCACAGTTTTCAAAGGGAAGTTTTTTATTTTTAGATTCTTTGTTTGGATCAAGGCGTTTGGATCAGGAGTAGTGACAGAATTAAAACAAAGTACATTTACTCAAGTACTACTGTGTAGTTAAATAGAGAGATACTTGTAATTCTACTAGCATTTCAGTTTACTACTACTTTACTCCACTTAAATGATAGATTGAGCTAAACGTTGTACTTTGCTGTATGTATTTGACAATTTGAGTTACTATAGTTATATTTCAAAGTGAGATATGAAAGTATTATTTATGATGTAGTATTATAGGTTAAGAAGTTAATATCACTAGGGTATAGGGAACGGCTACACACCAAACGGCATTATATTAATTCAAACTGATGCAAATACTTTACTTCTACTACTTTTAAGTACATTAAAACTCTTGTATAAAGAATTGTAATGTGGTGCACAGTATTTCTACACTATGTCATGTTTCATATATCAGACAAAGCAACATCTTTTAATCAGTTTCTTTAAACTAATGTTTGAACTCTTTTTATATGAGGTTATTTCATGTACATTTTGTTTTACACACTGAAATATATCACGGTGTGCGATAGATAAGTTAAACTAGGACGTCAAGTCCCACAAGTCCTTCTTTGTCCTTTCCTCGCATGACACACGCTGCAGCAGAGGGTGTCAGCTGAGGAGCGGATGAAACGTTTGGGTCAATGGAATTCTGCAAAGCTTCTAATTTACGACGAGGTACAATTTATAGTCTTTTGCTACAAAGTAGCCATGCAACAAGCCAATGGTCCCTCCAGGGCGCGCAGGCAGGCAGGCAGCTCTTTAGTCCAGCTCACAGCTCGGCTGTCAGGTGATCATCACAAGACTAATGACTTAATCCCCCCCAGTTCTACAAAAGCAAGAGGAAAAATTACAGGCTTTCTTAATGTGCATGTAACCGACTGGAACACAACATGTTCCGGGTCTAAGTGTTGTTTTTCCACCAATGTACCACTGAGTCTAATTCGAAGACACACTCCATAGCCGAGTGCGATTCTATGCTCATCTGGGGAAACGAATTCTCTGCAAAGTTGATCTAACCACCGATCCGTCACCGTCGACTGGAGGAAACAAGCAGGTGCAATATGAAGAGCGTCCTGGCTCTTGGTTTTCTTTGTTTACTCCTCTGGCCGGAGCCGACAGAGGCCCAGTTTCCACGAGTATGCTGCACAGTGGAGGGGATCCAGTCCAAGCTGTGCTGCCCTGCTCTGGGCTCTGATCCTGCCAACGTGTGCGGCTCTCTGTCGGGGAGAGGGGGATGCTCCGCGGTCCGAGTCGACAGCAAACCCTGGGGAGGACCCTACCGACTGAGAAACGTGGACGACAGAGAGAGGTGGCCCACCAAATTCTTCAACCAGACCTGCAGATGTACCGGTGGGTTGCTCTTCTGTTTTATCGAGATTCTAAAAAAGTGAGTAAAAGTGGATTGAGCTAGATCATCTAAAACGTGATACTCCTTTCTGTTTTGCAGGTAACTTTGCAGGTCATGACTGTGGCCAGTGTAAGTTTGGCTGGACTGGTCCAAACTGTGACCAGAGGAAAGCTCCAGTGGTGCGCAAGAACCTCCATGACCTGACCCCCGAGGAGGTCGAGGAGTTCCTCAACGCCCTGGAACTGGCCAAGACCACCATCCAGCCAGACTATGTTATCGCCACCCAACACTGGCTGGGCCTCCTGGGACCAAATGGAACAGAGCCACAGATTGCCAACATCTCCATCTACGACTTCTTTGTGTGGCAACATTACTACTCAGTGCGGGACACTCTTCTCGGTAAATGATCGTGCTCTCATTTCTTGACTAAAAAGGCTTAGATTTTTTATATAAAGACTTGATAATATTAGGAATATTAACAATAAATTAGTAGGGAAACTGTTATTTCCTCTTACAATTTAAAACCATTTTATTTAAATGTTTTACTGGACAGTTGAATCTTTACATATTGTCCCATTTCTTCTTCTAAATGAAATATGGATCTATTTCTCTGTATTTATGAACGTTAAATTGGTTAACAAATAAGTTGTTGTCTCATAATTTATTTAAGAAAGATCTGTTGCTCTAATATTATTATTTTAACATGAGGAGTAATGACTCATTCGTTTCCTCTGAATCAAACAAAGCCGAGCTCATCACACACTTCATCTTCCTGCAGGTCCAGGTCGTCCGTTCAAAGCCATCGACTTCTCCCACAAAGGTCCAGCATTCATCACCTGGCACAGGTATCACCTTCTGAGTTTGGAGAGAGAGCTACAGGTACGACAAATCTTCACAGAAAAACAGGCTATTACACTGTTTTATTTATATTTATTTAATTAAATTATGTTTGGGATTATAAAGATTATTGAAACAGTTGATTTGGAATGTACAATACATCTTTGATCTTTGTATAAAATTTTAATTTAAGGTTTATATGAAATCACCCACTTTGGGTTTATCCCATTTGTATTGTGTTATTTCTTTTTATTTGACTTTGCACTTGATTTAAAATCCTAAATTGGGCTGTTGTTAAACACATTTTGTATTGTTTCTCCATAAAAAGCATAAAAAATACATCACAGAGACTCCCGCACTAAACTTAATAAGTGAATTACTGCCATAAGCAACAGATGCATGAATTATATTTCCTTTTGAATTATATTTCCTTTTCAAGAAAAAAGAAAAGAGGATGAAATGTTTAAGGATTCTGGAATGATCATTTTTTAATTGTTTACTATTTGCTGATTCTGATCTAAAAATCAGGGAATGATAGATGACAGACCGCATGCGTAGGAAATAGAAAAAACAGGAGAGGTCACACAAGGATCCTCTGATAATGTAAATGATCATGTGTCTGTTCCCTGCAGAGGCTCACGGGCAATGAGAACTTTGCGATCCCTTACTGGAACTTCGCCACAGGCCAGAGTGACTGTGACGTGTGCACCGACTCGCTGCTCGGCGGCCGACACCCAGACAACCCCTCCCTCATCAGCAACCAGTCCAGATTCTCTAAATGGGGGGTGGTGTGCAACAGGTCAGCACAAAATACCCCAGGCTTAAAAGAAAGAACACCATAACTGTTGATAAGATCATAAGGAAATAAATGTGAATAGACATGTTTTAATATCGTTAAGCATTTTAATGTTTTTCAATTGTTTTCCGGTTGAAGTCTGGATGACTACAATCGCCTGGTGACTCTGTGTAACGGCACCGGCGAGGGCTTTATCCAGAGAGGGGTCATGGAGCAAAGCAGCATGTCTCTGCCCACCATGAGTGACGTCAGAAGCTGCCTTGGGATCCGAGACTTCGACAGCCCTCCGTATTTCACCAACTCCTCCTTCAGTTTCAGGTATGATTCCTCTGTTGGGCATCAATGATTATTTAAAAATTCATCCCTGCTGCTTCACCCTGACAACACGCTGCGCCTTGCAACCCACAGAAATGCACTTGAAGGGTACGAGAAACCCGACGGAGAACTGGATGACTCAGTCAACAACCTTCACAACCTCGTCCACTCCATGCTCAATGGAACCAGCTCTCTGTCCCACTCGGCAGCCAACGACCCCATCTTTCTGGTCAGAATCTGCCTTAAAGCTTCAGTGTGTAGAATTTAGTGACATCTAGTGGTGAAGTTACATGTTGCAGCTGAATACCGCTTCCCTTCTTTCCAGTCCAGGCTACTGTAAAAAATATCAAGTATTTAAATATAAAGGGCTCATTCTAGTGTAAAGAAAATCCAATTCAGACAGTGTAGATGAAACACACTAGTGAAAACATCCCTAGGATTATTTTATAATCAATTTCTGCCAATAGATCCCTTTCACCTAAATCGTACACAACGGACATTTAATGGTTTCACATTGAAATGCCACAGTGGAGTTGTTGTTACTATTAAAATTAACCATGTGATGTTTATTGGTCCTCGCAGGTGCTCCACACTTTCACCGATGCCATTTTCGACGAGTGGATGAAGAGGATTACTCCGACTAACTCCACCTACCCGGACGAGATGGCGCCCATAGGTCACAACAGAGACTACAACATGGTTCCCTTCTTTCCCTCCAATCACAAACGAGGAGATCTACGTCACCTCTGAACAGCTGGGATACTCCTACGCCATCGCCCTGGGTGAGCAAGAGTTTTGAGGAGAGGTTTGAAGGAATAGCTTGACATTTTTATATTACTGTTAAGAGTTCGATGAGAAAATGTATACAACTCTCATGCTACAGCTTCACAGTTATCTTAGCTTAGCATAAAGAAAGGAAAGAGGAGGTATCATCTAATCTGGCTCTGTCCACAATTTAACTTCCTTCTGACTTCAGATTAAAGCACAAGTTATCTCTCTCTCTTTCTATTCAAGTGACTAAATTTTGACACAATGTTACTAGAATTAAGTCTTAATTTAATCAGAAAGAGTCAAAATGCTTTGAGAAAATTAAAAACTCTGAAACTCCTCTATCATTAGCTTAAAATGAATAAATTATAATTGTAATATTATGACTTAATTATCAAAATATTAAGACTTTATAGCCCTTATAATACGACTATATTTTTGTAAGATTATGACCTAATTCTCAAATTCCCTGATAAATAATGTAATCATCCTTCTTTTGCATTTATTTTAAAGCTTAAAAGCAAACACATGCTAATGTCACTGTCCTCGGATGTTGTGCAGCTCAGTGTCTTGAAATGGACAATTGGACATTTTGGTTGTAAACCACAGAATTCGGCTACAATTTAGTTTTTAATTTTATTTACTTGTTCAGAGAAATCCAATCTATCAAATCTATCTCTGTCATGTGGCTCTACACTTTTAAACATCCCGCTTTAATAACGCAAATTGTTTTATTTTATTTTATGCAGTGAAAAACTGGGTTTCCGTGTTAATCTCCATGTGCTTCATGTTCACAGACATAGATCCCGGAACGACTGCGTTTGTGCTGGGCTCCACTCTTGGGGGAGTCTTCATCGGTCTCCTGGCGCTTCTCCTTATCTTCGTGCTCTACCTGCGTCAGCGGAGAAACAGAGGCTTTGAACCTTTAATAAAAGCAGACTTCACAAACAGGAAGTACACAGACGAAGCCTAGATTTCACCTGCTGCCGGAGAGATGGAGCAGCCACTCTGCAATGTTCTGCACAACCTCAGCACAGAAGCAAGACATAAATATACAATTTTAAATGAGTGCCACTTGTACTTTGTAGATATTAAGGCTAATTTCACACAATAATAATGTGAATTGTATGATCCACTGAAAAAAAAATGATTGACTTATTGCACATTTCAAATGAAACCAATCAAAAATAAACATTTACCTAAACTGGTAACTGAGTACAATCTTTTCAGCTGACGTAGCAAAATGTAAAGAATTTGTATATGTGCCTTTTTTTAACCCTCGCCACAAATAAAAATCTATTGGAATGTTTTTAATAAATATTTATTCTCAAGAACAGTAACAAAACACAAATGCATTCATCTTAATTGCACTGAAAAACAGTAAGGCATATTTGTTCATCTAGCTCCTCGTCTCTCCTCAGTTTGAAATGATGTTCAAACTCCAAACACACTTTAACGTCGTCATGACTTGAATTCATACTGCAACGCACCGTTAGTAAAAAATAATGCTGACTCGTTGCGTGTTCCTGCTAATTCTATTTCTGACCAGACAACCATTTTCAACGTTTTTATTGCAAAAATATTACCATTAAAAGTTCAATGATACAAAACATAAAAAGGGCCTCCTGTACGGTCCAAGTTCATACCAAAGAGTCCTTTCAAATGACGTATTTCACACATTTTCTCCGTATTTTTTGTTCTTGCAATGTGGATGCAAATGCTGAATAAAAAATAAAAAGCTTGACAAATATTCATGGATATACTGCGGAGTCTATAGCAAGAGCTATGTAGGCCAGATATGTAAGCTTAGCTGGCCCGCCGGTGATGGAGCTGACGGGCTCTCAGAGAACAGTGGACGTACATACAGGCTGGTTTTGTCCACCCCCCTCAGCAGTGCCAGGCCTCTCACATTCTCTGTAAGTACGCTCTACTGAGGAGCTTCAGCGGAGCATTCAGCCCTGTCCGGTCTCCACATATTCTCATTTCACAGGTGACTGTGGTCGGCTTTAAGCCTGTCTGTGCTGCAGACACAACCATTCGAGCTTTGCAGATACATTTAGGGACCCTTTCTTTGCATTTCCAGTGCCCACTGTGTGCTGTTTGCTACTTCTTCTCCTAATAATTCCCTCTTCTTTTGCATAACTGTGGAAAATAATCTATTTTATTGAGAATAGTTAGATTTCCCAACTTGACTTTTAAAACTCTATGACAAGGTTTTGTTGCCACGATGCACAATTTAATTAGTAATTTATCCAAACTGTTACAACAGTAACAGAATATGCTTTGGCAATAGTATTTATCAGATGCTTGTAATTTTTGTATTTATCAAATATTTTAAAAATCAAAACATTTAGACCTTAATTACTATAAATGAGCACAGAGATTCAATTGAATGTCTGTTATTTTCATGGATTTCCATTTACTTTGTGGGACTTCCTTTATAAGGCAATATAATACTATTTTAAACACTATTTAAAGATCTTTTAAAAACAAATGATAGTGTATTTACTCACTAAGTGGCTGTGCTTGCAGGTCACGCATTCTTTAAAGTGGTTAGGTGGATGCACACTGTGTAAACTGTGACTTAGAGAAGACATAAACCTCTACTAATAAAAAAATACATTAAAATCATAAGAAGTACATTAGTAAGGGTTAGAATTGGTTTTGTCCACTTGTGTCAAGCATCACTATCACACTTGTGGCACCTTATCTGTGCGACAATAACTTACCCCTGAAGCCGAGCCTGACAAACCAGCATGACATGAGAATATTTTGCAGATGATAAATCTGTTGCGAGGCTAATGACTATATAAATAATGTCCGTTGTTTCCCTTTTAACAGAACGTGAGATGTAGCACGAGGCGGCTGGTGAACAGTCTCATGGATCAGAGCAGACACATGATCGACCCATGACTAACTGAACCTACACATCTCAAATGTCACAAGGTTATTGAAAAACACAGGATGAAGCCACATGAAAACACGACTCCTCTCAAAAAAAAGACAATTGGCACATGAGTTGATGACAATGGAACAAATAATCATTTAAAAATGTAGGTGGAAACCAAATGTTCCTGAATTTGATGTCATTTGGATTAACCCTTTGTTTTTGTTGTCTATTAAACATGTATGAAACCTTTTGTGCCTATTTTAGGTGCAGCAAATAACCACATTCTCAACACATTTCAACACACAAACAGTTTTTGCATTTTAAAAAAATCAAAACAATCAAAAGTGCGTGTTACATTTTTCCACATTACCTACTAAATACCTGCCACATGTGCAAGAAACACCTTCTTTTTTTTGTTCAATCTCTGTAGCAGAGTTTGTTGAGTCGGGGGCAGCATCGGTGTTAGATGGGGAAGTGATGCCATGAAATCAGGTCTAAGGATGGCACTGCATGATCTTTGGGAAAGAGGGAAATCATGATGCATGACTGCTCCGGTTTCCAGAGCAGACTCCTCGAGCCTCGAGGCTGGCAGCCTGAACACTGTCTGCTTGACCGTAGCTCCAATCTGCCTGAATACAAAAAAAAATGCAAAAAAAAAGAAAAGGAAAGAAAAAATACCCTGCTGTTCATGTTTGGCCCATTCCTCCAGCATTATCTCCATTGGCAGTGGAGTGCCAGGGCTGACAGGGCCAGCATGGTTGGCAGGGCTACAGAGGGTGCGTGAGGCGGGGCAGAGTCACCCACGGGCCCGCTCCGGTCGGCCTTCACCACTGGGGCTTCGGTGGCAGCGCCGTCCGTGTCCGTGGGGCAGACTTCTGTGCAGCCGCTGCCACTGCCTGAGCCACTGCCCTCATCACCTGCAGCACCATGACAAAACACAGGCCAGACGCGCCTCAATGAAACAGCAAAGTAACATTAGTCAATAATTCAAGCAGATCTCAACAATACTAAACTGTCACCTCAAAGCTACAGCGCTCACGTGTATCTCACCTTAGGAGCAAAGCTACAATAACGTTTTTTATATTAATACTAACAGCGGTTCATATGATTATATCTTTTGTGTAAATAAATCTATTGAGTTATTTAATTAGTATCAATCTCTTTGCTTCAGTCTCACTTCTGTCATCAGCATTGCTCAGTGCACCAGGAGGTTATCTTTTTGTCTGCGTTTTTATTGTCCACTACTGGACAAATTACTATGATTTTTTATGTTGTGATATGGATCAGGAAAAAAAACATTTAAAGGTTGTGTGACTCCAGATCAGTGGGCAGATCCAGGATCCTTTTTTAACTATCTCTCACATTGCAAAATTGGGGGTTTTGTCACATTTTCCTGGATTTCTCAGAGAATAATTTATAGGTTTAGAGTTGAAAAGAATATGACATAACGATATTAATGACTGTGCAATTTGGTGCAGATCCAGACCTAAAACATATGGTGAATTTAAATCTGTTAAGGGGGCTGTATTTGGTGATATCAAATCTGTGTCTTATAAAAAATACAACTCACAATACCAACCCCCATCTCCATGAGACACCAATTTCTGTGAATCCCAATTTAACATTTTAACCAAACCTTATTCAATGTGGGTTAATGTGGTTGGTTCTTTTGAAGTGTATTTAAAGAGAATACAGCATATTAAAGCTGGCCTTGTTTTTCTCGTGACTTTTGTTCTAATTACCGCTGTGTCAAGGTCAGGTGGTATTTCAGAGGGACAGCTTATCAACATGAGTGACAAGCTGTTGCATGGACTTGACCGAGCAATGCAGGGATGGCTACAATAAAAATACATTTGATGCCTAAAGAGAGAAAGAAAAAACGTGCACGCTGTCACATGGGTCTGCATGGCCGTAGCTTACTCGAGTCTTGAAAGTAGATATCATTGCCGTTGTAGGCGTTTCTCAGTTTGTTGGTCATCACCCTCAGAGCCATGATCTGCTGGCGGATGAAGGTGTCTGGGCGGGTGATGTCCACGCCCACCTCGGGGTTATTCACCTGGTTGGTCAGGCCGTCCTTTTGGACTTCAGGGAAGTACCTGATAGTTTGAAAAGACAGTGAATTCAATGATTAGAGTGACGCCACTATTTTTTGACAAGGTGCTTGAGAAAGGGAAAAGAAAGAAGTTCTCTTACGTCTATGAAGAACAATGACAGACTGGATAACACACTAACATTTGCGTGCTGCTATGAGATGTACTGTACGTCTCATTCTAATGCCGCACTTGACAAGTGCTCTTTGAGGAGAAGCAGTTCGGGCCTGATGAACATTTGACCTCATCATGTTGGGCAATGTTTTCCGACATAGTTGGGATCTGTTTCTCCAGGGAAAACATGTCAGCTGCCTGCATTCTTGTTTGATATATAAGCAGCAGGTCGTCACGTGAGGGCATTCCACAAAGCGTCTGACACAACAACATTTGTTTTCTCCTATAAGCCCAAGCCACTCCGGATAATATAGACCTCTGAAATCCTTGAAGAGGTCCTGTTTCATTTCCATGAGGGATTTGTCTGTTTGATCACAGCCAATTAAAGCAGTTGACATATAGAACATCAATAAACAGCAGTAAAGTATTAGTAATAGGGGTTATTTGGGGAATTTGAATGCTGAACCGCTTGGAATCACACGGTTGACACAACACATAGAAGTAGCTCACATCACTTTATGGCTTTAGGCATTTGCTTGGGCAAATATTTGCCTTGAAAATGTAATCAGATTAATTGAGGAAATACCACGCTGGTGGCACGTTTCAAGGAAGAATGAAAAAAACTGTTTGACAGAACAAGAAATCCAAATAGCGTTAAAGCAAATTGGGACTGAAATGATCAATGCTCTACTTTTTCAAGTTTAAGACAGGGAAAGTAAATAATCTGGTTTCCCTAATTCTAGGATTAGACTGATTAACAATGGGCGGGCTGAACAGACTTTGGGCTTCTTAACAACCTTTTGTTCAAGCCTGCGTCAGCCCGGAGCCCCGGTGCCCTCACCTGCCCTTGGCGTGTCCATTCCAGCACTCCTCATCGCTGGCATTTCCGGCAGTCACTCTGTCCTCCACGCACATCGCCTCGGGCAGGTCGGACCAAAATTTCTTGGACAGCTTCAGCTTCTCTTTTATGTCAACCACCTAGGCAAAGACAGGGGTCATTACATGGGAAAGACAAGAGGTAACTAATTGTATAAACAAGTCTAGAGGCACAATGGAAACTACTTTGAAGTTGTGTTTAAACTCATATTTATAATATTGTCTAATAGTGAAATATGAATTGGATGCACGTTTAATAAGAAGCTATTACTATTGAGTGACGCAATAAATAACACAAATTTCCGATCAATGCATTTAAAAATTTTTTTTTATAAAAACCACCCACACACACTTTACTTACTAATTTACGCTTGAAACCTCGATGCCCTAACAGTTATTCCTCATTATCATTTACCCTTGTAAAAGCATTAGAAAGAAATTACAGGCAATGAAAGAAAGTATATGAAAGGTTTGAATTTACCAGATTTTATTTCTTTACTCGTAAAATTAATTATGACTAAATTCATTATAACTTCTCCCAACTCTCACTTCTTACCTAATATTATCAAAGAGGTTTTAAATCATGGGAGTTAACCCTGAGTTTCACTGGATTGAATTTCCCTCTCCGTGATGACTGTGAAGCTTTGCATTGAGAAAAGTACGGGGCCCATAGTACAGCAGCAGCGATTTCAGCCTGAATGTCAGACTTAAACGATCCTTTGCATCCCGGCCATGTGACACAGGCAGATATCGCTGCCCGACCTGAGCCTGTTGAACTCCAATCTTTCATCAAACACACAGAATTTGACATATTTCACTGGAGCTGAGGGGGAAGCCCGATAGCGGCTGGGTTGACCCATTATCTTTTTCCGTCTGACTTGCATGTTGGCTTACGTGAAATTGTGGTGAACCTGAGCAGAACTTGAAAGGTGCTGTACTGAGTGTGTGACGCTGCTGTAGGCCCCGACAGTGCTTTTGATGTGTTAATCCTGTCACACTGATGCCAAAGCACTTCAGCAGCTCTGATACTGCCCAGAGGGTCAGGGCTGCGCTCAATGCGGGAGATTGACTGGCAATGTTTGACTAAAGCTCACACATTAAGTTTAGTTTATCAAGTGAGGGATTCACTGTTTTTTTCGTGGGGTCTGCCAGCCCCCCCCCAAAAAAACGGGCCTGTGAGTATGAGGGAATTACACCTGGAAAGAAAAACTCACATTTCCATATTGTAACCTATATGAAACATGCTGCCGCCGTGCAGTTTTATGTGCAGTTCATATTCTCAGATTATTTTCTCAATGTGCAGTATTGACCCAAAAAAACTCAACAAACAAGTATTGGCAGATGCATAAAACTCATTAAAAACATTAAAAGTACATTGAGAATCTAATACCTCAAATGTCCGATGCTTACAAGATTAATAAAAAAGAAAAGACGTAAACCTTTTTCACACGGTAATGAATTTGCTTCTGGGAAATCTCGGCCTCTCGCTTTGTTTGCGCATTGCCCATGAATAAATAATATGACTGCAACAAGCCTGCCCAGCATGCAACCTGCCACAACGCACACTAGATGGCACTAAGTCTTTGAGAAAGAGAGCCGCTGACAGCAACTGGAGAGAAAATGCAGAAAGCAAATAAAAGAGAGAACCAACATTTCAAATAGAGACCAATTTGTTTTGCTATTATGCTTCTGTCACATCGTGGTGCCTTCATGTGGTCTCACAGAGAGGGAGGACTTGCCATGGAAACAGATGAATGAAAGACACAAGAATAAGAGCAATAAAGCAGAGAGGCACATGAGCGGAGCAAAGATCTTCATCACCGCCGATGTAGATAATCTCATTATAAATCAAGAGGAAGATCACAGCCCCCCCGTCACCTCACAGCATTGATGTAATTCTGCCTGATTCCCAGTGACATTAAAGATATTAGTTTGTGATGCACGGCCGCTGACGGAAGCATTTACTCACTGGATGTTGAAACCATGATCATTACTATCTGATTATTTTTTCATTTAAAGGAATTCAATAACTCCAACAAATAAAATATAATACATAACAAAACAAGGTTTCAAAAAGACAGACATGTATTTGTTCTCACTGCACACTGTCACTGACGAGGACTGATGTTTTAAATCTGACAGATAAATCAAGACTTAGTTTTCTTTCTTTGTCTTACTCTCGCTCTTGCACGCACACACACACACACACACATACACACACACACACACACACACACACAATTATTTGTTGATAAAATGATACCAAAAACTATTAACAAGCCCACCTTCTTACTTTGCCTTTATATATTAACATTCAATAGATTATATCCATTTATGAAGCATTTATAGTTAAATAAGGGAGTTTAAAGCCTCACACTGGATATAATTAGATCATTACCCTCAATTCAACTTTTCACACTTCTTAATGTTTCTTTAATAAAACATGATTTTCGCTTTTTCTTTTCTTTCCATCTAATTACACTGACATTACCCTGTAATTGACGATATTATCATTGTATTATATTGTAATTGTAGTATCAATTTTCCTGTCACATCAGGGTTCATTGTTGTGTAGGCTATGTGTGATGATGTGGGCTCATCCCACATGTAAGTGTGTGCAAGGATCTCTGCCCTGTTTTATGCATCAAATCATCCATATTCTATTTTTCTTAAAGGCATAATGTAGATAATAACCTTACACTTCAATAAAAAAGTGTGCTCACATATGCCCGAGAGAGAACCAGAATATCCTGCTTCACATTCGAGGCTATAAAGTTTCACAGTCTCCCAGGTAGTAGGGCATTTAAATAGGTGGTTTTATCTATTTATGAAAAAAGACAAAGTACTGTTAGTTATTCACATTAAGGAATAAACACATTGCAAATGCTCGTGAATGTAAAGTTGTGGAGAGCAGGAGGATCCAAACACAGGAGCCATCGTTTCAAAAAGAAACAGGAAATGGAATAAAAGAACGACCGAACACAAAGAAAGACAAAGGTAAATGTCCACGAAGAAAGAAGTCCATGAGCCGATAATTGGGACCGGAAAATAGTTCATAGGAGAAGCCGGTGCAGACTCATGACAAAAGTTGATTCAGAATTTATATATTTGTCTCAAACAAATGGCTTCAAAGTATAGAGTACAAATGTTCAGTTTCCTGAATCAGCTGGACACAAACAGAAGTAAAGCGTGTAGTACTATTTTCACATTTAACGCTCTAATGGGTATTTAAAGCAGCAGGGTGCTGTATGTGGGCTTTTTTCAAAATAATCCATTATAAGTTGGCCAAGTTTTTAGTAGTGAGAGAGAACAGTGAGGTTCAATACTGATCTGCTGCATATAAGAACTAAAACTGAACTCAGTAGCAAGCACCTTGTGCAGCAACACTAATATATATGACACTATACTTTGTCTCACCGCCAACTCTTGAGATGAGAACGATATCAGTCTGTATTTCCCTCTATGTTTCAACCTAGTTGCTAGGCAGGAAATGTACCTTGGGTTTGTGAGGCTGCATTTGAAAACTAGTATGGCACCAGCATACATCTGCCAAGGCAAAACAGTCTCATTGTATTTCTTTCTCTCTCTGCCTCCTCTCCTCTCCTCCCTTTTTGACCTTTCTCTCTCTTACCTCAGTCCTAAGTGAAAGTGAAGGTTTCATGGCCACAGCCGACCCCCGCGATCTCACACTGGACTCGGATGAGCTCTGTGAATAAAGCCTCTGGTCTCTCTCGGCGCTCTGTGATATATATACGCTTAGTCATCTCGGGACTCCTCCACCCTTTCGCCACGTCTTCACTTTAAACATCCTGAGAATCATGATCTAAATGAATTGCAGGGCACAGTAGCTCCTAATTCCTCCACACATCTCTCGCCGGGAACAGGGAAACAGGACGTAAAACACAATACAGACGATTAATTCAGCCCGGTGAAGTAGCCTCTGATGTATTACAGCTCACATGGCTTAGTTATAATCTTGTCTTTGTTCTTGTTTTCACCGCTAATGAAATCCACCTATAATAATACAGTGTTTACTCACTGTTAAAAGGCTTATTTGAATGAACAAACATGTATGTTTACATGGAATAAATATGCAAAAAAAAACAACTCATCACTGCTCGCAGGCTTAAAACCTGCGTGTTTGCAGACACTCAAAGTATTTCTTACAATATTTACCCTCCGTCATGTTTCTGTGTGCGTGTGTAGCAGAGGGCAAACACAGGCAGCTCCAGGTCATGACATTTTTCTCTTTTCTTCTTCATGCATGCTCACAGGGGTGGCAGCTGGGTGCGTGCCACCTTTCCGCTCGGGATATTTTGCGTCGCAAGCTGTACTTTGACCAGAGGTTCGCAGATGCCCACGCCTATTTCTCAGATCAAGAGCTGACGTGTCGCTGGCTTTGAAGCTGCAGTCGCTGTCCTGGCAACAGCGTGATGTGAGGGGCCTGAGCTCTTATCCGCCTGTGGGAAGATGCCCCCTTGTTCTATCTGCCTTTCAGTCAAAAAAAACACTAAAACTGAAATCGTGTGTGTGTGGCCAGACTTTCTATCTAAGTTTTGCTGGGAGACAAACACACAAATCATGCTTGCAGCGCTGCCAGAGCTGAGCTACCGCGCTCAGTCTCTCCCCCCCTGGCTCCACTGTCAGCTGTTAAATCTCCCTTTCCCTCTCAAAAACCAGAAAAGAAAATATTGGGGATTCTGTCTCTGATAGTTAAAACACCTCTATCCTGTAAAACAACAATTATCATATTTCAAGCTCCTATCTGGGGCCTGTAATCGCTGCCCTTATCCCTCTGGTGGAAGTCTCTGCTAAATTAGTGCATGTTGGGGCTAATCATAGACTCTGCAGCAGGTCTTACCACCAAACCACAAGGAGCAGACAACTCCTCGATCGACTTATTTTCCCTGGCAACTGCTGCCCCAGTCTGCGTTAAAATAGTTTTTCATTTGATACGAATGCAGTATTCTTCCTGCATCTCAATTACAGAGGTCAGGGAGTCAGCCCTGCTCATACCGAGGCCTTGGCCGTGCTGCGAGTCTCTCCCCTGACCAGTGACCACTTTGGGGACAGACCGAATACTTTCTCACAAGCAGGAAGGCCGCAATCAGAATAGCTCTGCCTCTTCATCACATTCTCGTTCCGAGTTATATTGTTGAGCGAGCCAGTCCTAAAAACTAATGCGCTCCCCCGTCCAAGTGTGGGAGCGGTAACGTAGCCAAAAGCTTGACTGCCGCAGTGTCGAGTGTCGGGGGGGCAGAGGCCCCGAGGGTGTAGAACCCTCGGACACAGCTACTTAATCCGCTGTCTAACACGTCATAAAGCACTCCTCATTGGCTCAGGTCTGTCCATAAACAGCAGATTCTCTCAACCAAGACCTGCCGTCTGGCATATAAAAGAAATTGGAAATTATATTGGCTAGCCCTAAGCAAACCCAGTGAATCACCTCAGTGCTAATGTTTTGAAATTGCACTTGTCTCCACTTTGTCACGTCTCCTCTGACCTTGTCTGTAAAGGTGTCTGGCAGTTGTTGCTCAGAGCAGGTGACTAGCAGAGTGCATATAGATGTGGGCTGTTCTCATCCAATCAATATCCATCAACGGAGGGCGAGAGCAAATGTTTCCCCTCTGCGCCTTCACAATAGATGAGACTGGGGAGACGGTCGGCTGTTTGTGCTTCAGCTCTCACACACAGACGGGAACGGGACACACCAAAGCAAATCATGGTCAGAAAGCAGCACACTAACCACTTGCAAACTGCACATGGTTTGCTGGGACGGTTGCAGTGCTGTTTTTTTTGTCCTCCGCTGCCCGGGCCACACGCCATGCGTTCATTATAAAGCCATTTTTGGCATCGCTTTGTGGGCCATTGAACTCTCGTACACCCTCGGCCGAAGCCACCCTCCTTGTTTCCCTTGATTACGACTGATTATGTTGCAGCGTAAATCTGCCACTGCAGAATATTACAGCGTGATTTACTGTGGACATCGCGACAAAGACCTCAGCCGGAGCGCCGCATAAATCTTTCCAGCATCTCCCGGTGACAGCGCAGTCAGTGACAACACTGTGAGATTGTTATTACGCTGCTATCTGGGAGTAGATACTTGACATCAAGTGAAGTTTTATTGTGGTTCAAAATTTGCTGTTATTTTACTTTTTGTATTTTGATATTGCAGCTTGGGATTCAAAAGAAGAACAGAAACTGAGAAACAATAACAAAAAATCTCACTTATCTCTTTTTAATGCTACATATACTTTAAGATTCCACTGCTCCTGTAAAAAACACTGTACAGTGCGTTGATGTAATTGCACAACACACTATATCTGATTTGCAGACACACTGTCGGAATATGTTGTCAAAGTTATCTTTGATTCTGCACTTCAGTGAGAGGAAGTTGAATACTGGGTTGAATCGTTCACTTCTGTGACACCCTGGAGACGTAACTTTACTGTCAACTTCTCAACAGTCATCGTTAATTTACTGTGATGGTGGATTTCTATGTATCTTGAAAAACTAAAAAAAAGAAAGAAAAGAAAACGCTGAGTCCAAAAATAGCAGAAATGGCGTTGATAGAAGACATTACCAACCAAAAGATTTGGTGTTAATAAGAATGAATAAATATAAACATCAAACTGAATATCATATCTATCTTAACTATAAAAAAATCATTCAGCATACATAACTCAGCTCATGTTGCATTTACATATACCATCTGTGTACAGCACTGTAGGTCATATCCAGTGGACCCAATGGGCCACAAACCATTTCCCTCAGTCCCATGGTAACTACAAGTTTAGGTGATATGGTTTATCATGGTGAGTAAAATTTATCACACAATGATCGCACTGTGAGGAAAAAGTGACAGAATATTGATGAAACAGTGGTGAGTGTGCGCTTGTGATTTGCCCGAGGCTACAACAGCAGAAGTTTGAAAAGGGGAGATGATTAAAGGGAAGCTATGCTCTGTGGAGAACAGAGCAATCATTGGCAGGCCCAGGCTCTCCCTGCTGCCCTCGTTCCCCCGAGAGGCAGGCAGCCTAGAGTGTAATGGGGCCAATGTGCCTCATTAATGCATTGACAGATATGAAAAGTAGCAGTGCCTTTATGGCACCGGCGTGAGTCGCTGAGGAAGAAGGGACGACGTGTGGAAGGGCCGAGCTGTCGGCGATGTGGCTGCTGTTGGCCTTTGAGAAATGAAATGAACTAGTTGAGGTTATTGTCATGATGATAGTGGATAAAAAACTGAAACATTTTATCTGAGATACATTTTTAAATACACCACGTTCAAATTCGCTCTCCTTCATCTTTGTTTGTCTCAGTTTTACAAACCTTTATAGTTATTTACATGTATCAACTACAAAAACAATGGTGGCCCAGAAGCACAAAACCCAACAATACATGACATAAAACTATTTAAAAAAATACATCAACAGAGAAAGAAAAGATACACAACTGCTAACAAGATGTTTTTGTGAGTTGTTGTTGGGTTGTCCGATTTGTCGTTGGGTTTTGCACTTCAGGGCTACCGTAAAAACACACAGGGCAGCTCCAATACAACCACATCATTCGTTTGTCAACAACTCCTGAAACCCTGATAACACTTGTCATTTTATGTTAGCCACATACTGTAGAATATATACATATTCGTAGGGTAGATGAAAAAGCCCATATTTGTTCATTTCTTGGAGTAGACTTAAATGAAGGTAAGCTTTACTACATTCCAGAGAGTTGGTTGTCTGTGGCCTTTTGCCAGGTTTGCTTTACACAGTGTGTTAACCTTTTAATGAGATCTGACCACAACATGAGGCTGATTAATCCCAATCAGCAGATCTTTACATCTCACAGGCCAGTATGTGTGCTTGCAGTCAACCCACTGGTTTGTGAACAGACGTTTTGAAGTCTTGAAGACCAGCGAGCGCCATTTTGTTTTTTTAATGAAGTAACCATATATAGAGGAGCGGGGTTCAGACTGAGCTCAAGGACACTGCATTCCCACCTTCACCTGTGACCTGCACCCATTGTACGGTACTGACTGTCAATCAGACTTTATCGAGGCCCCAATGCACACAATGCTATATCATCTTTAAATTGGACCATAATTTATAGAGTGTATCTTAAACTCTAAATTAAGAGGTTTACTCATGTTAAAACTAGAGTAATTTTTTCATAAACTTGTATTCTCTCAGTCATTTGAGAGAATACAAAGTCTTTATACACAGTCTATCCATTTCTTATCCAGAATAAATATACAGTTATGATAATGGTCCTCACTGTAATGGATATTAGAAGCAGCTTCAATATTATTGTGTAAATTCAACAAACTTAGCTTCAAATAAAACTTAATCCTTTAATAGTGCATTGCTGACTTCTCCCATTTTCTGCTATAACATTGATCAACTTGTTAAAATAAATTCAGCAACCCGTGTGGGAGCGCCTACAAAAATCTCACGGGGAATAATTTAAAAGGTTTTGAGAAACTGCTGTATCTAATATTGATTACCCCGAGTGTCTGTATCCATACTAATGTGGATTCAAAAGAGATTTTAAGAATAACAAAATAACAGGACACAAATTAAAGCTGACTGCATTCTACTTGCATCCATCATATTGAATAAAAACATATGACCCAGTTTCTCATCATTCATCATCAAAACAAAGGACATCCACCAAACACAAGATCATAGTTGACCGTACATAGTAAATCATATGCATTGAGTATGAATAGCATTTGCAGCTTTAACATGGAGATGAAACATGTTAGGACTTTATGCGCTGACAACTGAGCAAAACCCACAGAGACCCAGCTCCTATATTTATCAAAGAGTAGAACAATGAAAAAGGGCTTGAATGCAGCTTTGAAACTCTCATGGAAAATTATTATTTAAAAATGATTTATCATCTGGTACTAATTTTGTTTATATATTCCTTGCATCTTTTTCCTTGCAATTATCAATGGCTTACTGCACTCACCATATGCTTTCTCTGATGCTGCAGCACAGATTTACATGCCCATATTCCACAGTAATTTAACTTCATCCACTATTGGTGGCATCAAAGATAAAAGATACTGATTACATGTAATGATGTTTTTAATAATGGACAGTTTGTGGTTAATCCTTGCACCTGACCGTCAAAAGAGCTACTTTTAAAGAAGACTCTTTGCTTTAAGCTAAATGTTAGTCGATTTATAGTTCGGTCTTATTTTTCCCTGAATCAACACTGAGAGCTTTCTTAAATGTACTTCTTAGATCCATTGGACAAATACGACCCATAACTCACTTTGTGAAGCGGACTCCATCATGGAGTGTCGGCTCTGGCAATGTTGAAAGATGTCGAATGTGAGAATGGTTTTGAAAGTTTTTTACACAGACACATGTTAGGCATTAACAATTTGTCTTAGAGAATCAATAACTCTGATATATTTTTAATAATAGTGAATTGTATTACCTTTACTTCTCTTCCTTTAACCCTGTTAAGGCTCAAGTTCAGCTAAATGTTAGATACGTGTACGGAGACGTAAAAGAATTACAGAATTACATGATGTCAGTGAAGGCTACATAATCTAAAAGAGAGATTTTTTGTAAGTAAAGACAGCATAAATTAGTCTCAAGCAGAAGTGTTCCTGCTCTGGCCGTCTTCTTGATAATATTATTATAGTGTTAACTAGAAAATGACAACAGAGAACAGCCGATAAAGTATTCTGAGTATTCTGTATTTTGCACCTTTTAGCTTGACGTCTTAATTTCACTATAGGATCAAGGTGATGGAGCAGGGCTGCACTTTATAGCTGTAATACAAAATATATTATTTATATTGAGTTATCTTAGCCAACATACTAGATTGAGATGTGTCTCTCTGAGCTACGTCTCTCTTCATGTTCGTCAGATGCATTATTGAATTATGCCTCCTGACACACGGTGATGGATGTGTGATGAAGAGAGGGATCTCTCAACCATTATTTTATATTCACAGTTTGTTTCTGTCTCTCAGTAGATGAGACTTTTCACTCTTATAACCAGAGACTCTGACACCTGAAAACTCTTTGTTTCCCTAAAACCATTCCTATGGAACAACAATGAAGGTATACACCAACAGATCTTTATTGAAATATACAAAATATCCCTGATACTTTTCATAAACTGCCAGTCTGCCATAAATGTAACCTGTAAATTCTGTCCCAGATGCCGTACAGACATTATTGCCCCGGTGCTGTTCCCATCGTGTTCAGTATTCATGCTCTATCACAGTGTGTCCCAACTCAGGTGAGGAAAAATACAGGTTCCATCTCCCGCTCTCCAGCATCACATTGCTTTACAGTGCACGCTGGACATGCAACTGCCCTGTGATGCAGTGAGGCTTTGTAAGATGTGGACAGTGACTGAGAGCAGCTTTGCATTGGTCGCTGTAGCCTATGTGTGTATAAGTGTGATCACAAATTACAAATGAACATTTAGAAACTCAGCTCTTCAATATCAGATAATGAAACACAATAAACTGCTGATTTTAAGAACCAGTTATGGTAGAGCTAGTTAGTGGTGCTTACCAATTACGTTCCATCCCAATTTGGAAAAAGTCCAAACATCTCTAAATAATTTGGTAGACGATTTAAAAAATATATCCTGTTATATTTTCTTAGGGGCAAAGGGGGCATCTTACTCTTGCTGTTGTTGTATTATCTCTGTAAAAGTCCCAAAACTTCGACACTGCATAATTTACGCTGGGGAATTAACTGTGTACCATTAGTATCTGCCTTGCTCAAGGAAACTAGCACAATAACCCTGACTCCTCCATCTTCTAACCATAGAGGGCTTGTCTCTATACTCTAATGTAGCAGCGGGCATATCAGACCTTTGTTGTTATGGTGCAAATAATATGATCTCTGGGAGAGTCCCAACATCAGGTGTGTCCAGGGAGTCACTGACCATGGAAACAATAATAAACATGTGGTTGAGGTTGTGGAAAGTTTACGGTTTAGGATTAGGCACCAAACCCTTCGTACGGTTTAGGAAACGAATGCGGTTCGGGTTGAAAAAAGTGCCTCCTTAGGTTTAGAGGACATCTGTCGTCATGGTTATAATAATAAACATGTGGTCAAGGTTGCGGGATGGTCGTGGATAAAGAGGGACAATGATGACTTATCAGATTCTCATGGGAAACAAGCAACGGTCTCCTTTTTGTTGACCAGTGCATCCACCCACGTTTCTCCTCCCAGCACGGATACACCACGTCACATGACTTCTTACTTTGCTCTCATCACTTTAATGAATTACTTTCATCATCTCTCTACATTCCTGTACGGACACGACAAGAGCACAAACACAAACACGTGTCTGCTTGTCGGTTACACTAACTACTCTATTAGCAGTAATAATATCATATATAAAGCTACAGATTAATACTATTATGCAGCTCTGCTAGGACACCTTTTGATTTGATATAAATCATTTATACATTACTTTTAAAGTTACACTAATTGCACTGACATGAGGAAGACAGACCAAACACTAATCTAAATTCCGATCATTTATTAACCGCATAAATAATTCAGGAGCTTCCTCTGACTTGGGACTTGAAGGTATACTACTGATCGCTGCTGTCTCTTGTTATAATTAGTATTCAGGGAGTATATTCTCTCTATAACTGTTCTGTTTAGATAACAAGTGTAAAAGTGCTGTATGCATCAGCTCCTCTAAAGTAAGGATGGGAAATGTATTGAAATTTTATATATTACAACGACTTGTTATATCAGATAACTTATATTTTTGCCATTAGGAAAACAGTACAAAAGAAAAACAGCCTTCCATTGTCTCTCTTTTCCTACTATTCAATAATTTGTACTTCAGAATGTGCAGCCACCACTTTATTATACAAAACAGTCTCCTGAGACATACACTTTTTAAAAATGGTACCAGCGGGAGGCGACGCTACAGAGATAGAAAAAAACCTGGACTCATGAATGTGGCAGTATTTCAATGAAAGAGTTGCTGAGAAGACAGAAGAAGACCATCTGTTAGTTGTTGTAGACAACAAGGATCGACACAACCGAAAACACAACCAACGGCAACAAGAAGTCATCGCCACCGCTACCATGACACGACAAAGGAAAAGGCCACATTGGGAAAACTGCAATGTGACCAAAAAACACTGCAGAGTAGTTTATATCCTATTCCTGCTCCTTTTGGCAACATCATTGCAACTAACCTGATGCCATCTATTATAGTAGAAAGCAATGGATACAGAGTTCTACCGAGAAAATGCTTTATCTAGTGTAGACGCACCAAATCGTGACAGAGACCAAGTGTGATGGAAAGCTCCAAAGAGCCTAACTGCATTTCACTGGACCTGAACACTGATCTCCTGCTGGAAAATAAACCGTTGATTGAGCTCTGGACTCGTTCTGAGAATTGATTCAATGTTAGAAACTAATTTAACATGAAATCACATTAATCCCTGTGCCACGTGAGTTAAAACTAATAAAATTCCTTGCAACTGCAGGTTTCTTTTTCCAGAATATTGTAGCACATTTGAGAGAGAAAAATCACAGGAAGTCACAGGATCTCAATTCCGTGCAACCGTCTCTGTCCCGTATCAGCTCCACCCAAGCTCCCTCATTTCCTCGACAGGCAACAAACCCTCAGCATGTTGGTCTTTTGAGACACAATGTTCAATGCTTGGGGGGAAAAAAGCAGAACATACAGTGCTACCACTGCTGTGAGGGAAGGAACAGTGCGGCTGCACATATACGAGTGTCTTCAGTCCTTTCTTGAATTGAGAACATCTGCATGTGTTGTCCTGCCACGGCTTTGTTTAGCACACCAGAACTTCATACTTAAAATGGATGTTACTTTCTTTTTTTTAGAAAGGTGGTTCATTTGAAGTAAATCCATAATGTTTTTGGGTTGCACAAAAAGCTACGGATGCGATGCCGATAGGTGTCTCTCAATCAAAAGAAAAAATCTACCTAATGTGACTCAGGCACGAAACATTTTCATAGATGAGGTGATTTATCAAATTTGTATTCAGTTAAATGCAGAAAATAATCATGATCCCTTTCAAATGACCAACACAAACAAGGAAAAACAATTAATTTGCCCCAGAAGATACAGTAAAGATGGACTAAACCACAGGCAAAGCAGATATGAGGCAATATAAAGACAACCGAAATACAATTACCCATTAGCTTGAAGAAAATCAAGGATTTTTCTGGGTTTTCAACATTGTTGGAATAGTTTTTTTTATAGTTTAAAAGCGCAATTCAGCAAAATTACACAACGTAGTCATTTCAGACATATAAAATGAAGAATGGTTCCATATTAAACCTTTAAACCCATTTAGTGCAGCAGAAAGTGTGATTTAAAGGTATATTTAGAGTTTGTCAGGGTTTTATTTTAGTGGTCAAACATGAATCCACCTCTTACCCGGGGTATTGTTAAACTCACCCTCAAACAATGCCCTGAGGTCTCATGCCACATGTGCACTTCTACACTATTTATTTTTGTGCGGTTTGAGAAGAAGTATGAGTTATGTTAGAATCCATGGAATCTCCATAATTGCATACCTCGGGCAAGAGTCGGAGCATACATTGCAACAGCCCAGAGAACGGTGCTGTGGATAGGCCCACTTTACTTCCATTAAGCTGTATCCAAAACAAGAATGTTTCAGTGGCTTGACATGTTCCTGGATTGCACAGACATAATGCCAGGGTCAGGCTTTTGGGAAAGGAGTGGTTGAGCCATTTTTTTTTCTTCTGACAACTGACTTTACAAACCACACGCGGATGTTTTACCCAGTGTTTCCTATCGAACACAGCAAAGAATGAACGCAAGCATATTTATTTTTATTTGTACGATGTCCATGTTCCAACAGTATGGATAATTCCCGCATAGCGAACATACAGTACTCCTCATTCATTCACTCCGATGTCACGAAAGACTGAAGCTCAAGTATTTCCTGAGAACAAAGAAAAACCCCCTGAAAGATCACTGGTCTGTTACAAAGTTAACAAACACAGACAATCACATACTCACACCTAATAGAAATGAATTGACCTGCATGCCATGGTGTTTGGAAACTGGAGAAACTAGAGAAATAGAGAGAAATCACTAACACAAGGAAAACCAACACTCTGGCGCAAAAACTTTCTTGCTGCGAGGCAGCAGTTCTGAGCATTGATCCGCTGCGCTGCCACCTTTTCTTATCAAGAGGGCAAGTCAAGAGAAAAACAGCGGCTGCCTGTTTTTAACTTGACTCTGTTCCAGCTGCTGAGATGGACACGAGCAAGATGAAGAATGAAACTGACCCGAGGACACAGAGCAAAATGAATTGTACTTGATCGCATCGTCATGGGAGAGTGAGGGTGTTTGGTTTTTCTTTATAAAGTCCACCTCGACTAAAAATAATGCCTTTTGCTTATTGTTACTGATCTTGGAAGTTTGACCTTCACTGTGTAGAATGATGTACATGTACGGAACCTTCAGAGTTTGACACTAGAAGGTTGTTTTTACCTTCATCTGCTGATGGATGGAAGTTTGTCTGTGCTCCCCTTTAATCTGAGTTAATGAAACTGGTGCAGTGCCCGTCTCTAGCCTAATCTAATAGGCTCTTTGTTTGTTCTGCGGTGTTGCTGGAGGCTGCTTTCTCTCTGAAAACTGTAAAAGAGACCTGCAGTAATTGAGCTGCCGAAAGTTAAGACCGATTGCAGTCCACAGAACCCTGAAGCTAAACCACTGCTGCTGCACAAAGAGCTGGTTACCTGATAATTCTAAAGTCAGTGAAACTCGACTCAGTAAGCAGAACCCCAAACTGGAGAATCAGTGGTCATGGCCATTGTTGTCGTGAACTTGTTGCTGGCATAATCTATTCTATTTCATTTACGTTGATGAGTCTCAGCGGACACCCCTAGACAAATATTAAGCTTAGTGTGATGTAGAAACTATCTAAGCACAAACACTGAGAATAGACTTGGTGAGGGAACATCTTGTGTCCAGTAGTTTAACTTGTGAAAGGGAAAAAAATATGTGCATCTTTATGAATAGATTTCAACTGCGGGAGTTTGAGCAGATGTCCTTTTGAGATTTGAGCCAATTGAATTGAATTTTTTGCAGAAAACAAAACATTATTTCAAGCTGTCCTAAAACAAATTTTTCAGAGGATTTCATTTGAATAAATACATATCAGAGGCCCTGAAGAGGCACCAGAGTAAACACATCTTTTTTGTTTACCTCGTTAATCCTCCTGTAAATCCCTCATATTCATCTTCTGACCCGAGGTTAGAAACCACTGTGAGTGTTTGTCCAGCAGTTTGCTTTATTAACTACTATTTTCCACAATGTTTTGCACAAGTGTTTTTTTTTGTCTGTTCCGAGCAGTAGTCAGGAAATAATTTTGGCAAGTTTATGACTGTAACCTTGGAATGTATGCCTAAATGCATGCTGGGTATAGGCAATATTGATTGACATTGGGTTTTAGAAAAAAAGTTTTCCAACTATAGAAAAGTAAAGTTTGAGAGGGTTAGACGGGCAGAGAGAGGCTGAGCGGGAGAGACGGAGAAGGTCAGGAGTAAATTATGTCTGCACAGGTGAACGGCAGCTGTAATTTCTTTACAATTATAGCTTTTCCATTCCATGCCCTTTGTCACAATATTAAATCTTCTATCACTTTTATGTGCATAGGAAAACCAAAATATCAATATTACAGAAGAGCCGAGAATTAAATTCTAAAAAATAAAATCCATCAATTTCTAATTACAACCTCAACTGTATTTTCATCTCGCTTCAATTATTGGGGGCATTTCTTTGGAAAATAAAGATATTTCTCACCAAAATAATTCAATAAAAATAAGTATGAATAAACAGATGAGAGCTTTCCATGAATCGATCAAATACGAACAGACACATTCTTCCTCTAATCTCATTTATTCGGTTTGCGTGCTTGAAGTCTATAATGATGTCTAGAAAAGATTTAGCTACAAATATATTATCGGACACATCTCACTGAATTTCAATTCGGTATCTTCTATAAGCTACGAAGGAAGGTCCAATACTATTTACGGAAACACAAAGCCACGGATCAGAGGATTGCAATCTGTCAAATACTGCTCCCTACAGTCTGGGCTTGTTTGTGTTTGCCTCTCATTGTTCCCAGTGCCATACCGATAAAATATGAACCCTGTATTACACAGGGGCGACAAAGAGGACCAATAAAACTGCTCCAAATTGAACCACAGAAAACTTGTTACAAGTGTCAAATTAAAAGCAGCACCTCTTATCTTTAATGTGCCTCTAAGCCTGACAGTCTGTTGTGCCTTTATCCCCTCTTTGGACTTTGAAATCTCCATTTCTCTCGGAGCTTTGAGGGTGTGTGTGCTCCGACAGAATGTCAGGCAATTAAACAGTCATGGCTCATTGAGCTGGAGGTGGGCCCGCTCCTCAAGGCTCCTCTATAGGCAACAGAAGAAATGAATGCACTCCCTGCGATTCCCTGTCTCACAGGCAAGTAACTCTTATCAAAGGACACTTTTAACTATTGTCCACTTTCACAAGGCGGAGCAGTGTCACTGCATGGGTAATTATGCCGTGTCAGAATGGAAATGAGGACAGTGTAGGGACAACGTAGATGTGCACTCATGTCACATTAATGGTGAAAATGAAGCAGCGGCAAGTTAAGACTGGCACCTTTATAAATACTCCTAATGTACAGAACACTGGTATGAAACCTAAATACCAAGGAGCCGCTTCCATTAAGACAAACTGAGTTTCAGGTGAAAATTAAACTCACTCTGTTTCTATATTTTTTTTATATTTCTCCCTAAGCCTCCAGTGAGCTGTGACTGGTCAGAAACTGCGTTTTTGTTCGTGTTGGACAACAAAGGAAAAATGAAAACCTCTGATTAAACTTTCAAGTCACAACGACTGCAGACAAGCAAATCTCTATCCTGCAAAACATAAAAAAAGTATTTGTTCGACATCCAAGAACCTTTTTTCGGAAAACATTACCAGCAAGCTATTGAGGCGCTGCAGTGTTGCCATATTGAAGGGGAGAGGCAGATTCATGAATAACAGTGGCTAATTAATTGCTGTTCATAAATCAGTTACCACAATCGAGTGGTTTCCTCCCCCAGAACACCTGTCTCATCTCCGCTCTGAGGAACCATGGCAAGGGAACGTTTGCTGAAATATACGTAATGGCTACCGCCACGACTCAGCTGTTCACATGTCAAACGGGCCTGGTGAAATATGGATGATGTAACCCTGGGTCTTGAGGTGTTCTGGGTGAGACGCCCTCGCCCAGGCGACCCAGCCGGTGGCAATCGGCCCGCCGCTTGTGTCGCTCGTGTAGCTCAGGGATCTTGATGCCTTCACTGCGGCACCAGTGATTTTCTTAAAGGATCTCCTGTTGTGCAGGCCCTTGATTGCCAAGGTCCTCTGTGCCCTGTGGAGCAGCCGACCTCCGAAGGGTTCCATCGGATCCGCCACCCCCTGCCTCGACATCCGCCTGCCAGCCCCCTCATATTTTGCCGTCTTCTTCTCGAAGGCCTTCTACATCTTGATTTCTTTTATGCTAAGATATGTAATTCATTTTGAGCCATTAAAAAAAATAAAAAAAATAGTAATGAACTTTAAATGTCCCTTATACTCATAATAACATAAGCATCTTCCTGTCTGTATTAATCTTGACATTATAAGTTGTGTTCTCTTATTGAATATTCCCTGAATACCTAAAAGCCAGTGTGCCACACATCAGTGATGACCACAAGATGACAGGACGAGTGTGCATCCATCTATCCATCCACTAACTATGCTATCATACTGTAGGGGTCATGGGGAGGCTGGAGCCAATCGCAGCTGACATTAGGCGAAAGGCGGGGGGCATCATGGGCAGGTCTGCAGTCCATCACCGGGCTGACAAATAACCACTTACACTCTTATTCCCACCTCGAGCAGTTTAGAGTCTGTAATGAATATAAGCTGCATGTCTTTGGACTGTGGGAGGAAGCTGGAGTACCCAGAGAAAACCCACATTGGCACAGGGAGAACCGGGCTAATACCACAGAGTGGCACCAAGACCAGTGCTCAGTAGTTTCACATTTTTTATAATAATATTATTACTAGACACTAAACTTTGGTAAGATATGTCAGAACCACATAGTTACTCCTTGAATCATATTAAAACTCATGTATTTGTTGCCAATTTAAATGCATATGGAATGTTAGATCACATACGCTTATATTTTATGCATTATCACCTTAGGCTATTTAAATGCGTTTGCTGAAAGACTTTAATTTGCTGTTATCGATTAAACACCCGAGGTGCCCCAAAGTAAAACTGCTTCAGAAACACAAGTGGGTGGGCCTGCAGTCTGAATGACCTCTGAGTTCTACATAACTTACAGGGACAATATATGCATTAGTCTCCTACTGGGCCGGACCATTTACTGCTAGTCCCTCCTTCACTGGGTCCATCAAAAGTAAAGTATGTTATGTTTTTTGCGATGTTTTGATTAGTTCATCTCATGTGATCGAGCAGCCTCAGCAGTGGGTTCTGACACATCTATATTCTGCAAGATCAAGATTGCACTCCCTGTCAGTGTGGTGGCTGCTGCAGCACCTCAATGGAAACTCATTTAAATGCTTCACAAGTTTGAAATTTAAGGTTATAACTAGGGCAGCTATGCATTTTCATGGCAGTTTGATGTTTGTCCTTACCACGCCTTTGCATGCTTATGTGTGTTAACTGCCAACGTTAGGATGTTGACCTCAACCAACAAGGAACTGTTACACAATCAGGACAGAATCAGTATATTGCTCCCTTTGAAGCTGGAGTTCACCAATTGATCCTTTCCAGTACCCGAGAGTAGACTTTCCCAAAGGGATGGGTTGTGTGATTCCACAGCACCCACTGGATCTAAAAAGAAAAAACCTTTCTGTTCTATTTCTAAAGCGACTGCCTCCAACCAATGAAAAAGCATATCAGCCATTAATGCCCAACAATGTCCAGGTTTTTCAGTTACTCAAGGGAGAAGCTCATCCAGACTATAGGCTCCTTGCCACAAAAGAGCTTCTTGACTTGACATGTGACCTCTGCTACAGTGGACATGTTCAGGAGAGCCTCAAAGGGCCCTTCAGTAACCCAGACAACCGAGAAGACCTCCAGTCTGGGTCAGCAGCTCTTCTCCCGGACAGAACACAGTCTGCACCGAGCCCTGCTTTCCCCTCCTTCCTTTCCTGAGACTCACCAGAATATAAGCCAAGGTACAAGTTAAAGTGAAGAATGAAGGATTATTGTTAAAATAAAACATAGATGGGACCCTAAAGGACTTAGGAGATAATGAAAACGGGAGAAAGCCGGTTTTCTCTTCTTATCTTGAAAAATTAAAAATTAAAAATATAATGCCCCCCCACTTCATCTTTCTACTGTGTATAATAAGCTTCTCCAGTTATCATGACCTCTCAGCAAGTGTTTAAGTGAACTGCTCAAAAAAATTACTCTGTGTTATATGACTGTATTATTACCTTCTTTGGTTGGAACAGAGACGTAAGAAGAGGAGATGATGATTCATCATTAAGTCCGAACTCAGTAACGTTAACTGTCTCAGGTGTTGTGCTTTCTTAGTGGCAATATTTTCAGTATTCAACACATCTTTTGACAGCTCATTATCGGAAATATCATCCAGAGGTACAGCAAACAAGGAAAACATCGCTGTTGTTTATATATACACACACACATTCATTTCAAATATAAGTATATATATTACTACTGTAATCAACACTTTCATATTAACAATATGAAGTGTTCATATCGGAAAGGTGTTCTCAGAGTGATGAACCACAAGGGATTAATCACCTGACTGCATTTCCCCTCAGAGCATCTTTCATCTAACTCTTTTCTGTAAATTTTTTTGGCTGCAGTAGACAGCTCTTCTTAGTAAAAAGCTCTGATAAAGCCAACAAACACTTCCTGATGTGGAATATAAAAGCGTGTGGACATTATGAAGCATTTAGCTGCTTAAAACAACACAGATTTTTACTATGACAACAGGGAAAGAGATAGTGGAGACAGAAATCTAAGCTTAAATGAGATAAACATCCACGGGATTAATAAAGTATTATAAGTTATACTTATTTAAATGTCAGTGAAGATCTATGGATGGTTTCAAGTGATGCTCTATTGTTATTGCAACTTGATATGCATTTTGTTGCTATTTTCTTGAAACATTTAAACTCTGAAAGCCTTATTCCTCTATCAATGTAAAGTAGAAGATTTAAAAAAAAAGTTTCTAAACACATTAACAGACATGTCACAATTTGCCACTTCCTGGGGCAACACCAGCCTGGCTTCCTCGGGGACAAATGTTTATAATGGTATATCCTACTCCGGTACACCGAGTAATGCAGTTATGGAAAGTCGAAAATAAGCCCCTGTCACCGACCTCCATTTTGCGGGGCTCTCCAAGCAGGCTAATTGCCCAGTTATTCCTGAGTGGTCTGGAGCCCCCACATCGCTGCATTAGCAAAGATGCTGGTTGCATCACTCCCACACCAGCTCTCCCCTCCGCCTGCTCTCACGGCGCAGGTCACATGTCGATTGGTTGCCTTCCTCGAGGAGCTGACTCTATTAGCTATATGGCAATGAGGGTCTGAGACTGGAATGCGAATGGAGTAGATATAGTGGTCGAACCAAGGTTCACGCTCGATCTCCAGGGAGAAATTCTCACTAGCCAAGGACACCATGGCACGTGTTCAATTATCCCTTCGGAGTTTGCAGCTTGACTTACGGTGTTTAACAGCTGATACTCTGATGCCATAATACACCACAGTGGCCATTATCAACCTCTGGACAGTTCCCGCTTGAGAGCCCCAGATAAATGAGTGGGAAAATGGTCCTTCATGGCTAATTCAGAGACAGTGTGTGACACTGAATCCTGTGAGAGATGGAAATTTGACTATAACTGACACTTACCGCTGGGAGTAACAGGTCACAAGGCTTGTTTTTTCCCCATTTTTTAACTTCCAGTCATGATACATAAAACAACACGAGACAAAAAAAACACTGAAATGAGTATAAAATTATGAACCTTACACTGTGTTGCATCGCATTCCAAACAATCCTCTGGTTTGCAGCATAGAGGCAGGGAAACAGAAAGCCTAAATTAATGCAGTGTAGGTGGAAGAAATCGTTGATGGACATACAGAGCTACAAAGGCAATGGCTCTATGTGAAACATCAGAAATATGTGGAGAATGACTTAGGTTGTGTAAAAACATAATTAGTATTGAAAAGAAACACAAATAACTCCTTTATTGTTGAGGGATTTCCAAGAGCCAGATGGAAACAAAGCTGCTGGTTTGCTAATTATGTATTCATTAAATAAATAACATGTTATTAACCTGCAAGATGGTGCTGCGGCGTTTGATTAAGTGTGTTTGAAGCGCTGTGGGAGAGACGGCCATTCTGCTACACTGATTTAATACATCTGGTACTTTTCAAGGGTCAATAATGGAAAATATTCTATAGGGGTTTCTGATAAAAGCAGCAACTGAGACGTGGCCCGAAAAGATGCCTTTTGAAAGGGGCTATGGGGGAGAAAGGAAGGGCACCGTGGCTGCAGAGCTAATCCATGATGAGAACTGTCTCTCACCTGAATTGGGCTGTCAGCTCCACGTTGACCTTTACCCCTGATGCAGCATTTCAGGCTTCAAGGTTGTTTGAGATGAAAATCCATGTATCAACATCCAATCCAGCAAACATACAACTAATCTGATAGAAAATAAAGGCGCGCTTTACAGCAAACAATTGATATGGTCAGCCACGCAAAATCTATCCATCTATCCATCTAACCGCTTTCATCCCCTTCTCTTCTGTTGTCCGAGTACACAGAGATGAGACGGGCACTGAATGCAGCGCGCCGCACCCTTCCACTGCCCTCGTGGGGTAAGGCTGCTGATTCGTTAACAAACACAAATCAATAGAGGGGCCTGAACGGAGGACAGGTACAAAGAATTAATTTCCGGCTCCGGGGGCTTACGGCGGAAAATCACCAGCTTTAATCAACAGTGTCAAGTCAGAAAGACAAACGATGTTTACACTGAAGCGGTGTCTCGCTTCCTGAAAATAGCAGCATGGGCTCTGTCTCCTTACCAGTCTGTCTAGGCTTGTGCCAGCTGCAGTGGTAGGCCGCTCCTCCGGGCTGTACGGCCTGAAGCGGGCGTTGAACACATCCGAAACACCACGGGTAGACCTAGTCATTCCTGCGGGCTTCGGCTGGCCACAACCTTGAAAAACCTGCAATTACAAAGACATGGGCACCCAATTGTCAGAGGCTTAAATTGCTTTGGATGCGGAAAATATCGGGGGAAACATGGTGTTTTGTTAAGGTCCCTGTGAAGCACTCGCCCCGTGCTACCAGCGTGACAGGGCTCTACGTCAAGTTGAGGTAACCACGGTGATAGGTGACTCGACTAGGAGCCGTGACCAGTGCTATTTCAGATGACAGAGTTTAGTTTTTTACAGGCCTTCGGGAAAACACCACATATACTTAAACCATAAACATAAACTGCATCTGTTGCATGGGAAAGCCAACAGAGCATTTAACTTTGAATGAAAACCGGCATCCAAAACTGTGTGGGCAGAGGAAAAAAAAATGTCTTCACGACCACCTAGATTTTTTTTTCTTCTTCCTGACTCCCATTTTGTGGGCTCGGAAAAATGCAGTAAAACACAGGAAACACATTAACTACTGTTAGTTGAACTCAGATTTCCTGACCAAACTGAAACATATAATTCAAACACAAGTGCTAAACTTGGACATAATTAGAACGTGTCGTACTGCACACCTTAGACACGGTTCAGCATGTGAGGAGTTGGACTTCCACAACCTGTCGGAGGTGTTACTTTTGGTTCTCCGGGGGGAATAAACCTAAGTGACATACCCTGTAGGAGACCTGGGCACTGTTCTCTTGCATATTCATGATGGCCTCGGAAATCTTGACATCAATAGGCTCCATGACGGATTCAATGTTGAAAGGTCCCTCCAGCCTCTGCGCCACCAGCAGCATGGCATCTGTCATAACAGTGGTAAAAAAGAGGTGGGGTGTTGAAAAGTGGAGGAGGACATGCATTCAGTTAGGAAACAGGCACTTACATACAAAATAACCTGTAATATGTCACTTCTTGTCTTTTTTTAAGAGCTGATGCATTGATTTTAATCTACTTCAAAAGTGATGCGTCCAAAATTAGTTACACAAGAGAGAGCAGTGCAACTTATGAACATACAATTGAAAGGTAAAACCATATTCCCTCGTTTAGGGATTCCACATTTAGAAATCAACTGGAAATTTGGGAAAATTGTTAAATAAAAACAAGAATTATTCTACTCATGCCCACAGATAATACTTTTCTATTGTGGCTCTTTGATTCTACTCATTTGTTCCTGTTCCAAATTAAATATGATTGTGGTCTGGACTCATCTTTGCATAAAAAAGAGAGATGGTTTTCAATTTTCTGATATTTTTTTCTTTTTTACAATTTTCAGAAATTTTAAAGCGTCTGCTAGAGCACCTACCACTGGCAAGGGCAAACAATCCCCTTAAATTCAATCAAGCCACCACACTACATTACACACACTCGTTGATATCTTTCCCATATATGCGCCTGATTGTTCTCATCAAGATCAATTTACTATTCCCGGAGAAATCAGTTAAAATGTGAAAAAAACTTTGTATCTTTCAAAGTTAAAGAAAAATAAAACAAATCTGTTGCTTAGTTCAGATTCCGGACAGGTTTAAGTATTTCTTTCATGTCACATCCCCCAACTTTCATGAAAATCCATTCAGGGATTTCCGCCTCATCCTCCTGACAAACAAATGATCAGTTAGTGCAAACAATAACGTAAATAGTAAAGATTATTTATTGCAACCTTTCACTGGACGTCACATTTCCTAACAGTCAACTGTTGTGTCTTCTGATGACTACACAGTAAATTCAATTACCTCTGCCTTCACTTCACAGTCCACCAGCACACAATTATGTGGCTCCAGTCCTTCTTGGGGCAAATTCAATTTTTATGTAGATCAATTTAACAAAGTCAACAGAATGTTGTGAGGCTGCATGTAGCGAGTGGTGCCGATGACTCACAGATTTAATAGAACTTCCGAAAGCAGAGCGCTTACTTAAATCAGCTGTGGGCAACGGAAACTAAAAGGTCAACGGCTCATTATTATCCCTGTGTGTGAACACAAGCCAGAAGGCCTTGTTGAACATAAAAACACATTCCATTATCATCTCCACTGAGTCTGTTTGTTTTGAACACTTTCAATTAGCACCTGTGATCGCTTCAGAAATCTTCTAAATATCTAATATTTATAACTGTGATGGACTTGCACAGCAGCTCAAACCGGCTAGGCAAACATTTACCGGCCGAGTGTGTTTGATTGATATCGCCACGCACCAGTGCTTCTGTGCTCTAAACCCCACAGGTTCTTTGCTAATATGACAAAGTCTTTGTTCTGTGTTTTAATGGGGATGCCACGGGGAGTTGGACATCACCAAACCACCAGCTGATCACTGTGTGAGTTTCAGACCTGGAGACAGCCGGTAGACAGGCTGTCAGGAGAGGTCTCTCCATCCACAGACCTCCCAGCATCAGACCTCACCAGCAGGCTGTCATAATGACTCTACAACTGCCTCCTCAGTAAATTAGATCATCCTGTTGTTGAGAGACTACACAGAAACAGTAGCATGCCCACGAGTGACTGCTCGTTGGATCAGCACTAAAACACAATAAACAGCTTGTTGTCTTTTGAGCAACATCAAATTTTTTTATATTCTAATTTTGTGTCTGTGTGTGGCTCCAAAATCCCGGGAACTTTTCGTGGTAACGGCCTTAAACTTGCCACGTGTATTGTCAAGTGTCCAAGGAAGTACAGGGTGGACTTTGGTGTAACTCATCAACGCAAGTGACATTGTCGATCAAGAAGACAGCACGTTCATGACAACAGGCAAGGTCACAACAACAGGCAAGTTCACGACAGCATTGATGACAACTGAATCTCCAGTACAGGGCTTTACTGAGTCTAGCTTCCCTGGACTTTGACAAACCAGCTGAACACCTTGTGCAGCAGCGGTGGTGGAGCTTCAAGGTTCTGCATGCTCAGTCTTTATTCGCTGCAGCTCAATTACAGCAGGTTACACTTTCAGAAAGACAGCTGCAACCAGCATCACCACAGAACAAGCAAACAGCCCATTCCACAAAGGCATAACATATAATGTTGCTTGCTGCTTTCATCACGAGAGAATGACACATGCTGATATTTCAGAGAACAGACCAAAGACCAATATAAAAAGACAAGGGACGTGAAACTAAAGCATACTTGAGCGTGTAAGGCAGCGAAAGAGTTAAAGAAGAAATGGGAGATAAATACTTTAGAAGAAGATAAAAATCCTAATTACTCTGCTGTTCTTTCACAGCAGACCTGTCCAGATTTGTATTCTCCTGGGACCTGCGATCACTAATGGCAGAGGAAAAGAGTCGAGAAACATTAGCTCAGCTCCGGCTCCATTTCCTTTCCAATTATGTTGAAGTCTGAGCCTTTGAAGAGCTCTTCTGTTTGTTTACACCGTGGATTGCAAATGGCCTGTGATGCTCACTTAGATTTTAATATAGGTGACGGACTACAGTATGTCAGTGCCAAATGGTTTTCTACTGTCGCCGTTCCATCACAGCACTGCAACCATGCAGTGAGGTGTAGATGCCCCAGCAGAGGAAACAGTTGCTTCTTGTCTATTATCAGTTGTCATAATGTTCCTCTTGACTCTGAACTGTAATTAAGTCTGAAATTTTCCTCTTTGCCTTTTGTAGCTCCCTAAAAACACAAATTTGAATGTGGCATAGCCACGCAGGCTGCTTTTTCTAATCTCATTATGATGTAAATGCATTCAGCTGCCTCAGGTAGGTCTTTATAACAAACACAAACACATGAGAAAAAAAAAGCTCCAAAAACTGTCAAGTGCAAATACTGAAAATTTAGGTCAAGGGAGCCAAGTGGGAACAGCTCATATTTCATAATAAGAGAAAAGAAGAGCGCCTGTGGCATCAGAGGCGATGAAAAATCTTTCCCCAAACAATGGTGACTTATCTGCAACTTATCAGATGGGCTCGACAAACAGAGGGAGCTTTATACCTAACAGAGACAGACATAGGAGAGATTAGAGCGGAGAGAATGAAGACAGAAGAGAGAGAGAGAGAGAGAGAGGGAAATGAGAAGTGGTCCTGAATGGGATCAGTAGGGCCAGGGAACGAATTCTACCTACATCCAGAATCAATGACTCTCATTTACCAACAGTGCATGAAGTCCAGTCTGCAGTGGCCTCGCTGCTACTCTGAGCCAAATGTTCCCCGGATCACTTTTGCAGCACTGAGATAGGCCACTGGCCAGCCGGGGGAAATCTTGTTATCACCATGTCACAGCCATGCAAAGAGACGCATCTCGTCCCACTCTGAGCCGAGGTTTTAAAAAATTTAACACAACTGAGATTGCGTCTCAGTGGATACAGACATTTAGAGGCTTCACGCTATGTGTGTCATTCACATATTGTGTTTCATACTGGAGGTCAATGTTTCACTTTGTGATTTGAAACATGCTTATTTGTGCTGTCTGGCTAAACGGCAAACAAAAAAAAGAGAAAAAAGAAATCCGCAGAGGTAATATTACTCTGGGCTCTGCCTCTTTATCGAGATTGATGTCCACTTAAATTCAGGCTATGTCAGCCGGCGGCAGGCCTCCAGCAGACAAGGACAAATAAGGAAAGTGAAAAAGCCCATCTATGACTCTTTGGCTGTGAAGAGCTGCGCAGGATGAAAAATGGCTCTGGTGTAATTTGGATTCTGTAAAGCATGGCTCATCTGTGGCTCAGTCAACCAGCTAATGGTGCCTCGTGGAATGGTGTGAAAATGGAGCGGGAGAAAAGGCATGTTGTCATTTGGCCACACTTTGTACATGCTGTATATTCGCACATGGGCACACAAAGAGAGAGACACACACACGTAGAAGATTAATCCTATAAAGTATTAACGACAATAATACAGACTAAAGATTTATAACACAAATAACAACATTTCTCTTGTCAAACTTTAAAAGCATTTTGAAAATAGTTTTCTCATGAAAAGAATCCATCATATAATAGAAGCTAAATTCCGGCCAGGCTGCCACAGAAGAGCTGGTGATCATGTTGATTGTCTTTGTCGACCTTCAGCAAATTCTAAGGCCAGTCGTAGAAAAACTTAATATTTTCTATAAATATTTGATATCAAGAGTATAAATACATACACAAACAAACACATTAAGATTTTTTAGAAGATATAGTTGGCTCTTGCAACAAACATTGTAGCCACATTTGCAGTACAGATCTTTGGATTGTAAACAGGTCTGTCAATTACTTTGAAACCAAAGTGAAACATGTCTAAATCGATTGGGATAATTATGCCCAGAATATGAATCTCAATGTTTTTAATTATTCATTGACTCATTCTTCTATGAGTTACAAAGTGTTTGTTTCAGAAGCAATTTCTGGCCAGCTTTTAAATAAATGGATTTGAAAGTTTTGAACAATATTAAAAGATTCTCAGAGGAGGACGCTTACTGAGTCATAGAGCATAAGATCAATTTATTTAATCAGTTCTCAAACCTTTTAGAGGCATTTTATCTCCTTTACTTATCAAATTAATAATCTCCTCATCTACACCATCGCCTTTTAAACATTTACTATCGTGTTCGTACAGCTTCTCTGGTTTCAAAACAATCAATCCTCAGTTTGCAGTCTCCTGATTTTCCTCCTACTGTCACAACAAGGGTTCAATTTGTGTTTTGAGTGAAAAGTCAGATTTTCATTCAAATTTGAGACACAAATCTGCTATATTACTCAAGGTAATAATATGTTTAATTTTGGTTGCCTTTTAATTGCATCATCTTCACTTTGCCTGTTGCTTGCTGTAGCTGTAGCTGTTTGTATTGGTCACGATCATTCATTGCCGTTTGCCACTTAAAGTACATAAAACTTGAATTAATCACATTATCCGTGAACATGATTTGCACATGATTCAAGTATTTTCATTGACTATAGAGGTGAAAACTACAACTCCCATGATCCCTCACTGCTTCATAGAACTCAATTTTCTTGCCAAAGTTTAATTTTAGTGACCTAGGTGATCACTGATCAGATTAGAAATCTCACTGTGGAAGATAAAATAAAGAACAAAGTAAATATTAACTCCTAAATATCAGCGTCTTTTGCATGTAATTTATGCCCATGCATTTAACTAGACACATGGCCGGAGAGTCTCTGTTCTGTAAATAAAACATGACTCATGCATCACCGTTCTTTTTCCATTACTCCTGAACAGAGACGTGATGATAACACACACACACACTGACAGACAGCTGCACAGTAAGCGCGGGAATTAATGCTAAACCCATTCTAGAAAAACACTGCTGCTGCACTGCTAATGAAACTGAGCAGCTAAATCCAATAATGAGCCGTTCACAAGCACGCCGTCATCACATGGTGTTATTAATGGAGCTTGGGGTGTCATGTCATTTAAAGAAATCGACCCCCAGCCCTCCAGTAGCCTTCCTCGCTTTCACTTTGAAACCCGAGTGTTAGCGGAGCACTTCACCGTGATCCCTACCAGCTGAACGGCCGAGCAGCTCCGGGCAAACCCAACGAGGGGCCTCGCTGCTCGTAAACACTCCGGAGAGAATCGCTTCTCTCTCTCCGCCAAGTTTCCCTCTTTCTGCAGATTCATAACTGCACAGGTGGGAAGAGAAGCTGTAATTAGATTCGCTCAACTGACTGAGAGCGATTAGACGGAGCGAAGAACTACGAGACAAAATGGAAATGAACGTTGTAGATACATAAGGGGTTTGCGTGTGAAACAGAGCGAGGGAACAGCGCTTCACCTGGTGCGGTCGTGTCAAGGAGCACAGTGTGTTTTGTATTTGTCTGTCTGTAAATGGGTGATATCGACAGTTTGCAGTTTTCTTGCAGCTGGGACCATTAATCTCCCATCTAAATTCATCGCCAAATTTGTATTATTTTATGTATATATACTAGATATAATCATATTCTCATTCAAGAGCATTTAGCTTGTGAGGCAATTTCTCTCACTTTTTTCATTGACTATTTTTCAGCATGAGCAGAAAAGTGTTTTGCATAATTTTCACATACATCCTGCAGCTCGCCCTGTCAAGGGTGTAGCCCGCCTCTCGCCCAATGTCAGGAGGGATTGTAGCCCCCTCCCACATGACCCTCAAAGGATGAGCAGTATAGATAATGGATGGAATGATATTTGAAGGATGGATGGATGGAACATCTATTTAGAGAAGTAGACGGCTCCACTTATTCCAAAAGTAAGACCAATCTATTGGACCAATTTTTTTCTCCCTCCACTGACTGAAAATTATTACAAAATGAGCAGGGTGCTTTAAAAAATACAGATGAAGAGATCAGTTTTTTCAAGTCATCTTAATAATTCATAAGATTTAAATTACTTCATTACCTTAAAAGCTCCCAAAGGTGCAGTTTTAGTATATGACTGACAATAAAAAAACTTAAATGCGACTGCCAGGATAAAGATCCTATATTGATCTGAATAATTGAGACAGCTGAAGCCTGACGTTGGCTTTAACTGAACTTTAAGGAATAATTCATCATTTTGAGAAATACCCTTATTCACAGATAATTAGCTTATTATAAAGACTGGGACCTGAAAGAACAGCCCTGTTCAACAAGTCCACTAACCCACACATCATATATTAATACTTTAATCCATATAAAAAGAAAGTGTATAGTGCAGGTTGCCAGGAAACTGGCAGGAACTCCATAAAGTAACTGCCCCCAGAAGACTGTGGATTTGACCCAATCTTTTACAGTGTATACGGTATCGTTTCATGGTCAGTACATCAGGAGCATGTAATAACTACCTTCTCATAAAAATCATAGGCAGACTGATGCACTCGTTTTAAAAAAACGTCCACGTTCTCATGGAATACTGTTAAACTAGTGAGCCTCATTTTAAGAGCGCCTGGCTCCTGAGTGAAAGAATTTTTTTTTAACTAAATATAAAGTTTTTCTGCTTATTCCAATAAGTTATCAGGTCATTTGTAGTTGCTCTGTTATCAGATTATATTTCTTAAACAAGCACCTCTTTGTATTTTACAGAATATTTTGAGTGCTGGCAGACAGGATATTTTTTTTTCACTGTGGTGCTTTGTTTTTACTTAGCCTATTGCCCACGGGGGGTGAAACAAGATGCAAAGATTAGACAGTGCAAACAACTATTAAAATCAATTTGACTCGAGGTGTGGGTGAAATGGCTTTTAGGCACCGCTGTTCTAAATCATTGATGTTCAAATATATATATCCTCTGTACCAACGGAAATTCAGAAATCTACAAAACTATTTTGCAGACACACTCAATGCTAATTTCGATTTATATCGGTTAGAGGTGAAGACAGTGATCGGAGTCATCTGAGATATTCTGTAAAATTATTTTACATGTGGGTGTTTCAAGTCTTTGAGCCTGACATGCAAACTAAATACAATCGCCTGTGGCTTCGTACGAGAGCTGAAGTCCTACAGTTTTAAATCCACTGCAGCTCTGATGACAATGTGATGATATATTACACAAATATCAGATCAGTGTTTTCTTTCCTTAGAGGCAATTATACAGAAGAAGCAAAGCTTGAAGGCTCATGAAGAGATCTGTCGACAATCATAGAAATGTCATAACAATGTTTTAGGATGAAAACCTGTACCGATGCTGATTAAAAGTGGCGTAAGGGTCAAGAAGCTCAGAGCTGATTCAGGATATTAAGGAGAGAAAACTCTAAAACCATAAAAGTTTCACCCAAATTAAACCATATTCTTTTCCCGGTAATCACTTGAAAACCAAACAGCAGTTTCACAGTACTGCTGCTGGCAAATAGAAGGAGTGATTCTCGCTAGTGAAGCATTCGCCAGTGCTAGCTGCAATGGAATTTATTAATATTTCTCAGTAGGAAGTCGAGGGTTTGAAGGGCTGGCAATAGTGTAGCTAATTATAGAAAATATGCAAAGTCTGTATCAAGAAGTGAGAAATGATTACGGAACATCTCGAGGGTTAGGTAAAGGATCTGAATACTTAATTAAATAATTAATCAGTGATTATTGCATGTCGCAGGTTAATCGTGGCTCTCACCATTCACAGTGACTCAAGACTCCTTTCCCAGTTACATCACATAAGTACCATTTGATTCAATGAAATTGCTCTCTCTCTCTCTCTCTCTCTCTCTCTCTCTCTCTCTCTCTCTCTCTCTCTCTCTCTCTCTCTCTCCCTTTGTCACATCAGTTTCAGAGTGGATTAAATGTATTTAAATCATTAATAAAACTCAATTCATTTCCTATTCTACTCTGATTGCAGAAATGCCTGTTGGAAAAGGCTATGTGTTGTCAGAACAACATTCAACATTAAGCAAATGTTTCAAATATCAGGTCACTAGATTCCCTTAATTATAGTGAAGTTTGAATGTGTGTGACACAGACTATTAGTGTGTGATTGATGCTGGTAAAAGCACAAATTCAAAAATCTTCCTCAACCTTGTGAGCAGGCAAATTCTTTGGTCTGTGTGTGGTCCTACTGTCCACTCCCTGTGTGTTAGGGAAGGTTATTTTCCAGTCGATATTTTATTCATGAGGAATATTTCACACAGGGAAAAATACGTTTCGCTGGCTTCAATTTTCATAAACAGTGAGGTTGTTGCTGGCTCCGGTTGCCGAGTGAAACAAATCACCTAATTAAAAAGGAATGAGCAGATAGAATCGATGCAGATCGCTTGCAATGTGGTGACACGTCTCTCCGGAGAGAGCAGTAACAGCCTGTAAACACCAATCCGACAAGAGTGCAAATAACGCTGCGGCACACAATGACTTAAAGCCAACAGCAGGTCGGAATATTGTGATGGAAGAATCCACAGATGTCAACTATGTTTCAGAACAAAGGAAATAAGAAAGTACATCGGGGTGTAAACTACAGAGAACAATATTTATCACCTTTACATGTGACTGATATTCAAATGACCAGGAAGAGGAAATGGATTTGTGCCGACAGCTTGATAAATAACATAGAAACAATCGGAAAAACAGTCTGCGTCAGAACATGAGTCGACGAAAAAAGAACACAGGACCAGGAGCTGGTTTCTTTTCAACACCGACTCAAATCAAAACAACCCGTCAAAGCGATCATCTCGAAGCAGACACGCTGTGATTTATGCAGAGAGAGTGATGCTCCGTTTATCTCCCAGGCTTTGCTGTGCGGGGCCTAATTATGTTTAGTGCCGATTTCTCAGGTGCAGGGAACAGACTGACAGCTGTTCATCAGCAGCTCCGTGCTAAAGATAATTCTCCTCGTTAAAACCTAACCACACTCTTCATCTCATCAAAATTGCACATATGGAAATGCAACGTTTGGAAAGGGTACGGAGTGCATGAAAAGAATAATACAAGTTCACTTCTAAATCAAATGATGGTATTTGCAATCATTTTATTGCAATAATTAATAAAATATAGAGCTTAAAAATGTATTTTCTAAGCATCTGTTTTTTTATAATTAATGCGCTGAGCCAGTCTAGTGATTAGAAGCAGAATGGGGAGAGAGGTCAGGGAGGATTTGTTCTCCGGTGGGAACGAATGGATTAGAGAGTGGCTACTCAGCAGAGCACATTTAATCTACTCTATGGCTCCATTTAGCTTATGTTTACGTTATATTATTCCCGTTTTAGCTGCTGCGGGAACAAAAAGATGCACAGTATGTATCACATCAATACAAATGCAGAGGGGATGTGATTTGGGGGGGCAATTTTTTCCGTCATTTTTGCTTCACTGGTCTCAACAACAAACAATTAATTTCTGAGAAAACTGGAACATTACAGCAGACTCTTGAACCATCGCTGCTTTTCTTCTACAGGCAAAACAAAAAGAAAGAAATTCAGGGAAATTTTTCGAGACATTTCACTTTCCCACATCTGTTAGCCGTGCAGCTGTTCTTAACCCACACATTAAGTTTCTCTGGCAGTGCCACAACAGTCCGGGTTCCTTATAACGGACACATGAAGGTGAGAACTTAGTTATTGTTAAGTGGGTGTCAGTACTTTTTGTTCAAGTTCAGTCGCAGGTTTGAATCTATTTAATCAAAGGGTGTTGTTTTCGAGTGGAAGTCATGCAATGAGAAGTAATTGGGGGGGGAAAAAATCATTGCTATCAGGGGCACAGCCTCCAGAATTAAAGGATTTCTTAGTCTTTGGCTGGATACATCTCCTCCTCCCCAATATCTGGTCATCTCTGGTCAGTGGAGCAAGTATATGAGGTTGGTGTGAATGGATGCCACAGAATTAAAGAGGAATATCTTCACTACAAGTCTGTTTCAGCAATGCAGGACCCTCAGGTGTTTCCCCCAATCTTTCTCAAGCCAAATACTTACTCTCTTTAACTATGGTACTTTCCTACACTATGGCAAACATCAAATTGCACAGAAAATGGTAAAGATGATCTCTAATAACAGTCATTTCTGGTTGTTTACATACAAAATTCTGTTTAGTTGCACTTATATGCAGCACTTGTCGTCTGGCTTTTTTGAAGCTATTGGATTCTTGCTGTTCTGGGTTTGTTCCCTCATGGTTGAATGCACTTATTGTGAAGGAGCTCTATTACACTTCTGTCCCTCCTGGGAGAGGGAGCCCTCACATGTGGCTCTCGGAGATTTCTACATTCTGTATCCCCTGTAAAATATTTATATCGTAGTTTTCCCGTACTCTTGTTGAAGATTAAGGGCAGAGGATGTCACACCTATGAGACAAATTGTGATTTGTTAATATGGGCTGTACAGAAAAAATTCGATTGATGATTGATTGACTTATTGTAAGTCGCTTTGGATGAAAGTGCCGGCTTAATGAAATATAATGTAATGTGATGCAATTATTCTGACCCCTGCTGCAGATCTGACCCGCCATTTAATGTGCTCTTCCCTGACATGTACCACATCCTTCCACCAAGTTCTGTAGGAATCTGTCCAATAGTTTTTAAGTAATTTTGCTTACCAGCAAACAAACAAATCAACAGACCAATGGACAGGGGTGAAAACATAACCTCCTAGGTGGAGGTAGGCTAATAATGTAATATATCTCTCTTTATTTGACCACTACACATAAACAAGGTCAAGAAGAATAAAAGCCACGTCTGAAATATAACATTTAATTTGTAAATCAGGATTCATACCAACATACCCCTCATGCATATGGCATATTACACATTACACTGATCAGACTGTCTGTGAAGGAGCGTTCCTGACAATTTAACTCCCATGGCCGAGTCAATACCTCTTTTGTGGTTAGACCTTAAGCTAGTTGGAAAATCTTTCATCTCATAATGAGCATGAAATGTCAGTGCCAAAAGATATAGAGCTGGCATTTATCACAGAGGAACAGTAATCCAATTGACAAGAGCTCTGATAAAGACAGAACGAACGCTGCCCCGGGATGGATGGCCGACATGAGAAGATGTCACACTGAAGAGGAGCTGTGTCCACATTTTAATTATTAATTGGTTTGTTATCGGGGTCAATTTAGACACATGGTGGTACCAACTTGAAACAAATACTTCAATTGGTACCATATATACAAACATTTTCAAATTAAAGTCGTCGATTATGTTTTTATAACTTAATTTGATCAAACTTATTCATTTGTGAGGTTTTTTTTAAGTTTGTTCAACAATTTATTGAATATTTATTTATTCAGAAAGAGGGAGTACAATTAATTGATATATATTGTAGTAGAGACACAGTTTTCTCAAGCAGTCCAAAGTAATTATTATTATTATAAGTATTCAAGGTGAAATGACTTTCACACGAAAACTCGCTTTGAAATCGGGCAAGAGATTGTTTTTGTAATATTTATTCAAACAAACATTAGAACAGACGGACGCTGCTTTGCATGTTGAATCTGTACTTAACGGACGTGCCGTTACGGCTTGGGATGGAGCCATGTTTACTTTGCGGATTGTTGAACGTAAGCTCTGACAGGTGTTACATTGGTAACCAATGTTGTACATTAGTGGGTTTTTAAGAGGCAATATTGGCCATTCAGCGTTTTACGTAGGCACAGTCTTATTCTTGTGGTTGTTTTGAGCCTTGTATTACAATTAACTCAAATTCAATTAATTTAAATTGGATGAACTTAATGTAAAATCTCAAAAATATTATCTATTTATCTATATAATTTATGGAATACTGTGAAATAAAATAGAAGTACAAAGTAAAACCATTGAGATCTTCATGTGGAACGGCTGGATGGTTTACAAACAATTTGAACATTTTCCGATGGATGTTATGTGACTGTTAATAGATGAAGCAAATCTGTGTTGTGATACGATGCTACAAATAACACAATAAATTCAGGAAAAACTCAAATCTGGAAAGATCCATTGAGGCAGCTTGGCATGTGTTTGCCTGGATGAACAAAACAACAAATCCTCACAAATCAAAATGATAATTTCACAAAACATTGTGGGATAAAGTGTTGTTTTTAAAAACAAACAAGCGTCAAGCTGTTCTTTCATATTCGTCAGTTGGGTTTAAAATGTTTAACTATGCCACTTTTTCAGCACAAAAAATACTGGAAACCACTTTGTGATTTTATTTTTATTAAACAAACTACCTCTGCATCTTTCAAATAACATATGTCCAGCTCTTACAATCTGCACCAGCCTATTCTACTGGGCTTAGCTCCAATAAGTCTTCACTTTTGTTTCCACTTGGGAGAATACAATGATCCACTGGAAGACTGAGTATAAAAAAATAAAAAAGTCTGAGAGAGCACGGTGGGATTTACATACGCGGTGTGGCCGTTCAGGTATTGATGGGTCAGTTAATTTGATTAATGTGGCTTCCCCGACACAACCCAAGCCGGCATCTGTCAGTCCTGACGTTTCTCCTGCCGCACTGCAGCTGCTCGGCCCGGCGCTCGCCGATCACGCTGAACCGTTCAGGCCACCGTGGAAAATACGTGAAACAGATCTGCTTCGCGTGGACAGGCCTGCTAATGTTGTTTTCTTTGCTGCCTGACACGCAATGAACGATCACACGAATGAACTGTCGGATATAACGCATAGTATAAACAGTATTGTATTATATAAACATAGTAATCTGTTAAGGCTGGCCTTTTTCGTTTGTTTTGCAAACTTACCACTGACCTAATAAATGACATAGTGTGATATAAAGTGATTTGCTCCAATAACCATCAAAAAATATATAAAAGAAGAAAGTATGAGGGGATTTTTTTATACTGAGATTCTATGTGCAATCAATCAATAAAGAGACTTTCTTATACTGAAGAAATTCCCTTATATTTTCCTTCATGTAATTGCTCATTTTTTGACATCCCTGTAGAGGCCGTTGCTGATTCTCCTCTTACAAGTCTACGTTAATTAAATACTTTTTTGTATCTGTAAATCAAATGACTCCTTACTACGGTAAAAAAAGTTGGTGCTGCAAATCCAACCTGAGGCTCTTTGCAGCTTTTTATTCTTAACTTTGTCACTTTAATTGTACTTTAAAACATAATTTCTTCTTAGTTTAAACCTCTAAATCTCTCCCCTCCTGCCCATTCTTCTCTGCTCACCCCCGCCGGTCGAGGATGGCCGCCCACACTGAGTCTCGTTCTACTGGAGGTTTTTTCCATTTAATGAGGGAGTTTTGTACCTTGAGATAATGTATATTATGATTGATGAAGTGAATTAAATCAAAATGTCCTCATCAACAGTCCATATGAAATTTCAGTGAATTCTTTCCCACAGATTTTTTAAGCAGCAGCCACAGCTCACTCTTCTATTTCCCGCATCAGCCTATAATCACTTTCTCTCTGTCACTGCTCCCGTTCAATCCTGGAGGATGAGCTTATTCGGCTGACAGCAGAAAACATCTGTGTGTCACACTTTTATTAAATATTAAACAAATATATAAATATTCCATTCATGTTTGTAGTCTTTGTCTCTGAGCCGAACACGTTCCCAATGAACGTCTCTTTACAGAACTAGACACTCCCTGCGGTGCTCTTCTGCCCTATTACATGTCCCCGTTTGGCCCAGCAGGAGAGAAGATCACATGAATGGAATCACTTCATGCAGGAAAATGTTGATACAGGAACAAAAATAAAGAAGCTTTGCAGAGGGCCCATGTTTCAATGAAACTGTTAAAATATGATAACGACACAGCTTCAGCTGTAAACTAAACATAGATAGTCACGCTCTAACATAATATATTGAGACTTATAGTCCTGACAACTTATAAGGTTTAAGAATGGACTCAAACCACTTTTTTACATTTTATTTAGCAAATCAATAATTATAGTGATCGACATAAGTAAAAGAAAACAGGAATTGACCCTTATTTATATCAACTTAACTTAAGAAAGATAAACTTGTATCATAAAGTTATTACTGCATTATTTATTCTTCTAAATAAGATTGCTACTGACCAACTGATAAACCAGTGAGGCTGAACAATGACAATAGTTTGGAGCGTTCATACCGAATAGTGAAACGTGAATTATTCGAAAAGTCAGTTAGTTAAACTGAAACCACATAAACTAATAACTATTATTCATGAAGCAAAAAGTACTTAAATGCTTTATAATCTATAGTATTAAAATACAAAGGTTGAATTCAATTTCAAATTATTACAGTCTTCATGAAGGATTTCATTCGAATTCAGTTACTCATGCTATGAACTGCCTTCACTGTTGTGTTGTGTCGGTTCAAAACATGCTGTTTATTCAACTCATGCTTTTATTGGTACAGTTTTAAAGTAATACATTTTATTTTCTGGACTGGGCCAGCAATTAAAAAATTCAACACTGTAAAGCAGCAAATGATCGGATGGTGAAGGTGAACGAACTTAATATATGAATATGCCTCATTATTGTGAGTGCTCATACAATGTGATATGCGCTTCTTCCCCCTTTCAAACACATGCATTTTAAAGCCACACCACCCGAGATAAACACACAGAAAAATAAACATCTATAAGACTCACCAATGTACTGGTTCCACTCTGGATCCAGGTCCGCCTGATTGGCCAGGCAGCCCTTCATGACATTCAGGCAGTAGTTCTTACAGGGTTTAACTGCTGGCATGCCCTGACAAAAAGGGCAGTAAAGCATCTTTGTCAGCGCTCGCATACAAGCTGGAGTGCTGCTGACCTGCAGGGACACAGAGTGGGACAGCGCTCATTAGCATCTCGCAGCTCCAATGACACACATCAGCATTTTAACCATATTTTGTCGTTTTCAATACACGGAATTTGAATATTTGCCCATTGTTCAGAGAAGTCAAATACAGTATGAAAACTTTTCCTAAAGTTTTATCTGGAGATGTTCCAACACCAATGCGAGTCATCAGTTCTAACTGACTTTTTGGAGATTTCAGGTACAGACCCACAGAGGCAGAATACCTGAAACCTCCAGAACTGAAGAAGCCTCTTGGATGGGGGAAGAAACGTCTTCAAGAAGCAAAAGCAAGTCCGATTGCCTATGTACACTGGTACAGCTACTGAAGAGCTGCTAAAGTACGTCATAAATCGTGTTATTTTTAAAATGCACTGGTATCGGATTGTACTTGGTATCTGCCTTTTTTTTTACATATAGTCGAGGAAACAGAATTGGTAACAGGAAGTGGAAAATGGAATTGGAACATCTCATAATTTATTACAAAAAACTGCTCTTTTTTTTCCACATATTCAGAAAGAAAAGAGTGAGTTCCCTCCGTCCAAAAAACGTTGCTTGCAGTCACTGTCAATCACAGCCTGTGAGATCATTGTTAGAGAATTTGCCCTGAATTAAAAATAAATATTTATTCGCTGCCACTTCTGCCAGAATTAGCTGTCAAACTGTTTGCTCTTCAAATATTCATCTTTTCTATGTTTAATTTTTCATTCCCCACTAAGTTCCAAAACAAAAAACGACATGACGTTATTATGAGACAGCTGGAGACTGAAGAGTCAGTCAGCAGGGACTAAATAGCGTGAAACGACACAGGGGAATCCATAAACGTGCAGTGGAATGACTTGTCCCCTCATTCAGTCTCCTAACTTGCTGAGTGAGTAAGGATCAAGTGTTGAAGAATGCTGGAGATATTTTAAAAATCCTGTTGGATCAACGTTTGATTGAAGCTTTTGATTGAAGCCTCATTCAGGCCGTGATATCGAAGAAATACCCACAGAGGAGACCAGAGGACGACGACGGCCATTTGCTGGATAAGCTCTGCAAGGTGCAAAATCGTATTAGTGTTGTGTGAGCCAGTACAGTGGTATTTATAGACAGCAAACACAAACTTGACTGCGTGACCCACTAAAACAGACTTTATTACATGATTTCCAAAGAGCAGCACTCAACAGTCCCACTGTAAACACTTGAGTACTTGCACTCTCGAAGACCTGTCAAGAGGTTCGGAATCAAGCTCCTTGGTCGAAGCTAATGGAACTTTCTTTTTTTTCTGTGTTCCATGAAGCACCAACAACTTTCTGATTAAACATCTTACAGACTGTGATCTGCCTTTAAAAGCCTGACACTTCTTAAAGTCTAATTTCCTTGAGACAAAGAAAATACAAAAATACAATCTTAAACTCTGGTGCAATAACACTGTGGTGTTGAGGAAAAAAATGCATCATACATTTTATGTGACATCTTACTAAAGAGAATTATAGCAATTTGTGAATCTCTTTAAAAAGAGAAACAGGTTTCCTCTTATCCGCTTTAACAAGACTGGTTTTCCAGGTATGAGACAGTCGGTCTTGGGATGAATGTTTGCATGGGTCAGTTTGGAACAGAATAAGAACAAGTCCTTCCACCTTAATGATCATAGGCAGTTTGGCCCTATAACCACAGATATGTATAAGAACTTTGGTAGAAGTCAGACATTTTCCAGACAACTGGCGGGAAAAACTCCAGAGACTCAGACATTTGCATTCTCACATTCAGCCCCTCTGGTAAATTAGCCTAGAATATCTGTGCATGTCTGAGCAGCAGGGGTTTCCACACCTTTCTCATCCTGGTCACATTCACAGGCAGTCAGGGTTGCTGTCATAGTTTTATTAAATCAGAACTTTATTGCTCTATGTGCTATATACACTACACTCATCCATTGCTACCATGATTAATTATACCTAGAGGTTGATTTATAATACAACCTTTGGTCGTAACAAGCTGCAGACGAACTGTGAGGTTGTTTTTTTTAGAGGGAAGGCTGTTTAAATTTTTCTCCAAAAGGCCCCTATGCAAAATGATTCTTCTCATAATACTTTGTTATGCATCCTTCGTCCTTTATGACTTCCAATAAATGTTTGACATGCTGCTCCCGTTTTCCCACCAAAGATTTTCCACGGGTTTCAATTCAGGGACTGAGGCGGACATTCCAGAAACAACTCCTGGAAAACTTACTGTTTACATGTCCAGTGATTACAAAGCTTCTATTTCAAACTAAGAGCACCATAATCTTCTACAAAATGTCTTTCTATTTCTAAAAATCCATTATGCCAGTGACACGGTCAAAGTTTAACAACTTTTTGGAGGGAAACAAGAAACACCATCATAACCGGATGGACCTTGTGTGTTCATGCTGGACTTCTGGGATGTTCTTCAGGTCTTGTTTTGACGAATGGTCTTTATCCAAACAAACTGCTGATCCAAACAGTTGCAGTTTAGTTCAACTCCGACAACGAAGCAACTTTTCCTTGCATATTCCAGCTAAGTTGTTATATGAGACAAAGTAAGTTATTGTTGAAATGATAGTCTTTACTGCCTTCTTTGGAAGTAATTGGAGGTTTTTATCAGATGCTCCATTCAAATGTCTGATTCTCCCCGGATAACTTTTGCTCTTTTTTACGAGCTACGGATGCTTTTCCTGCCGAAACATACTTTTACAATTTGTGTATCCTTCTGCCAAACATGTGTCTTGGAAATCTTCCTGCAACAAGTGACTTTTTGGACCTGGGTCTATATCTCAAAGACTTTATTGTGATTTACAACAATCTGCTGGTCTTACATTCAAACAAGTGATTTAAAAACACCATTATTGGATATTGGTTTAATAATTATGATTGGTCTGTATTGTAATGTAAGTGTTGTCCCAACAGTATTATTTTGTCAGTTAACTCCTGTGAACTAATATTCAAAGCATAATCATATGTCTTCATCTGTCTTGACATATTTATAGTCATTGAAGAAATTAGTCACATTACTTCTAAGCCATTTGTTCAACTCACAATTATGGAAAGTAAAAGACAATTGGCTAAGTAAGATAATGGTTATTTATAAAACACTTCACAAAGTATAAATAAAAAAAGTTACAACTTAAGTAAGAATGCGATGACACAATCAAGCATAAGCCATTATAAGAATTAAATTAGCATGCCCTATAAATAATGATTAACAACAGCAGCAACGTGCGGAAGGAACTAATTAATAATTCCATTTTTTCTATAAAACTCTGTCTATGCATCCGTTGGATACCTTGCTATCTTCCTACAGTGAGTGTATACAGATAATAAATGTGTTCTATTTAGTAACCAATAAGAGATTACAATTCTACAATTCAAAAACTAGACAAATAATGATAAGATTTTAATCACCCTGGATAAACAGAGGCAGATGCACTGTTTGGGAAATGATCCAGAATAACTTTGAGCTTTGTTTGTGAGACACAAACTCCTAAAACAAAAATCTGCTCACACAAAACTCTGCCCGTTTTTTGTGTTTTTGTCTCTTAAGCTGCAAAGAGAAATAAAGTGATAGATCATCTGCTTGTATTCAATATACACTCGTATATCCCAGCAGCAATAAGCATGGATGTCACATCTTAGTGACGGCGTGCAACAGACCCCCTCTAGCAGGGTGTCTTATTCCATTATGCTTACACCCAATCCCTCATGATGAGTTTATACCCTGGGGATCAAAGGGTTGCGGTCCCAGACACATGACCTGGATCTCAGGTCCCACTGAAATGTCAAAAGGTGACGCGGGGACATGCTGGCATGTACGAAACGCGGGGTGTAACTCAGTAAACGCATACTAAGAACACATCCTCTGTGGACGTGTCTAAATGAGCCTCCCCCTCTACTACTGGTACGAGGGTGGGGGGGGTGATACAGAGGGCGAGGGGAACGCGTTCAAGGTTCAACAAGTGCACCGTGGTGGGACCGGCTGAAAAAGAACATTGGAAGAGGTTCGGTGTCTTCTCTCCTGAGTTTCTTTCTCTCCCTCTCCGATGATTGAGGGTTGGTTTCATTGGCGTCCGTGTCTGTACTTTACAGCCGAACCTATAAATATTTATCATCGTGTTGATTATCCAATCCGACTCATATTAATACGGTAGTGAAAAGAAAAGCAGGGTGGCAGGGGATTTGCAGTGTAGTGCTTATCAGCGCTTCCCTTTACCAAGAACGAGGCTCGCAGTCCTGTTGTTGTTGTCGAGGGTGAATAAATCCAAACCTTAGCCTTCCTGCTCTCCCTTTAATCTTTCTCTGTACATGATCAAAACCACACACACTCCCAGGACAGCAGGATATACTGCAGGAGCAACATTAAGATTACATCGCATCAAACAGAATACTAAGCCTACAGCACGATTAATGGCTGCTGCGTAGTGGGCGAAGCAAATATTAGGCAAGACAGCGATAAACAGTGATGGGCAAGGATTTTCTTTGTTTCTCTGTTTTCATTGTCTCTGGGTATTTCTCCTCAACACTGTTTTCCAGACTGCACCTGAACAAGCCGCCGTGAGCCCCGAACTTCCTGAGGACATGCACCAGGAGAGCCCGCATTAGTCAGAGAAGTATCTGGCAGGAGCTTTGTTCATGCGTAAAACCGAGGGGAAATGTGTGCACGGTGCATAGACACAAAACAGAACCATGGGCCTGTTCAAATTTATTTTAAGTCTTAATTCCATCTGAGGTCAAATGCTGATTATTTGGCAGTTGATAGGGTGCTTTACCATCCGTTACCTAAAAGAGTGACACCATTTACCTTTGACACTCTCTGGGCCACCTCCCGGCCGACAGAGAGCCCCTGGACGAATGTGCGAGCGGCGATGAATGCCCGCGTAACCTGAGCCTTGAGCTTCCTGGGCACGTCTCCAAAGGGCTTGAGCTGGTCGGTGTACTTACTGATACACTCCAGATAGTCCTCTGTGATGACATACTGGGAGTTGAGCAGCGTGAACATACGCTCCAGTAGCCGCGACCAAAAGTCATTAAGCATTTCCTCCAGGTTAACGTTCCCCCCGGTGTAATAGCGTTTCAGCTCAGCAAACAGGTTCTCAAAGACCTCCGAGTTCTGCATGTATGGTTTGCCGTAAGTCCTCACAAACATCTCGTTCAGGGACCGCTCCGTGTTCTCCAGGAGCTCCAGGAAGAATTCTGAGTTAGGAAGAAAGGGAAAAAAGGGTTAGGTTATTGTCTGATCTTCTTTCAAAAGTGGATGTGTTGGTATAGCTGATTGTACCTGGCACAAATAAAGTAGATATGCTTCAGTACCTTTAGTAATAGTACAGTGCCTGTGTGCTTGGCCTATGGTGATGCTGGTTGCACCTTTCTTTATGAAACTGTAAAAATGACCTGCAGTAATTTTGCAAGTAAAGATTAACTACTGCTTAGTTGGTTAGTTATTTGAACTCCAGCTAAATTCCAGTATATACATGCCTCTTTTCATTTAAGATAGAATGTTGCCTAACGGGGGAAACTTGCTCAATTTCAATTCCAACAGCAAATGTAGAGACAACCCAAAAATTCTAAATCATCATATCAGTGAGGGCGTTGTGATGTTGACTTCATTTTGAAGAGACCTCACGGCTTTGTTGATTTTTTTTTATCTTCAGTAAAATCCTTTTGACTTTGCAATAGGAACCTTCCTCATATATTTCTGCAAAGCAATAAGTTATGTGTTTGCAGTGCATGAAGAGCAAATTGTCTATATTGCACCTTTAAACCCCCAATATATGAATGTACCCTGATGGACAGCACAAGCTTTGGTGGATGAACCCTAAATACAGATTGTGACTGAAGTATAGCTCCATATACTGGAAGCATACGGCGTTCAGATGATGTGCAATAAAGGATCCTCCTATATGATAGTCTGTCTATAGGGTTTGCAGCCTTGTTGTTTGTCTCATGATTTCATGTGATCACCATGAGATGATTACATTTCTGTAAATGTAATGCTGCCTTTCAAGGACCAAGATTAATATTTAAACATTTAACTGCAAAATGGGTTCAAGTCTAGTATGAGTCTCCAATCCTATAAAGAAGAGTGGTGATTACAAAAAAAGCTTTTATATTCCTAAATTGTCTGTTCTTTATAGGGCAATATGCTGAGCCCAAAGCATTATTGCGGCATTAATAGATTTTTTGGGCCACTTGATGGTGGTGGAAAGAGCTATAAACACAATATTCACGCGTTAATCTCTTATACATATAATTCACAGAGTCAGCAAACGGATTAGCCGTTAATTGGACCCGTACTTCTGTACACAATATTAATTTAAGGGCAATATATAATCTCTATTATTTCTTAATATTCATCTTGGCTCTGTAGAAAGCTCTTTGTGGATTAGTCACTCTGAGCGACATACTACTTGTTATATATCAATCATACACTACCCAATGAATAACTTGATGTGTTCCCATTCGTACCCATGGTGATTTAATGCAGCATTGCTTACTCATAATCATTAATTATTCGTTTATAAATAAATATTGATTGGTGAAGCTGTAAAGCCTTCTCACTGGTATGGGGGTGTAGTAAGAGCAGCAAATGTGTGGACACAGCCAGCTGCAAAACATTCAAATGCTGGGACAATTAAAAATAATGAGCTGCGTGGGTTGTCCCTGTAACAACACGTCGGTTATCAATACCGTTAACCCTGTTCCTACTACTGTCCTCATCAGAGATGTGGACTATACTGATGTTTTAGTATGGTTGGAGCATTTAACAGTCTCTCCGTCCATCTCAACAAACTAGTCCTTCAACCTCAATGACGAGAGAGGTAATTTATTCCCACCCTCAGATTTACGATAACAGATCTGTCGTCATGGTAACAATAACGACTGAGGATAAAGACAACACTAATCATTAATGGTTTCATAAGGTACACGACTGGCGGCATCATGTGTGATAGTCCATCCATCCATCAATCCAGTAAGTTACCCAACTTCCACCTTTTGCCACGGCCATAATGTCTCCAGCTGTTACAGGTCAGTCGTTTTCCTGTATTAGCAGCTGTAGCACATCAGCAGAGCAGTTGATGGTAGCTAGGTCACATGTAATACAGGGAACGGATCCATGCGCCTCCTCCCTCCCTGTGCACATTACAGTCACTTATCAGAATGGCCCCGACCAAGCTGTAATGGTTCTCAAGTGGTCATTAGTGCACAGCAATTCAGGTGAAATGACTGATCACAAAATTGGGGGGATGAAATGCTGCGACTCTCCAGGATACCACATCGAAACACAGGTGATTTGTTTTGTGGCACCCCAGCATCATTATTAACACATTCAGTGGATATGTTACATTCACACGTGTTTCTTCTTTCTTCTTACAGGAAGTGACCTCCACAGTATCCAGGACTTGTGGTGTTGGCCGATATGGTTACTGTGAGTATTCTCTGGACGCCATTGGGATTGACAGACGACAGTGAGCAGTTTGTTAAATATGCAAATCTCCAAACAGGATTTGTGCCTCAGTGACTGATTTTTGGAAATGAAAACTGTCAGTGGCGCCGAGCGGTGTGTACACTGATTAATGGCACTTTCAGAACTAATTTTATTTAAATAAAAAAAACGTTATTTTAGATACATCACTCAAAAGTGTCAGCTGAGATATATATCTAATGTGATTAAGACAAAATGTCTGGGTAATGCAGAAATTATATTTGATATAATTCTAAGCTTGTTTTGGAGTGATTAGTATTAATGATAACATTATGGATGAACTCGGTATGAGTCAGAGACAGCACTGTTAAGTTAAAATAGATATTTGAATCTAATTAGTGGAAATTCATGAGAGGGATCATATTCTATGAATGCAAATCTAGGGAAATCTATGAGAATAGAAATTAACCGGAGAGTTGACATAAATCGTTGTAATTAAGACGTCTGTTTAAAAGAAGAGCTGGAAAAGCTGCAACAATGGGATAACAATCCTGACATGCTGGACAGAGGTGATTCTAATGCACCTGACTTGCAGAAACATTTAGCTGATCTAGTCCAGTTTGACTCCAGTTCCTCCATGAAGGGGGGGTTTCACACATTATTTGGTTTGAGGAACAAAACCAGTGGAATCATCTGTGGACGGACTGTAGATGTGATGACACTCAAGGAAAAGTTGCCAGCAGTAATAATAGGTAGGTCTGCTTCACTGTGACCAGCCATGACCATAGAGGAGGATGCAAATGGTTGGTTAAGCAGCACAATGAACTCAGACAGAGGGGTTGGGAAACTAGCATTTTTTTTTATTAATTAAGTTTGGTCAAGTTGGCTGGATTATCTACTTTATTTATTTTTTCACGTGCTTGCAATCAGGGGAAACTAGACTTGGGTCGGGCTCAGACACAGAGGTATGACTCACTACTTCGGGTCTGGCTCAGCTGATTATCCCAAGGGCGTGGTTGGGTTTGGACACAAAATAGTGTGCAAGCAGAGCTCTACGTTTATTTGTGCACAAACACAGTAGTCAAAAGCGTTCAGTAAATCCAGGTCTGTGTGAACTTAACCCAAACGGATTGCAGATAAAGAGAAATGATGCAAGCTTCCATAGATGTGAACTGCGCCTTAGAGCAAAGTGCAAATTAAGAATTGATACACCGAGTCAGAGGATCATTTGTTCATCTTCATTTGACCAAACTATGATGTATCAAATTTATTAAATGGAGGATGTTAAAAGTTGTAGGGTAATGGTGATTCAATAAATCATTTTGGATGCAAGGTCAAGATTAGCATGGTAAGTTTTTTGGTCAGTTGATTTCCAGGATGGAGTTTGTGTGACCTTTTGCTGACAATTGCGAGGAACTGGTTGAATCAATTTGAATTCTTGTGAATATAAAACCAGAATCAATGTTGAAATTCAACATTATTTTTTAAGTTCAAGGCCAATCACCAATGAAAGATAGCAAAAGAGACAAATACACAAGTCAGTTCAATCCACAATTCTTTTCTGGTTATTTGTCTGATGGCTGCTTTGTAAAACAAATTCTTGTAAACGCATTGTCAGAACTATGTGTAATTTATAAGTCTACCCGGAGCAAACTGCTAATCTGAAATGGCTTGTTGGCCCTCGTGCCCCCGAGTAAACAGCTTGTTATCTCAACCAGAACCTCTCAGTCTCTTTTCCTACAGGACCACAGCTCGTCAAATAGGGAGCCGACTTTTTTGATTTTTAAATCCGCATTATAGAAAGTGTGCAGCTATAGGTTTCCAGACCCTTGGAGCTGGAGGTTGAGCTGGCAATTTGGCTGCCAAAAAGGAGCACTTTGAACGTCACATGTCAGTCAGGAGCTGGGTCATTGATTGGTCTGTCAGGAGGAACTGGTCTGCTTTGAGTGCCGGCACACCTCCGCACGGTGACAGTTAAAAGCAAAAGCTTCCAATAAAATCCCAGGTGCTGACAAAAAATGTAAATGATATGCTGGCTTGTCAAAGATATCCAACAAATAGGTCTAATGCATTGTAAAGTCATCTAATCTAATGTCGCCTCATCGAATTTGAAAGTTACTGTATTTGGAAATAGAGAAAGGGTTTTGTTTAGAATTTGACATTGTGCCCTTTACCAAACAGAATGCTGTGTAAAAATCCTCCTAAAAACCCTGTGGAGAGATGTGCACTGTGGAATTCCTACCTGGAACCTACACACTCTCACTGGATGGCCCAATAGTATTTCTTAGATAAAGAATGGCTTTGCTGAGCAAGCATGCCCTTTTCAGAATCGTCCGGCTCCACATTCATCTAGTCACACACATCCCCACGCGGTAACGGCCAGCGCTGTGTCTGCTCCTCTCTGGTCGGCAGCCTCTTTGGAGTCCTTTCTGAGTTACATTCTTTGCTCAAGGGCACATGGACTATATGCGGCTGCTGAGGGGAGAGGGGAATTCACTTTCTATATTCTTGTACAAGTATACAAACTCCAACATCCTTGTGTGCGGGGTTGGTAACTTCGCAAAAGATCAATCCCGGAGGGTGGATCGCATTAATATTCTGTTTGGCCGCCCTGCACCGTGGTGTTCGTGGTCAGGGCCAACAATTGATTTGCAATTAAGACGAATGATTTAGTCTTTAATAAGCAAAGCAGTAAAATAATTCTTGAGTTTCCTGCGGTTTTAGGCTGTGTATTACGATGATAACAATATTCAGACGTGCTGCTCGATACATAAATTAGCACATTAAATTACAGATTGCGGCGTGTTTGACATTGATTTTTCATATGATGCCGTTTCTCTGCAAGTATCATACAGCTGTGCATCGGGGTTGTTCTGCATATTCCTGTATATCGCTGCTCAAAAGGTCTTGGCACAGTCGAGACGGTGCCCTCTCTCTGTGACACATGGGCTGCGGTGTCAGGTATGCGTGGGCTGGCCGGCTTCTGTCAGCTGCAGTAACACAGGAAATATACACATACACTCGCTGGCTCTGCGTGGGCGAGACTACACAGCCAGGTGCTAAATAGATAGTAAAGAGCATCTCACTGAAGCAACAACACTGCATTGTTTGAATCTTCACTGCTCTGGCTCACTCTCAAGGCCCTAAACTATTATTTTACATTTGAAATAAAACCTGAAATACAAAGATGTTTATTTCATTTTCTAACAGCAGTGATGCATTGAATCTTAGGTGATGTCTCCTGCTCAAAACTATTCACCGCAACCACTTCAAAGACTTAAAACAATTAATGACGAATAAATATCAAGGTGAAAATCAAATTTTAAATCAAAAGCCTTTTTCCATATAGCGGGTGGTCAGTCAGGAGCTGGAACCTGCACGCGGCATCTGCTCTGACGCGGATGAAATTATGGCGAGGGGCAGCAAGCCCCAAGAGGAGGAAGGGTGCCTGGAGTCATGCGTCTAAGTGCTGCTGGACAAACCCCATTTCCTCCCTCACAGGAGTCCTCCTCATGACATTCACCATCCTGACAGCAGCTGATCAAAATATCACTTATTTATTTATGCACGCTTCCAGGAATCACATGCTGGCTATAGAAGTCTATCTTCCTGGAAAAAAAAACAAAAAAAACAGACAGACATCTCCCAGTCGTTGTGACATTGAGCTTCTGGGCAAAGTGCAATCATCTGAGATTCGCATACTGTAACTCAATAGTATTTGCTTCATATAATATGTTTACACAGTTTGAAAGGAATGGCCATAGAAAGACTAGACATTGACTGTTGAGTATTAAATTGCTCTATTAATCATTCCAACGTTATTTCATAGTGGCACTGGATATATTTTGATGGCCCAACATGAAAATCTATGCTTTCTGGTTTAGAACAAAGATTAGAGCTGAATCGTTTGAGGTGTTCCTGCTAAACCCTTAGATGTGGATCTAGGGGAGAGGTTATATATTAATGTTAGAATATTATATTGTTACGTGATTTATATATCTACTTAAATTACAAGATGTTAACAGATCATACAACAAGTGTTTTGGGGTAGTATCCCTGGACGGCTGTGGCTGAGGGGTAGAGCGGTCGTCCTCCAACCAGAAGGTCGGCAGTTCCTCATCTGCATGCCGAAGTGTCCTTGGGCAAGATACTGAACACCGAATGGCCCCTTCTAGGGACATATGGATGTGTGTGTGAATGGGTGAATGGTAAAAAAAAACTGTATTGTAAAGCACTTTGAATGGTTATGAAGACTAGAAAAGTTCTTTATAAGTACAGACCATTTACCATTAACTGAATTGAGGCCAAGCCACTTCAATGAGCATTATTAATAGCATTGGTAAGCTACTGACCCTCAGGACTTTAAAAAAAATATATTAAAATGGGCTAGACTCAAAAAAGATGTCGCAATGTGTCCATATAAACCTGAATTCAAATCAGGCCTATGCAGTATGACAATATCTTTATCGTTTTTTTTTATATATATTTATCTTGATGTGCTGCTCTAGCAACACTGTTTCCTTTCATTGGGTGAATGCTTTGCGTTCATCCACGTGGATACAGGGATGAAATCAGCATTAATGAAACACAAACAAACAAAGACGAGCTTGAACTTGACACTTCATGGGGTCATTCCAAACAGGGGAAGGACTCCTGACAACTTTTGTTGCATGGACGTAGTTTTGGCATCAGAAGTCACCCACGCCACAATCCTATCAAACGGTACGAGAGAGAGAGAGTCTACGGAAGAGAGCTTCTGAAGTACAGTCAAGTGCTCAAAACAAACCCCAGACGTTACAAGAGGCTTTTCGCCTGCAGCACAACATCTGGTAAAGAATCACAAAGGTGGAAGGAGAGAACAGCTGCCACTGCAACTTAACATCTGCAGAGACACAGCCCCAATTTGCACAGTCGAGACAAAGTCGGAGTCAAGAGTAAACACATGTGTCATCATGTGGATCTAAGATGACGTCTGTCAGGATATGATTAACGGGCTTAATCCCTAAAGTCAAAGATGCTGATGTTCAGTGATACTAAGAATATCCAAAAACTGTGTGATCTTTTATTTTAGTGAGACATGTATTATAATGTGTTAGTTGTGTTGTATAAATACCATATTGTCACTTTTGTGTCTCCCTGTCTGATTGACTGCTGTTGCTTGTGCACCTGTGAAAACCCTGAATAGAAGCAGCTGTAACGCAACCATCATCTCAGTCATCTCGCACCGGTTGTGCGAGCGACTACGCGACTCGATACCAATTTTGAAATTCAGAGACGGTTCAAGATTCATCGCCCATAGACTTCTCAGTTTTTTTAAGAGACTGCTGTTTTGCAATTCAAATTCTATGGATGACGGGCGGGAAAATAGATCTGTGACAAAAGAGCCGAAAAAAATGTCAACGAAAGTTCAGCCTCCAGATGATAGATTTGCTAATAACGCTCAAAAATCCACTCGGAGCCCAGTTGTTTATGTGCATGTGTTACTAACTGACAGGAGGAAGCTGTTTGTTCTGCTGCTGTATATGCAACACATGCATTTCTCAGGCATCAGACAACACTATGTATAGTTCCTGTATACAAATGAGATCTGTACACAGTAATGTGGAGTGAATTAGCCTCTTCCTTATAGGTTACACGTGCAGATGGCAACATGTTGAGATTAGATTAACTCTACAATACTCATTTTATGTCAATGCAACTTCGATATGTTATACGTGCTGTGTACATTGTAAATATTCTGATTGGAAATGTATTTTTTAGCACCTTTATGTTTCTTTGTGTTCATACAAAGGGACTTATAAAGGTTTATTCAATCTTATCTTATACAATATCCTTTTATTAAGGCGATTCTGTGTTTTTCTGTTGCTGCTCATAAACTGTGGAATTGTCTCAGCTCACTTGTGCAAAGCTCTTTAAACTTTCAACTCTCCCTCTGCCCTTTGGCTATTCTAGATTTTATAACTTTATATTGTTTTGTTTCAGAATTTGTTTGTTTCTTTCTCCTGTGAGAAACTTTGTGTTGGCGAGCGCATCAATAAATGAAATTTTGCTCACACTGACACTGAAGATTGACCATTAGTTTGGTAAAGGTTGCCAAAGTTTCACGGTTACAGGCAGCTTTCCTGATTCTTCACAATGACAGTGATAAATTACACTAAAACTAAAGTGTAAAACTAAAACTAAAACATTTATCAATGACAGATTGAAGTTTCAAGCCGTGGTTTTCAATAAAATGGTCTGTCTCATAGACATGCCAGGGATTAAATAATAATAATAATAATAATGATAATCCATTGCATGTTATTTGTATTCTGTCTGTGACCTGAGTATAATCAGATTATTAAGCGAACATTAGGTGGTATTTTGAAGAATAGATGAGTTTTGTTCTGCCATTCATTTGGAGAAACACACATTTCTTTCTCAGTAATCTTAAAATAGGGTTTTCAGTGGTATCTCATTAAAAGGTTTCATGCTAGATCCCTAATTCATTTTTTGACAATGATGGCAAGTGGCCGTGGTTGACAATTTTCACCTCCACCACCCTTCACTGTCGTCCACAGTGATAAGCTGCCTCTCCTCCACACGGTCTAATGTTGAGAGCTGGGGCAGGAGGGATTATTATTTCTCATTAAACTGTATCTACAAGGAGCTGCACTCTATGGGGAGGGATACCGAACCGGGAGAGGTGCAGAGGTAGAATGAGCTAGGTTCGGTAATGGGCACACTCGGCCGCTCCCATGGCTGAGGCTCAGTGGATGTGCGGTGGTCAAGGCAGTCACCGTGGGGCCCGAGACAAGATCACACACTGCACAAAAAAACCCAAACAACCTTAATAATGCAGAGTTTGACAGTGTGCCGCTGTTCAGGCTGTCAGTCTGCTGTGCAAGAAGCCATGTTTGTCTAATCCAACAAGAGGGCTCTCCACTCCAAGGCATGTTAATGAGATTTTCACATCTCATCTCCTCTGGAGGGAGGACAGCTACGAACGCCCCAAACGGAGAAGCCTTTCAAATTAACACATACAGTCTCAATCCCTGGATTTACCTTTTTGTGGAAAAGTATTCTACTGTGAATGGCCAAAAAACATAGATTACACAAAAATGGGAAAATGTACAAGAGTAAAGAACAAGGTAAAAAAAATAGACTTGAGACCTACCGTCAAATCTCTTGTGTCTGGAAACAAAGGTGCTCCTCAATTCATGACTCGTGTCATCGGTCAGATTTTCAAAGTCCTGTTTACTCTGTTGGCCAAATGTGTCCTCCATCTCCTGGGTGCAACACGTGTTTCCTTGAGGACATACACGAAGATGTTCACCTGCAAAGGAAAAAAAAGTTTAAACGTACTCGTTTTAAATATATTTAACTTATAAACATATGTATCTATTTATATAAATTCAGAACATTTCCCCAAATTAGTACACAGATTCACTAAATCAATAGTTAAAGTTGAATTAAGTTACTGCCATCAATATCAATAAATCAAAAACCTCTCACTAGAGCAGGTTAGATGCTTAAATCTGCTGATTCAATGACGACAAGGTCATCTAAGTTGATTCATAATTATATATGTTTTCCCATGATCCATGTTAAAATAAATAAATTACAAAAGTATAGATGATAAAACCACTGCAAAGGTGAGTATAAATATAAGATTTGAAGTTGAGCTATCAGTGGAAGGCTCCTCAGAAACCAAACAAATATAACCCAACAGAAACTTCTTTATTTGAAGCTCCAGTGTGGAACAGTTAGACTCAAACAAGCAGATTTGTGGTTCAAACAAAGCCTTAGTGTTTTTAATTGAACTCTGAGGAGACTTGCAGTCGGAGTCAGGAAGCCAACAGTGGTGTGGTGTGCGAAAAAATTCATCTTTTAGCCCAAATCGTTCAATGAGGCAGTCGATCGCATTGAAGAGTCACACTGAGGTCGATCCAACACAAAGTTAGATAGAATATCAAGTAACTGTACTAATAACATGTACCTATCATAGGTCATTCTAAGCAGAGTTGCATCAATCCTATGAAGTTTAAAAATCCCAAATAAATATTGCTTCTTTTGTAGACGTTAGTCTAGCACTACCTTTTTTTTAAAGGATTTCTAAATTTAGAAATTGACTGTTTTAAGTCTGCGAGCTCAAGATCAGGCCTCTTCTGCAAAAGTGTAACAGGTGCAGCCTTAAAAAAGATCATATTTGAAGACAAAGAACTATTAATGATTAGACAACAGAATCTCCACTGTGTTTTGAGGGATAATTTCGAGGGATCTTGATGAAGGTATCACATCTGACACAGTTTTCATCAGATCATGCATCAAACTAAACCCAAAGAGGGGAGATGGATGTTTGGTGCAGTGACATGTATCCTGTTAAGATGTATGTTATGTTTTACTTTTTGAATTTTTTTGAGATATGCCACCACACAACATGCCAATGAAGTTTTTAAACACTAGTCTTTCAGAACCCAGCCACAGTTATCCTCACATGAAATGAGATTTATAGTCTATGTAATTAACTGAAAAATACAGAAAAAGAGTTTCTAATTCCAGAAACATCTTGTGCCTTGTCGGACATTTAACATTATCAGAAAAGGAACAATGGCTGTTTTTCTAATTTGGTCTGACGATAATCAGCCTAATTTTTTTCTGTGTTTTCAAATCGATAAAGAAAACAGACGGCACATTCTTAAAACAATTCTCTTGCGCATTACATAATTATTGACACTGGGAAAATATTTCAGTGAATCAAAACTTAATGATCTACATTGTTCCATTTTGCCGAGCAGTGTTTTTTTGAAAGCGCCACAGATGATGCAGACTCGTTCTGCATCAGGATTTATGTCTTAAACCCAACATCACTGTGGGAGGGCGAGCGCAACAAGAAATGAAATGGAAAAACAATACGTAGTAATGATTATCATTATCGTAAAGTCAGTGAAGACATCAAACGGTATTCAGATTCAGAAAGGCTTCCTGTTTCCACCGGCATGTGCACGTGTATAGATCAGGATTCAAATGGATACAAAGCCAAAAAACGCTTGGATGGACAGATATGGTTTTAGTTTGATTAAGCAATATTTTCAAGAACGGTAGGAATTGGATGTAGCCTGATGAATTTTCAATAAACAGGTTTCAACAGTTTCTGGAGATCAAGGAAGTCAAAACCACTTCCTTTGTCTTGGTGTGTGGAGTTGCATGTTCTCCACGTGTCTTTGTGGGTTTTATCCAGGTACTAAGGGATCCACCCACAGTCCAAAGACATGCAAGTTGGGTTTGGGTTATAAAAATACAGAACTGTAGGTCTCTTTACTCAATATACCCATAAATGCATGCTGTAACCAGCTGTTGTTGCCTTAGTGACTTGTAGAATGGTCAATTCAAATCACTGGCGAACATGTGAAAGGAGCTCGAGATAAGTATGCACACTCAATAAGGCAGACATGAATTATCAGCCTACTTCCTTGGGTATGACTAAGCTCCCAACTCTTTACAAATTCATCATTAACAGTCGCAGTCTGTTGCACTTCTGGTGACTTTAGAGAACGAAGGGAGCATGTGCCGCCTGGAGTCTGCAGATCAAAGCAGATCAAGAAACACACACAGGACGGTGACGACAGCGTGCGACAAAGTATTATCCACTAAATGTCACCTCTCCAGTGCATCCCAGAGTCATCGTCTGGGAATGAAAGGGCCTCCGCTCGTTACATCATCACATGACCTATAGATAAAATGTGTCCCATTCACTGATGAAGACTGGGAGATGTGGTTGAAAGCCTTGAGATGAGATTAGTATGTTTCGCATATTAATCCCAGTAAAAATTAATTAAATTAAATTAGAGGTATGGCTATTTTTTGAAAAAAACATATTTTGTTAAGCAGGAAATGATCTTAATATAAAAGAGAATCAGGTGATATATGTTTGCCCTTTATCATGCTTAATATTGATTATTAAAACCGAATAGAAACCCAGTGTGTAGTGCTGATAATTTCATTGAATTTTTTCGAGTAATTGATATATAAATGCTTTTGGTGGCTATAGAACAACAGGGGCTGTAAAATAAAAAGCAGTGCAGCTAATGTTTTCTTTCCCTCCATGAACTGAACATTAATCTTATTTTTCAGCAGCAGATTAACTCTGTAAAAATAGCATTTTGCGAGGGAACATCTTTGTGTGTGAGGGCGGTAAAGAGAAAGCATCTATTTCAAAATACCATCTATGAAGTATGAAATTTGACATTTGAAATGTATCAGTATTTTTATCATGGGTCTTTATTTCCATTAAAAACCTATTAATCAATCAAATAAACAGCACACGAATTGCAAATCCTTAGTCAAGGTTCTATTACTATGCTATGAGTAAATTCAATTAATTTATTAGGGGTTTTGGTTAATTTTCTTTGAAAATGTGCATTTTCATGGTTCTTGTGAACAGGAACATTGTGTGAAAACAGAGAGAAAACAGAACAGCTACTGTTAAAATATAGAAACATTAACACAAAGTATAAACTGGGGTATGCACCAATAAAAAGGCTATGATCTTTGAGGAGGGAGGAGGGAATTCTGTGTTAATATGTCACTGGAGCGTTAAGGTAGATCCCTCCCATTGCAGATGCTTTGTTGATAAAGACATATGAGACTCACAATTCCAGCACAACTGATCAGGCCTGCACAATCTAAAGAGCAGGTGATATATTTGATATATTTACCACATAATTAATTAAATACAGCCCTGCAGATGGAGGCCTCCTCCAACCAGTGCAGTTTCAGTATCCATTGTTTTCTAGACCAATGTGAGGTTCCCATGATTTATATATTTGATCTTTCAGTTAATTTGTGAGACCGAGGAAACATTTGAAAGAATTATCTCAAGGTGATAAGGTCACTATGACTATGACCATGACCTCTGACCTTCGACCACTAAAATCTTAAAAGATAGGATTTTGAATATTTGAAATTTGAAGAGACTATCTCTAGCGGTTCCTGAGATGTTGAGTTCACAAAACCAAAAACATGTTTTTAAAGGTCACAGTGACCAACTATAAGTCTGAATAAACAATTGTATCAAATTTGAAATTATTCCCCAGAGGTGATCCTGAGCTCTCAACTTCACAAGGTAAAAACAGACTTCATCCTTGAGTGCAACTGAATATTTGAAGCAAATTTGAAGACATTTTCTCAAGGTGTTGTTCAGATATCAGGTTCACAAGAATGTGACAGACATGGGAACCAATGCACGTACATCAGGACTGACGAACATCCCAGAAACAAAATGCTGTCCACTTGCGGTCGCTAGCAAGGAGGCACAAAAAGTTACAAAATTGTATAAAAATATGGATGTGGGCACTTCATAACATCACAAGCTGTCCTCAGAAGCAGATGTTACTGTGAAGTCCCCGGGGCTCCAAACGTTGAGTGCAGCCTTTTCATCAGATATATCAAGAACATAAAAATAATCCTTCTTGACACAACAACCCTGCTCCGGCTCCAGTCGTCTCAACAGAGCAAAGAACTCACTCAAAAATAAGCATGTTGTACATCGACATGGAGGATAGGATATCAAGGGACTTCACCAGGCAAAGAGCAAGGACCTACTGAGCCAAGGTCAAACCAGCACAGACAACTACAGACCATTAGCAGCAGACAGGAACAGACTCTGTTTCTCAACAAAAATATTCATGTTAGTGTCACATCAATATCTTTCTTTGTTATTTTTTCCCCAATTCAAAATTATTTTGGTGATATTTCAATTAATCCATTGTCAACAACATCAAAACTGAAACCAACAATGACTTTGTTCAGCCGACAAGTACTGCCTGCACAACAAAGCCTAATTTGTGGCACACTGCTGCCTGCCCACACACATGTTTAACAACTTTTCTAAACTTTCAAAATGTGATTGGATAGATTGGATCAAACTTGGCAGCATTTTACTGCTGCTCCTTTTCTAAACAAACATGCTTTAGGAGCCAGTGGGATGAACACAGATGTTGTAGTTACCTGCTTCAGCCCCTATACCAAATACACTTCACATGTGACCTCACCTCTTCTTGGCTAACACAATGCGATGGATGCAGACTCCTTTCATTAGACTGCAGCTCACCGAACACAAAACACAATTACCTGTCAACTCTTTTCACTAATTATACTTCCACCTACACGTCAGTTCCTCTGAGTACACACACTTCAACTGAGTCTTCTCTTATCTTCCTATAACACTTATACATGCCTCGTCTATGTCTCTTACAACCCATTGTTACATTTTATAGTTACACAACCTGCAACATGCAATGTGCTTGCAGGGAAGTGGGTGATGCAATATATAGAGCAACAAAAACCCTGCTTGGAGGAGATTGTGGGTGAAGCAACATATAGGACTTAAGAATGTGTCTTAATCAAAACAATAAGTAGGGAAAAAGTATGATGTCATCGTGAAGCAACAAGGGATCATGGGAGTTGCAGTAGAAAGTTGTCCTGACGCGACCCAGGTGCAATTCACCTCCACAGATGTAGTTACACATTAAAGCTGTATTCATGCTACGGAGCAAACGGCAAAGAATAACCACGATCCTTTATAAGAGACACAAACAAACAAGGAAGGAAAACACAACTAACTAACTAGCAGTGGGTTTTTCTTCATCATACGTCGTTTGCCCTGGAAGATACAGCAGAAACGGACAAAGTAATCTAAATGGAACTTCCTGTTCCCTTGTATTAAACTGAGGAGTTCTCTGAATAATGCAGGTACACAAGTCAACAAAATAAATAACAAGGATCTGGTCGTTTTTAGACTTTTCATTTATCTATTAACATGATATTTTGGTGCAACATTCCTGGAGTTAGAGATATGATTCTTTTCCCACTGCCGGTATTTATAGAGCATATAGATCGGGAAGTTCTCAGAGCAGTCCTGCAGCACAACTCCGGTTCTCTGCCATCGATTCATACAGAATGTTTCCAGCAATAAAAACATACCTTTAAGTCATAAGTCACACTTCTAGAATGGAGACAATGAGCATTTGTATTGCTGGTTTCACAGCCCTGGGAAAAAAGATAGGAAAATAAAATCGGCTGTGCTACGAGGAGCAGGAGATGGTGGTGAAGTCAAGTCCACCCGCCAGACATTATTGGCTGAATACAATTCCATTATTATAATTTCTTTGGAACTCAGCCTCTTTCTACAAACAAGCTGTGAACTGGCACAGGTACAGCAGCCCACCAGACTGTGTTACAAATGCAGTTTTCTACGTCAGAGCTGTAAAGGTGAACCATTAAACAGCCTGTTGACATTTCTAAATAGTGCTTCTCTCTTCTTTCGCACACACACAGAAACTTATCATGAAATCGTTGTACACTTATTGTACTGCAACATCACAGCACTTCAGATTTAGATATGTACCTTAGGATGAAGTTTCTCATACCTTGAAGCTTTTATCGGCTTGTCTATCACCACATGTCCCGTGTTTCAGACAGAAAAATAGGTCGATGTGAGCAGAGACCCTTGAGAGTTGCAATGTTTTCTCCTTTTTTTGGGAAGCACTTGTGAAAACAAAAGTATTCTTCAAGTAAATGTCTTACTTTGGATGTTTCCTCACTTGTTTGGTCTGCACCAAGTCAAGTCGTGTGAAGATGGAGTTTTTGTTTGCTTTTTGGTACCAAATATAATAAAACTAGTGGGGCGCTATTCAGTAACCCAAGCACACTGAAGGTGACACAAGGAGAAACGTCCCAGTCTCACCCCGCCGAACAATCCCAGTCCCTCCATTGGTGCAGCACTAACACGATGATGCATAACTTCACTTCACGTCAAGCCATGGCCTCAGATCGTGTTAAACATGGATTCCCAACAGCAGATGCTCCTCATATTAATACACAAACAAGGAAACAAGCGACACTTGCAAGCAAAACATACAAATGTTACACTGTAAAGATGAGTTTTAATGAAAAAGATTCATCCAAACACGCTGCAATTTAATAATGCCTCTAATTATATATAATAACAATAGATTGCAATCACTTCACGTCAGTCCTGTGTCTGTAATCAGATGGAGTGTCAGTCAAATCATGTCATTATCCTGGCAAATGAAGCGCTCTTATCAGAAGCTCTATTCTTCTTCCTACCTGCTGAGATGAGATTTTGTCAAGGTTTTTAAATGATTAATATTTCATCTACAATGAGAAAATGAATAAAATCGTTAAAAGTGAGGTTTCTTGATGTGCCCACATGATATACAGTATAGGGCATGTGCACAGCAGGTAACTTTACAGGGCATTTTATTGGACATGACTATGCACATTATAAGCTTTCGTTTGTCATTTGCTCCCACGTGTGATTTAATTCAGTTTTACTTTGAGTCAGGGGCTAATGTTAATCATTAGAGAAGTTACATGGCGTGAAATGACCCACAGGACCCATAACCCAGAGTCTAACTGCTGCGAGGCGACAGTGCTAACAACTGCACCACCCTGCCCACCCATCCATAATATGTTTCATAGCAGTATAAAAATATTTACATTTTTAGTAAGGTTACATTTTCACAGCCTTCTCTTTGCCTAGGAGTCAAAATGTCAGTGCGTCAATGGTGTTCAGTTCATTCTTGCAGAGGTGCAGGGGTAAAGCAATGTGACAACATCAGATGGAAGCAAAAACCAAATACTTTCCCTTTCATATCCCTTTAAATAAATGAATAAACAACTAAAGAAATGATCAATGTATCTTTAATATGTTCTCATATGAAGATACAGTATTTATGCCATCATGTGACATACACTTCAGTTTTGAGAAATAGTGTCAGAGTTCCTGTGGTTACCAGCAAAGGGAGACCAACCCTCAGAAGTATTCATCAGTGTACCTGGTCAGAGAGACCTGCAGCATATGTGCTCTGCCATCTGCTGTGTCCCTGTGCGTCCCGGACAAACTTTTTATGCATTCAGACCTGAAGCCATATTCGGTCCTAATGAGATCAGCATTGCTAATGTCAGTGGAGTTTCATCTTCCCTGTCTCGTCACTTCATCAGCATGAGCCAGCTGCAAAGTGCTCTGATCATCACGGCTACAATCATACCAACATGCAGTCAAGCTTATGGAATGATGGAACAGTCATGGTTTGGGAAAAGACTGTGGTATGGATCAAAACAAATACTTCCTTATGATTAGGTGACTTTCATTGTCACGGTCCCAATAATAAAAACAGGATTATGGTTGGGTGGATAAATAAGCTTTTTGTTTCACTCTGGAAACAAACAGCATTCTCCTGTGTGAAAATCATCCTATAATGTAGACTATGTCCCTCTTTATACCACATCACCTGACTTTCTCCTTTGCTGCTGTTACTATGACCACCAGAGATGGTTTGATGGTAAAATGTTAATATAGCTCCTGCACCCTGTTGATTTGTATTTACAGGATAGTCTCGAGGGGAGGATGTTTTTAGTAAGAATTGATCAATTCCTCCATATTTTGGGCAAATTTTAATGATCCCAAACTCTGGACATGTCAACAGTATCATAGTCATCAATAAAAAAGTCAGAAGAAAGTGTTTGTCTTGTGTTAATCAACGTGTGTTACATCACGGCATCCTTTCTCTCCTCCGAGAAGTAAGGGGGGTCCAAGTATCTGCCCACTTATTTCCCACCAAATGCTCACGTTTCTATTATCAATTTCATTTAACGTTATTTATTTAATTGTGCCAATTTGAGAAATGTCCTTATTTATTCACCCATATGCATGTAAAACTATTTTAACCATTCTCAATGTTTATATGTCCAATATGTAACAACATTAATATTTGCAACACTTCCTGTACCCTCTTCAACGTAAAAGGATGTAAAGGACTGAATCCATTCATTTGTTTTGACAAGGTCTTTATTATTATGACAGCTTCATTCTGTGGTGTCCTGGAATTTAGTTGTGTATATAGCCAAGTACTTATATCTGAGGAAACACAGTCATCACACCAGAAGCCCCAGCAAGCAGCTCAGGTGCAGACCAGTTCCTGTGTGAACAACAGACGCCCACGGCACGCAGCAGATCCTCGGCACAGCCGTCATGCACCGCTCACACACACTTATTACATTCAGTTAAATGCCATATGCTTTCAGACAGGCAACACAGCTAATGTACATAGATTATATGGGGGACATTCACTATTTCTGTTTCACCGCTCAGTGTGTGTGACACTCCGCCCCCTGACTGATGCATGATCAGACTTTCTGGAGAAAGCTTCGTGCGAAAGGCTGATCATATCCTCAGGAACCACACAAGAATCAAATGTATTGCATGTGAACATTAGCATGATTCTATAAATCTGCATAGTCTCCACAGCCCTTACACTGTTTAATAATGTCTCTGGAGGCCTTTGTGTACAGACTAGCCAGGTTTCTCTCTCAGGTTAGAACCTGCATCAATCAGGAATGAATGACAGTATTCCTATCACATTTTGGTCATGAAGTCCTAATGAAAGCCGTGCTCCTGTTTTTAAATAACTGGAGGATGCACATGCAGAGGTGTGTATGTCCTTGGGTGAACGAGGACAGGTTCAAGAGGAAATGAAATCTCACCGACATAAAACAGGCGACAATAAAAGCAGCACAGTACAATGGTATGATGGTTTCATCCTCAGGAGAGTCGGCGTGAAGGAAAAAAGGACAGGAATAAAGATGTTGGAACTGTTTCATACTCCCTGCAACTGTGTCAGTATTTTTTTTTGTAGATATGTCAAGATATTCCGCTGCAACATGCCGTATGCAGGGCTGTGTGCACGATAAAACCGCCCAGTGTTGACTCAATGGTATGGAAGTTCATAGTGGAATATTTCTAAGAGTACTATAAAAAAAAACTATTTGAAGGAAAGTAATATAAATGCATAACTGCCCTCTGTCGCTATAGGGAGGAAGAATTTTAAAGCGGCTTTTGAAGAAATTGTTGTCGTTCACAAAACTCAGCTTCACATAAAAAAAGGTTTTCTGCAGCTGATACTGACTCCTCCGGGTTCGAAGACGGAAACGCTGGGTAATCGAGTACAGAGAAGGTGAACCTACAAGTTAAAGGTGTTGGCAATTCACTGGAGCTTTAATGAATCATTCCCCTCGGTCTACAAAAAAAATGACATGATGACTGATTAACAATCAAAACCAAAATCAAACAAAGATTTTCTGCCTCCAGCTTGTGGAATATGAGGATTTGTAATTTTTTTTTGTTATATATCATCATAAACTGATTATTTTGAAAGTTTGGACTGTTAAGGTGGAATGTTTTCTTGCGTGTGTCTCTTGAGGCAGGAGTTGAGGTTTATATACTCGTCAATATGTAAATAATGTCAATAGGACAACTTTGGCTATTCCCTTTGGTTTTATTGGCTCTCTCGCATGACATGATTTAGTAATGATTTGGAACTTCTCTTCAAACAATACACTCGTTTTAAAGATTTAACCTTGCATAATTATTTACAGAGAACACAAATAAACAACCAAAATATCCAATAATGTTTGACCTTGTTGTGAGTATGGAGCTAATAACTATGGAATATTCATGTGTCACACCCTCCGGCACTAAAATCATTACAGCAGAGATGAACGTATGGATTTCCTTAACACCACGTGCAGCACATTTACAGATGACAGGCACAGCATAATCAGCATTATGTGGCTTTGATATTTAGTCAGAAGTATGTAATAAAAAGCCTTGTGAACGCATGAGAAGATCAGTGTGGATATTGGATCCGCGCGGGCAGCATGCCTAGACCCCCCCCCGGAGAATTGGACCCGAGCAGGCAAGCCACTCTCTCCTGCGTCACCTTGCTAAGTAGAGCATGGCAGAGGTCCACACTACAGGTAGCAGCTGGCGGCTGTTGGGAGACCTGGAGGGAGCAGCCTCAAACCCCCCCACTGATCGTTACTTTTCACTCAGCATTTACAGCTTAGTTTACCAGCACCGGCCTTTATTAGTTCTGATACCTTGTTAACGCGCAAGTGCCCTCTACTCGGCTGCACCGCGAGGAGGAGGACTCGACTCCACTGCACGACGCAGAGCTCCCCACGGCGGCTTGCCGGAACACACACCGCTCTGAATCATCCCCAGGAGCAGTGTGAAGGCAGACATCCTCTCCAGTTGCACATCAGGTCTAGTCAGACGTTGTCAACAAGACAGGGAGTGGCAGACGTGTGGCTAAAGATAGATCCAACGCCGGCAACAAGGCATTCGAGGGGGCTTTATTTCATGATGGCTAGGTTTTTGACAGGCAGATGAGGTGTTGGGGAAAAGTACCAGCTATATGTCACAGCCAGAAGCCTAGCATCTGATTCTCACGTCAATGACGAGACACACATCGGAACCTGGGGATTGTTTTCTGAAATGTCAGTGATCATTCATGGAAGGAAAAAGATGTCAACTCCTGGAAGCAGTGTAGACAATTCAAACAAATAAATAATAAATCAAACTAATTATTTGTAGTCGGATAAAAAGTTAGAGACATGTGCCACAAATGTCTGAACAATGACTGCAGTCGTCTGATATTCACACACTCACACACCTGGTGGCATTTTATGATCTGAGATTCTGAGGTAACACGTCTCAACTATCTTCCACTTCAATATGAGAAGATTACATTTTGAGCCTGAGAGTATGGGAGCATATTGTCGTTGACTGTATCAGTGGAATTTGATTAGAATAGATTATTTTACGGTAAGAGCTAATCTATGAGAGGGAGCTGAAGCTAAATCTGCCTTTAGTCTACACTAGGAAGCAAAACTCTGGCTTTATCCGAATTGAATTGAATGCATTGAAATCAGGGATGATTCTCAAGCATTTTCTACTAGGTTGCACATCATTTATATTTATTTTATTAATATGTCTTTATTGTCATTTAAGATACATTGTATGTAGAGCATTCTGAGCTGCATTTCTTGAAAGTGCTATACACATATATATAAAGGTTATTATTATTATTATCATCATCATAATTATTATTAAATAAAAAATGTACAAGGTAAGCACAAAAGATTAGGTTCTACATTTAAGTATCTGATAAAATTATTTAAAAAGGGTCCAAATCTCTCCTTCTGTTTCTGAGTTAAAACGTTTCACAAGAAAAGTATGGTCATAGTTAAGTTGACCTTTGACCTTGTTGAATACAAAATGAGATTACTTCATAATTTTACCCCATTAAACTATTGCGTGTAACATATAAAGCACATTAGTATGTTATTGCAACAAAAAAAAATGGAGATTGCCTTGACATTGACCTTAAACCGCTAAATTCAAATCAGTTAATTCGTCAGTTCCGGTGAACACTTTCGTCACAGATGAGGAAATTCTCTCAAGGCGTCCCTGAAATATTGTGTTAACGAGAACAGGACGTGCGGACGGAAAAAAAACCTGAACACACACGATGCCTCCGGCCACGGCTGTCTCCGGCGCGGAGGCATAAAAATAGGATGAATGAATAGTGGAAATGTGTTTATGAATTCACAGTGGCTCCAGGTGAAAGTTTAATTGGGCAGTTGTTGACGAGATCAAAATAACATTCATTCAAGCTCTTGTTGACAGCACGAGCGCTCATTCCTTCACATTTCAAATGATTCCGAAAACCATTAAACAGCTTCCGCCACAGCGTCTCGGGAGAACACCTTCAATCTCTTTCCTTGTTTTTCACAGTAGATTTATCTCGAATGAGTTTGACACATATTAATTCTCCTTGGCTGTGTTCGCACCATCTCTCCATCAGTAATCTATACGACAACTGCTGCTTATCAACAGTATAAACATGGCACATTAGGCTTATAGTATCTTTAATAACCCAGACTCTCTTTCATGAGTTTACATTTTAATATATTCAAACATTAAATTACAAGTGAAGAAATAAGCTTTGTTATTATACAGGTGAAATTTGTGTCAAACTATCTGAATACTGATTTTAAAGCACATTCACTGTTTCGTGCCAATGTTAACAACTTCCCAGCTAAAAACTAAAATCCCTCCAAGCTTTAAAATGTGTAGGCTGCATTCAAAATTCAGCGACCAGGGTTGTGAGCAACAGAAAGTTGGACACGAACCCTGCTGAAGGCCACAACCAAAATAAACAGAAGACTTAGGTCACAGACAGGATTAGGATTTAGAAATATTATCAAGAAAGTTATTTCGGTGTTTGGAAAAAGACAGTAACCTTTAAGTCTTTTTGCTCCTTCCTAAACTCAATATTCACACACCTGAGAATATCTTCCTCTTGGGAGCCGCAAAAGAATAATATCCTATTTACTGGAGGTTCCAGAGTTCTAGAGTAAAATAATTTTGTCTGAAAAACTTTGTATGGCTTCACAGGAGCAAACACAAGGGCAGTGCGTGTCAGTATCGCATTCAGATGAAAATGCCTATTGCCCATAAGGTTTTTACCATCCACGCAGACAGTCAGAACTCATTGTTTCAGCTTCAGCTGTTCACATGGCCGCAAGAAGCATGAATTGCAGTTCTCTCTCACACACTAGAACCTTTTCTGTTCTGAAAACTCATGGATCCGCCCCTTTTATTCGGATCTGCTCGGAAATATAATGTGTTCTTCCCATGTCCCACCCCTCTGCTAAACTTCCTGGAAATCAGCTTTGTAGGTTTTAATCAATCTTGCTAACTAATAAACGAACAAATGATGAAAACATAACCACCTTGATGGAGGTAACAGAGAAAAACCATCTCTACTTCTTATCCAATGAGGTTTTGCAGAGAGGCTGGAGCGTCACAGTTGAAATTTGGCAAAAAGGCTGGGTACACCCTGGACAGGTCGCCAGTAAAGAATGAAAGAAGTTATCCTTAATTTTTCATTCAAAAAATTCTGCTTCATCCAGTAGTTTGAGTTCATGAACTATAACCCAGAAACTAAATAAACCCTCTTTAAGAATTGGATTCCAATGTTCTCTAATTACAAGTTCATGCCTTTATCCTGCTAAGATCTGTCCAACTCAAATAAGAGAGAAAAGTAAAGCTAAACCTTAATTTATAATTCAACAAACTAAAAAATTAAGTTCTCAAGTCCTTCAATGTTAGACTAGTATGTTGGATGTACTATTAAATAGTACAGGTGCACTGAGATGAATGCATCTCTGCCTTCCACTCAACATCACAAATTCAATCAGTGCTACAGCAAATTGTAAGATGTCATAATCCTTAGAAGTCCCACAACGGGGGAAATTTGAATCTCATCAATTCACGCCGAAAGACAACAGTGAACGACTGAAATGAGATTAATCAAACGTTCCTCTGCATGAGCTTCTTGATATGCTGTGAGAGCCGCGTCGCTCTGCTTCCAACGCTGCGACGCGGAAACACAAGCAGGACAAAATGTTTCCTACAGCTCTCAGAGGGGACCCCCGCAGAGACGGCCCATCATGTGGCCATTTTGGCATTCGTGAGCATGATTGATGACACGGCGATGGAGGCAGCGTTTGAGAAATCCCCCTCTGCTCCGGGACAAGACACGATTGTTTGGCTTCTTTCTTTTCTGGTAGTATCCCCCCTCTGCTTCTCCGTGGGACACTTACACATTGTGTTACTGTCTGTGGCAGAATGCAGCCTCAAATACTGGCCCCTTCACACAAACTCAACTGCCAATCCCAAAAAGCTATTATCTGCTGTTTTATCACGATTAGTAGGATGTTTAAAGGGGGGGGGAATGTAACAGCACAAACCCACAAGCAACAGCTGTGATCCTGCAGGACTCCAGTCCCGTGCAGATCTACTGTATCTCCTTGTGTGACTGACAGGAAGGTCACAATAATCTGACAATACATCACAGCAATACTGACGTATGCTGCAGGGGCTAACAAAGTCACCTGGCCGCTCCCTCACACAGGCACTCCCATTTAGACCCTTTTTAATCCCCTTACATCCCATTACACGACAGCGGAGAACCTGGGCACATTACACGCCTCGGCAGAGACCGTCTTGCCTCATTGTTCGGGCAGCCAAGGATCACATCAAATATCAGCAACGTTATTTCTTTTCCCCCCGTCTCTCCATCTCCAGGCTGGGAGTAAACAGCGCCGGACGTGAGATGAGCAGGTGACAGAGTGCGACATGTTAAGAGGTTCCACTGAAAGCTGCAGTCAGCCGTGTGACTCACTTTCCACATCTTCCCATCTTGTCTCAGACGTTGGGTATTCCACTGGAAATTGAGACAGTGAGGGCAAGACTGAGAGCAGGTCAAATTTTTTAAACCAGCTCGAAGAAGTACTGGTTTTTAAATTGGTTTTTAAAGGCAACATTTTAAGGATTTTAAATTGCAAAAAAATTGTGAATTTGGCAGTAATCAAATCAGAATAAAGTACAGTATGCTGTGGAGAGGGAGATACTCTGGACATTTTAAGATGTGTGGTCACTCCAAAGACTTTTAGAGAAATCTGATGCTCATGCTCCCATGTTTCAGAAATGCCTTCACCGTGTTGCTGCTGACAGCCTCCAGTCTGCCCCGGTCAGCAGGCAGAGGCATCGGCCGAGTCCTGTGGAATCATCTGTATCATCTGAGCCTTTAGACTTTAGATAATAGCAACATTTCAGTCAATAACACTGACTCCACTGCTGTCATTCCACCTGACCTGGTTCCTTCTGTTTGACCAAACACCAACAGCAGCAAAAAATGGGCAATTTGAAGCTTTTTGCTTGTATCCGCACTCAAAAACACACGATAGCTGAGTGGTGCTGTGAAAAACTATATCCTGCTGTTATTCTACCATTATATTCGCTATAATTCAACCGTCACAAACACAATTGATTTTGGCAAGATGAGGTTCTCAAATTGAAAAAGGCTGAATGAAAACAAAAGTATTTATTAACATAAACCTGCTAAAGATTCAAACTGCATACATAAAGCACGGTCTCTACGTTGAATCTCACATCAAAAGAAGCCAGAGCTCACACATCTGTCACCACAGCTTCACGTTGAAGGATCTGCCTATATCATCTAATGCTGATTTCAAGAAACCAAGCAGCAAAGAGCTGTCATTTAACATGAATGTACAGTACGTCATGCTGGGGGAGTGGAGGCATCATTTATATACAGCAGGTGTAGCACTTACATCAAGGCTGACATTTTTTCTCAAATCATTAGTGAGTTAATAGAGTGTGATGGCAGCTGTACGGCTGACAGGAACAATAAGCTATACGGGAAGCTTTAAGAGCCGCTCTCCACCGAGTCCCAGGAGGACGCATTAATCAACAAGTACTGGAATATTATCTCCAAACTAATGTCAAGAACGAACATGCTCACCATCTGCCACAGGGGGGCTCTTAACCCATTCAGTGCCACCTCCTAATAGTTCATATTACACAGCAGGGATATGAAATGAAATTACAATGAAGGTCACGAATATGTGTGAACTTTTGTTATGATATTGGGTAATCTGTCAGTAAAACCCCCAAATTGTCAATGTACTTCATAGAGCCTTTAACTACACATTAATTACATAGAATAATATTAAAATAATACTTTTAATACTGCGTACACTTGCTGGATTTTCCACAAAAATGAACAATTAATACCAAGAAACAACCAAATTGTCAATATACCAAAGCAAAGTACCATCAGTGAGATAAAGGTGATGAATTTCCACAGTTTAACAAAGTGAAGGATGAAGATCTCCACAGAGAACATGTCGTGCACTTCTCCCTCCGATACTTGAAACAGGTATTGTCAGATTTTTGATTAGAAAATGAAGCATTTCCACCTTCACTTCAGTCAAGCCTTGGCTCAGCCCTGATGTTGTTTACATGAGTGAAAGGCAGTCTGTCAGAGGCCTGAAGGACATGCCCATCACCATTTGAATTTTGCTGAAGTGCTGATAATGTGTTGCCTCTCCGGCAGACGTGCATAAGGTTTTAGGACTCATTCAAAGAGCTGATCAAAAGACGTTTATTCAGGGTGACATCATCTGGAGATGAGAGAGATTGCGTGTTTCACTCATTTGGGAGATTAGTTGTGATGTCAGGGAGCCGGATCCAAAGGATTTAATCAGGTTGTTATTCAACCCATCTCTGAGCAGGTGGGCCCATTGTCACATACGCAGCCTTTTTCCACTCGTGCCAGATTCCCTGTTTCTACAGAAAGGGTCTTTGGCCCTGAAGCTTAACAATGAAGACCTGGAGAGGAACCTTGCCTGGGTTAATAGGAAACAAACTAATTTGACTTTCCTTTGGGAGAAGACATATAGTCACATAAATAACAACTGTGCTAAGAGTGACGCAGAAATGTACAAATCAATATCTTGTACATTAAGAATTTATTTGGGGATAGATTTTTGGTGTACATAGTGTACTACTATTCATATAGTTACAAGCTATAAAATCTGAATTATCAAGTACACTTTTGAACAGAGTATTTCAAAGACTGCTGCCTCATTTCCCAGGTTCTTACATTCAACAGAGAATCCAATTTAAAATCATTCAATCTGAATTATAACCTCTTACGATCTCTGTCTGTTTGATACCTGGGTCTGTCCATACCGGCTTGAATGTGTCATTTAGTCAATTAGGAATGAAATTAGATAACTGCTCAGTGTAGGGCGGCGGCTGGAATTAAGTACAACGGGTGATTCATGGTTATGGACTGGAGCGTTTCCCGGAGCCAGCAGTTCCACTTCACCTTATCACCTCATTCTCGCAGGAATCAGAGTTAATCTGCCGAGTTGACCGTTTCATTAGCTCTGCTTGGTTAGTGCTGTCAGGGACCTCTGCTGGACACACTCGTCCCAACACAGCTGGTTTCACATGGAGTGTCGATGCTGGCTGGTATTAATCCGATTCTACTTTATTTAGTATAGCACCAAATAGTAACTGCATTAACTCGAGGCAATTTACACAGTAAGGTCGATAATTTACAATAATATAGAGAAATCCAAAAGTTCCCACAACGAACTCTCTCTTGTGGAGAGAAAACATCAAAACCACTAAAAGAACCAGACTCAATGTGCCTGGACAGGTCCAGATATCATTATGCTGCCATCACCAAGCTGAGCATTAAAGTAATAGTTCACCCAAAAATGAAATTCCACTACTTATCTATGTCCCCCCCTAATCCAATAAAGGGGTGGTTAAAGTGTTTCAGTCCACAAAATACTTTTGGAGTCCCAGGGGTGAACAGCAATGCAGCCAAATCCGATACAATTGAAGTAAATGGTGACCAGTTCTTCAAACATACAAAAGAAATCAACAGGAAAAAAGCATGGTGTAAATGACACCATTTCAAGTTGGATCTGAATGTCAGGGCTTACAGGCACTTGGATGACACCATAGGAGCAGTATGGAGGCATTTAATTTTTTTTTAGTTATTTCAATCATATTGGATTTGGATGCAGCGCTGTTTACCACCTGAAACTCCAAAAGTGTTTCGTAGACACTTCACCCACCCCTTTATCGCCACAATGCTGAGTAGATAATGAATGGATTTTCATTTTCAGGTGAACTATCCCTTTAACTATAGTGCTGTGCGCCCTGTCCTGTCAGTGTAGGACACAGGAGCCCGCTCCAGATGTTGGTCACCACCCTGTCAGGTCAATTAGGACAATTTGACATCTGAGCGCATCCCTTGTGTGCGGTTTAAAAACTTCTCCCGGTGACTCACGGCTACTTCAGAGAGTGACAGGTGGTGGATGCAGTCAGCAGGACGCTCCTGTACCATAAAAGCGTTTCTTTCTCTCTTTTATTTTTGCATCTTCAGTGAGCTGCAGCGGATCTTTAGTTCAACATCAAAAAGCATCGCACCAAAGCTCTCCTCCACGCACACTTCAAATAAAAATGATTAAATGCTGGATTTGGAAGGTGTTGACCCGGGCAGACTTACCTGGGATCTCCTGGAGAGGAACATGTGCGAAGCTGAAGCCTTTCCCGACGCACGCCTCCCTCACCTCGCTGCAATTCCGCGCTTTAAAATCTGCCCTCGCCGCCACATAGAGCACAGAGAAAGTGCACAGGATGGTCTCCAGCCTGAGCATTGTTCACTTCGGCAACAGATCCCTTAATGTGTCCGGTTCTCTGCAGCAGGGGTCCCGCTTGCTGGTGAAACTCCGAATGCAGCAACAGCAGCAGATCCGCAGGGGATACACTTGATGAAGCCTTTCCCCAACTAAACTACGAGTGAGAACATTTCCCACCTCTCCTCAAACAAGAAGCTAAACGGGGCTGTGCTGCAGCCGAGATGATGGTGAATCAAAGTCCCCCGGCGCCGCAGACAAGAGAACCGAGAGGGTCGAGGAGCCACATTAATCCAGGCGGTGCGCAAGTCTCCCTCTGGGGGAGTTGACTCTCCAACTTCGCCGAGCGCACGGAGCCTCCTGGTCTCTGCTGCGCTGGAGTGGAAATGCTGTGGAGAGCCAGTGTGTGTTCGGATCAGATGCACTGGCGGAATACAAAATATGGAGTGGAATCCAGCCTCGTCCATTCAAGTGGGTGGGGTGGGGAGGGGAGGGGGCTGCAAGTCGGCAACTACAACTGGGGATGTGTCGGGAAGGAAACCCGAAAATCATAGAGGGGTCCAGGGGAGCGTGGACCATGGGATGTAATACAAATATCAGAGAGGAGAGAAGATGTACCTGATGTTTGTGAAGTTTCACCACTTAAGGTACAAACAGCATCAGACAGTATTGCTTTAGACGGATAGTATTTTTGAGTGTTTGAGGATATATAACAGTTATATAGCAAAATACGTAACACTATAAACCCCTATGGGTGTATTTCTCTTGCTATAAAATACTGTTTTTAAAGTGCCAGTTTTACTGCTAACAAAGAGGTTATGTTTCCATCTGCATTTGTTAGTTTGTTAGCAATATCTTTAGTTTATAGTCTAAATTTTTCTTTACTATTTTGTGTTTTAGTTTATTGATTTCATGGCAGTGGCGGATCTAGAATTTATCTGAATCCGGGGCCATAATTCATGGATCTTGATGAAAAATCATGTAAATGGAAAAGATCTATTGGTGTTTGCAATTTGGTGCACAAACAAATACAAATCTAGGTCGAGTGAATTTATATGTAGTTTCATGAGGGGACTGCTGGGCCTTGATGGAGGTATATATTGAGTGTCATTCTAATTTGTGAATCAACTTCTTCAACCATTATTTGGCCTTTACTATGATAATGTTCCATTGGTGGGGATTTTTCGGGATTCAGACAATGTAGCTGTTGGCAGTTTTTTTTTCCACATTCATGCGTCACCAAAGCAAAACACCAGAAGCACAGAATCAAACAGTATTAACTAGAGGATCTAAAGGATTCGACGAGGACCAGAAGGCAAGCATTCATGGCTTTATTGATTTTGGAACAGCCTGATCCTCGGGTAGATCAACAGTGGATTAACATGGGCTGCAATGAATTCCTATTGGTATGATGCCACATTTTGAAAGGTACTTTAAAGTGACAGCTTCCTTCAGTGCAGGATGCTGCCCTGCACGATTTTGGATTAGATGTGTGAATCCTCAGGATCAGGTTAGGAAGAGATAGATTCTCATTTTCTGTGGTGAAAGAGTCTCAACTTCCACTTCTTGGGGTCACAACTATAATTTCAGGAGATAAATTATATGAAAATACATTGATTCAATGCTCAATATGTCCCTGATTATATCACCCTTGGGTAGTAATGACAAATTTAGAAAATAACTTGTTGGTCTTTATTATTTTAGATCAGAACTAGACTTTGACTGTGAAAACTATTGTCTGTACATATAGATGAATGATACATATACTTCCTACTATCCACACATGAAGCTCCAATATCCTGTATACAAATGCTGCCATCATGCACTGATGTCATTGTTTGGATTAAATATTGTAGATTCAAATAACTAATGAAAACCAACTAACTGGAAAATTTACATTTGGACATAGTGTGTGATAACAACCATGTTAAATGACAGAAACTATCTTTGAAAAAAATGTATAAGACTTGTTTAAGGCAGACACTTCCAACTAACATGGAGGAGGCAGGGTTTGTGGACTATATTGCAGCCTGCCACCAGGGGGCAAATGAGAGACTTCACTTTTCTTATAGCCTGCAGTCTATGGAGAAAACACACAAATCATACACTAAACATACACGTGTCTTCATTTCTCAGATGTCATGTCTTGATGCTTTATGCTCTTCTCCATGATGCCCTTCACAAAACCTGCTCAAACTCTATTGTTAACATAATCGGAAGAAAAAATGTAGTGACTAAAATAGGACATCTAATTAAAGGACGACAGAAGCAGCGGTTAGTCTGAGGGATCCCTCAGCTCTACTTATATTGGGAGACTTCTTGACCTGCACATGTCACAGTTAATTAACGTATAACCAACTCTGAAACTCTAGGGACAGTTCCAGCCAAATGAAAAATGTTAATACAATGAAAAATTCATATAATGGGAAATTCTGCTGCTGAGATCGCTGTCAAGTTGACTAACGAGACTGAGAAGGACTCCATGAATGGTTTGTCTCTGTGTGTGTGTGTGTGTGTGTGTGTGTGTGTGTGTGTGTGTGTGTGTGTGTGTGTGTGTGTGTGTGTGTGTGTGTGTGTGTGTGTGAGTATATATGTATAGGCCTTGCCTTCAGTGCTATGTGTGCATCCCATTTGTGATATATTTCCTCCAGCTCTTCCTGGGATTCCCAGGCACTCCCAGAGATGTAGTCCGTCCTATGTGTTTTGAGTTTTTCTCGGGGTTTGCTGCCAGCTGGTCTTACCCAATGCTCCTCAGAAGGAAGGTGTAAACAAACAGTCACAAAGACAAATGCAGATATAAGGGAGGAGAAAGAGAATGAATTTAACTGAATGAAATATTTTGAATACAACCAGCAGAAATTGGATAGAACTGATCTGAGCTGTCTCACTTGCAGTATTTACAATGTAAAGATTATCAGTTGAAGGAATGCAAGCTCCTCAGCAGCCAGGAGATATAACAATAGAATATATACCAGAACCACATTTACAGGCAAATTCAGCTGAGTAGTCATCTTGAGACTTCTTTTCAGACATTGTGACACAGGAACCACACTGAGCACCTGGAACAGCTCACTTGCAACTGACGGCTATGGGATCAGCACCCTGGAGAGCGCCGCGTCCTGAGCGGAGCACCTGAGCCGCCTCACCTGGTTTCTTCTGATGTGGAAAATGTGACCGCTGCATCCAGATCCTCTGAGGCAACAGACATTGTCAGTAGAGCAAAGAATGAGACCAACCAACCTGCAAGACCTTCTCCTCTTCAGGTACGATCTCGTTCTTTTGGTTATCGGCCAAATCTTGTGTTTATAGGTGATGTTCGTCACAAAAACAACGGTGATTATGGCGCTGAAACTGAACTATAATTGCAATTATTATAGAATTGAACACCTTTTTTTAAATTCACTACTCATATCCAGGTGGGCAGAGAATAATAATAAAACAAATCACAATCACTTAGTTAAAAGGTTGATCATTTCTAAGTCAAGAAAAGTTTTGAAGTGGAGGAAAAGAAAATTATTAAATCGAGTGTAGGATTGCTGCTAAAAATTGATAAAGAGAAAGTTTTCACAACTTCACAAACTTTCCAGCCTAATTTCCCTGGAGTCATGACAACAGAAACAAGACAATTGCTGAATATTTGAATATTTGAATATGAGTGTGTTCTCCCAGGCTTGCATACTCATGGGCTTTGATTTCACTCCTATATACTATACCTACAGTGGGTCTATAGTTGGGGCAGCTGCTCCCGCTCACTTCTCATATGGCTGAGAAAATCCTTGTTTATTCTAGGCAGCAACCAAGGTGTTAGAATTGGAGGCGTGGAGACACGCTGAGCTGATGCCATGATCTAATGAAACCAGAATCATCTGCAAATAACAGTGACTCAAAACTCCTGTTGTTGTTCCACAGTGTCCATGGATATGATACACAGGGAAGCACGCTTTTGTGGATCTCATGTTATATATATTTATATATATGGCAAGCACAGAGCATGCTTGACTTAATGCCAATAATCTGAATAGGGCTATCTCTCTCATTGTGTGGGGACAACTTAACTCATGGTACCTGACACAATAAACATGTGAAGTATAAATTCAACAAATCTTCAATACCTGTAGATAAAATCAGACGTAATCCCAGTGACTCCATTATTGTCTTTGCTGGAGTGAAAACACTGTTTGTTGTTCTGCAGTGTGATATAACTGCAGAATCAAAGGTTCAAGCAGCAGCATGATCCCCTGTCATGCATGTCTGGCATAAGGGTTTTCATATTGGCTGTGTAGTATCTGTGCAGCTCTGCCTGTGGTGCTCCACAGAGGAGGCAGGTTAAACTCAAAATTGAAAAAAAAATGTATTATTTTGATCAGTGTGTCACATACGAATGTCATGCTATAAGGCAGTTGGTCAAAGCCTTGTGAATACAAATGTGCAATGTTGCAGTTTTGTCTTTGAATACAGTCTCTATCTTAACATCAGATCAGCTGATAGTTCATTAACAGGATATAAATATGCTCTCGGATCTGATTAAATAAAAATAAATACAGGTAATTATAGCATTCACCATGAGGATAGTTTAAACATGTGTGTGTTTTGCATCTAATGCAGGGGTCTGTTGTTGTTTTTTTCTACACCACATTAAGTAAACTTATATGCATGTTATATTTATGTAATATTAGCAAAGAATTAGGGAAATGTTCATTGGGTGTGATTGCTAATTATGTAACTCTATGCTAACTGTAACACTTTTCCCAGTATGCAGACATGAAGCAACAATATACTGGACACAAACGCTGTCATCTTGGGATTTTGTAGCCAGAGTCTATGTATCTCTCAGAGGGGACGGAGCCATGTTATCAACCATCTTTGAGAAAAATGTTTATGATGTGTACTATGAATGAATTTTAGTGTTGGCCATCTGCCATCTACAAACATGGAGGAGGCGGGGATTCTGAGTTACACTGCAGCCAGCCACCAGGGGGTAACCGAAATGCTTTGGCTTCAATTTAGAGAAGCAGTCATTTCTCTATCCTTACGTACAGTCTATGATGTCTACCAAGGAGACAATCTATACCGTCTCTGTTTTCTACTCTTAATATAACGACTGCCAATCACAGTGTTTGTGTCCCCGGGTGGTTCAAGCCAATAATATGCATATGATACTTCAATATTAAAGCTTCCTGATGCTGCGATCCTCTCTCTGTCCAGTAATCCCCATCCCCGCCACTGTTACAGTCTGTGTATTGGCAATAAGCCTGACACAAAATGAATCTTCAGAGGGGGTGACTCAATTCAAAGTGTTTTCCTCAGAACACAAAAAAAGTTACAAAATGCGCTCTGCGTGTGCTCGACTCGGCACAGCGGTCAAAAGCTGGCTCGCTTCACTCACTGTCTATAAGTCCAACTGAGCGCTGAAGGCTTTGTTTTTTTTCTATGGCCAAAGGAGCTGTTGAACATTTGTATTTCTATATAAGTCACTCATTGCCTTCATGATATTCTATTCTTAAATCCTTCTCTTTATAATCTTTGTTCTAATCCTCGCCACAGTTTTTCTCAAGATATTGTTCAGATACAACTATAAGTGGAAGTAATGAAATCACTGCATTAGTCAAGTTAAGATGTTTACATGGTCATTTATAAGTATGCCTGGATTCCTGTCATGTGGATTGTATGAATAAACGTCTGAAGGCTCACATTTTAAATGATATTTTTAAAACTTCAAGTTTCTGTTGCGTTTTGAATGTTCATCTCACAGAGCTACAGATGCAGACTAACCACTCTACATGTAAATCACTTTTTTAGCTATACATTTCATAGATGCATCAGAATAGAACTGATGTGGAAAAACTGATTTATTCTGAAATGTTTCATCTTCCTGAAGGTCTCTCATTTGTCACTTTGTCCAGTTTATTTCTTTATCACACTGACTTATAGTAGGGGATCTATATTCCTTCACAAGTTCAATTTAGCTTTTGCTGATAACATGTGGGAATAACACTAACTATTGCGCTCTGGTCCTGTATACAGTTATATATATATATATATTCTCTTTTATATTTTGAATGTTAAATCATGATTTACTGCAGCTCATAAATAAATCGTAAATGGGATGAAGTCACTGAAAGCAATGTATGACTCATATACTTTTACCTTCACTGTCATTATCTTGTTAAATTGCTCGTCTAATTTTCTTATCAGATCATCTGCATTGATAAACTGCAGCGTCCAGAGAGTCAGTCCTGATCACAGGTGAATCACCATTTGCAAACAAGGCTCCCCGGCCTTGGGTAAATTAACAAAAAAAACATCCATTCAAACTGCTGTAATTCACACTTGCCCCTGTTGATTGAGAAAAAAATTTTTGTCATGCAAATCTTAAAGTTTAAAACAAAGTTCAGGTCTCTCTTCATATAAATGTTTTTCAGGAGTTATTTCGGTGCCACTGAGATGATTCATGAGTGATGAGAGAGAGGAGAGAGCTGAGCAATAAACCTTGACATTAAACACGTTATCACAAGTTAAAACATTAATTATCTCCCGGCAAAAGGTTTTAGTATATTGTAATGAAATGCACCAAACTCTTCAATCTACCTCCACAGTATATTAAAGAGCAAATTTCAACAAAGTATTTTAGAAGTAGAATTCAACTTTTTTCTGTTTGACTCTGAACCACAAGTGAAAAAAAACTCATCACAAACCAACTTCAAACCGAGTTCTTCAGAACAGTCGGTGAGAAAAACATTTTCTTTCAACAATTTTCTGTAGTGAACTTCAAAACTCACTTCCACTCTCACTGAGGGAATCAGACGTGTGGAAACTGGGAATCAAAACAAAAAAAAACGTTTCTGTGTTTGCATTTTCTTTCTCTGGAAAATTCCTCCAGCCCATTTGATGTGTGTATATTTTTAGTTGTGTTGTTGGTTGTGTTGTTCATTGAAAAATTGAAATCCGTCCTGAGAGACACATAGTCTCTATCAGTCTGTGGCTTCGGCAGATGTGTCCTCGTTCGAATTTCCCTGAGCAGTCTGGAGCTGTGGGGAGACATAACAGCTCCTGCTGCAGCGAACAGCTGCTCAGAGGACAGCAACTCTTAATCTACTCTCAGTGAAACGAGCCGCCGTGACTCAGCAGAGCTGCGAGGGAGAAAAGAAAAGACAGACACTCCAGCGGTAAATAATCAATCCAAAATAATTAGACAGGTCTTGAACTAAAGGGGTTACCGAACCCTTGACTGTGTGCTCCGCGCCCGAGCCTGCACTGAAAGTGGACACCAGGGTCTTTTAGTCCTGGAGAGGGGCTCCTTGAATTGCTTTCTGTGTGGACCTCCACCTGAGACCACTTCAACTTGGCTTACAGAGCCATGAGTCTCACAAACCCTTTCACCATAATAAGGCTGCAATTTCAGGAGGAGAATGACGAAAGAATCTGCTCAACCATGTCTTATTCTCAATGTCCCAAATAGGAGAAAATGAAGCGTGTCACCATCAATAACGCATGGCACGTTATAATAAGAAGAAAAAAAGAAACATTCTTTGAAACCAAAATTAGTGGGTATATGCATTTTTCTGTTCAATTCTCTTTTTTCCAATTTTGAGTCATGTTAAATGTGAGGATTGCACTGGAAACTGAGAAACTTTACCACCTCATGTGTTGCGAGTCTGTCATCTTGCACAATACGAATGAAAACAACAATACATCTTATGCAGTAAAGATGTAACACAAACATTCAAAACTAGTGGCCAACGTCTGGAAGTTCAACTCACGTTACAACACTGCGTCTGGAAAGGTGCAGAGTCAGCGTCTAGACTGCCAAACTAAACTAAAGAAGAAGAATGATCACATTCACCTGGTTGTCATATCTCTATTGCAGGCAAAAGCCAGATGATTGTGGGAATTGGTGATTTTGTTTGTCCAGTGGAAGAAGAGCTTGAGCTAGAAAGGAAGAAATAATTCACCATTGTTTGTTTGTTGATTGGTTTGTGTGTTTCTAATAAATTTTACACAAAAACAACTGACCAGCTTTCGGTTCATCCCAGATAAAGGGGCAGATCCAAGAATCCAGATAAGAAGAACAATCTGGTTTCACAAGGGGACTGTTGGCCCTTGGTGGATTTAGGTACTCAAGGAAGTGTCATTCTATTTCACACATGCAGTTCAGAAATATATTGAAACTTTGCTCTGTAAAGATTTGAAAATGATCAAATAGTGAAACAGTCAGAGAGGTTCGATCAAAATGCAAAAAAAAAGCTTTAAGCTCAAACAGCATGAAAATAAAAATGAATAAGTTTCAGGATAAATGTGTCGATTTATGTGTAAGTGCTGTGAGAAGTTGTGAACACGTTTGAACACTTGAAGAGCGAGAAATGAAAACAGTGGAAATGTCTGTTGCCGATGTGGAACGGCTGAAAGCAGCGGAAGTGTCGTTTGAGGAGGGGCAGAAGCTGAATTGTCATCTGAGGAGTGAAAGATGAGAAGATGAAAGCGGTTTCAGTTCATGCGTCGCTGGTAAAAGTCGCTGAGATTCCAGCTCAAGAATGAAAATGAACTCAAGTGTTCACTGACAAGTAAGAGGTGAAACTTTCAGAGGAAGTGTAAATGACGAAAGGGCAAGAAAGTCTATGATAACTAAAGGGTCTGGTATGAGTCAATAGGATTAACAAAGTAACAACATGGACAACCATTAAGGAGTCACTGGGACCAATTTTCTTATAACTTTAAGGAATTACTTTACTTTTTGATATATTTTCTGACTGTAGGATTTAAACACAGAATAAACAGTTAAAGTGTAGTATTTCTACATCGCGGTATTTGGGATCTGAGTTATTTTACTACTGTCACAGGAGATTTAATTGCAGGACCAAATGACCACAAACCAAAAGCATATGCAATTAATGTGTATCTTGTCAATCTTAATGCTAAATGATTGTGCTTTGCCAATTATAAAATAACAAATAATTATAATTATATTATATCACATTATATCATATTATATTCAATTATTTTATATTATATTACTTTACGCTGTAATTGTGTTACATTAAACACATGACATTAAGCAACAGACATTATTGCTGTCACCTGAAATCAGATCCAGTGATTCTAATTAAATCATCATAATGAACTGAGGGTTTCCTTATTGCAGAGTTTACTGTGCAGAGCAATAATCGGTCATCATCATGCATCAACACTGTGATGTTTATGAGCTCACTCCCACAATGTTCAGATTATTGTATAAAGATTGTTATCGTATACATTCATTAAAACGTGAAAAGCCTAATTACATGGAGGAAATCTGAAGTTACATGAACCTTGATGATGTATATTCTTCATTCCTTCTGGGCTTTGTGGTAATGTGAACCTTTAATCTTGTGATCATTATGAGGAAACTACATTGAAAATCAAGTATCTTGCTAAAAAGGCCCAAAACCTACACAGGTCGTGTGTGGGTTCAATGGATATGTTGATTCAACTCTCAAAACCTTTCATTAACTTCATGATCAGAATTAGAAAGAACTTCCTCTATGGCACCATTTTGATACTTTAAGTGCATAGCATATTTATTTTATAACTACATGAACAAATTGGTACATGTATAATAATTTTGCACAGTAAAGAGATTTCTAATTTCATACTTTAAACTCCTCATGACACTAATTAAACAACAATAACCTGCAGCTACAGAATAAAAACATTGTGTGATGTAGTAGAGCTCCTTTCTTGCTGTGCTTCACCAATGAGGATTCAGTAAAGTACGGCCACTGAGGTCCCACATGTGCTCCACAAGGCCTGAGGCAAGGGAAGACTGAATACATTTTCATTACTCATTCATCATCATCTCAGCAATTGTTCACTGCATTAGTAACAAACACGTCTTCGGGGCACGTCTTGGGCTGACTATGAGAAATGAATCCATTATATAATGAAGAATGATCAACAGTTACACTATGCAAATACAGCAAACAACAAAACAAATTTCCTGCATGATAAATCCTGTCTGCGCCACAGTCGACTGAAGCATGTATAGCCCTGTGTCAGCCAAACCACAATGTTAGCTGGTTCCTCAGAAACAATTGAAAGGAACACAGTCACAACCAGGAAGGCACTCAGGGCCTTTTCACACCGGATGTAATAGTCTTTGAATCTTAATGGAGAATATGAACTGGTCCATTTGGTTTATCCCGCTGTAAAATCGTTATGGTATCATTACCAGCATTAGCAACTTCAGGCTTAAATACAATCAAGCTGCACCAAATTTGACACAGTCGTAGATATCAGTCTCCTGAATGTGAGTTTCTTCATGAAGATCCATCTAAGAAATCTTTGATAATGTCCAAAAGGGCCCGATCTTGCAATATCAAGAAAAGTATCCAAAAAGCTTGCATCCCCTTTGTCTGTATTCATAGCAAATTGAATGTGTTCTTTCTTTGCCCATTTTGCATCCTCCCACTAAGTTTGTGGAAATACATCTAGTAGTTTTCGCGGAATCCTGCTAACAAACAAACAAACGGGGGGCGAAACCCCAACCTCGCTGGCGGAGTTACAAATTCACAGCTTATAATCATGATCATTTCTGACCTTGCACTAAAGCAAACCCCGAGCTCCTGCCTCCCCCCGGGGCCCACTGAAAATTAATTAGGAAAAACTACGGTAACACTGGACCTGCAGTCTAATCTGAACGTGGACCACCGTGAGGAGAGGAATTCCACCTGAGGGAACCTGCAAACACCAGCAAACAGGCCTGGTAAAGCAATAAAGCCCATTAGATTAGCACATAAAGATAAGTGTGGTGTCATTAAACTGAACCATTTAAATGATTTATCTGGAGTCTGAAGGCCTCGGCTGCCCAAAGTCTAGTCCGGACTTTTTTTATAGGGTTTAATTCAAGTGCAAATACTTACCCGGCTGTAATCAAGAGCTGTCAGTTCTGTTGCTGTAGATTTAGCAAAAATACGACAACTGACGAATAAAAAGCATCAATAGTTAAATTCAATGCTGGGTAAATTACTTCATTCTTCATAATTAGTCCATGATCATTTGTACATGTAAGATACTAAGTCAGACACTAATTGAATTCTGCAGTGACGGCAGAAGGACATGAACAGGTGTTTCAAAATTATTGTAGATAAAGCTACAAAAATCCATGAATGAAATCCCCCATACATACAGTGTATTGTACCATATACATATATCCCTGCTTGCTATTCATACTCCCCTCCATTCCCTGTGATTGCAACGAGTTCAAAATCAGTCCCTTTCAACCAGTGACTTTTCTTTCTTTATTTTTTTTATCTGCATTTGAATCTTCATGGGATTTCTTCATTCTACTGATGTTCAGCGAGGCCGGTTTAATATGCAGCACAATCCTTCAAGCGCTGCCCCTTCCCTCCTCCCAGGGCATCTAATGAATCAGTGGCAGATACTCTTAGATAGAGCCTGTGTCAGCGTCAATGCTATGGATCCATGACACTTTCATAAATGATCCAAAACATGTCATGCATTTGTATACCGCTTGGGCGCTTTGTTCTAAATGTCAGATGAATATTCGGAGACGTGCACTGGGCTTCGTGCTGGTTAATGTCAGAGGCTCAGAGCAGCAGCAATTAAAGCCACACAGTGTAAAGACATGCTGGTAACTGGAAACTAAGGATTCAGGGCAGGATCAGGATTGTTCATCTTTTCATTCATACTCCTTCAACTGCAATATTTCCTTTGATTATACAACAGGTGATTTGAACTCTTATTGAACATAATTAAATGTTAATTTAAGGGAACATAGTTAAACAACTAAACATAAAGTTAAAGTTTCGGTTATGACATTGTTTACAAAAACTGTCACCTATCCAACATTTTTTTTAGGCATTATGGCATTTCCTCAAAATATATTATATTTTAAATCTTAAATAACTCTCTGCTACATTTTAAAAGTCCACCTCCTTTTTTCTTGAAATACCCAACATGAACTGTTTAATGCAATAACATAATTTGATCACTGATAATGTGGATTTAAAGATGCAGATCAGTGACATATAGGTCAGGGTACATTTTGTACATTACCTTCCTGTTAAGATTATTATTGTTTCTGAATTTAGTTTGATGAGCTAATGATAAAAAAATATGCAAAGTTATTTCTTCCTGAAAGTACGCTCATTGTTACATTCATCATTCCTTTTCATGAAAAAATATTATTTTTAATTTAATCTTTCTCATATTATTGCAAACATTTATTTTTTATGATAGGAAGAAGACTTTTCAAGGAGTTTTAATTGATGTATTATGTATTTTCATAGTATTTTTTATTTCATAAATCTTCTAACAACTGTGAAACAAAAACATCCTGTTAATCATTTGATTTATTCCCCTTATGTATCATCAATTTCTCGATGAGTCCACGTCGGCTCCAAACAGTCAACTCAACTTAACTCCAAGCAACACTCGGCTGGTTGCTGCAGTGTTTTTGATTCAGTGCAGCGGACTGATATTCATCATGGCCGTGCTGTCATGAGCTGCAGCAGCCCGGATCAATACAACCCAATTAGACACACAGTATCTCTCGGATCAAAGGCCTTCTCCGGTCTTAGGAATTCTGACTATGAGACAATGCGTTCATATAGAGCCCAGTTGTTCCAGTGACAGCAGTATCCCCTCCTTTGACACTGTTCCTACGCCCCTGCCAGAATACCATCAGCCCTCTCATTGTTATAGCAATCAATTTCAATCTAAGGCTAGTGGTCAATCACTCTCCAGTGGTGGACACATTGAGCCTGCAGATGAGCCAGAGAGGAGATAAAGCTCCAGACGTCCGACGCCTCTCATGCTGTGCTGGGGCTGAGCAGACCAGAGCAGGTTGTAAACAACACAGCTGGGACAAACAAACCAAATCCTGACACCGCTGGCCTCCTCTACGTCTAAATCCCCCCCCGCCCCCCGCCTCCCCCCCCCCAACCCCCAGCTCCCCGTCTGCCAGAAACCATAATGATTTGAACTATTCAGGCGCCGGCAAGATGTTGCGAAAATATACTGCAAGTCAAATTTCCTGTGGGAATCAGCACGACACAACACACCTGACGTGTTACAAGACAAGATGGATGGGAACAGAGGAGGAGCACCGCAGTGCAAACTGTGCTGCATGGAAATGTCTGAGCGTTTCAATGGTGCCACTCGGTGCACAGGCATGTTTTTAAGAAAAAGAGACAGGACAAAGTGTGTTTGTGTTGTTAGGCGAGCGCATGTGTGTGTGCATGAAGGGGATTGAGGTTATTTTGGTCTCTAGGGTCCAAGAGGTAGTTTTCAAAACAAAAATATCATTGAAAATCACATATTTCCGTCTGAGACCAACAATCAAGGTTAACTTTGACATTTTGGGCACTTGATAGTGTTGATGACCAATTAAACTTAATGATGTAAACAAACACATTGAAACCTTTTTGTGTCTGTTGATCATATGTAGCTTTAATTGTATACATTCTAGTAGGATAAGACCCTGATTTTAACAGATAATCCTGTAGCATGAAAGGTTCACAGACAAAATCATATTGTCAAAGACTAAATTGATATATAAAACATGTTTGATGTTAACATTTCGATTTGAAAAGAGGGAGGCTCATGTGATGTGAAAACTAACCATTTGGCGAGCTGACTGGAAAGTGTCACCAACCGGATATTGCCTACTTGTGTTTAGAGCCAAAACTGCCAAGGGATATAAAACCTTTGTCTCCCATATCAGATGGGCAACTTGTAGAATCAGGAAACAGTATGAGAGCTGGTTTTCTCTTTTATCACGCTTTTCAATGAAAAACATTACACAAACAAGCACGACTAGACAGACAACTTCCATGTTTGTTTTTTATTCAGAAGTCGTGTTTGATCACACAGATTTATTCAAGAGTCCAGTCTTGTTTAAAACGCCAAGTGTGTTGTCCTGCTTCTCGTGTATTTTCACGATTCAAATTTTAATTAACACCAATCATTGTGTTTGTGGTTTCCCAGGATCTTTGAAATCTGTTAAGGTTTGAAAATCCTCAGCAGGACTTGTTCCCATTCCCTTGCTGTAAATTTAAAAAAAGATCATTACCTTCCTTTCTGAGGCTCAACAACGGCCGCCGCAGGAAGTTTATCTATTGATAGCTACTCATATTTCACAGATGCACCATCAAAATAATTTCGCATACATTGCCCTAACCTGGGAACCGCACCAAACAGTTTTGGCACATTGCTCAAGATAAACGCGATGAGCACAAACCTGTTTCAATGACCAGTGTTTATCCAAGCATGCATTCCAAGTTGGATTTTATTCATTTTGTCTGGTGTTCCCAGTCCATCAAAGAAAATGTTGCCTTGTTAAATTGTGCACATCTTTTTTTCAAACGCTGCTATCCATTAACTAATATTTTACACATATATTTGATCTTAGTTTCATGTTTCTGTCATAATCTCTTCATGTTGCAACATCAAAGTGCGTCTGCATCACCCCGGGGCTCGAAGTGTATCAAGGTTGAGTGCAACAACGAAATAATCATCTGATTTTGTGTGTGTGCCTGCAGCCGGATTAATAACTGAATTAATAACACGTCGTAGAGTATTTAACTGATACACATGAACATCTCTCGGTTACAGGTGCAAAATGTGTTATCTGACACGCCCCGAAAAAACAAATCAAAAAAGCTGTGAACGAGTCCAGAGGGGCTGCGAATCTCCTTCTGATTAAAGTGAATTTCCATCAAGGAAATGACATGCTCTGAGAATCCAACCGCCAGCATGCAAGGGTCCAGGCACCTTGGGGACCCCGAGTCTAATTTGCTTCAGACCTAAAAGGCAGATAATAGTGCTGATCTGACAGGCGGCCAATTCCCAGATTCCCTCATCAAGAATACATTCAATTTCAAACATCAAACTGCTCCTAACAAAAATGAAAATAAAATCTCTTCGAATGACTGAAAGTTGGATGTCGGGGGGGAGGGGGAACCTTAAGGAATTCTTGATACCTATGACAAGTTTGAAACAGTGCCGGGGCCTCGACGCTCTGAGCTCCTGCACAGTCCGGTACGTCAATAACATCGAAAATGGAGGGAATATTTATCCGTCTTCACAGAAAATGAATTTACTCGGCTGGTGTTTCACTTCTGAATCACCAACTTGTTCGATGGTGATAAATTCTTGTTAAAATATTTAAATCTTCCTCTACTCAGCTTGAGCTGCTGGCAACTAAAGTATGATTTAAGTATTTCAGTGATTTAAATTACAAGGAACAAGTTTATTTATGTGCAGGGTGAGTGATTGTATCGACTCTGACCTCATCGCTCCCCATATCCATCCACCGAGCTGGGGTCAGTAGGTGATTGGAAAGTGGCAACGGCAAAGCCCTTGAAAGCGATTGCCCCAGTGTTATAATTTCAACGCACAGGAGATATTAATGGCAACTCTGGCCCATGACTACGATCAAATCACCTTAGTCACAAGCTGAGGCAAAGCCCATGCACATTTCATCACATATGATCTCTAAGCTTCACCAGCTCATTCTGATTTCCATCCAACCACAACCTGCCACAACACTTTGAGACAATCATCAATGAGCGCCAACATCTATTCCTCCTGCTCATCTGTTTCTGTTTCTCTATAAAGCTGATTTCAGACATGCATTGAAGTCTGGGTATTATCCTGAAATCAGAGGGGCAGTATGTGAGAACGCAAATGTCAGGCTCAGTTACCATGGACATTTTCCGTCACCTTTTTCTACCAGCCCCCTAGTGAAATGTATTGGGACTGCATTAGAGAATACAGCAGGAACATTTTAACTCCGAGTTATTGGCCGTGCCTATCGCGTTTCTTACACACGCTAATTAAATATCGTAATCTTTGGTGTTGAGGGCTGATGCTGTCAATAAAAACCTGGGATATTACCCATCATGTCCTGCCTCCTGTTGTTATGAAGGCGTCTAACCCAACATCCCATGCTGCATTCTTCATATGGGAAAGACAAACTCCTGAAAATGTTTAAAGACCCAATTTTGCATGCATATGAATTGAGTCTGAAAATGGCACAGATGGAAATAGCTTTTTAGGGCAACTGTAACAAATAATTGAGGTAATTAAAACTTTATAATTCACATATGTTAAGGGTTAAGGTCAAGGTTCTGTGGTATTCTTGTTAAAAGGTGACATCATCCGACAAGCAACCATTCCTTTTCCAATGAGTTGTTCCTGCACACAACCGGCAGAGGAAAGAGAAGGATCATTTCATACTGCAGGTAAAATCAATTCTGGTGCAATCAAAGACAAAAGGGCAAGAAGATAATGGAATTAAAAAAAGAAATGGTGCATTAATCGACCTCTGTATGTAGTCAAGGCATCGCATCAGCAATCGACAGACTTCTGGCAGTTTACAGTGGCCTGTAATTGAAATAAATAAGTCGGGCCGGTAAACCAGCTAATTAAAGAAGAGAATCAATGCAGCAGAGCAGGGATCTAATGAGAAAACCATGTAGCCCACATCCTAATGAAAAATTCTACTATTATCATGCTTGTCTGTTATGGAAAGTGAGATTGAAGCTTTGGGGATCAGCATCTATTAAGGTCATTTTGTGCCACAGGGCAGAAATAACCTTACCCATAATATCCTTACTTTGAGGGAAGTTGAGTGGTTGAATGACTGTTACAGAATGTTCATGACTGTTTCTAGATTATAGCACAAAGATGAGAATATGTGTTGTTTGGCTCAATGGGACCTAGTGGGGGCTTTGCTATGATCTGCTATCCTTGCACTTATGTTATTTTGTCCAGAACATTATAACATTGTTTTTTTTTAATTTGTTACAAGGCTGTTTTCATATAGACTGAATTACCAATATATTTACCATTCTAGGCTAAATTCACATTTCTCTCTACATTTTTAGACCCACCTGGTGTCTCAGAACCTGTCACAACATGTTCCTCATGTCTGTCATCTGCCTCCTGGTTCTTACACCATCCACTTGCTCCTGTCACTGTCAGATCATCTGATTGTGTCTCTGTGTGCCTGCTGCCTGCATGTGTCGTTTGTCTGCTGTCGTCGCAATTTTTGCAATCCAAATCTGACAACGAGGAACGAGACACAAATCTCTTCCAGTGTTGTCACACTTTAGTGCTCAGAGCATGGAGCCCCATATACACAGGTGGGTTTGTAATGTGAACACCGATGGGAAGCTGTTCTTTCTCTTTATATGTTTTGCTCACTGCCCCGCCCTCTGGTTGAGGTTGTGTCTTAAGCCAAATGTCAGGATCTATGTGGGCAACAGTGCCTTAGTTTAGGCAATCAGGCCCAGATTCATTGACATTCTACAGGATCCAACATGATCAATACAAAGGGGAAATGAACATGATAACAGTGTGTGCATGATCAAGGTTACATTGTATAACATTCAATCATGATCAATCATGGGGGAAATGGCCATGAATACATTGTGTATGATCAAAAGCTTACATTTCCCTTACACTGCTTATCCATCAGTTTGTATGTAAGACTTCTCCTCTCACTTTTGTCCGATAAAGTTCCTGCATGTGCTGCTGCCTCCAGCAGCCTTGACGGAACCTTTTGCTCAGTTACAGGGAGATGATGTGAACTTGCTTCACCACCACGATGACCCTGCCACTGAGGATACAGCTCATTAATTCAAAGCGTGTGTTTTCATGCTGGCATGACAGAGGTTAAGGTCTTGGTTTGCCAAAGAACAGACAGGACTGCTAAGAGATGTTATAACTTTCTGATTGGCTGAATAACTGTGCACGGTTCTCACACAGGGCTAAATATACATATCTGTTGAACGAGCAGCTGTTATCAAATGATTAACCCTCCTTTACTGTAATAAAATCTATTTGTTTTCTAATGAAGAACAGTCACCCTGGAACCCAGCGCTATAGATGCACCAATGCAGGTTTATTCCATGAGTTCAAACCACCCACTAATTAATCAATAAAGTCCTCGAGCCTGCTGTAAACCCACGCACTTCTATAGTTGGACTTCTTTGATTTCCTCTGTTCTCTTACAACGGAGTTCGTGCATACAGCAATAAAGCAATTCAACTCAACACTGACGTGCAATTAAGCGGTGTTGTCCATTGTGTAAAGAGTGCAATATATTTTCCATTACGTTATAAAACAAAATGGGCAGGATTGAGCCGGTGAGGCAGGTCATGACAAACTTTACAGGCCCCGTTCAGTCACATAAGTCCTATCACAATTCACTCTGGCAGCTCTGCCAAGTTTCATGTCAAAACTGTCCACATAAAGTAAATCTTGAGGACACTTTATGAGAAGTGCTTGGATCACATTAGCACACAGACTTTTTTCTATTTTTTTTGCACATTTAGGACAAAGGGCATGTCAGAGCCACGGTTGTGTGTGCGTGTGCCACAGGACACCTCTCCAGTGGAGCATATGTTCCGAAGTGCCTCGCAGTCATTATGAAATGTAGCGGAACAGAGGGCTGCTGCTGCTGCTGCTGCTGCTGCTGCTGCTGCTGCTGCTGCTGCTGCTGCTGCGAGGAAATATTAGTTTATTTCCGACAAATGGTACATCTTTAGCAGCGGTCGGTGACGTGCGTCATCCAGAGTTAGCCCCAGCTGTCTCATTTGACATTGCCTGCAGGAACACGAGTGTCAAGTGTGATTTTCAGACGAGTGAGGTCAAACCCTCAATTCTCCCGACTGAAGTTGGTGACAGATAATTGCTCGCAGCCTCACGTTGTAAACTTGGATGGAGCCGGGAATATTATGCTAATTCGTCCTGAGTAATTAGGCGACGTAGTAATCTCATCTCAGTGGGGAATCACTCTGTGATGACAAATTATATGATTCATTGTCCACAGAGGGACTGTAAATGCATCTTTCCACCGCAAATGATGAAGGAGGATTCTTACAAATGCTACGGTATCTATATCTTCAGCAGGAATATTCTTTTAAGTGTGGAACTCACAAACATCAGTGACAGTTTGAGCTCATCGTAGGAGGGTTGATACATGGAAATAATTGTTTTTGCATTTTACAACATTGGATGAACCAGTTTACAATTGGAGGCAGAGAGGATCGGACACACGTAGGTAAATCCAATAGAAACACAATTACTTTTCTACTTGAGTAAAAGTAGGATTTTTTTTAATATACTTTAAATAAGTATGAATAAAGTCAAAGTGCCTGCAGTTTGAAGCCTTTCCAAATGCAACGGTCAACTACATGATTAACTGTGTTTAGTATATTCTGTGTAATACGAGAATAATACCCAGAACAATAACGTAAGTTACTCCCATCAATGCACGGTAAGGAAGAAAGGAACATCAACACAGACAACATTATACAAAATGTCAATCAAAGAATGTTTTTCCAAAAACAACTAAAAGATTCTAAGTAAAACACAACCTGTTCCTTGAGAGGTTGGTGCAGCCGCCTCAGCAGTCAGTCACCTGAAAAAAACTACAACTCATCGTCAACAAATTACCATAGATCCTCGACAGCCGCCTCCATCTGCAGAATCACGATCCCACAAATGCAAAATCACAAGTGCCCAAAAGATCCTCCCTGACCCCTCCCATACTGCTCATCACCTGTCATCCTCTAAGGGGCGCTACAGATGCTTATCCACCAAATCATTCAGTGTCAAAAACAGCTTTTCCTACAGAACCATAGACTTTTGCCTCTGTGCAACAATCACAGTGTACATGCACTTTAAACACTTGGAAATTCTATGCTACTGTTTGTGATATCGTCCTGTCAGCTTATTCCATGTTGTAGGAACTCCAGCAGCTCGGTTGTGTGGTTCAGATTCATAAAGATTCTGTCATATGATTAAAGAATGCAGAAGATGATGCTACAGAAAACATTTACATTGTCATTCATTGAATCCATTTTAGGGGTAATATACATGAAATATGTGCTTAAATACAGTCACCAAGTAAATTTACTTTGTTACATCCCACCAGCAGATGTATAGTTTGACATATTTGATCTATAGAGTCAAACAGCTTGAGTGTTGCACATGATCAAAATGTAACTTGATTGCATCTGACAAACAGGCAGCGGTTTTATAGATGTGTTCTGCTTCTCACCCACACTGCCCACAACCGAACATTGGATGAAGTGTTACAAGACCTCTTCCTTCCCCCTTTGAGACAATTCATTAATTAATGAGACACTGCTACGAGGCCCGCGTCCTCATCTCTTCTCAGTTGGCCTCCTCAAGAGAAAATCAATGTGTCATCCGAGCTGTTAATAAAACTCTCCCGTCACTTGGTTTTCTTTTCCCAGAGACGTGTGCAGAGAGGTTTCAAAAGGATCTCCGGTTCTTCTTATGCTTGTATAAAATAATAATGCTACCATGCAATGGCTAAATGGAAATGGGTCAAAGTTGAAATTCTGCAATGATTGTCTGAAGTTTCAGTATCTGCCTATTGTCAAGGGTCCAAGGAAGAGCAGTGTTGAATTTGTGCCGTTTGGATACGTGATACTTGATATTTTATTAAACAGGCGACCGGCATCTACAAGGGCGCCTTCAACTGATTCTCTGGTTCGAGGTTCGGTGGTTTGAGTCGATCTTAACTGAGCTTTGAATGAGCAGGTGAACAGCTCTCTGTGCAGCAGTAGCTTCCAGGATCTGCACTCTGACTGCGGCTCACTTACTTTAGGTAAATTTTACACTCTCAGAAAACAAAGCTGCAACCGGCATCTTCCAAACAGACGTATTTAGAAAATAAATTATCTTCCTTTGCCGGCCACCACTTTTTCCCCCCAAACTTCATACATTCCATAGCCATTGCTCTCTGCTCTCCTTTTTTAAGCCAGATTCATTGTGCATGGTGGGAAACCTGTCAACGCTTACTAAGGCGGCCAATCAGCACTACCCCTAATTGACGATGCGGCAACAAGAAAAACCAACCATCAATATGTGTTACCTCAGATGACAGACGACTCCACAGCTCTCCTCCAAAGCCTTGTCAGGCGGTGCTCAGCGCTGGTGAGCCATGGAGAGACTGGAATAAAGGAACCTCTATGTGCGGGTAGAGCTCTGCCAATTCAACTATCGCAACAGTCAACACAATCGATGGAGCATCCCTGGAGTTGATCTGCTGTCACCGTGACATCCTGAAATTTAGATTATCGTCAATGAATGCACGACGTGAAAGATTGAACACCAAAGGGAGATTTTCTAAAAGCGGAAGACGTACAGAGGGGAGAATAAGTCCTTTGAGGGGATATGAGTTTTTCTCAGAAGTGAAAAGAAAGCCCTGCGTAACTCTCCCAGAGAAATGCCTTAAGTGAGATAAGGCTAAGCCAATGTTTCATGTTGCCATTATAACACATGAGATCGAGCTGAAATGATTTAGCTGCCATCTTTTCTTCTCTGTGTCTGTAAATAAATTGCACATTCCTCTAAAAATGTGTTGCAGACACGGTGCCACAGCGAAGCACTGTCTCCTGTCATTTATCTCACATTATAATGTTGTCGTCGGCCACGACTAGTGTCTGAGGATAAAGAGCGAGGTGACAATTGTGTGACACCGCTTGTGAGGAGGTGTTAGGCGCTATTGTTGTCAAGTGTGAATATGCTTTCAGCTCATTCAGTAAACAGAGAATGTAATATACTGCAGGGATATTGTGTTAATAAAGACGTATAAATAAGAGACAGCATTTGAGATACATGTAACCTTTCTCGTCATTGCAATATGTAATCATATGTACGTTTGTTACAGCGAGAAACCGTTCGTTTTTTAATTAGGATTTTCACTACAAAGTACTATTTCTCTTTTTCTAAGGAGGAAATGCATTGAAATTATTTCTGTGTTGGCTTCCTCTTCATCCACCATCTGCTGTTCAGAAACCCTCTGAAAACATTTGCTGTTTTTGCTCTGGGAACAGCCCACTTCCTGTTTTGTATTACACAGTAATCCAGCAGATTTCTCCCACAAAACCCAGTCTGGTGGCAAAATACCATTTACAAAGAAAACGCTGTGCATGGCCATTTTCATGCAGTTAAAATTCAAAGCTTTGCATGTTTACCACTGCTGTAGTGAGGTAACAAGCTGTTAGAGTGGCTGGATTATACAATGTAGGCCGTGATATGTGAACCTCCAGCTGTGCTGCCCTTTGCACTTCTCTTAATGTGAGAGATCAATATATATTTTGACTTCAACCATCATATTTACATTGGTTATATAACTAATGTACATATATATATACATTTGTCATACTACTGTAAATGAAAAACTAGGCTATACTATTATTATTACTGGCTTCCAAAGATGAAAAATAGTCAAGATATTCATAAAAGTAAAGATACATAAAATATGAACCCACTGGTCGGTTAGGACAATCTTCTTACAATATTAGAACTGATGTACCTCTTGTGGGCAAATGGAACATCCCACCTGAGACAATACCAAGTCACTCAAAGTATAGGGGCTTAAAGGTGGCTGGAATATCAAACCACACCATTATACTCATAACACTGAGGTAAAGTAGAGTAGTTCTCATACTGATCTCATCCATCTTTGTTTGTAAGAGATGTGGAGCTGGCGATGAACAGACACTGGACCGCTGGTCTGTACTGGTCTGTACTGGTTAGCCTTTAGCCTAGCGTGTAGCCCGGCTTGCTTCCCCCGCTTCTGTTTATTCTCCCTCCACCTAAACATACAAATGTCCAGCCTGACTCTGTGAATCGCTGCTCTGACCTCGCAGCTAATCCGTCCTGACCAGAGAGCCAATGATTGTCTCATTAGATACTGCTGTAGGTCATAAAGAGGCAGCAATATTAAAATAAGACTGTTTAATGAGAAGTTAAAAAATCCTTGAAGGGGCTTTAAAAGGATAGATATGAAAGTTTTTAATTTTCCACGTACTTTTACTTTTTAGTTTTGTCCACTTTTTCAGGATTTATGACCTATACTGCAGCCAGCCAGCAGGGGGATGATCAAGACACTTTGGGTTCACTTTTTGAGACCCTGGCATATCATCCATCTTTAAATACAATCTGGGGTTTAGCCATACTCTTACCAACAAAAACTTATCTCATTAAAAACTATATCATATTTCTGGTTTAAAAATACAATCAGGTCTGATTTCGATTTTTAGCTCAGATATTTCCCCCAAGCCTGCTGTTCCCCTCAGCTCTGTGGGGAAGTCTTTGAGGATCACAACTTTGCTCTCATTAACCTGTTTCCATCAGCAGCCGGCAACTGTTTTCACTGAATATGTCTAATAATCCCACTTCACTTCAGTGAGGCACAGCCAGTATATGCTTGTAGGTTCTTTCTGCAATAGGATAAGACACATGAACCCGAGATATTCTAATGAAGATAATATCACATTGGAATAACACAACCATGGAACCAACACAAGATGGTGATCTAGGGCTTATTCTCTGTGAATGGGACCATGAGCCCAGATGGTTCATTTTGGATTGTTCACTCCATATAATACTGATGGAATGCTCATATATGTTTCATCACCATTTGCCCTGTGTGGTCTGTCTAAAATCCAAACCCAGGAAATAACAGCCAATTAAACTGGCTCGTTATATTCAGCCATACTGCAATTTGGACAGTAAACCCTCAGAAGATAAAGCTTCCTTACAACAGATATATCTTGAACAGGATTAATCAAAGTGTCCGACAGCTGGCTGCTTGAGAGGCACACATTCACAAATACTGTACATATACCATACATATCATCTCTCTGGCTGCAGGACCAGAAAAATATGGAGCAGTTGGTGCTTCAGCCTCTGCAGTGGCGGATTCTCTGCCAGTGCGTCTCACTGGCTGACCCACTGGAAATTAGTTTAGCGGATGAAAACCGATCGGAGAGGTTTTTCAAGCCAAAGGGAACTTTGACTCCCAGAGGACCGAAAATGAGAGACAGGTGACGGGAAGGGTGAGTGAAAAATAGGACACAGATTGGTGGCTGTGAAGTAGCATGGTTAAACATGTGATTTTGCAGCCCTGGGTATAACCACAGCAGTGTTCTGTCTCGCACACACTGCCTTTGGATCCCTATACTCTGAAACTGCAGCTTCCCACACTTATCCTCAAACTGGCCTATATTTTACAAGGACGTTTTTTAAGAGATTTATACATCTACATGTAACTCGCAAAACAATTTTCACAGCCCAAATCACAAGTTTATGTTGTAAGAGTACTTAAATTGTAATAGTGTTTCTTGTCCAAAGAACAGATTGTATAAAACACAATATTGCTGAAATGTGTGCCAGCTCTAGGATTTTTCTAAATCTGGGCCCATAAAGGGGCCACATACTCAGAGGGGCTAATTATATGTCCAACAGTCATGCCCAATTCCTGATTCCGTAAATAATTCCTTGTTTACTGTTAGCACTATAGCTTTGGGCACAGCCACACATCATTCAATGTATTTTGTACTTCAAAATAAATTCTTAGAAAATTGTCATAATTATTGTTTGCATTGTGACAAGACAAGTTGTTTAAGACTATTGACAGGACAGGGGCCAATCAGATTTCAGCTGAGGCTGTGCCCCCAACCCGATATCCACCCCTGGTTGGAATCACCTGACAACATTGTTCTGGTTTACTGAATATTATGCCATTCTTATTAAAGAAACTCATTCAAAGTGTAAAAGCAGTTACATCTCAAACTTGTAACCTGTGCATGGGAAACTCTTTATTTTGGGCGATGCATAAGCAAGAATTAGGAACTAAGTAATAACTGTATCACAAATTCTAACTGTAATAAATCACAAGGGGCTGTGTTGACATCGCAACAGATCAAGTGTGTGTACGGTATAATAAACAGGCCAAAGACTGGTTCTTAATCTTGAATGAACATTCTTTAAATTCTGTGCATGTCTCTCTTCACGAGGCACACAGTCAGCAAGTGCTCCTCCACAAAACATTGTGATTAAGCTCCTTGTGAAAAACCCATGATCAACCTGCTCAGAAAATTAATTGTTTTTCATGGCTAATTCAACAGCGCATCAGCATAAACTGACAGCTGCGCCGTGCCGCGTGCATACACAAATGCAGAGTTCATTCTCCGGTCGGGCACGATCCCGGAGATACAGCCAAGGTTAATTCACAGAGGTCAGCTGAAGGAGCAGACCCCCCATCAGAGTTGAATGCCAGCGGTGAAGTGCAGCCTCAGCAGCGTGGCTGACACAGCCTTTTTGTGTCTGTTAGCAGAATTAAACAATCCCCCGAGACATAACATCAACACACACAGGGTCCCTCCTGAATATTCAATTAAACCCAACAAGTAGGGAGGAGCTCACCCGGTTTCTGCTGCAAGTACTACCCACATAAAGTACTCTCCAGGTTTAAGTCTCTTACAGCTAAAAACAAATCAATATCTTCTGAACTGTGGCCAGCATGAGTGGCTCACATTACTCACTAGTTATCGATGGACACAGTTGGGGTTGGGTATAGTTACAATCAGGACCAGAGTCTGTGTTCAGGACTTATGTTGATTAATAATTGGGGCCCTCTGTAGAGATTTGTGGGGGAGCTATTAAATGTTGATGAAAGCAATAGTAGCAAACATCCACGAAGAATGACTCATACCCAGACACATGCACCCGCCTTCTCTTTAATCCTTGACAAATTCACAACTATAATTGCACCACGGATCCCAAATAATTAAAGCACGGACAAAAAGATTCCCATCAGGCACATCCTCAAGGAGTCCCGGCACACTGATTTTTTTGTTTGTTTCCTGTTTGTTTTGAGTTTGCTATAGAGGTCACATTGCATCCAAATAATGAATAAGCAGCCTTTTGTTGGGAGATGGTGTTTAAGGACAGCAGTGTTGGCAATACTCTGTCACAAACAAGTCACTTTCCATGAGGCTGAACTGAAACATTTCTGGCACGGGTTAAAATGCTCATAACGCTTCTATTATTTCTAAACACAGATGAGGAGAGAGAGGGATAGATGAACTCTGAATACAGATTAGGGAGGAACGGGTCCACGATGAACAACATAAGAAGGCAGAAAGCCCGACGCATCCTGCAAAGAGCTCTTTTGTACCGAGAGGATTGGGTCTTCATAAGAGTCCTTTCAACGACTTGAGACAACTGGCATCTGTAAAGACACAGACGCTTATATTCCACGGCTCAAGCTAATAGCTTCTGGACATTTATTATCTCATTTTCCACAATAAAACTTGTTCAAATATTTAACAACTGCAGTGAGTGTGTTGTTCTCATCAGTACAATTTACATTCTGTGAAGTGATCCCTCTTGATTTCCACTCTAAACCAAGTTAAGACTATTTCTAATAAAATTTGATTATGCCAACAGTAAATGCACAATTTTTCAAATAATTGAATTATTTTTAACGTCTTTTATTTGTAAAATAATGGCACTGTTACATTGGCCTCAGTGCTAAGTGCTAATAAGAAAATATAAGCATGCTTACAAGCTAATCTTAGATGATAATTATTTTAGAGATTGTACTTCAGCATGTTAGCTCCGTCATTAGCATGACACCATTTGGAAGTGCTTTGAGTTAAATCCTAACATCATGGAGTCACGCTAACTCAGAAAAAACTAACCTAATCCAATTTTCACAATGTTCATATCTTAGTTTAGCTTGTTAGCATGAAAACATTTACTAATTAGCACCATACATATACTGTAGTATAACTGAGACTGATGGTTATGAAGTTCAGTTGGACAAACTGGAATTTTGTTGTGATAAACCCACAAATATTAATGTCATGGTTCAAATGGAGGAAAAGTCTGGAGATAAAGCCATTTAAGATTCATCTTCTGAGAACCATTATTGTTTCTGGGAAATTTGGTGGTAATCCAACTTTGTACAGTTCAATCCAAAGGCATGGATGATCTGACAGGCTAACATGTCTAAAACTTAAGTAATGTTTTGTGTGTACTTATAAGATGGGGCTGTGCACTGGCGGTGTTTCATTAAAATATTCCGAATTTAAAAGAAATGACATGCTCCATTGGTTTATTTCTGACAGCGTTGGGTTACATTAGCAAACCAACTTGAAAACACCAGTTGACATCTGACAACCCACAATCATGCAGGATTCTCGGTCTAATAAAGGCATAATATTTCCAAGGCATAAGAGTAAATGGAGGTTGCCAGAGCAATCAGCATGGGCCGACAAGCAGATAAGCATCTTTGAGTCCTTGTCCTTTCTGGATGCTTCCTATTTATCTTGTCTGTCAAGTAAAGAGGACACAATAATGAAAGGTGAGCACTCCTGTGAGCTCTCTCTCTCTCTCCGGCCTATCATCCGATGCAGAATAATGAAAACTCTGCTCTTTGACCAGAGGTTGGCTGGGTCTGGATGTGTGTGTGTGTGTGCTTGAAATGTGTGGAATAGGTTGATATCTCTAACCTGCTTGTGACATTTAGCATAGGTAAAATGTATCAACTTGATCATAACACTAAACTTAAGCTGCAATTTTACAATACAAAAGTCCAAGCTGAAATATCCATGTAAAATTGTAATGTTTCTTTATTCAGTTTGTATTAAAACTTTTATTCACAACATAGCACACAAACAATACACATTGGACAGTCTGAACTAAACTGAATCTTTTAAGTATAGAGATGCCTCCCTCTGCTGGGGAAAGGCCAGACTGCAATTCCTGCAGGGTTAAAGGAACCATCCACACAAACATATTCTCTAAAACACAGGATTGAAGTTTGTCACCATTCCGACATTGACTGATGTGCCTTATATAAAATGGATGTTAACTTATCAAATTTGCGTCCTGTTCTCCTCTACAACAATCCTGCTGGAGTCAGTATCACACACACACACACACTTTTGATTTCTGCCAATCAGGCATTTCAACACAGCCATCCATGGTCTCTATAAAACATGACACCAAGTTTAAACTCCTAAAGTATTACATTAAATAATTTGAGGGTACCTACATCGTAAGTTGATGGAATAATTAACCAAAATAAGGGAATGCCTTTGAAAAACATTGACCAACAATATTTTAGCAACACTTGACAGACTTAAAATTAAAATAGTTTAAAAAGGATGTTTATATTTTTAACAATTTAAATCAACATTGTCAATGCAGCTGCTCAGCGACTCAACCAGGTGAACATTAGAGGTTTTAAGCAACCAGGAACACAGCTCACTTCTCTGAAAAAGTGAAAACACTTAGCTATTCTAACCAGACTCATACTGTATATTGAAAAACCAAATGATACCTTAGTGAGTCGATATAAATTTTATTTTCGAAAAAACAGGATAATTGCAGTATAAAAACACTTTTGTAAAAATAAACAGTTCCGTAGATGTTTATAATAGGATATGTAAAGGAATATGGAGTGGCGGAGTATAACTAGATGACCTACAGTTAGTTGTTAGTTTTATTGGGTTAGATAACAGCACATCAGACAAGATAGGGATAGCAAAACAAGGCTGATACTCAAAAATACATGCTTGATTGATTGATTAAGGCCATTTCCGAGAAGACGCTGGTGAAGAGCAATTCCCTGTGTCCTAAACAGGCCGGGACAAGTGCAATACCACACAAGCATAGAGCACTGCTACCTCTCCCAACCTGCACAGAAAGGGATCACGTCTGATTGATTCATTTCAGTACTATGGTCAGTTTTGCATGGATTTGCACAGCAGTACAGTAAAAAGCTGAAAGCAAACCAGCAAAACTAACCAGAGACCCATAGTGCACAATCTACGTCTGCAGTTTTCCAGAGAAGAGACACGTGTCTAGAAGTACTTTAAGTGCTCACACTGCAGTAGAACTTGATACAACTACCTGCACTATAAGCACTTTAATACTACTGAAACCTGTCTTATTCCTTATCAAGAGAGTTGCTTTGGAAACATCAAGGAGAGAGGGTGGGATGTTCGCTGAAGGGTTTCGGATGGGAACGCAGGTCACCATCAGTTTTGCATAGATTTGCACAACTTATTTTTCTTGCAGCGCAACTATGCAAAACTAACAGAGAACTGCCACAATTAAAAATGTGTAGTCACACACACACAAACGCAAGCACACAAAAGACGGAGCCGATGAGGGTCCCAGCACCGTATGCCAGAAGGAGCACTTAGGGCAGTAGGTGCTAGTCTACTTCACTATCTGCACTAGATGCACCTTAGCACAGGCACTAGAGGGAGAAGCGAAAGGTCGAGCTTATTTTCACCATTTGCACAAAAAACAATAAAAAAAACAATATGGTAGTTAGTTAATTATAAGAAAACGGTTAAGCATCAGCAGCCTCAGATTTCATGCACTGGTAAATGCGGAAGAGCCACTATGCACAGTGACAGGATGCATAATGCCTCATACATAAAGCATGTTTTATAAATGGGGACTCGCTCCAGACAGTTGCATCGCTCAGAACTAGCTGGGCGCCCAACCTCACAGCAGGATGGAGATGAAGTCCTGCCAGGTGTGTATTTGGATATTATTATAGAGAAGTGGCAGAACCCAGGCCCGTCTGTGTGAATAAGCCGCCTCCTTTAGTTAACATGATCAGAATAGTGCGGAAAGTGCCTTCACTGCAGTAGACTATTTAAAACTACCTGCACTGTAAGCACTTTGACACTACAGTGACTTGAGGAGTTTTCATTCACAGAATGGATTACGGTGCCTTTAGAACCACAATGAGGTGCTTTCCAGTGGGGGGGGGCTGGAGATGTGCACAGGGGGTCTGCAAGCAAAAATGAAAGATGGCATCAAGAGTGTGTCAGCAACTTCAATTCAGGCCTAAACATCAACTAAAGTACATTTATATACTCTGGAAGAGTCATGACATTTTAAAAAAAACACGTTGTACATTTGCAAAGTTTGTCTTACAGTTGCTCATTTCCTTAGACTAACAATCCAAAACTCAGATGTGTGTTTTCCGAGGTTACAAAACAGGTACACGAAGCATGATCTGGATGTTTTTAATGTTATTAAAAGACTGATTGGGGAAATGTGTTGGAATACTTTTGTTAAGCTGATAACTTAAATTCTGCCTCAAAATGGTAGTAAAAAACTAAAATGATCAATGTTGTGATTGTGACCTGAACCCAAGATGTTGTGTTTGCACTAGTTTTTTTAAAAGAAAAATATATACAGCTTACATAGGTGATGATCGAGAACTCAACCTTTTGCTAGTATATACTGAACTCATCTCTCTGTCCATTTTCTAGAAAACTTAGTTGTCGTATTACATTTGAAAAATCTGGATGGGACACTACAGAAAAATGATGAGAAATATATATATATATATATACATACACACACAACCATTGGACCTTGGTGAGCAAGAGACTGATTCACTTTGCGTTCTGCACATTCATCCTTGCGTAAAGCCCTGACATAGGGAGCATGGAAGTATTGGCTAATAACGCGCCTCATTGGCCATTGCCATGCAACTCGACACAGATATAGATCCAGATCCCAATCCAGACAGAAAACATTGAAGTTAAAGCTGGTGCGTGGATTTATCACATACGACCACGTGTGTGTATATAACTAAGTTGAATGGGGGGGGGACGTGAGTGTGGATAGAAACACTTGTGCTCCGGTCGGTCACATTGCCGTACCCCTCCCCCACGCACTAACATGGCGCCCGGGAGTCTGCGTTTTGAACATTTAATCTATGTCCTGTTCGACAGCGCACGAGTGCAACTACATCGGCGGCGTGTCCGCGCACTTTACGCTAAAAGCAGGTGGAGGTGAACGTGTGCGCTCGTGTGGAGTTCGCGCACGGTGCGCGTGATACGAGCTACTGCAACAACAAAATAAAACTTGAGGCAGGATCCAGCACACAACAAGCTAGCAGCACCCCAGGGCTCCATCAAAACAACCATGCAAGCATGTGTTAGCTGGTGGCTAACGCGTGCAGCCCGCGACCGTGGTCATCTTCCGCTAAATGTTGTGACCCGATCCCGATGTAATGCTACACATATATTAGTTATGATGGGAGATACGATGTGCGGGGGAAATGGCTTTAAAAGCACTAAGGAGTTAGCGGAATTGCGTTAACTATGCGTCCACTTCAAAGCAATGCTCTCCCCTAGCCACGTTAGCTCCCGTCAGTATAGCTTACTCACACACGCCAACATTAAGCATCAGCGTGTTCCCGGGTGCTTGTAGCAGCAAACAGTTCCCCGCTATCTGCACGCACCATGGCGAGACAAGCTAGTGTCAATAAAGCAACTTAACGCCATCTTCCTCGTCGCTGTGTTAGCATTAGCAGCTAGCTCGGTGGCTCGCGGGATAGCGAGGGCGCGCGGCCTGCTGGAGCCCCATGTGCTGCCCGTGCTTTGTTCTGGAGCCACTTCCAGCAGCGCGCACACACCGCGGAAAACTTCGCAAAATGCGGCCGACGGGAGGGCGACGGCGAGCGGCCACGCGGCTCGACGAACTTGCGGCCACCACCGAGGCGCGGTGTGGCACAAACGTGCTCCCCCAACTAACGCGCCTCGCTAACCCCGAGGCAGCGAGGACGGAGCAGGATGAGGTGCAGCCGCAGCAGCTTTTTCAAATCTCCCTCATTCTCCAAACCGTGGATGAGGAGGCTTCCGTGCGCTCCCCCTCTCCTTCAACACTCTTTTTCAAAATGCGGAAACTGGCGATTAAAAAACGAGGTTGTTTTCCCCCCTGAACGCGAGGCGTCAAAGTGCGGGGCTCCGGTTGGGGGCTCGCGGTGCCGGAGCCTTCCACTTTCCGGACGTTTACCCGCGACATCGCCAACAACAGGTTTTCTCGCCAATAAACACGCGCGTAATAAGACACTAAAAAAACATAAAAAATAAAAGAAATCCACCATCTTCACTCACTTGTTCACACTTACCGTTCACACACGCTGTTTCGGTGGATTCCTGGAAAACTGGGGTGGGGGGGGGGAGAAGAAGAGATGGTGGAAGGAGAGGAAAAAGGACTCGGCTGGTTGAACAGCCGCCAGGTCGAGGGATCCATGTGCTGCTATTATGGTTTGCCAGGAGTTTGGGGGAATCGTAGTAAGATTGCGAAAGTGGCGCGAGTAGAGTCTGGCTTTAACCATGTGGTGAATGAAGGGCGGCTCCCAGCCAGCGTAGCTAAACCCCAACTCCTTCATTAGCATAAATCAACTACTTCCTCTCCAAGAGCCGCGCTCAAGTTTCACCAGGCTGTTGATAAACACGCGGGGACGTCGGGATGCGTTCCCGAATCCGTTCACACTTTAATAATAAAAATTAAAAAAAAGGATTATTTAATTGTTATAAAATGAAGAAAACAGAGGATGGAATCAGAGGAAACATAAAAACAAATGTTATTTTGAAAGTTTAAACATCTGCACAATGCTTACACAGAAATATCTTAAATGTTTTTAAATACTGGATCTAAAAACCTCCAGTTACTTTAATGAAGAATTATTTTCTCTGTTTGGTTTGTTAAGTGAAGTTTCATAGTTGTAATTATTTTAGTTTATTCAATCAAACATATACATTATGTTTTAGTTACATTTAACTTTATCTTTTAAGACTCACTGTAATGATTTACGTTTTTCAGTTAGTAGCTGTACTGTTTTTAAAAGTTATACTCAGATACTTAACTAAATTCAAGCCTTAATCATAAAAAGTTGCAATAATTTTACAAGAACAATTGCCTCACAAATCAATAAGTTCAGGATAATTGTTACATTTAGATAGATCGAACTATAAACAAATAATGATCATATTACTAATTCGATTTATTTATCCAGCACCTTTCATACAGAAAAAATGCAGCACAAAGTGCTTAACAATAAAACCAGAGACATGAAATAAGATAAATAAATAAGAAACAAAGACTTAGGATAAAAGCATAAAACTAACAAAAGGCATACAAATAAGTAAACATAAATAAAAAAGATAAGAGTGTTAAAAAGGGATACAATTAATTAAAAGCAAGATCATAGAAATATGTCTTGAGTTGTTTCTTAAAACTAACAACAGAAGTAGCTTGTTTGATGTGTGGTGGAAGTTTGTTCCCAAACTTTGATGCATAGCAACAGAAAGCTTCTTCCACGAACCTTTTATTGTTAATTGTGTGGATATTTAACAAGACCTTAAACTGATGTATTAGTGTTTTTCCCCCCTTTTATTTGGTATAATAAGTTATAGTTTACTGTAAAATACAAACCATTAACTTATTAATATTTATTGGGACAGACAGAGCCATCTATTTCAGTTATACAAAATATTATAATAATATGGTGATATAACAGATACAACATTCATAACAACAGAACACTATATGATCCAATTGTGTGAGTTTGGATCATCATTGTCAAAAATTAGAGCTGACAAAAAAATACAAATTAAAAAGGCTGTGGTGTTTTATTTTGAACAGCTGTTTTGTTATCTTGAAAACACAAACTACTCCCTACAACTCAAGGCTACATATTTCTTTTTTGATGGAAACAATGCAGCTCTTTGAAGTATGACAACATTAAGTATGAAGTATTCAGCTTATTTTCAATCAACATCTTGATGAGTACAGAAGGAAAGCAGTTATTTAATATAATAGATGTTTAAGTACATGTTCCCCTCATGCACCTCCGGTTGAAAGAGAACAATGCGTTTTCCTTTAAAGTAGAAATGCAGGGTATTGTCCTCTGACCAGTGGTTGGTCTAGTTCACCTTTCACCTCTGGATTCAGTCATGTGTGAAGTAACACAATGGAAACAATCTGAAATCCCCCCCTGTTCTCACAGAATGTTAAAAACTGCTGCAATTTAATCGACCGTGTCTTGTTTAATATAAGGTGATTGCAACATTAAGAAAAACCTAAATATCAATATAATATGCATGTTATTGTAGAAGGTGCACAATTTTCAAAATAAACTGATGTATTTCTGTACCAAACAGTGTACTGAGGAGGGGGGCTAATAAAATGTTTTTTTCTAAGGCCGTCAAACATTTATTTATCTACTTCTTTAAGCACAGAATTAAAAATCGATCAGTTTGTTATTATCATACATTGTTATCGAGCTATAATCTCAATTCATCAATTATGTGGACTTTATTCGTAAACTTTTAAGACATCTCTTTTAAACAAGTTTGCCACAGATCATCCATTGGTACACTGGAAGGGAAAATACAGTTTTAAACATACCTTTGAGTTTGCATATATTGAATAAATGGGTTTATCAAAAAATATTGGTTCTAAAAGGTGAAGAGACATAAAGTATGTGAAGTTTAAACCTAATGCTTGTTTGAATAATAATAACTTTATTTCCCATGTTTCAAAATAAAAGCTACATTTTATTGACAGAGCTGTACATTCCTCTGATTCATATTCCAAAAAATTAAGAACAAAATGGTAATTATAAACTAAGCCACTCTTGATTTTGAACCTTTCTACTTCTGATTCATACAAAAAAAAACAATTAAGAAAACTAAGAACCATATAGTTTTACAGGCCAGTCAACTGTTGCTTTCAAGCTCTGTCGGGAACAGTTAACACCACACAAACAAAATAAAGCAGGATTATGTTTTTTATCGAAAAGACAAACGAAAACAAGCTTAGTTAATTATATTACTGTTGTTGAATATGCAGTAACATTCTAAACCTTTTCTGATTAGTTGTAAAGCAACATTGATATCTCATGTGCTGTGCTCAATAATTACCACACAACAAAACTACAATGACCTGAAGCATAGATCCTGATATATATTCAGCATATAAAAAGATAAGTGTAATAATCTGTATAATCATAATTTGCTGTCTCCATGGCTTCTAAACCAGGATCTTGTTGTTATAAAATGTGTGTCTTTTAACGGTAGATATTCTGACTCATCACATCAGCAGAGGTTCTGTTTCTTGTGTCCCATGTGACGCAGTTAAAGTGAATAAATCCCGGTTTTTGACCTAATTGTTGATGATTCTTAAGACTTAGGACTTACATCAACCTTTATCAGTAACTCAATAGCAAATCTATTCTTCAGACTCAGAGATAGATAATAGATAATAAATGATAATAATTAAATTTTGAATTATATAAAACATCAGATTGTATTGGTAATATCATATATTCAATATAAAATATTTGTTGCATATATTGTATGATGAATTATTATCTTTTGTTTTGTTTTGTTTTGTATTGTTTTGCTTAGTTTTTTTCTTCTCTTCTCTTCTTTTTTTGTTTTCTCTTTGTCTCTTCTCTTCTCTTCTTTTCTCTTCTTTTCTTGTCTCTTCTCTTCTCTTCTCTTCTCTTCTCTTCTCTTCTCTTCTCTCCTCTCCTCTCCTCTCCTCTCCTCTCCTCTCCTCTCCTCTTCTCTTCTCTTCTCTTCTCTTCTCTTCTCTTCTCTTCTCTTCTCTTCTCTTCTCTTCTCTTCTCTTCTCTTCTCTTCTCTTCTCGTCTCGTCTCGTCTCTTCTTCTCTTGTCTCTTCACCTCTCTCTCTTGTCTTCTCCTCTCTTCTCTGCTTTTCTTTTCCCTCCCTCTCGAAGTTTGATCCCCACCCAGCTACCGTAGGTCAAATTCTGTTCAGTCATGGCGGCTCTCCACGGAAACTATATCAGCCTGCCACAATAAAATACAGCAAAGCCCGACATGACACTCAACAACAATTAATCCTAGAAGCCAATGGTGTTACTGCACATTTCTGTATATAATAAACATTATTTAAAACACAACACGAAGTCTAATCCTGATTTTACTAGATTGTTGTTTCCAGAATCTGGCAAACAATGTCTGGCTTCTTTTGTTTTGAAGCTCGACCCACTGGTTTTCCGGTGTAATGTCTGTTTCCTCCTGTTTCGGCCACATGAGGTTAAACTGACATGTTCCTGCTGCAGAATGGATTGATTCATTCATTGAGCGTTAAAAGGTGAGACCAACGTTTTATTATCATCATGATCACATACAAGCGGTTTAGTTTACTTTTGCAGGAAGTGTTACCGGTCGCTGGGAAACAATCAGTGTTTAGACGGAACGTGTGAAGTTGCATGACTTCAGCCCAGGAAGCGACAGACACAGTAAATGTATTAACTGCAGATAGAGATTTGTCTATCTGAAATAATCTATAACATGGTTTAGACTGAAGAGGCAAAGAGACACCAGGTTGGTCGAGCTCTTTATGTCATCATTCAGTTCATCTATTACTGTGTATTGACACACTTATTTAGTATGAATGCTTTTAGACACACAACTGGGTTTGTGAGTTTCAGGTACAAAGAAGTCAGTGTTGTCCATTGCAAGAAATATAAGTAGAAAGATTATTTAGTTTCCTGTGCACATGGTTTTCAATACAGTAATAAAAAGAGTCATAGTCAGAGTGAGAAAACATTACTTGAGAAGATATAACACTTTATTGATCCACACACCAGGGGAAATTCAGTTTGTACAGCAGCGGGATAGTATGACTGAGGTAGAGGAGAGAATGAAAATATGAAAAGGCAATAGAATTAAAAGAAAAAACAGAGTTAGTACATAATATACATTTCACTGTTGAATTGGTTTGTATAGAAATGGTATTGATTAAAGTGAGGTGGCACAGGATGATTGCACGAGCAAGAAAGAAACTGTTCATAGGTATAAGGAGGACACTTATGTGCAAAATATATTTGTCCGTAAGAAATACAAAAACAATAAATAAAAACAGTGCAGCATTCACCAAATACAGATCAAATGATTTACAAAGGAAATATATTGTTCAATAAATAGATAGTCAGGTAATTCCATTTACCCGTGTTCGGTCATTCTGAACAGAATCTGTTCCATTGATCAGGATTCATTAGCACCATGAGGCAACATATCATTGACAGGTTCTGAAATTAATGCATCTTAACCAGAAAACTTAACCTATAAAATGTGCCCGTGACAAAAATACACTTTCTATACAGTCGGCCTATGTATCTGCTCAAATCAAATAAGAATGTCTTATAATCACAGATAGTTTATAAAGATGGATGACATGTCTCTTCTTCCTACCATTATCCATAAATGATGAGAACTACCTTAAATTACAGAAACTATCTCAAACTAGTATTTAGATTGGGTCCATGTCCCATCCAATAACATGGAGGAGGTGTGCAATCAAGACACTTCGGCTTTACTTTTGTGGAGCACTCATGTCATCCATATCATACAGTCCATGCTTAAAACTTGGTCACAACATTTCTTTGTCCTCCATTCATGATTTAGAAGTATCATTATTTTTGCCCCTGGCATCCCTGAAAAAAACTTAGGGATGCCAGGGGCAATACACATCTTGTGTATTAATTGCTTAAATTATTTGCCAATTAGAAATCAGAATTTGTTGACTTAATGTGTATGTTTTCTCTTTTTAGTGTTGCATATTGATGGCTGCCTGTGTGCTGTGTCAACGTGGGCCCAGGCTGCACTGCCTCAGAGGCTTGAGAAAGAATTTAACCCAGGCTCAACCCCTCTATGGCAAAACAGAGGAGGAGGCGGACGAGCAGGAGAGGAAGAAAGGGGCATCTCAGCACCAGGAGGCCTCTCTCCATGGAGGTTACAGGCTGTATTACAACCCGACCTCATATCATCGCTCTGAGAGGAACGCTGCAACCTCCGGGAGCCACACAGATAATGACGAGGACGAAAGGTGTCTCTCCTTTCTCGCACCTTCCTTCTGGCAACAGGGCAACCGCTACAGCGTCAGTTCCTCGCGGCATCTTTCCAGCGCGAAAAACACACTTCTCGACTTAGCTTTCAACAAGAGCTCTGAACCCGAGAGGCCGCCGACAGTGTCACCGTACCACGGACAACCGGTAACTCCGGACGTTAAAGTGGATCCACGTGTTTTCAACAAATGCCGGCCCGAGTATGCCACCATGACCCTTGACCTCACAAAGCGGCCTCACCCAGTAGAATGGGAAGATGTGTCCCCGCTGCTCCAAAAAGTGGCTGTTTTAAAAGGCAGCATGAAGCCATCCGATGTGTCTCAGTTTCTCGTGGAGCTCAGCCGCGTTGCACCGGACAAGACGTCGTTGATAAGGAATAACCAGCGCTTCGTCATGCTCCTGCGATACTCTGTGGAAAACCTGCGCCTCTTCACTGACCTGCAGCTGCTGGAGGTGCTGCAGTCGTTTGTGTGGCTGGAAATGCCCTCGGACCACACGGTGCTCGGGCTGTACGAGACCGAGCTGAGCCGCCGGGCCGACCAGATGACTTTACACCAGTTGCTGTTGGCTGCTGATTTGTGGCGCTGTATCGGAAGACAGGTCCCCCAGTTCTTACAGCACCTCTATGACTCAATCCATCTGTACGTGGGACAGATGGGGGCCCCTGAACTAGTCCAGCTGTTGTATATAATGGGAGAAGGTAGGAAGTGCCCGAGAGGCTTAATCCATCCTGTACAACAGCTCCTTTTGCACCATTTACAGCAATTGTACCCCGAGGAGGTTGGTGTCGTGTGCTTGGGGCTTTTTAAATCCCAAACTTCAATATCTCAGAGTGCAGTGTCCTCCATTGTGGATAAGGCAGTCTCCTCTGTGAGAGAGATGAGTGACTTTGCGATGGTGAATGTGCTGAAGCTCTTGCGGTTCAGTTATTTGTACCACAGAGCGTGGATGGAGGCCATGGCACAGGAAGTTCCTCGACGGGCCCCCAGGATGGGTGTTCAGGGCCTGATGCACGTGGCGTTGGCCTGCTCAGCACTGCATTATCGTAATGATGACATCCTTGTTGCCGTGGCTGAAAGAGTGCCCTCACTCGTGCCCCACTGCAGGAGCAAGGACTCGTGCAAACTGCTCTGGGCCCTCAGCTCGTTAAGGTTTCTCCCAGCTCAGAGTCCGAGCTTCTATCCGAGCCTGACAGAAGCCCTGAGACAGAGGAAGGCAGAATTCCAACGATACCCAGAGCATCTGCTCACTGGTCTGCTAGGCCTGGCCTTTGTCTCTCACTTCCCAGAGGACATGATTGCATTAGCTCTGAGCCCTGACTTTGTCAAGCAAGCGCTGAAAGCAACACAGCTGGAGCTGAAAAAAGACTTGCTGACTTTGGATGGAGCTGTGGCTCTGGAGTTGCCTCAGTGGACCGGGCCACGGTTAAGCCCTGAACTCAGGGAGGAGATAGCTGAGCTGCTGTGGACGTTTGCTCAGTCGGATGTGTGCCACAAACCTGAGGTTCAGGAGGCGGAATCCTCTCTCCAAGATCTGTTCGGAGGAGAGGAGTTTGTGTGCAAGAGAATGATTCTGCCTCACACTCGCTCCATTGACCTGGAAGTTCATCTTGACTCCACGGGAAAGCCGATACCCGTTAACCCAACGTCCCACTCCACCACATTATATCCTGAGAAGGATTCATCTAAAGTAACTTTAAACCAAGGGTGGGGGAAAATGAATCTAGGGGCAACAATAACTGATGGACTTATAGCACAGCTGATGAACTCTAAAACCACAACAGAGCCTTTAACTCCATCTCCTAAGACTACACCTCTTCCCAGAGAAAGACTTGATGATGGGAGACTGTTTGTCACAGGCCTTGACCTGACCAGTGACCTGATAGAAACTCTTACTAAACACAGTGCCCCTGCTGGCTTCGACCCACAGGATGCCAAAGCCACAGTCAAACTGGCAATCCAGGTTTCCAGCAGGAACCACTACTGCTGCCATTCACAGCAGCTGTTGGGTCTTCATGCCATGAAGAGACGACATTTGAAGTTGGCAGGCTACAAGGTGGTGGAGCTGAGCCGTCATGAGTGGTTTCCCTTGCTGAGGAAAAGCAGGGCCGAGAAGCTGGCGTACCTGCACTGCAAAATCTATGACAGTCTGTAATCACTCAAAGAAAACACGTAGATGATGTTGGCGCTCTGAATTCTGGGTAATATTTATTCTGCTTAAGTCTTGTCCAAAGGTCTGATAAGGACAAGGGCAACTATTCCTTTGTCTTCACCTACCACTGATGCTTTTGTACACGTTCAGGATGTTGGACATTTCAAGATATTTTTGTGAGAAGAATGCAAATTAAAAATATTTAACAGAACGCTGTCCTGTTCAAGGTCATGAAGGTTTGCACTAGATTTGCTTTTATATCCCAGGATCTGCAGAAGAAGAATAAATGGAGAAATTTTTATTTTATTTTATTTGACAGATTTCACTCAAGCGTGGGGGTTATTTTAGAGGTCAGTGCTTCTCTTTCAAGTGTAAGGAGATTTCCGCTCCACTTTGTACGTCACAATCACAACGTATTCAACGAAAGGAAACAGTTGTTTACTGGTATTGCTGCTGCTCCCGGACATTCAAACCTGTGGCATAATTTGACAAAAGAAGGTTTATGATGGTCTGTCAGTTTCATACCAAAGGAAGTAAACATCTATGATAGAGATTGTGAATTCAATGCAGCTCCTGATACAGAAGTTACCTCTCACAAAGCTCAGACAGACTGACTTTATCACGGTTTTCTTGCTTTGTAGTAAACGAGGAGGTCAATTCCTGCACTAGTTCAGGCGAATGGCTTTTGTTCTCTGCAAAACCATTTTCCATTTTTATTTCTTCTTACAGTGATGTTTGTGACACTTGTTCTTTTTCATGTTCTAAGCAAAACTGGCAGCTGAGCTCCTGAAGTTCCTCTTACAAGTTGAACACCTTTTATTTGAGTATGACAAGGACTTAATAAAAGCCACAATCCCAGGAGGTATTTTAAATGGCGGCCCTGTCGCAAAGCCTTGTGCGAGCAGAAATGGATGACTCTGTCTGGTCCACCTTTATGTGACAGAATACAACAACTATGTATTTTATATGTATTTTATAAAGAATTGCTGTTGTTGCAGGGTACAGATCCTGAAAATATTCTTATAATATTGATTTTAAACACTTTCTTGCATCTTTCATCCTCTTTCATTAAGCTGGGGTGAACATTTTCAACAAGAGGAAATCATTTGGAGTGTGTGAATATCATGAATCAAATAAACTCTGCAATATCAGGAGCCAAAACTATGTAATAGGAGCTTAACAACAAAAAAAGAACATAATCTAGCACTCATGCCACTATATCATGTTTTGTTAATGCAGAATGGGATTCATATGCCTTGTTATGCAACACTGTAAATACTGCTTTAGAAAGAGGGGGTGTATACTAAGTGGCTGACAGGTCAAGACCCCACTTACTCTGAAAAATGAATCCTTTCACACTGGATTTAACTGATGTTCTCAGTCTTGGCTTCATTTAGATTATATTTATAGCATTAAGAGCTGTATCCACCACAGCTCTTTCTTAATGATGTAAACCTACTTAATTTGAAACTGAGATGTGGCACTTTAATGCAGTGTCCATTTTTTTATTTCAAGTGAAGCACAAACTCGTCTAACTGTCTAAAGTCTAATGGTCTGCACTGAAATTTGAATAGTCATAGAGGAATAACTTATTGCAAGGAGCTGTCAAATACTCCTCATGTTTGTTTATTGTTATATGTTATGATATTGTTTTGATCTTGGTGTCTTCACCTGCCTTATCTTTCCTTTGTGAGCCAGATATTGATAGTGTCGATGCGTTGATCCTTCAAGCCGTCTCAGTTCTGCAGGAAACAAAAAGCAGCTTCAGGGTCTCAAACAAGGAAACATTGTCAAGAAAAAACGTTCTTCAGTGCCCAGAAAACCTTCTGACTGTGCTCGACTAAAGTTCTTAAAACCATCTCAAAATTCAGACTCAGAAATAAGGAATAAATCCTACTGTGGAAAAGCCTAAAACTAACCAATCATGGATTATATATGTCCATTTGTATGTTAATTTTCAAATTAATGCAATAGCAGAAAAGAGTGAAGATATAAAAGTGAATGATGTACAGTGACAAGATAAGAGTCCAGAAATGGTAACATTAACTGTGTTTGTGGGTGTGTACTAATATTTATTACCTCTGTAGGACTTTTGCCAGCAGGAACACTGATCACTGACGTTGGCTTATAGGTTTGAATTGATCCTAATTAAGATTTTAGTTAGGCTCTCCACACTAAATCAAAGTAATGCAAAGTTCTAATTAAGGTCATTTGTGTGGGGGAGCGAAGAAAAAAAATACAGTGTATAATAATAATATATGATGAGTCATTAAAACATAGTAGTAAAAATATGATAATGCATTGATAACTGAAGAAAACTGAAATATGTCTGTTATTGGTAAGGCTGGGAGATTATTTCCTCTCAGGTAATCATGTTCTTTCCCAACAACAATAGAAAATGAAGAAAAGGTGATGAGGTGAAACCCAAACTGCTCCCAAATGATTTCCTGTCAGTCAATTAACAAAACCAATAACCTGATCGTTAGCAATCTAGTTGTTGTGCCTTGAGTTTTCAAGGACACCGACTTTCTGATGAGACCAGAAAACTTCTCTTCACCTCTGTCTCCCTCCTGCATTTACTTTTCTTGCCTCGCTTCCTGCCGGGAGACAAGCAGCTTAAAGGGATGGAGGGGAGCGGATTAGAGGCAAAGACATATTCAGTCAACACTGTGTCTGTTAGCATGTGTGGAAGTGCTCGACGATCCCTCAGGAAGAGAAGGAGGAAGCTGCAGAAAAAAAAAGGGGGTAGTTAAGACTGCAAGGTTGCTCCCTGATCAGGTTGAATACAGAAGAATAAATGGATGGAAGACTGTTGTGCGGTTTGACCTGCAGGGGGCACTCTCCACCAGGGAAACTACACATCAGATCTGACTGACGTTGATGCAATCGCCCAAACCTGACTTCTTTATTTAAATGTAGAATATTTACATGTAACTCACATGGATAAAAATGCAGAGTCTGCATCTTTGTGTTCAGAATACCCACGTTGTTACAGAATAACCTATTCATTCAAGGAACACTCATTTTGCACGTCTGCAACACTTAATAAACATAATTAATTTGCAACAAAGGGGACACAGACACATACCGGGGACAGTAAGTTCATATAATGAGTCGGAGGAGTGTCAGTAAACACCTCTCCTCTTCTTCACAGATCAGAAAGAAAAACTATTAAAAACCATATTTGTGCTCTTTCAAGTTGGTGCTGTCCCCGCAGCTACAGATTTCACACCTCAGAGTGTGCAGGGAGCTGGCTTTTGAAGTGGAGATGATTCACTTTTCTCATTTAGCACCGTTCTCTTTGGATTCAAATGCAAGCTCCCTGCTAGGCCCAAATAGTTCCCTTATACAGTCACCTATAGATAGGGAATCTTTCCTTCTCTCACAGATGTGGTGTCAGCTCCATTCTGTTTTCAGGGGTGACGCTAACAAGGGCAAACATGTTTTGGGAATTGGGACCGCCTGCCTGCCACAGCACACCAGTTTATCAGAGTGTGCCGAGTAATGGGAGCGATTATCGGCTTAGATTGGATCATTATCCGCTGGTTGTATTGTCTTCCAGCAGGCAGGTTCAAAACGCTCCCCTCATTTGTTCATATCTGGCTGATGACGAGACATGTATTGAGTTATTCACTGGCTCCAAACAACAGTAAGTGCAGAGAGAATAATCATTAGGCTTAGATCCTCTTCTTTTTTTCTTCTTTAAGCGTGACCCCTCTTTTCTGCAGTTAATGGAAGAGGCTCTGCCAGAGTGAATGCTCTCTCAGTAATCCCTGTCCTATTTGCATTTCAATTCTTTATGCCTTTTTTTTTCTCAGACCTGCGAGCTAATCCGGCGCAGTCTGAATGTGGCCTATAAGCCTGCGCCAACATTTCTGAAATGATCTCAATGCAGAGATATGTCTGTCTGCCACAAGTCCTTCACTTGGCGTTTATTCTCTCTCTCTACAAAACAGACAAATCCTTATGTCACAGATTCTTTAAGCGTTGATGCAACAGCCGCGCTACCACTCGTCACATAAGAACTCCACTTCAGACCTCTGCAGCCTCCCGAGTGAGGGAAACAGGTAAATCTGTACCTGCAGATGCATGCAAATGATTCTCCCTGCAGAGACACATCCCATTCTGTCTGCAGCACGATGCCACTAGCTACTCAGCCAGTGTGCTGAAGGTGTCTGTATCTCCCTCTCACTGCCACATCCCTTTTTGACCCCTTCAATGGCATTCAATAATGGGCCTGGATCCCCTTGCCTTTAAGATTCCAAACACACGCCCGCTCGGCTAAACCCCCAAGTGCAGCGGGGACCAGACTGAAAGGGAGCGTCTGCATTCAGCGCTCGTCCTCGCTGCTATTGATAGACCTTTATTAACTTAACTCCGATCAAGATTTGTAGCCGGGGTATCTCATTCATCAGAGGATAAACCTTCTCACCTCAAGGACGCAGTGGATTTGGCTGGGTTTTGATTGGTGCTGTTGCTTTTTTCCTTTTGTTCCTATTAAAAAAAAAGGTAATGTTTGGGGGAAATGTCATGCGCGGTTACTCAAGCCACCACTCCTCCTGGTTTGAGAAGTACAAGATATGACCGTCCACGCACGGCTCTGATATTCTATTACATCATTTGACATGACATAGCAGCAGGAGGCCAAAGGTTAAGGATGGATGAAGCTAATGCATACTATCTATAGGAACATTAGCAACCGGACCATGAACAGATCCATCATGGCCAGGAGGCACAACAAAGAGATGGAAGGAACAGTAATGATGATAAATACGCAGCCTGGTCACTCAGTTCAAACGTGAGAAACAGAAATAAACATTTGCGAGAGAAATGCCATTAATTAAAGCTTGTGCTGTTTTAGTTATAAACCCTCTCAATCATACTGCAGAGACTATTCTAGGCTTTTAAAAAATGAAGATATTATTGCAATGTGTTTTCAAGCTAATTAACATTATGTGACCTCCCCCTTCTCAGTTTATGTGTGAGAAGTTCAAGATGACACTCGTGCAAGCAGCGTCACGTTGCATAACCGCGTCGCTGTCCCTCTGAAGTTGTCATGTGGTCACACAGATCGTTACAGCTCAGAGCAGGATTGATGTGTGTTTGTGTGTGTGAGAGAGAGTGTGTGTGTGTGTGTGTTTGTTTGTGTTTGTGTGTGTGTGTAGCACTATGATACAGCTCCACTCTGGGGTTTGCAGGGAGGTCGGTCCATTATAATACCTCATGATCATGTAAATACTGTCGGCACATCAGAAGACTTTTCAAGGTCGGTTTTGGTTTTATTGCACGACACACAACAACATCGCGTGAAGGTTGTTTTGTTTTGTCCCCAAAGCAAATCTCAATTTTGATATCATATTTGTCTTTCCCTATTTTTAGCGGAAAGCCAGTCTGTACACTGTAATTGCTTCTGTTTTGTAGTTTCATTGTTTCTGATATGGGTTTGCTGCTGTTGGCCGGCTGCCAACACACAAGACTTTACAGGAAATGATGGACATTTTAGAAATATGTGGGAGCACTGGCGGATCCAGATTTACACAGAGGGCCCAATTATGTGTCCAGCATCCATGCACAATCCCTGATTCAGTAATGTGCACATTTAAATCCTTCCTGTTAGTTCTATTGGCTTTGAGCGAAGCCACACATCATTGATTATATTTGAAGAGTTGGTCCCTATTTGAGCACATTCTGTACTTTAAAAAAACAACAACAATAAATAAAATAAAAATGACTTAACAATTGTCGCTGTTGTTGTTACAAAGTGTCTAGTTTATTAAAAAAGGCCCCTGACCCTGTGTGGGAGGCAACAGACAGTGTCAGACAACATAAAACATGAATTTTCAAAACATTCTAAAGACAGAGAAACACAGAGACTATAGAGAATGTTAAAACAATAAATGCTTAAAAATGGTTTAAGCTCAAATAATATGATTACAAAATAATAAATAAAAAGACCATTAACATATGGTTGAGGTGACATTTTGACATTGTTAAAGCAGTGATGCAGTGGCTGCAGCTGATTGGTCTTTGAGCCCACAGGGACTCAAAGATTTCAGTTTACTGGCCAGTTGAAGTCAGTGCAACAGCACCTAATGAACCAGATACAGTAAATCTGTTACTAAATAACTGGTTTCCACTGACTCCGGCTGGAAAGATCTCTTTAGCTGCTGTAACTGTGCTGCTCTGTTCACCAGCTTGTTACTGCTCACTGCCATTCGAGGCTGAAGAGAGCGGTGAGAGATTTGGGTTGTAAAATCCTAACGATGAGCAGAAGGATGCTCAAAGGATCTGAGGGAAAACCGGGTGATAATGATCTTATAATCTGTCTTCACAGGTTTCACCTTTCACATTACACCTGATTATTTTCTAAAAATGAAATGTAATCTGTTAAAAAACAAGAGAAAAATGCTCAATTTAACACCTGTTTACAAGGATGTCTTATATTCTGTTGATTGTTAGGACTTTTTCAATCGTTCATTCCCCCAAAAAATAAATCAATCATATTTATTTGAAAAATTTATCTCACAGGGCTTAAAAAGGTGCGACCTGAGTAAATACTGCCGAAGAAATAAGAAGCTAAAACCTCAGAGAGAGTTGCAGGTGAGGGATCCTCCCTCCCAGGACGGACAGGGGTGCACGTCAGAAATCAGTTCAACATATCGTCTGAAGATGAGAGACCGTAGAGGAGTTGTAATTTTGACATGTCACGCAGGAGACAAGGATCTTCCTCAGTCAGAAGAGCTTTAGTAATTTACAAGGAACAGAAGAGTAGGTCTGCAGCAACTATGTTCATATAAAGACTTGGGATCTTTTCTATCATTCAAATGTGAGTCAACAACAGAGCTGAGTTCACCTACTCTATTTCCAACACAAGATCATCTTCCCTCAGAAGGTTTCACTCCATCTAAAGGTAATCAATGTTTCATGGTGGAACAGACTTCGGACTTTCAGAGTAATGTTCAGGCTGCCACATGATCAAATACTCCTTCGATCCAGCCGCATCCTGCGAATCCCTCATTATGTTCAGACGGATTAAATGTCACAGTGTTCGGAAACCAAGATTTTCTGTTTCCAAAAGGTCAGGATGCCCTCAGTTTAGGCTATAAATCGTACTGCTTAAATATCAGAGTCGCTCCATTACTTCACAAATATTACCATATGCTGTGATTAGAACTAATTACAGCATCGTGAAATAATTCTATCTCATAGGCTCCAAGCATCATGATTTGTCTTTATCTTTATCAAATTTACCAAACCTGGAGCACTTGGAACCTTTAACGTTTGACTAATTCCTTTCCAACCCTTCCTTCCGAATGTAAGAAGGGGAGTAGTTATGTTCTGGTGATTAGACACCATGGAATTCAGGGACTGCACAACATGATCAATGACTCTTACTTTGGCCACATTGAGTAAAAGCTCAGTGGACCAGAAGTTCTTATATAAGGATATAGAGCAATGTCAGGGTCTCATATGAATATGTTAATCTATTCCAGGGCATTGGGCCATTACTTACAGACACAGGCAGCGTAATGGTCCTTAAGACACGCAAGGAGCATCTGTAAAGTGTACATTGATTAACTATTTATTGATAATCTTTACATGAACCTGCTTTTAAGGTTGGTCGAGGAACATGACGGAAAAACTAACATAGTCTCTATTTCTCCTTATGTGGTTAAGTAAGTTTTAAAGTTGTTATCACCATACTGCAAAAACTCAAAATCTTGCCAAGAATATTTTTCTAATTTCTAGTCAAAATATCTAATCACACTTAAAATGAGACTAAATCACCTAAAAAGTAAGATCTAAGCAAGATAAAGGAGCTTGTTTTTAGACAGTGCATCTTGTATCTTGTATCTTACCAAGAGAATTTTGTCTTGTTCCATTGGCAGATTTTTTGACTTATTACAAGCTTATTTTTGCTTGTAATAAGTCAAAAAATCATACTGTTTGTTCATATGTGAGAAAGACCAACATGAAATAGTTAATATCATATTTTCATATGCGCTAAATCCAACTTTGGATATGATGAACAATATTAAATTGCATCTCAACAGACTTTCTTAAGCATTTTACCTCAATCTTTTATAAAACAAATATACTGTGTGTCGAATATTCAATTTAACTACTACTATTATCTACTGTTAATATAATACATTTTTTATTTAAGAGCATCATGTATGAGGTTTATTTGAGATGAATACACAATATGTATTTATAACTTACATATAATTAAACCCTGAAATATTAATAAAGCAATTATTGGAATACTGGAGGCGTCTCTCATTGTGTTATAGACATTGAACTTCCTGGCTAATGCCATTATGTGACTATGAATTAATGTTAGCACAAGGTTTCTCTGTCTGACAAAAGTATAATGTATTTATATTATGCGTAATTATATATTTTTTGTGCTATGATGAATTGAAGCAGAAATGTCACAAAGAGGTGATGCACCACCTACAGGCAGAGAGAGACGCTCCATCACTCCCCTGACATCGCACAAAAATGCTGCAAAAGCATAATCAGAATGTGTCTCATAAAATTAAGGAATGTATTATATATGTATTATCCTTTAATGGTGCCTAGCCAACCCCTGAGCATAAATTAAACCTGTCCACTGGCTCTTAAGCACACGGAAATCATCCTCTGCTTAAATGGAATTCATATTTTAGTCAGTAATTAGACCTGAGTTACCCTCGTAGACAAATTTAAAGTGATGTCTTAATGATTGCGTGATGATTAAGTACATTATCTCCGACAGTCAGGAGTCAGGTTAAGATGTGAAGGGGGGGTGGGAGCAATTGCACACACACACACACACACACTCACACAAACAGGCAGCACACAGATAAACGCACACACTGGGAAACACTGCTCCCAGTGCTTTTTGTAAATGAATTCTGTCCCTACAACATTATATCATCAAGAGACATGCTGATGTCGGCATTCGGCATCAGACGATGAAAGAGCCGGAGAAATTTAAAATCTTTCCAGTGTTCCAACTCCTGTTCGTAAATAATTGATGGATTTTACAGTACATTCACATTGGCTTGACATTGCAAAACATTGTGCTCGGCTGCACATTATTGTAGAACATTTTCCATTTCATGACCGGGGCAGAGAGGGGGGAGAGAGAGATGGAAATACTCATGATAATGGTGTATTGTAATGTCTGTGGTATTCATTACTTTCTGAGTCATACCTACCTTATGGGAAATAAGGACCAATGGCCAATTGGATTGAGTCGTGTGCAGGGGAGGCATTTTCCAGGCTACACTATAGCTGCTAATAAAGTGATATCGGACTAAAATGAACCTTTAAAATCTGTTGTTCTTTTCTCAAACACGCCGGGACAAACAGTGAAGAAGAAGATCTACCGAAAAAGGAAAAAGGACAAATGTCAGAGTATACAGAGAAGATTGAAAAATAGAAGCTATTTTAAGTTGCTCAGAAATGTCAAGTGTTTGCTGTCTTGTCTTGCACAGACATATTCTTTTACTTTCCCAGAAATAATGAAGAGAAAATCAATGCCACTGTGGGAGTGAAGGACATTTTCCTGTTGTTTTGTTCCCTGGCTGTGTAATGTGTTTTGCACACAGACTTGGAGCCAGCGCAGGTTTCCACATGCTGCTGTCAAACCCACATATTTAATGGATTTGACTACATGGAAGCCCGACGTGCTTGACCTCATTCTTGGAGGATTGATGCATTATGGGATGCTTGTGTTCAGGAGAGGAGGTTTTTAATGATTTCCTGACTTTGTGGCTTACTGCTTATCATCGCATCCTTCTGCTGATTAGGCCGCGTCCCTGCTTTAATCCAGACAACTTAATTATACAGGAGATGTCAGGCTTCCAAGGACGCTCTCATTCCGAGTGTGGTAAATCCAAGTGTGAATATTTGATGTCGCCATCGTTCTTTGCCACAGAAATTCAGACTCATGGGAAGGGCAGGGGGGCGTAAAGGCAGAGTAAACATGATCCGTGCATGAAAAAACATCAAGTTCAAACAATAATAATCTGAACCACACATACATCCAAATATTTAGCTAATGTACAGCGTTGAAAACAATACTTTTATAATATCTGTAAATAAAGCAATGAATGTGGGAAAACAAACCTGCTGCCGCCATCTGCATCATCACAGCAGGTGTTGTATGAATAAGAGGTTGATCAATGTTGATAACGTGGCTTCAGTCCCAGTAATGAAATTGTAGCACAACATTGTACAAGAAGTGGTGTAAGTTTCCATGGCAACCAACTTTCCCCCCCCTGCCTGACTGTTTTCCACTGAGTGGATTTTGCTTTGATCGAGTAGCCAGTAGCTAGGTGAGGAGCTGAACTGTGTTATCACCCCAGGGAGATTTCTCCCAGTGAGAAATAAAAAAGAAGAACCTGTCAAGATCGCAATCAGATCCCTGGATGAAGGAGAGGAAACTGTAAGCAATATGAGGAAGTATTTCATCCTCATTTAACTGAACACAGGGACAGGAAACAACATTCTACTTCTATTATACTTTTTGTTGTTGTTGTATGGAAGTTCAGAATTTCTGAATTAAATCGACCCTGTAAATGTGCACCTCCTTGCAAACTCAGGTATTTCCACGCATGCAGGGATACGCGATTAATTATTAACCGACATTGTGAAATCTAAAATAGTGTCTTTGAATAATTCATGTAAGATTCCTATGAGTTTTTCATCATGAACCGGTGGCAGGAGTGATTTGTTATACCGCACGCCTTTAAAGAATAAGTATTAATTTAACATCACTCTAAATGAACTGTAATAAGCCCGGTGTGCGGAGGAGCGGCGTGGTGAAGCGGCTCTGAGGAGGTGGTTCAGCGAGCTCAGCTGCAGCAGGTGGCTCTGGTGTTAAAGAGTAGAGGAAAATATTATTTATCTGTTGATGCTTTCCAGAGGGGAGATCCCTTACTCACTAACTCACTTTCACATTCTCTCTCATCGTGTTGCACCGACAAAAAAAACAGGAGAGTTTGAACTAGGAGGAGATTTAATGAGATTTTCCGAGCATAGGCACTGATGGATATTGTGTTAGTTAAGTGATCTGTGATCTGAGTGTGTGTCGGGGCCTGCAGTCACCTGAGTTGTTGTAGCTGATGCTGCAGAGGCACATACAGCTGTGTTCACCGTTCATCAGGGATTCTCTATTGTGTGTTCTGACCCTTTTTTTTTGTGCAAACCTCAGCTCCATTTGTGATGCTGCTCCCGAGCCTGAAAACGTCTGAGCTGCTTTCAGATTTTGTTTGAGGATGATGTATGATGGAAAAACATTATCCATCCTTTGGAGATACTGTGTAGCTTTATAGCCTATGTTGTTATTGGGAATATGTCAGGGGTGATGAGGACTGAAACTCATCATGTGCAAAAGTCTGAATCGTGCATTGCCAATGTAGAATGTCAGAGATATTCAAGTGCATTTCAGATTTCACAGCTTGTCTGCTGAATATTTTTTTATGACAATCATCGAATGTTTATTTCAGCTTTACTTCTTTGAATTTCTATGCAGATTTCTCGAATTAAACGAATTAAAGAGAACTTGCCCAGATAGCAAATGGATTTGTCCCACTTCAGGCAATGATGCACCGCCTCTTGTCTGCTTGTGGACCTGCACAAAATGGATGTGAGCTTAATGTGGCCCAAATATCCCAAAACAAATCGGGGCCATTTTTGGCACACATGTGTTGCTCTAGGAAAATTGTAATCTGGATGTGAACCTAAAGTGGCTCATGTGTTAAATGATGAATATGGCCCAAATAGCACAAAGCAAATCTTTGGCACCTCTCATTGACATATGTCATAACTATGGCTTACTTGTGGCCCAGATCTGGCAAACAGGAGTGGAGCCGTCATTTCATGTGGTGTGTGGGCCGGATGTGGGATGTGTGGGTTGGGTGGGTTGTGTGGGATGTGTGGGTTGTGTGGGTTGTGTGGGATGTCGGCTAAATCTGGGCCAAAACAATATTGCTGTGTGGGCGGGGCATTTCGAAGCCACTATTTGCAGATTTCATTCCTGATGTTTTGACAGTAAATGCCTCCGTGTTTGTTTGAGGAAAAAAAAACGTAACCATCCTTGTCAAAAGTGCTGGCGTCTTAACGGTGGTTGGGTGGACATATTTGACGCGTCTTTCTGGGAAATCTGGGAAATCTCGGCAGTCGCCCGACAATAGCTTGTCAATTATCCAGTCAACGGTGAACGGCGGAAGCAGCGTCTTACATAAATCGCGATGAGCTTCATCAGTATTTCAGCTGACACATAAAGAGCTCTGGCAGAGCGGCTCTCAGTCTTCTGGCTTGTTAGTAGTTGGTACTTAGGGAACTCGAAAGAAGGGTTTTGATGCACTCGCCACCGGCCTAAAGCACACAGGCCTTCAGCAGATAATGCTTCCCAGTGTGTTTAATGAGGAAAGATATGAATGGTCAAATGTAGCTAATGCTGAGGAATTAGCTTACCACTCTTTGATGTGCTGCTTTTTGAATATTAATGATTTTCATGACCTATTTGCTTCTGCACTTTATGGAAATTCCTGATGGCCTTGTTGCCCCGATGCTTTCACAGAGGATGCTGTCGGCACAGCAACGATATAATTAACAAGCGAGTGTGTGCACGGGTCTCGCAACAAAACTCAAAAATCTGACTCTAACAACACATTCGCTGTTCTTTTTGGATGCCTGAACAATTGTGAAAATGAACGTCAAAGTCCCGATCTCATTATACTACAACAAATACAAGTCAGGGCGAAGACATTTGCTTGACAGCTTGTGTATGGCAGGGCTCCCTAAGGTTCAGAGGAAAGCCGACACCCCCCCACCTTGCCATCTGTCTCCATCCATTGTGGCTCGTTGTTCATCCCATGAGCGTACTCGGAGCGCAGAGAGACAGAAACACGGAAAAGTGCTTTTGAGGACCACAACGCACCCTGAGCCTGTCACGAGGGTTGATGCCATGAGAGTCTTGTTGTTGTGCAATGAACTCAACACTTCCGCAATAATTATCGTCTAGTTTAAGTGTAATCACGTCTGACCAGCCACCAGCTAAGACACAGGAAAGTTATTTTGCAGGTTTTTGGAAAATGCTGTTTACATCTATATATATCTATATATATCTATGTGGTTGACCGAAAGATGGGATCATACATGATGAAGTTCTGCCAAGGTTCAATAGAAAATCTGTCAATCTGCACTTAATCGTACACTCTGAAATCAGTTCCCTAAACATGCCTGATGATTAATGATTATATACTATAATATTATTATAATAATTGTAATTATTTCCAACTAGATGCACCAATTATTTCCTGGGAAATCAGTCAAAATGTTGAGGAAAACATCAAAACCTATCTTGCAATGTTAAAAAAAGTGAAAAAAAGAAAACTGGATCCACACCAACATTCAATGGGTTCTCACTGAGGTCATGCCCCATCCCTTAAAAAAGTTTCATGGAAATCAGTTGAGCAGTTTTCGCGTAATCTTGCTTAAAATCCTACAAACATACAAACTTACAATCATAGATTACCTTAACACTTCAAGCCTTCAGATTATTTACCACAGATTGATTTATTGGAGCTATTCACATTATCTTTTAAAATGTGCCCAACACGCGATGACGTACAACAAGACAAGCAGCACGACATTTGCAGAAATAAATGGTCGGTAATAAACATGGAGGCTACAGATGTGGGTGTTTACGGTTACATTTGTAAGTTATTGTGAAATTGAAGCAGGCGTTTGTGGAAGCAGAGGAAGAGGAGAAGAGAAGAGAAGAGAAGGAGAGATGATAGTTGGGAGTGGTGGTAATGTGAACTGAATGACTTCAATGACACAGATTCCAACCAAAATTGCAGGATGTCAAGAGCTACTTTCAACTCCAGGGGTGAAAATACAACCTCCTTGGTCGATGGTAATGAATGAGCAGCAGGATAGAGATAGAAACACAGGGATTCAAAAATAACTAGCAGGTATTTGCATTGTTACGAGGCGTCTTAAAGATAAGAGTGATTTAAGTGGACAACCGCCCTTGTCAGGGTTTATGTTGCAGTGCTTGTTGAACCGTGTCCTGTGCTGTTAAGTTACCGAACAAGACGCCGACAGCAAGATGCCAAGTGCTTGGTGATGAGGGTCACATAGGTTCTCCTGTCACCCTGAATGTTTATTCTGCTGCCTTGTCCTTGAGCAAGACACCAAATCCTTATCAGCGTGGGGGTTTGCATCATTTATCTGACACTGGCGCCGGCGTAAAAATACTGCATATCCAAAGAGAAAACAGAAGCTAAACAGAGCTTTTACTCAAATTGTCTCACACTGTGATTAATCTGTATTCAAACAGGAATAAACTCAATAAGAACATCCAATAATTCCTGAAAGCTTCATCTTATCAGCTTCACATTTGGCAGGGGTGTTTCTCAGGGTCCAAGGAAGTGCAGTGTTGAATTTGGTGCAATTTGGACTCATGATACGTTCAATACTATTAAACTATTCAACAGCCCAATTACTGCAGGGGACATTTTCTGTTTCATACACAAAGCTGCAACCACCACAGCCCAAGCAAACAGGTTTAAAACAGGTAGTGCACCAGTTAAAAATATGTCCATCACCGAAAATAATTAATAGCGCTACCAACTTTGTATTAAAATGGAAAACTAATGTCAAATGAAGACAGCGAAGGTGCACCACACTCACAATCCATTTAACCTTGGAACACACTTCTACAGCTACATGCACTGGACCACAATAGTTAGATAAGAAGCACCAGCCGGTCTTTGCTGCAGTGCCCTCAACTCGAGAGTTATGATTGAGGTTCTGGAGATATAGTATTTGAAATGCACAGTGCTGCAGTCGAAGCCTTTTCCAGTTACTTTGCGAGGGAAGTTCAGTTCTCACAGTATAGAGCTAAAAGCTGAAGTAGAAAATCAATGATAACCTTGGGAAGTGTGAACTAATAAAACTATTTCAGAAATAACCAAATGACACAGTTATATCCAAGAGTTTTATCTCTGCACTGTAATACTGCACTGGTTCTATGCTGAGCTGTTATCACTGATTCTTCATCTGATGTATAAACTCCCACTGTAAAGATTAATTGTGGATTAAACATCGTTATCAGATAGAAGACACGACGGAGGCGATAATGCATGAACGCAATTTAGTCATTTGTTGCAAATTAGTCATTTGTGAGAAATGTTCTCAACAGTAAAATGGGAGAATAATTATTATAATTAGTTTAGGTCTTGAAAGGTGGGATCAGATTAACTGCTGCTTGTCAGAGCAAGCCGAACACGTTCAGCATTAGCAGGCGAGCGGCGAGCTGCCGTCCTCCAGTTGTCAGTTTGCTTTTTCGGAGACGGCTGCAGGAAAGAGAAGAAGGAAATGTGCAACAGTGCAGCAGAGGCTGAATTTAAATTCATCCTGCCACAGTACAGTCTGTAATAGTCCACTCACACTTCACAGCTCTTGACTCAACAGCTTTACAGCAAAGTCAGATTTATCACGGTGTGTGCGATTATGAAATTATGACGCTTGTAACGAATAAATGCTCTGAAATCTACAAAATGAATGGTTTTGTCCCTGAAAATATGACTTTATTTGATAAATAAGGCCGTTAAAACCAGTTGCTGGTGTTTGTGCTGTGGCTGGTCATGTGTAATCTTGCCCTTCAGCTTTGTTTAAGTGGTCAGTTGTCTTTGCTTCTACAGAAAAGCCATGCCCTTTGCAGAAGTCTCTTATCTTGAGTATGCCGTTATTGTTCAGGCAGCTCTGCTTTTTCATTGTGCCTCTCTCGACTGAATGAGGAAACACGAACAAGGCCTTTTCAGGTCACATCTTTTCATATCAGGAGGAGACATGAGGGATACACTGGTGTGCTGCGTTTATAAATAAATCCACCATGAGACAAAAAAAAACCATCTCTCTTTTGTTTCCACACAAAAACATATTTTATAACAAATTCACTTACAAAAGTATGCCGTCCATCTGGTCCTGTTTGTTTTCATTATAAATTACAGGCCAAACAACCGTGTCACTCTGTTATTGCAGCTCTTGTGACACTGCAGGCCAACAGACGAGGACGTGCCCTTGATGTGCTGAAGAGCCACGAGGAAAATGGGGGCTGATGAAAAAGGGTGCGGGTACGGGGCACTGGGCAGAGGTTAATGCGAGATGAGCGACTCTGCAGGGCAGCATGAGCTGCACAGTATGCTGGCGACTGAAGGAAGGAAAACATGATATTCAGGGTGGAATATATTCAGGGGAATATTTAGTTATTTATCTTGATGGTGTCGGGAAATCTCAGCCAACAGTTTGAGCTGCGAAAGCCTCTTATAAACATCAGTTTGCTGTATTCTCAACACTACAATTTATTTTGCATTGTGCCAAAGCTTTTATCTTTGGTTTATGGGGAATATCACTCTGGTGTTTAGTGTAGAGGAGTATAAACGGGGGGGATGAGGGAGGATTTTGTCACTTTTCTCACTCATAAGCCCGGATAAGCCCTCATAAATATTACTGTGTTTCACGCGTGCTGTTTCCAGTTGTTGCAAATGTACTGGCAAAGTTGAGCACGTCCCAAATTCTAAATCCTCATCTCTAGGTTTTTGTAAACAGCAGCCAAATCGCAGCAGCATGTCATTTCTATTCAAATCAATCCAAAAACAATGGGGCGACCCGACATGCATCGTTTACATGCACACTGGACACAGATAAATGACAGTTTATGTTCTAGATGGAACACATGAATTATTACTGAGGAGCTTAACTTGCTTGTGAGGAATTGCGGAAGGTTTCTTTTTTATGACAAAGAATCTTTAAAGAGGAAAAGAGGTCATAAAGGTATCGCCACTTGACTGAAGCCCTTGAGCATGAATACACTCTGAGTCAATAATTTATGCACCCAGACACACATATTCATACACACACACACACACACAGAAACACACACACACATGAAGGGAAAGAGGGAGACAGAGAGAGAGAGAGAGAGAGGGAAACAGAAGACTGGAAAAGCTTCAGGGACAGAAACAGTCTGAGACTAACAACTGGAAACCATACATATGTCGCCAGATGTGAGATTCTATTTTTCTCTCCGCTGTAAAAGAAGCAGAGTTTTTTTCATTTTTTTTTAAAAAGAAGGACGTCTGACTCAGAGGTATTTCTATAGAGCTTGCTCTCCTGATGTAAGCAGGTAGTGGAGGTTTTTGCTCTTGGTGAATGCTTACAGTCACACGCTCTCTTCACGCAGCCTGACACATCTCTTCAAGCTTACATAATACAGATCTGCCCTAATTTCCCCCTCCACAGCGAATCCGGGGTCCTCAAGAAGCTGAGCCACACGAAAACCATCGGCCCGAGTCAAAGGTCGTCCACGCGGCCTGGGCGTCTTATTGAAGTGGACACTCCTCAGAAACGGATCGTGCATTTAACGGTCAGGCACAGACGCAGCGGGGGGGGGGATGGATTTCCTGCGAGTCGTCTCTGATCTTGTCCTAAACAACGTGAGCGACATGCAGCATACAGTGATCACACATCTGGGTAGAATCAGAGGTACAAATGAGATTACTCAGTGGTGGTGTGTTACCTCTTGTCCCTGAACAGTGTCTATCTTTTTTTTTCTTTTCGGTGTCAGGTAATTGGATGTTTCCATGGATACTGGCTCTCCTGAAAGCGCTGTCTGGGAAGAATATGGTTTCACTCTAAGTGGCGGCTGCCATATGCATGCAGATGTGTGCATATTGCACAGTTATAGCCATTTCCAATTCTCTTATTCCAGCTTCAAACAAAAGGAATATATTCATCTTGCATGCGATTGGGATGGAGATCAAACCTTTTGAATTCAAACTTCAGAAACTTAAATTCGGTGTGTGTGCACATATTGTGATAGAGCCCCGGGCGTGTTCTGCTGCCGCTGTTTGTGCAGCTGTTTGGGCACTTTGGGGCATTTTATAATTATCAAATTTATACAGGAGGGAAGGGATCATTTAAAATGTTTGTCAAAATGTCTGTGGGTGAAACTATGGCAACCAGAAAGTAATTTGAATGCCATCTCCATGTTGATTATATAACTCGGCGCCTCTTGTTATTTTCCGTTGGCCTAATTGAAACCATGACAATGGCGTTATCTGAATATTTGACTCTGAGATTTTAATTACAGTAGCATTCTGAAAAAAATGCCAATGGGGTTTTTGTGTGGCATTTTAAACTGTGTCCCCGGAGGTGCACTGTGACATGTCCTGTATGTGCCACACTGAGGGAACACACAAAACAAGGCTGCGTCAAATGAATGCATATCTTTTATTCATCAGCTAACAGCTAAAGAAACAACACACTGTAGATATATTTACCCCACATATTCCTAGTTGCACTGGTTTTCTTTGCAGTATGAGAGCAGGTATTTTTCTTTTCAGAGCCGACACGAGTTGGAAATGCTGATGAACGTGTTCTATTTACAAATAAGAGGTTGACATTGAGAAAAAAAAGAAATCTGTGTTATGTTATCATATGAAAACCAATAAACAAAAGGAGTAAGACACTGACTGGAGCTCTTCTCCTTTGCAAATGCATCATCCCGGGATAGTCACATTTCTTTTTGGATACAAGTATTCACATTCTCATGTGTGACAGATAAAAATGAAATAATAAAGATTTTTTCATTAATTACAAAAATATACAAGAAAGAAATAAAAAATACAAATTGCTTATATATACAGTGCATACTGATTCCATTGCACAGTAGCTCTAACAAAATTGCAACAAATAAAATGTTAAAATTCTTCTCAGAAGGATTTTTTCTCTGATTGCAAAGGCAACACATTACTCGCCCTGTACAGATTTGTTATTACCTCCGCCACGAAGGTAACGTTTTCACCCCTGTCTGATTACGCAAAATCTACAAAACGTATTTCTATGAGACTTGGTGGAAGGAGGACAATTTTGGAATCCAGGAGTTTTTATTTTCACTGTCTGAAACAATTTGAGATATTTTTTATATTTTCTCCAATTACCAGGGAATAATTCATGGATCCTGCAGCCTGATTGACTTCCAGGGGCCTGTTGGGCCTTGGCGGAGGTACATTTTATTGTTTTCACACTGCACTAGTTTGATTGTACAAAATTTACAATTCAAAACTTCACATTTCAGACTAGTATCCAAATACCAGCCACTGTTCACAATTTAAAAAAACACGGTGTTTATGCGCATGTTTGCAGGTTTACAGTGTTGTCACCACTAACTTCACAGCAACATAATGATACAAAACAAATTGTAGCACGTTTCATCGCAACAACCCCCCCGTGCAGGTTCACACCACCATGCAATCACTTTGTGGATTTCATTTAATTTGTTCTGCGGAATTTCCAGAGAGCAGAGACGGGTCAAGTGACAAAATAATCACAGAATGACAGAGAAATGTGAAAGGCAACAAACCAAGACTGTATCCTTGATAAACTCGGTGACTAATGCTGCAGTGTAACACTCGGTGACGTGCTGACAGGGTCCAGATACACCATGTCCACTAATTAGCTGAGCTAAGATGACAGGCTCAGTGCATTATACTGCATGGGATGTGAATTTACGCCGTGTATTAAACTCTCAGGGAAAGTCACATTTTCTTGGCTTACAGTATTGACCCAGAAATTGGTTAGACTGCATTATGACTGGATGATGTGCTTACTTTCCTTCGGAGCATTGGACATGTTCATGCATAAACATGACTCCACTCATTCAGCTTCCGCTTTTCATTTTGTTGTGCTTTTCAGTCCAACAGCTAAAGCTCTCGCACCCCATGTGTAGCAGCACATATCAATCCTCCGTAAAGAGAGAGAGAGAGAGAGACTGCCAGATTTCAAAACATGGAGAAAAGATGAGATAAACAATGATGAGTAATGATGCCGTGTTTCTCATTCCAATGCAGTTTGTACAAAATCATATAAAGTTTCAGAAAAGCATGAGCTGTGGGATTGTCTAAGTATAATCTCTGTCTCTCTCTATATATATATATATATGCATAGTGCAACATTATTTTTCTACCATGTGTTACTTGTTTGGATGCAGTTATCAAACCTACTTCTATGGCTCGATGCACGTGTTACCATGGCGTGCATTTCAGAAAGTGACATCGTTGTTGACCTGTAGAAGTCAATAGTGCATTTTCTTTCCAGAAGAAAAAGGAGGAAAGAAAAGAAAGAACAGCCAAAAAAAAATCAATATCCACATTTGTTTGTATAAAAATATGCAGTCATTTAAAATATGTATACATGAGCCTGAGGCTCATCCACGATTTAAAAGTTTTAAAACTCAAACAGAGGAGTATTTGACTCTTAATGTATTGTAAATGTGATCAGATGCATTTTAACTGGAGGACATTTTCAGTTGTAGCCAGACTTAATGAAGAGAGCATGTAATGGTTTTAATATAACACAGGATAGTGTTATCATGTCCTCTTATGGGTGTCAAAGTTTGCATACGCTGATCAGCTGATTCCTGTAGTATTTGGTCGTGGCATGAATGAAGACACTCACCATACGTCATGAATTATAAACAGCAAGTGTGTTTTCAGGCTGCGTGTTCATGTAAAAATCCCAGAAAATGCATTTGCACACATATGTGACATTTAAAGCTTATTTCTCTTTCTGTTTGGATAATCCTTTAGTTACAACATTTCCGTGAACAGATAAAATACTGACGTTCAAACCAATACATTGTGTCTTTAATCCAAAAGTGCTGGAGATGTGGAGGGAGGCTCACAGGGGAACACCACTGATTTTCACAGATTACCCTGTGGTACAAGCAGCAGGTTGCTTCGGGTTATTTTTAGCACACACACACTAATTATTCTTGTCCAAATCCGCAAACACGAGAGCACAAGAGACATACTGGCCTCATAAGCTGTGATTTGAGATAATGCATTAGAATATGTTGCATGATCTCATGGTTTAGAATGTTCTGATCCCAGAGCTGTGCGTCCTGTGAGAATAAACACCTCTGTACATGACTGGCTCACAGTGCGTCGTCAGAGGACGCGTGGGCACACAGGACTCTTGTTCCCGCCTACGCTCCGGTCACAGATAGATTCACTTGGAGAATTAATTTGTTTTAGTCTCATGTGTGAGTTTCATCGTGAATAAATTGGAGGAGGAAAAAAACTAAAAAACTGAGCTCGGAATCATGCACATGTTTGCAACACAAACCTGGTTTATTTTGGGAAGAGAACACGCTTCATTGACACTTTAGAAATACAGCTAATTTCACTGGTAAAAGCTTCGGTCTCACATCAAGTCAATGAAGCGGCTCCAGGATGTGTTTTATGATGGGTTGAGTCATAGATGTTTGTGAATCTGTTTTTTTGATGAATCATAGAAGAAAATATGTAAACGCACATCGCAAGGTGCATAACTGAGCAGGCTCTTCTTTGTTTTTGTCTATGAATTAGAACCAAACTGTTAAAACAAAGCGTGATTAAGTTTTGCTTTGAAATTGAGTAGTGTTCCCCTTTATTACTCAATTCGGTAAAGCACGTTTTCCCAAAAATGCATACTGTTAATGTTCCGTCATAATAAAGGTGAGAAACAGTCTTTTTTAAACATGTTTTCCTGATTAAAATAGGTCCAATGCTTCTAAGCATCCACGATGACCGTCAGGGGTCGAGTCTCCTCAGAACTGTGTGAATGTGGTTCTCTTCTCGAGAACCTCAAGGTAATCAGGATCGATGTGGAGCTTGGCTTTGAGTTCCCAGTACTCGCTCCTGTTGGGCTCCACATAAACAGTACTGGGTGCTGTGCAATACAGTATCGTCTGTTGTATTCTCTCTGGCTGCATGAACTGCGGCCTCGCCTCAAAGTCTGAGGTGTACTGACTCGATGCGTGCGCTGTGTGCCTGCATGGCAGCGTGTTGCTGTAGCGCGTGTGCTTGTCAGGCTCGTGTGTGTCTCTGTAGTAACACGGGCCGTCTTGGTGAGGGGTGGACGGCTTGTTCAGAGGCTCTGGAGTCGTGGCACTGTATTCTGTGTTTATGACATTACTGACCGCCTCCTCGTCCGAGTTGCCCAGGAACGCGCCGCTCAACTCATCAAAGTCCCTAAACCCATCCACCGATTTGTTGTCCGTCGGCGTTGGAGCGGAGGTTCTGCGTGAGGTGTCTGTGGGAGGCGGGATGTACTCATACACGTGTCCGGCGGACGTCCTGACCTTGGGGATGGACGCCTTCTTGTAAAGGCCGTACTCCATGTTGAGGGAGCTGATGCAGGCGTTCATGGAGTTGTTGTGCTCGTTCTCAGTCTTCTGATGTCTCTTTTTCATGGTCACGAACAATCCCGCGGCCACAAACACAGACACGATGAACATGAGGAGGAGGGCAAGAATCATCACGGACAAAGGGATGGCGCTGTACTGTGTGTCAGAGTCCAGGGATGTTTCTATGGTGATAGTGCTTCCAGGGAAAGACTCCTCCGAGGGTGGGATCACGGAGGCAAGTACATCAGAGTTATTAGGGCAGAAATTAGATGTCTTAATGTATCTCATATCCTCCCCGGCTAGTTTCTTAGGCGAGCCACAGATGACATTGTTTAAAACCGTGCCTGTGCTGAGCTGCTCCAGCCACATCTTCAGCTCCAGGACGGTGCAGGAGCAATCCCAGGGATTCTCAAACAAGTCGACTTGCACTAGCGCCGTGAGCTGATCCAGCACGCCGCCGACCGGAAGGTAGCGCAGGTGGTTGCTGCGAAGATTGAGCCTGGCTAGCGTCAGGCCCTTGAACGTCCCCACTGGCAACGTTTTCAGGAGGTTGTTGCTGAGAAACAGAAGCTGAAGTTTGGGCACGTGCTGGAAGGTGTCGGGGGAAACCTCTTTGATGACGTTGTATTCTAAATATAGGAACTGTAAGGTTTCCAAACCGTAAAACATGTCCGCTTTCAGACGGTCTATCAAATTCCCATTGAGGTAAAGTCTTCTCAGATGTGTCAGGTCGCCAAACGCTCTGTCGTGGATGCGAGCTATTCGATTGTTGCCAAGATGAAGCAAATCTAACCCAGTCGAGTCAATAAAATCTGATCGACGCACGACAGGGATGTAATTCCCAGTGAGATACATCTTTTTGGGGTTGTAGGGTTTGGGATTTAAGTCCGATATATGCTCAATCTTCTTCTCCTGGCAGTTCACGTTCAGGCCGAGGTCTGAAATTTGAAGATTGCAGGTGCAGGCAGTCGGGCAGTCTAAAGGCACGGGGGATTTGGTCTGATATGAAATGATTTGTCCATAATTGTGTGGCTTATTAGATGGGACGCGAGCCGTGGGTCTCGCTTTTAATTTGCCAGATTGTCGAGGCGCCTTGGTGGGTCGTGATGAGGACCGGGCGATCCCAGATGAAGTGAAGGAGGCTGTAACAAGACTTGGCGTGGTCCTGAAGTATGCATCGCTGCTCAAATGCGGCAGGGGTGGCATCTCATATTCAGCGATGGCTCTCCTCGGGCACAACTCCTGTTTCGAGACCTCATCAACATCCCTGCCGTGGAGCCGAAACGGGAACTCGCAGACGACGTCTCCGACCAGAGCCATGTAGGATATGCTCTCCAGCCAGGTTTTAAGGGCGATCAGCTCGCAGGAGCAGTTCCAGGGGTTCTCCTCCAGCTGTAACTCCACAACGCCGTTCATGTGCTCCAGCAGACCCGAGTAGGGGAGCACTTTGAGCTGATTCCCCCTCAAGTCCAGATGAGTCAACGGCACGTGCTGGAAAATATTCACCGGCAGAGTTGATATCAAGTTGTCATTCAGAATCAGGACCTCCAGATGCCGCAGCCGGCTGAAGGCGTTGGGCGCCACATGGGTGATATAATTATAATCGAGTTGTAGATATTCCAAACTTTCAAGGCCATAGAATAACTCTTCCTTCAAGGCATCAATTTTGTTATTGTTCAGATGCAAGCGCTTTAATCCCGGAAGTCCGTTGAACGCTCCCGCTTCCACCTCAGATATGTCGTTATTTCCCAGATGCAGTATTGTAAGTCCCTTGTACTCGACAAGATCATTGGCAGACAGCTTCTTCAGCAGGTTCCCCGTGAGCAGCAGATGATACTGGGGGTAGTGCACCGGGGTCACGTCTGCCAGACTCACAATTCCTCTGTTTTCACAGCTCACTGTAAGTATCCCCTCTCTCTCCTCACAGGCACACAGTCTTTGACACATCTCTCCATAAGTGCCAATCATGTCAGCCGTGCACACTGACGCTGCACTCAGCAACACATACGAGATCCAGGGATGCATGTTACTGCACAGAGGGGGTTGGCCGAGCTCACAGTCCCTGCTATAGGTACATCCTCAATGTCATCTAGAAATAAAAGACACATCAGCGAATGAATGCAATGGGAACACAAAAACTTCCACACAACAAGCTGTGTCTACGGCACAGTGTATGCCTGCATGAGTCAAGACTTCATTTGCCTTGTTTCTATGCCCAGAGGTAACTTTCTGGCTGCGTGATCTAGAATGGCTCAAACAAAATAAAGATAGAAAGCAACTCCTTGAAGCTATGGAGCAGAAAGCAAGGTCAAAGCGAGACACAGAGAAACTGTCTAAATCCACTGTGAGGGGGGGAAGCCACGTTGCGTCTGCTTGTGAAGACACGAAGAAAAACAAATGCAATTTAAAGGCTGCTTTGCATATGAGGCTGCATGCGTGTAAGGTTCGCAGGGATCATGCACGCGTAATTAAAGTCCACATGGAGAATACGTACCTTTACGCGCGTTGATGAAGATTTGGGCTCGTTAGCTTTTGCGGCGCATCTTTTTTTTTCTCTCTCTCCTTTTTTTAATCCGTTACAAAAATGGAAAGAGGATCCGTTCAGCTCGCGCACGGCCGTCGTGTGTCTCGGATGCACTTGAGAGGATGAAAGGAGCGTTGATCGACCATAGCTGCCAAATGCGTCTCTCTTTACACCACCGCGCGCGTCTGAGCCCGAGGAGACACGGAGATGCCTGGAAACTCAAAGTTACATACTCTCTCTCTCTCTCTCTCTCTCTCGCTCTCTCTCTCTCTCTCTCTCTCTCTCTCGCTCTCTCTCCCTCTCTCTCTCTGTGGTGAGAGGACGTCAAGTCATTTCATGCACAAAATGAATCAGCCCACTGGAGCATCGCCACTCCGAGGAGGTGCTTCCCCTAATCCACCCCCCCAGAAGATGTTGACCTACCCACAGAGAACATGACAAATACAAAAAATGACAAAAAAATGAAAAATAAACTAGACTCATACATCAATAATTGACCGGGCACCGGCGCGTCTCCTCCGTGCGCTCAGACGGTTTGTTAAACCGCTTATCATGTTATTCACTCTGAAAACAAACCCTTCACCGGAACGCCAAGTTACATCAGCTTTTCATAATCTGTCAATCCTGCAAGGGAAGGTAGCACAGGGGGGAGAGAGAGAGAGAGAGAGAGAGAGAGAGAGAGAGAGAGAGAGAGAGAGAGAGAGAGAGAGAGAGAGAGAGAGAGAGAGAGAGAGGGGAGAGAGACTTAAAACAAGTTGTTTGTTTTCAACCTGACAGGAACCGCTTCCATCTCTGCAACATCACACAGCTCTTCATCTATTTGAGCTTTTGAAATAGTTTAGTCGACCTAAAAGAAGGGAGGGAAACATTGTATTAAACTTAGTATAATAATAAACTCAATATTCGTACACTACATACTTCATTCGAAATATAGTTTTAAAAAAAAGGGGGCAGGTATAAAAATAAATTGAAATCAGGGGCGGATCCAGGGGCCGGGTCGGGGGGGCACAGGCCCCAGCTGAAAACTCATTGGCACCTTAACTGCCCCTTTACTGTCAACGAGTCTTAAAACAAAAGATAGTCACTTACTCACTTTAACAATAAATATGAAAATTTACATTTTTTATTTTTGAACCTTTATGAAGTAGAAAATGTGCTTGAGCAAAGACTGATTTTCAAAATATATATTCAGTAATGTGTGGCGAAGCTAAAGCGATGACTTCAATGTGCACCTCACTGGATCAGGAATCGTGTTTGGATGTTTGACTTCATGGCCTCAGATTTTCTGCTAGATCACAAGCAGTCGCTTTATGAAAACCATGTTTATTCATATATATCAGTGCCCTAAACACGCTTTTGGCTGATGCCGTTTTTTTTCATCATGATCTGGGAAATCAAGGACAATTTTTAAAAACAATGTTCAAGAAAGATCCAATCCCTGATCCAGATCTGGCTCAAAATCCAATGGGTTTTCTCCTGATCCGTCTCTGCATCCTTCCGCAAATTTTCCAGGTAATCCAAAAAATAAGTTTCTGTGTAAACCTGCTAACTAACAATCAAACACCAGTAAATACCCCTTTGGCAAAGGCAATAAACACACAACTCAGATAAAAGCAGGAAAGGCTTTTTGGATGAACTGCATTGTAAGGAGTGAATCAAAAGGTGACAATGCCTCTGCCAGCTGAATCACCTCAGGCAGGTCATTCCAGAGCATCAGGGCCGTGACTGCCAAGACTCAGTCCCCTTCAGATTTAAACCTAAATAGAGACGGACCCAGCTGCTGCTGCTGAGTTTCTTTTGCCTCCTTCTTTTATACCTTCAAATTGATCTCCTCTGTCAAAGGTTAAAATCAAGGTAACAGAACCCTCCGCTGTTAAACTGTCACAGTGATCCCATCTGATCGGAGCGACAGCAGCAGCAGCTCTATCTGGCCTGTGCAGCACCGCCTTAATAACCATGTCATCCATTTCACGACGCAGCACATGAACACGCTGGGACCGTGCCATGACAGTGTGATGTCAATCGATCCAGCCGCAGTGCGCCAGCAGAGAGAAGTTATACTGATGGAAATGGGTATTATTTACTTCCTGGTTTATTAATCCCTCCTTCCTGAGTGTGATATCACCTGTGGTTGTGACATAAAAACCAGGCTGTAAAGTTAAAAGTGAATTATTCATGTGTCTCACAGATGCAGAATCTGGACAGAGAGCACACGTTACATGCATTAAACACATTGAGTTTACTGACAGAGTAAATGTGAGAAAAAAAATAAAAGAAGAAGACCTGTCATGCGTTGCTCAATGTGATGTGGTGGCACTTGTGTGGAACCATGTCAAGTATCATTGAATATAGTCGTGTCCTCGTGGAGCTTTATCCATCAACCTCTCCATTTGGCTCCCGCTCACATGGGAGGAGAGCGGGCACATCAGGGACACCGCCTGTGGCTCATATTAAAGTGAATTAAGGCTTCACTCAGGCTACATGCGTTTCATTTGTGCTTCTGTTTGCTCTGACTCCAGAGATTTGTGTTGCATATCGGGCTGCACTATCAGCAACGGCTAAACCTCGCCATTTATACCCCTATTTAACGCATGCATTAGCATCCGTGTTTGTTGCAGTAAGACAAGAATGTTGTTAGCTGGACAGTATACTGCAGAAAAATAGCTGATGTCCCAATTATCTTTTGGGATCCGGAAATGTTTGCGTCTCTGGGCACTGTGACATTTATGTTTACCCCTCGTCACATTGTGCAGAGGGAACGCGAGGCGCACAGGCGATGCATGATAGGAGCCTCATTTAACGTCTCTCCAAGTCTTCCATGACACTGAACATGATCTTCACCAACTGGGGAGCAGAAGACGGCAGCACTCACACACACACACACACACACACACACAGACAGACAGACACACACACAAAAACAGACACACAGAAGAAGAATCAGCATAAGAAATGTCCGGGAAAAAAAAATGATGATGACTAACAATCATGCGCTCCAAGGTCAGAATTACACAAATGGAGTTGGAGCTAGGCCACAGAGGATGATGGGTAGCGGTTCTGATGTACGCTCCTTTACAGATGGTCCAGCTAAAGCGTGCACAAGAACAATGGGCATCACCCCTTGAACCTTTCTGTCTCTTGTCTGGCAGCAGCATCACTTTCAGGGAGCTCACAAGCCTTAGTTGGTCATGTTACACAACACACGGCTACACAACTGCAGTGTAGCACATTGTGTGAGGATTTTCTTTGTGTGAAAGTGATAAGTCATGAGAGCTTCAGTTTACTGTGACAGCACTGTAAAGCTGTTACTGTCATATTTTTATAAAACGCTTTATAAAACAGTGTGGGATTTACAGCGCCTATTTCCTCAAGTCAAGTAAGCAATAAAATGCGGTAGCATGTTGGGGGTAGATGGCCGTGGCCTCCCAGAAGGCCTTGAGGCAATGCTGTGGGTTGTGGGTTGCACTCTGTGACGTGGATGTACATTGCATGTTCTGCTTCTATTTATTCTGTATTGTTTACAGAATGGGAATATGGATTTAGTCAATGGATTTGGTTGATCTAATAAACATAACGGTTCCTGCAAAATCACTGAATTCTTTCTGCTGAGAATATTAATTTTATTTTACTTAATCAATGGGGGAACAAGGGAGTAAGAATTGGGTTTTCTAACAGTAATGATACTTTTGGGACAGGATGCTCAAATCCGGAATAATGAAGGACCTCTGTTATTAGTAACTGTTTTGTTCTTGACACTTGGAATCAACCCAATCAAATTTAACATGCATAGCTCATCTTCGCAAATCTCCGTGTGGCTCAGAGATCTTAACAAGGTGCGACATCCCCCTGCCCTTAACCCTTGACTGGAGCTGCAAATGAGGGATTCTTCTCCCAGGACGGACAGAAGTGCGATAGATGTGACAGAGCACATCAACAAAATGAGAACTGACAACACTCATGAGACAGGACAGCACATCTAACATAGATGAGAGGTGTAGCTGTGTTTTGTACGGTATTTACACAAAAGAAAATGTTGAAGGGAGCAGTAATGACAGCTGTCAGTAGTATATGTGGGCAGGCCTATTGTATATCTAGAGAATCTATAGATGTTATCGCTATCAGACGCCCCACGATCCACCATCCATGATCGACAGTCCATGTAGGAGAAATCCTGGATCTACAAACGATAACGCACAGACAAGGACCCCGGGGAGGAAGTCAAGTCAGTAACATGTATTGATGAAGAGGAGGAGGAGGAGAGAGAAGGTCCCATGAGTCATGTGTCCCCCTGCAATCGAGGCCTATAGCAGCATAACAAGAGCTGGACCAAGGGAGACGTGAGCCAACTATCCTTCATCAAAAAAGAAAGGTTTTAGTCTAAAATCATCAAAAATTTGCATAAATTGTCATGGAAAGTAAATGAATATGGAAAGAGAAACACAAACTCCCTCATTAATAAACATTCTCTGTATTTGAACCTTGCTACAAAGTTAAAGCTGCATTTGCAGCCGTGTGCAGCTGCAGTAGTCGACTCCGAGGAGATGGCGAGATGAGGCTTCGAGAGGTCTCTTCACAACAACCGGGAACTGTGGGCTGCAAGGGCAGAACATTGCAGACAGACACACTGACATGGAATAGATAATCCTCAAAAAACACTGAGGCTTTTCATGTCGGGGCCACAGAGGCACTGCGGTGGGCAGAGCAGACACAAAAGAACAGCAAGGACGAGAACTGTGGAAGGAGGGAGACTGAGGACAGGCTGCAGCAGGAGAATGTGAGTGAGTTTACGGGGGCATGAAAAACATCACTGGATACAAGAAACCCTAACAGCAGGCTGTCCGAGAACATGCCTCCCAGGGCTTCTTTTTGCTGCTTCCCCCGACCTCCCCCGAGAAGGTGGGGGTGAAATAGATGATGGCTACATCATCAGCCATCATGGTCGACACCTCTTATCCTCCGCAAGGATCCACAAAGGGCCCAGGGCGGCTCCCTCTGTGGGGCGGCCCCATAAATAACGGCACACTATTGCAAATTTAAATCTCCGCTGCCACAGAGTTCCACCATCACCCGAAACAAAAAAAATCAAACATAATTCTACATTATATCTTGGTTTCAGATCCATTAATCTGAGTGTTCGCGGCAATAATCTTCCGGAACAGCTGCTCGAACATATACGCTAATGTTGAATATTGTTGATTTCAGAACAGCTATTATCTATTTACATGTATTCTCCTTTATTTCACTGGACTCACACGTCTTTAATTCTTCTATTTTTCTTCCGTGCATGTGTCAATACGACTCTTTACTGTGCTGCTCTATAAATCCAGTCTCTTGACTTGCATTGGGATCCCCATCCACCCACATCCAGGATGACTCCGCCAACCTGCACACTCATACCTCATCTGCCCTGACATATGACATATCCCCTAACATCACCAAGCAGGCACTCTGAACTGATATTAAACTATGCTCTGGGCTGTATTCCATTTGACCTTCAGCGGACGCCCCGCTGGTTTCTTTTATATACCTGACATTTTTCTAACTACAGCTCTTTTTACATCCTTAGACACCTGAGAAAGGAGCGTCTGGCTCTGGGTTGGTGCTATATTATATTTTCCTGTAGGAGGTGAAGGATTTTCCTTGACACTGTGGACACAAAGAGTCCTTTCATACCGATGCAGTGTAAGACATCAGCATATATATTATAGTGGGAAAATTAATAAAATCTTGATTCCTTGTCTGAGGAAGAAGGTTTCCCAGTTTGAATCCCAGTTCGGTTTTAGGGTATTTCTGTGTGGAGCTTGTATGCTCTCCATGGCTCTTGTAGGATTTCACTCCTGCTTCCTCCCACAGTCCAAAGACATGCAGATTGGAGAGTGAATGGCTGTGTTTGTCTCTCTGTGTCAGCCGTGTCATAGGCTGGCGACCTGGTGCATCCTGCCTCTCCACCGATGTCAGCTAGAATTGACTCCAGCCTCCCCCCCCAGCGACCCTCAAAAGGATAAGCAGTATAGATAATGGATGTTAGGATGGATAGCTGACATAATTTCACGCACTCAACATCATAACAAGGGTCCAAATATTGATAACCATCTATGTCAATTTAATCTTTACGGGGTGTCTGTTCGTGATGTGGGTGGCAATAACACTGTGAATAACCTGTAGCTCTCCCACATGTTGACTGGGACTTAATGGAAATGCTCCACATCCCTCAGTGTGGAGAGAATCAGAGCCTGTGTCCTAACAAGCTGCTCTATCGCCATCTGTTGATCAATTTGAAGAAATACACCACACTTATCAAAATAACAGGACAAAGGAAGATACTTGCTATGTATATTCATGAGCAGGAAAAATTATCTGGGTGACATGTTTCTAAATGATCATCGATGCCTGTGATAGGAAAAGGTTTTGTGCGAAAAATGAGAGGTGTCAGAAAAGATATTGTGACCTTTAATACATTTTAATAACCAATTTAATCAGCTGCTCAACTATTTATATGAGTTTGTATCTGTACAGATGACAAAGGGATGGCAGTTTGCAATAGGAAGTGAAATGTCATGTTACCAAGGTGCACGGTGAATATATCACGGAGGCATATCAGAGGGTGAAAACATGCTTCCCTGCGTTATCTTGCTTTTTATACAATTTCAAAATGTTTGTGCCTTTGTCTTATTCTTATATTATTCTTTCTATCATTACAATTATTCCTCTCATTCCTGTTGCTGAGGGAATGCTATGGTTTGCTGATCATCCTCCACCACCAGAGTCATGAGATTTTACCTCAAACCTCTAGGTGGCACTGCTGACTCACGAAAGACACAAGTTAGTCTTCCTTCTGTATTCCTTTGTTGTTCCTGCCATCACCCAGGATATATGCACATGTGCTGGTTCACAGCTGGAATGAGAATAAAGCTAATATAGACAGATTGTGTCAAGAAGAAATATATATAATACCAATGGACCAGCTTTAAAAACTGTCAGTGATTAAAGACATTTTTTGTTTGAAAATGATGAATTTACATGATGCCCATGTATATTCTGTTTAAAGCAGATGTATTCCCCTTTAAATTAGTCATGAACTGGCAGCACAGCCTGGGAAAAATATTCCCTCTTAATTCCATAACAGATTCTATGCATTTCATGTCTGTCTGACACACATGCTGGCGACAGACACTGGAAAAAGCAGCAAGAAGTTAATTTGGCTGTGCAGAGGCAAATACTCGACACACATTAATTGACATTTCAGTATATTAGAACCACTATGACAGGAGGCATAGAATAATGTCCCCTCATTTGGCTGGAAAATAAAAAAAAACGGTGTAATCTGCCACTTGACAACAGTACAAGGTAGTTTCGTACAAATCAAAGGGCTTGTCTGAGAGCACAGCTATTTACAGTCTTCACAACTCCTGCTCAGGGCTGATGGGAGCCAGATAAAGTCTTGACATGTTCACTAAGGTCAATTGCCGCGTGGTGTCTGCATGCACCCAGATACCAGGAGGGCTTCTTAATTAAATACTACATTCACCTTATCTCAGTTCCTCATGCTGACAAGACTCTCCTGCAAACCGAAGACATCCCTTTTCTCCGGCTGACAGATCAAATGCTAATGAATAAACAAACAAGCAACAATCATGATGCCGGTCGGGGGAATGAACACCTGGGCTGCGGCTCTCTCCGAGGATAATCTGATGTAGGGAGATCTCTGCGGGGCTTTATCTTTGACTCCGGTGACTCGAGAGCCGAGGTAATTACCTTGGTCAGGGAGGTCATTGTGGAGCATAATGGGAAAGTAACTGTGCGGGCGGCTGAACTTCAGCTTTAGCCAAGCAAGGACACCGAATTAAAATGGCAGGAAGGGAGGGGAAAGGAAGCATCACCTTTGTGACTCGCTGTCGGTGAATCAGTCGGTAAATGAGGGAGCAGGGCTGAATATCAACTCGCCTTAAATCAAAATGTGACATGATGTTTTGTTGGTCTGTTGTCGGAGGGGATTGTTTTAAGAACGCACGCAGAGCTATTCTTTGATTAAGGAGTGTTGATACTTTGCCTAGTCCCCCCCCCCTCCCCCCCTTAGAAACAGGTTGTTACAGAATTCCCAACAGAGAGAGGAGAGAGACGGTGAAAAACAAAACAACGACAGTGGATTGTAAAAGTGTGGCAACATGAGCACTTGCTTTATTTAGCCGTGTGCCTTTTATTCACAGGGGGGGGGGTTGGGTGCAATGTTGATTGTTCACAACCACAGCATTAAAAAAAATGGAGGTCTCAATGATGTTGCCACGGAAACCCACATTGTGCCTTTAATGACAGGCTCTGCTCACATCTCGCCGGTGATCATTTGCAGCCATGACAGCATCCAACCCACACGACACCTTTTTTTCCCTTTTTTTCTTTCTTTTTTACGTTTTTAAATAAGTTACAGGGCTGCGTTTGTTTAAATATGCATTTCTTTTCCTAATGGTAAACGTATTGTGTCATTTGTGTGTTTACACGTAATAATTAGCTCCCAGCGTGCGTGTTTGCCTGCGTGTTGTGTCATGTTGTCTGACAGGGAGCCGATTTGGGTTCTTACTGCATACATGTATGAACACGTGTTGCTGTTGCCTCGGCGTCGTGTCCCCTGTTCTGCACCAGCGATGATCATGCAGCTGACCATCACCCCTCTCCCCGCTCCCATGTGGATCCAGTTATAAAAAAATAGCAGGTGGGCGGATAGAGAGATAGAACCGACTGAGACGACATAAACAGCATGAGTATTTCTATCACGTTTATCAAACCATCCACCATCCAAACAGTTATGGAGTTGCTTTCATTTTTCGGCTCATATTTGTATAGCCCCGGGCACTAACCCAGAGTGATACCTGGTGGCAGGCAGGACTCAGAGAGGTTGTACATCACTGACGTATTAATGCCTCGGCTCAATTTTGTGAAATGTTATTCATCCTAATTGAGCCGGCTCCTTGCTGCCATTCGTGATCAATATTTCATCTGGATATGCATCGAAATAGGAACATATGCGAGGATCCTCATTTAGCCCCGGATCCTCTGTAGAAGATGACAGGCTGCACTGGGTACTTAATTGAAAATTCAAAGGGATGAGGGGATAATAACTTGTGTGTGCGCATGAACGTGCCACGTGTGTGAGAAGGAGCCGCAGCCACGGCAAAGCAACTCAAGATCTTCCTAAAATAGAGACAAATTTTCATTTTAACACATTATCCCCCCATTAAGTCATTTGGAAATTGGTAGCGAGCTCAGTCTGTTCATCCTCAGAGCTCTATAGACCATATTTATGGCTGCCCTGAGGCGTCCATGTGTGTTTGCGCCATCTTGTTCATTTAGTTAGTTGTGTTGCTAGGATTCAAACAGGGACACACAACTATTAGTTCCGAGATCATATTTGGGAAGTTTAGTTTTGGCCTCAGCGCACTTTCGCTCAAAGAACAGGTTTGTTTATCGTTTAAAATCCTTTAAGTAACACACTCTTTCCGCACTTTTGGGATTTGTTTTGACCTGTTGGAATTTCAAAGAGAGAGTGTTTCCGCCGTGGGCAACCTCACAGGAGCCCGACTACTTAAAAGGACCATGTATTCACTTATTTGGGGGGGATTGTTTTGGGGCCTTGGATTTTTACGACGACTTCAAAGTATAATGGGATAATTACTGCATTTACCCCCAGAGGGAGAGAGACGGGTAGAGAGAAGACCAACACACACACACACACATTCACATTCACACACACACACACACACAAAGACGAGAGAAGCTACGAGGGAGAACGAGACTAATGTGTGTTCAAAACAGACAATAAATCTAATAGAGTGCAAATTGAATGGAAATATGCTTCCACGGAAACATCAAATCTGTGATTATTATTCCCAACTTTGATGTTTTCTCCCTCTTTCGTCGGGTTTTACACTGTTTATTTAATGAGAATTTCACATTGTTAGAGTTTTGAAATGGCTCTATTTGTTTTTTTTTCCTCCTTTCAATCCTCCCCTTCAGCCAGAAGCAGGTAAGACAAGAAAACAGCTGGTGCGAGTGTGGCTGATAGCAGCATGCTCCTGCTGATTAAATTGCAATCGATTTGAGCAGAATGTCAGGAAACGCTGGGGTCCAGTGCCATTTAATGTGCGTCAAATGAGAGCTGAAGGTAAGGGTCTGTGTTATCACTCATGTCACAGAATGTGGAGAATGACAGGGGGGTGCCAGGGGTTTAATTGGCGTTAGTAACACTTGTAGTGGAGAGCGTCGGGGCTGAGTCTCCTAGGCGATGGCCAGTCAATGCAAGTCAAGAGAGGCACTCAACAGGGCTTTTGAAGGGAAGCAGTTATATTTACTTATTGAGATGGATTTTTTTTCGGGGGGGGAATTTCCACAAAGCCTCACAAGCGGCCGGAAAGAGCGGTGGGAGGCGTGCAATTCAGAGAGATATAAAAACAGAAGACAATAACTTGAGCACACACAGATCAGAATCAGTCAACACTAGGGCTCTCCTGAGCAAAAGGAATCCTTAGCAGATAAAAACTGATTTTGTTGACTAATAAAACAGAGCCTACGATCAATATCGCTGTAAATTGCTTTTGTTGGATAAGGCGCCACCAGAACTGAATAAATATAATCATGCAAAATAGCCACTCCAGATCTATTGGTTATATAGAAGCTAGTCAAACATGACCGTGATGGGCTCATGACTTACCATGGAGTAGCCCATGAGCGAATACAAATGAGGAGCAGCACAACCGACTCATCTCGGGTGACAAAAACCATAAATACTAATTAGCCCCGTAATTGACCAGGAGGGGACGGCCAGCTCTGGTCACCCTGATCGTTTTTTAAGGTTTCAATGACGTGAGGAGATTATTTCTTCAGAATTACCCAAATGGCTTTGCAGCGGAAAAAGCCATTAATCAGAATCACCCTTTGGTAGCTCCCCGGAAAAAAAAACCCCACAACCTTCTCATGACAGCACAGAGATTTCTGGCCGAGCCGTAAAGCACTGGTGTCATGAATGACTGGCCCCACTCCAAGCCTATTAATGATGTGATGATTGAACCCTCATTCACACAATAACCCGAGACTCTCAAAATGTCATATCAGGTTTGTCAGCAGCGATTGTTCTGACACACCAAGGTCACCGAGTGGAGACGTGGCCTCCGTGTCGCTAATTAACTTTTTGGGGTAAAAATGCTGAGGTGTGTTTTTTTTGGGGAAGAGAATGATGGACGGCACTTCTACGCACATTCCGCCAACATGGACCCTTAATGTATTTAATCAAACATAATAACAATTTGACTGCCGGCCCATTAGCCACTGTCAAACAAAACAACTCTGACAAACAACTGCAATGAAATGCTCGACTTCTAAACATGACGTACTGCGGCTCCCACACCAAAGAACAACCCAGTCCCCTTTTTATCTCCAGCCTTTTTCCTGTCAAAAGATTTTCCTTCGAATGATGAGTTACTCCACAAGTGAAGCTGATGTTTCCTTCATGTGAGTGTTTTTCCTCTGGAGGGGGGGGGGATCTTCAAAATTCCCACTCGAGCCGTGACAGATAAATTAAGCGGAATTCAGTCGGAAGTCGTCTGAAACAAAAGATAATTTATTCCCCTTTTGTTTCCCTGTTTTTCCGTCTTCTCCACAAGGGGTAGGAAACGCAAACATCCAGCATAAAGAGCAGGTTCATTTGTCACGCGCAAAACAATCCAGAGGAATATCTGATGGAAGTGATGCATAACTTATTGTGTGTGAATTATGTGGCCTGTATCTGTTTGGAGAGAACGGTGAAGTTGAGATTCTTCGCAAAAAGCTGCGAGAGTCATGGCCGAGGTGGATGTGGTGGAAAGTGAGCTACAAAAGTGACAAGTGACAAGGGAACTACAAAAGGCACACAACGGCAACACAACCACAGCGGGAGTGAGCAACAACGGATGCTGACAGTGAAACAAGTCGCTCACTTCGGTCGGGCGAGCTGTGGTTTGTTGAAAGCCTGGGTGAGCGAGCTGCCGCTTAAAGTTTGATGCTAATTTGAAGTGGTCCCGTACAGCTGCTGGGAGCTTTCAGATATTTCTACTTTATTCCTAAAAATATTAAAACACAAACTTTTTGCTTAATGCGTTTTGGCTGCTCACACTTCAAACAGAGCAGCTTCACATTTTAAGTGGCGGCTGGCTTGACCGGCTTTCCACTCGTGGCAGCTCCCTCAACCACGAGAAGTAACTCCGCTCGTTTCATGGTCAACATTTGTTGTCGCTCATTTCACTTGTGGTTTGCGTTTACATTGTGTGGCTTATGTGGTTGTTTTTGTCCGATTTGCATTTGTGTTATTGCTTTCGCATTTGGGTTGGGGCTTGTGTAATTATGACGTCAATTTTGCATTCGGGTTTGAGCGTCTGCATTCATGTTGTCGTGTTTGCATTCTTGTTGTGGCGTTTGTAGTTGTGTTGCTGTGTTTGCATTCTTGTTGTATTGTTTACATTTGTGTTGTGGCGTTTGAAGTTGAGTTGTGTTGCTTCTGTAATTGTGTTGTCACTGTTGCAATCATATGGCGTTTGCATCCATGTTGTGGCGTTTGCATTTGTGTTATGACGTTCACATTTGTGTCGCTGCTTATGTTATTGTGTTGTCACTTTTACATACATGTTCTGGCTTTTGTCTGACAAACGTCTCGGCCACCGTAGTTTTCTGTATTAGTCACAAAAACAACTGAATGAGCTAATTTATAATAATTTACTTCCTATAAAGCTGATCAGAAGACACATTATGGTTTCCCTCGACTCAAATGGCCGATTGACTTTTGCACTGTGGTGTTGCGGCCTCCTCGTAGGTTCTTGGCTTGCGGAGGGCGAGGGCAGCCAACAGTCTCAGGATCGCTGTGCCATCCGGCTCTCATGGGAGGTGTAGCTGCCGAATGCTGGCAAAATAATTGCCGTGTTATTTTAGCGCTACAAATATATGAGCTGATCGAGTCATTTGCGGGCAAGAACAAAGGTTAAATTTAGCCGTGGATATTGGAGAGAGGGGGAAAAAAAATGTGGTTATCGTGTAACAGCTTTTTAGAAAGGCTAAAAATGATATTGTGCAGGGAGCTGAGGCCAGTGGAACAAAGAGTCGCTTAGAAGAAGGGGGTGAGACTTCTGTGGTCTATGCAAAACTGCCTTAAGATAAAGTTCTTAGAGTAGCTGTCAGACGCTGCAGTGGAGTCAATAGCAAGAATCCCATATGAAGTCCTTCAGCCCTCACTTTTATTTCCTTCAGCCTGGAGGGAGAGAGAAAGATGTCCTGAAAAGACGGAGATATTGCTGTCCCTGCCTGTCCTCTCTCCGGCAATATTCTTAAAGATGACTCTCAATTCAGGTGTCAGCTCGAACTACTGTCACTTCATTACAGTATATGCCAAGTTTTCTTTTAGCTGGATTATTACAGCACTCGGCTCGCCTCTCCCCCACCACAACTTGTATTTCCCTGTCCCGTGTTTCCTTGACCTCGTGACGCGGTTCCATCAAGGTCAAAGAGAGAGAGAGAGAGAGAGAGAGAGAGCAAGAGAGAGAGAAGTGCTATTGAAAGGAGGAAGGAGAAAAAAAAACAACTGCGTTCAGATCCGGCTCTAATCTCCCTTCTCAAGATGACGGAGGAGAAAGGATCACATATGACAGAAGAGTCTTTATATTGGATTGGAGCAAAGGAAAAGATGACGAGAGCCCACGCAATCAATCCAGCCTCTGGTGCAAGAAGCGGATCCCTGAAGGAAACTCCTCATAAACATTCAATTTGTTCAAGGCTGCTCCAAAGTGTGTTTTTTCATTTATTGTACCTTTGGTGCGAGTCCGGTGAAGCGCTGCGGTCGACCAACGTCATCGTGGTTAGGATTTCCAACGCCCTGACAGGCCGGTTTAATTCAATCGAGCTAAATCTTCCTTTGAATTAATTATAATTTCAGTTGATTTGGGTTTTTATTTTTCCCTTTTACATCAGCGTTGAACGTTCATTGAGCTGTTGGACTGGGAGGCTTTGCACGTCATGCTGAATGCCTGCGTCTCGCATCCCGCACTAAAGGGAAGAAAAAATAAGGGGATCAAGGGAATGTAAATGCTCCCACATCTCATCTAAGCCAGAGCGTGACTCCACTTCAGCTGCCATTCTCGTCCACATGTGGAGTTGGCAGGGAGGATGCGTGAAGAGAAAATGCATTTTGGCTTCACAAACCCCATGACTTCCTGCCCAAGAGTTTGATGATGCAGGGTTCAGGGTCGGAAGAGGGTACACCCGTTGTTTGTATGTGAAACTTTAGGTGTGTGCCATGAATGAAAGTGTGATGTTTGAGGGTAATTGACCAGTTACTTATCTTGAATTCAGACTTTTTCTTTTATGATATTTTCTCATGTTTTGCTGCAGAGTTCTTGTTGCAGAGAGGCCTCGATTCAGTGTTAACCAGCTCTATGACTATGATCATATTTGTCAAGGGAAGAAGGAAACTGAAAGGACATCACGAGGTGCAAGGTGGTCCGATAACCAAGTCGAGCCTGCACACTCGTGTCACTCCACACCACAGAGAATTTAATTAAACAGCGTTTCGATCCGGAGAGGGATCTTCATCGGGTTTTTTCTTGGTTGCAATATGTAGGTTCATATTGATATCCTGATGAGGAGACTATGTGAACGATCGTTGGAAAGCTATTTATAGATAATATATTATGAATCATGTATTTTACCGGGGAGGTCTGATGATATTATTGCCTCTTTGGCTTTGGGGGATTTTTTGGATTTCTTTGATGAGTCATTGTTGAAGTTGTGATCTTTTATATCTGAAATGCATTGACTAATTGAATTACTGTACTTGCTGATAGATGTGTTTCACTGGAAGTGGTTGAGATAGTTAACCACAGCCGCCACCACTGAGCCCATCAGCCCACTGGTTTACACTATAAATATAGATGAACGTCTGTGTATATGCATGACTTGTTTTGATGGTGTAAGTGAATATAGACCCCTGTGTCTGTATGTCTCTTTTCACGTGACGTCTTTCCAGCCAATCAAGACAGGATAAGATAAGAAGAGTTAAGCTTTATAGATCCCACGCCAGGGAAATTCACCTGTTCCTGCAGTAGTCAGTCAGAATGAGGCAGACGAGAGAACATGCGAGTGTGTAGAATAATAAAATGAAATGAAAAATCCAATAAAATAAAGTTCAGATATTGACTATAAAATATACATCCTTTACCATTAGAAGGATATATTATTTGTAAAGAAACGTACCTGACTGAAGTGCAGTTGCACAGGAAGATTACACAAGGACTGTATTTGTGCATTAGTATAAGGAGAAAATCAAATAAATATATACATATATGCATGAACAGATAAATATATAGGCAGGTATAGTATACAAAGTATAATATGAGTTCTTTTTTTAATGTGACCAGATTTGTATGGGTTGTCAGATTTATTTAAAACAATTTATCTATTGATTATATAACGTTCTTTTTTTCTTAATGTGCAATGATTTTAACTAACTTACGATAAATTGTACGATACTTTTGCAACCTGTTAGCGCTGCCACGATGAGAATTGTGAGAGGTTCTGCATCACAGTCCAATGCAGGTTTGAAACGGGGGGATGCAGATCATTTGAGTCTAGCTGCCTTTTGCTTTTGGCTCTGTTTATTGGAGGTAAACAACAAACAGACCTCAAACGATCCGACTGTGGATGTTTGACGGCACAGTTATTCCCCGAATGGACCATTTGTAAAAGCCTAATTGATGAATGTGTCATTATATCGTGACAAGTTCTGGGAGGAGGGCGGCCAGATTGGCGAGAGGCGGAGCCGCTGGAGCTAGATCTCACTGTATTGTCGTGGCTCTGGGGTCAATACTGCAAACAGTGTTTCGGCTCCAACGCAAACAGTTGTGATCCGAGGGCTCCCACTGATCCAAACATTTACTTATCTAAATTTACTCCCTGTCACAGCCTGAAAACACAAAGGGGTCTTTTGAGTGCGGACACTGTAAAGAGATGCTCCAGATAAAGGATGACTTAACGTTTGACATGAGATCCGTGAGCTAGTTCTATGATTGACTTTTTGTATTGCTCTCGTACTGAGTTTCTTCTGACACATATTAACATTCAGGTCAACGTTGAGACCTTTTGAACCTCTAATTAGCATAGCTGTAGCACTACGCATGCACGGAGGTTCCTGACTTTAGTTAAAGACTATTATTATAATTTTGAGACCAACACTGAGGTCACTGAAATTGACCCCTTACATTTCTCCTTTTGATCTCAGTTCTGACTAAACTTTTAAATCATTGATGTCCTCTGATACCTTCAAATGAGGCACATTCAGGGACCGTCGGAAATGCTTACATCCGCTAGCTTAGCCCCATTCTGGTGGACCTTCAGGTGTAAAACACATTGGAAAAGACAACGTTTGGAGTCGGATAGAAATGTCGGGGCTTGCAATTAATTGGAGGAAACCATACGACACAGAAGTGGCTAAGCTAGCAGTTGTTAGCATTCTGTCCCTGAATGTACCTCGTTGGAAGATTTAAGTGGAAATCGATGCTTTAAACTCTGTGTAAATTACCTTGTGTAGAGTAAAGCTCTTGTGGACACATGGATGACACCAGAGGAGCAGTATGCGGCCTGTTGTGTTTTTTTTCTGTTGTTGTTTTAGGTCTGAAGATAAGTTGTATTGGATTCGGCTGCTGCACTGTTTACCCCTGAACCTCCAGCGGTGTTTTGTGGACTCAAACCTTTCACCCACTCCTCTATCGGCATAGGGGTGAGGAGATTATGAGAGAATTATCGTTTTTTCTGGTGAACTATTCCTTTAAGACCCTCCTGCTGGCGGAGAGCCGGAGCCCAGAGGGAAGCATCCTCTCATCAGTCGGGGTACGTTTTTAAAAACGGCGAGGAAAGATGAGCAGACACATTTGATTAAAGGTCATAAAGGTTTGGAAGTTACAGCGACGATGAGCACAGATGAGATGCATCCAGAAGAAGAGATATAATAGCATCGCACGCAATTAGATTCAAACCCGTGCATGAGCTGAAAATGGATGATTTCCCAGGGGGTTGTACTAATCCACTGAAGTGCCATGGCACCTTGTCACTCGCTTCTTTAAACAAATCTTATTTTTATCCTGGCGCGAGGTCACACTATTTACATGCATTTGGGGCTGCTGCCAAAATTATTAGATTTGGGGTCTCTCATTAAAACATCCTATAGACGGTAAAGGCTGCGGATCTGAGAATTCCATTGAGGTGGATTCAATGTGTTTTGCGAGACGCCGTCATCAAGCAGCTGCTGGGGAAACTGAAAAGACGAGGCAACGAGCAGCCATCGATACTTGAGCATAAATTCAAGTGTGTCGTGAATAAATAGGTTCCATGTAATTATGAGCGCCCCGAAGATGAGATCCACTGTATCAGCGTAGATGTTTACCATGGGTTTATCTGTGCTGCCAAACTGATGCATGAGCCGTGTCAGGCACTGGCTTGTATTTGCATTTAACTGAGTTACTCGAGGTAACTTGACTTTTAGGTCCACACGGGGAGCCGCTGCAACTGGCCCAGAATAGTTCATATAGACAAATGCTCCCATTACGAGGTTAAGAAGCTTGTCTCGCTGCGATATTTACCCGACTTGCACAGCGGTATGGTTAACCTACTTTTCGCTCATTCAAAGATTGAGCGGGGTCGCTGGCAGCTGCCTTTCACACTTCTGTGCCAGCGGACTGATCTTTCTGGGGGTGCAGCGCCGTGATAGGCGGATACGGATATTCTCTCAAATGCTTTATTCACGATGACAGCGCCTCTCATTTAAAGGGGGCATCAAAGTTGCATGGAAACCGCTTAACCTATGTACCCTAACCAGGATAAGGCTAATAGCCAGATTATCTGTGAATAAAAAGACCCCAGTGTGCGAGACATATCCGGAGCTATACTTGGAATCTCTCGGTCTACCTGTTACTGCAAACCGGTGAACCTTAAACACTCTGTTGCTGTTTGATCACCCTGCTGATTTGTAACCAGCTGACAACCGAGGCAAACTTCATTGTATGTTTAATGTTTTATCGGCCGAGCCGTGAAATGCGATAGCATGACTGTGACTTCTACTCATCCCTTGCAACTAATATAAACGTGGTCTTTTCAGCATTATACTGCAGCGAATGTAAAAATCCATATTTGATGCGTTTAAATAGATAAACAATGAACAAATCAGAATAAGCAATTATTGGAAAAGCTGCACAACAGCAGAACTCCTTTTAGGGCGATGTTAAAGAGAGTGGAAGAAAAGGCAACTCAGGAATAATTTAAGTTCCTGTGCAAACTAAGGGGTCGAGAACTTAAACTCAATCACACGGAAACCAGTAAATCTTTGTGTTACTGTTGATTTTACTTTCCAAGTAGAGCGTAGGTATCCGATCCCCGAGGCGGGCGATCCACGCAGGTGAACTCTCATCACTGTCTGCTGCACATGTTTTGTGTATGTCATGTTCTGACTTCTTTTAATCTGAGCTTTCTGAGAAACTCTCTCTGCTAACAGTCATGAAGGTGTAAATTGACTGACCCCATCAGGCACCAACAGGAGAGAGAGAGATAGTTGTCACTTGAACACGCCCACGCAGTCCTAATGACACACGGTTTTAATCAACCGCGCCTGAACAAATCAAATCAAATCACACTTTTAAATGCGAGAAAATGAAATCACTCCACATTATCCTTTCCACAGCATCAATACCCTCTTGTTTTATTATCTCCTGAGTTTGATTTCCTGACACTACCGGTCTCAAGTGCCATGTTTTTGTTGCTTTTTGAGAACAGACAAGGACTTTATTTTTTATTTTTTTCGAGTGCACAAAGAAGAGGTTTGGTACATTCGCGAGTGCAACAACAGAACGATGAATAACTCAAACAAAGTAAATAAATCTGCATTGTGACGGGGCGCGCTGGAAGGATTCAGTTCTCTGCAAGCTCATTTAGCAAAGGGATTGAAAGGGATGGAAATCAGTGGCTTCCAATGGCGTGTTTAGATCCAAAACACTATAGTTAATGTATTAATGCATGCAGAAAAAAACACCACCTAACTCAGACCACCTCCACCTCCACTTCCACCGCCAGCTGCATTACGGGCTGCAGCGCTGACTCTAAATTAGATTAAATGTTAATGAGAGCCCTGCTCTTCAACAATTACAAAAGCTCAGTGAATGTGCCGTATACAGAGGCTCTGCAGCAGCCTCCGCTTTCACTGTTACCTCCACAGCCCGGCAGCGTGAGGCCTGCTGTGTCTGAGAAGCAGCCATGCCTGCATGACACTTAATCAGGCCATCCTGTTCAATGTCTCCCACTTTAATCAGACAGACACTACACCAAACTGTGCTTTGATTCAATAAACTGTCTATTGATTTTAAAAGGCTGCCCCATGATTCCGAGCGACGCCCCGGCTCCTTCTCCTCACCTTTAAATTTCCCCGTCGTATTTGTGATGGCAGACAAAGCACTTAAAGGGTGACGCTTCTTAGACTCGGAGCTGCGGAGGATATGACAGGATGCATTAGCTTTTTCCACTTTATGCAGATATTGGCCCACTTTGTCAGTAAAAAGGCGGAGGACTATTTTTGCCCAATTCAAAGTAAAGAAAGTGTGTCATGACCCAGTAACACAAAGCGAAATAAAAACCTGTGTGAAGTCCTGCCGGCTCCCCCGTGCTACATCCTTACTTGGCACGGACATGTTAAGCGTTGATTGACAGATTGGCAACCGTTTGAACCCCCCCCCCACTCCCCCACTCCCAGTGGAGATCGCCATTAGTAACACCTTTTAAACAAGCACTCAAAATAAAAAAAAGGCTCGTGTGTAGTCTGGAATTTCACCGTCAGACGGGGTCAGGGGAAGGAGTGTTAATTCCTATGGGTATGAATAAAAACTAAATGCAGTCAACAGTGTCATGTGTACAAAGGACGCTTTGCGAAAAAAAGCCCCCGGACCGCCCTGTCAAGACTGTGCACGGTCACAAAGGGGGAATAAATTGTGTGAGTGCAGCCGCTTCAGCACATGCATATTATTACAGAGCTACTTGGAATCCAAATTAGGGAAATCGTTACTGAATCACAAAAAGTTGGCATCTGCATTTATTTCCATTTCACTCTGCTTGGTGGGAAATTGAACAGCGCATTACTGAAATTGGTTAACAGTTTCGGCTCTTACTGGCCGCGCTCGCAGGCTGTTTTCACAGCCATCTCTTTTGCGTGGCGCGGCTTTTAGCTTTGTCACTGTTACGGCTGCGACCGCGCTTTTGTGTGTGTGCGTCCATGCACAAGGACGTGGAGCTTCAGTGAGGACAGTGAATGTGGAATAATTCCACATCACCCAATCCCCAATGTTTGTCTTGAATTTCCTTGAAAGGCACAACCAAGGTAGAAGCCTGTGTAGTTTCAAATGTGAATCTTATTCCACCATGAGCTCCATCATTTTCTTACGTATAATCTGTTGATGAAGCAACACATGTTCTGAAAGGGCAGACGTGGATTTGCATGGAGAACTAAAGACTCGAAACAATAAGATGAAATGAAAAATAAGCTACAATTTGTCCTTTTGTGTATTTTTTTGTGTGCAAAAAAAGGATGCAGCAGGGGTTGTGGTGTGGATCAGGGGTCGGATCCAGGATTTTCACTTTCTGTAAAGTTGTATAAAAAAGGCTGTTTTTCACATCTTCCTTTGATTTCTCAGAAAATAGTTCAAGTATCTTCCTGCCAGAAAAAAAAATCCGACAAGTTTAAGGGTCTGAAATTTATGAGTTTGAACATTTGGCCCACGTCCAAATAAAAGTCTAGATCTCGTGAATTCAAATGCAGTTTCCTAAGGAGAGGTCTTGACGGAGGTGTGGACTCTACTGAGCATCATTCTTTGAATCAAATTGCATGCAACACAATCATATGTGTATTTAGCAGGATTGCGCAAAAGCCACTTTATCGATTTCCATGATGTGTTGTGGGGCGAGGCATGACCCACAGAACCATGAGTTTCTTCTACTTTCTTTCACATTGCGAGATATATACGTTTTTTGTGGATCTAGTGAATTTAAATGTGGTTTCAGAAGCGGACTGTTGGGCCTTGGCGGAGGTCCTACGTGCCCTTCTAGTTGATTTAGATTTTCTCTGTGAAGACAAATATCTCAAGCTTCACATAATCACGTTCTCATAACACAAGTGTGGTATCGATGAAAAATCCTTTTCCCTAAAATGTGTCACTTTTCAAACTCATTAAATGACAGAATATCTTTTTTGTCTTCATAAATCACCTATTAGTGTCATCTCATAGGTCAAATCCAGACATGCTGTCACCCGGTGGGATGATTCTGGTTAAAGAGACGCGTGACACCCGCTCACGCCACCGAGTGCTCCTCTTTGAACAAGTCGAACAATTGCTTCATTAAAAATGAATGCATGTGTATATTAATAACTGAGTAGGATAATTAAAATTGTGTCTTCTTGTGTGAAATTCATTCGGAAATTGCAAATTCTTTAACAAAGAATTCAGACGCATCAAACTTGAACTACCGAACTGGGTGCAGTTGTATTGATGTGCAAGTTGGTTTTCTTCATATGCAACAATCATGCAAATAAAACCCAGAGGCAGCGTTTTAATATGGTCCCCCCCGAAGGCGCTCATGCTGCGTTCAACGACGTCTCCTGGTTAAAAGGAAAAACTACAATCTAAATATTGTTTGTGTGTTGTGTTTGCCTGTTGTTTCCCCACCAACAGCTTTCAGCCAAGTGGAACCATCTCCCATAGCATTTTGGTGGAGGTGGGAGACGAGCTCTTAATCGGCTGTGTTATTGAATTATTGAATTAAGAGCTTAAGTAATCAGGGTGAGCATGTCAATTTTTCACAACTGAATGGTACAGTGCTCATTCTATTTCCATCTGAATGGATCGTTTGTGTATGTGAAACGGGGAAGAATGGAGGTATTACACAGATCAGTTTCATTGTCTGTAATTCCCTTTCAATACGACTGTAATCATTCTGAGAGACAAGTCATATTCATCCAAACGCCGCATCCTGGTCCTTAATCTGCATTCAGCTCCCCTCCACAACAGCACTTTTCTGTCAAGCAGCTGTACTGTAGCATAGCGTTAATTAAGAAAGGGTTTTGCTTCAAAGCAAATTTTGTGTAATTATGGCAGAAGTGGAAGTTTAACCTGCTTTACATCCCTAAGTGACAGCGTGTTAAAAAAAAATTGAGGGCGTAAGTGTTGCGGCAAAATGGTTCAACCTCCTTCTACTTGACATTCTGCTCACCTGTCTTCATCCCCCCCGTGTTCTGCAAACCCCGGGACTGATACAGATAAAATGATGTGATGTTTCTGTCTGTATTTCAATGGGATGAGTTGCTGTGACCCACGCAATCTCCCTCTCAAAGAGTATTTCAACTTATGCAGATGAGCTCATCAGAGCTGCCTGCTGAGATGAGACATCTAGGTCTGGAATTGTGTCAATACCGGCACCAAAACAAATGCAAATCAAAATCCAAATTAATGTGTTTTCCCCGAGGAGGAACTGAGTCGTACTTATAGGCGGCTCTCAGTAGATGACAGGATTCTGTTATCCCGAGCTCGCGAAAAAACAAGGCGTTCTCAAACTGCTCGCTGAGCCGCGGGTACAGAAGTCAGTGTCTCCAGATGGAGGAACTAAACTAAACTAAGTAAAAAGAAACAGAAAAGGCTTTTGTGTGATTGTTTTACTGGGGAAAAAACACAAAACATTTATACATTTCCAGGATCCCTAAGTTATAGCGATGCTTCTCAGTAAACATACATCACTGTTCATACTTCATCGCTCTGTATAGAACGTGTCAACCAGATGTAGTGGATGTGCTCTGTTTTTCTTTTTAAATAGCATTACTCTCGGTCACAGCAACTTTTATGTTCTTAACCCTCAAATAAACAGGAAACATTGTGGGGTAAAGAAATGAGCCTGCGGATGGATTGCAGAGGTTCAGACGGATGTAATATGTCTGTGGATCACGGCCTTCTGTCACCACACCTCCCCGCTCTGTATTTGATTCAACAGTAAAGAGCGCATAATGCATATAAACCACCAATTTGCACCAGTGCTTCTGTAAATCATCCAGGAAGAGAGCAAATGATGGACATTTCGTGCACTCAGTGAAAAACTGATGAAAACTCAGATGTTCTAAACGACCCCTAACCTTCAAATCCTTGTGCTTAAAGATGCTGTATTGTTTGTATCTGTTTTCTAATTCTCTGTGTGTGTTTTATTTTTTACTCGTGATAACCTTCAATGCTTTATTTGCTCAATCCTCTGCTGCAGCAATGACCCACTTTCCCCCACAGGGATCATTAAAATTTCATCTTATCTAATCAAAGAATTCATGGCAAAACGTCTTTGCTTGTAACCGCTCGTCGCGGCTGAATGTTAAGTTTCTCCTTTTTGTTAGATTCGTGTCTTGTAATTTGTCAGACACATTCATATTTAAATAAAAGCTATAATCACAAGTAGACGCTAACTGACAGCGGCTGTGATGACTTTGAATTGAGGGCGAGGCAGCGGGAGCATGGAGCCGGATTTCCATCGCCACCAGATGACGGATGCTTATTGCAGAGTGTCGGGCGTTGAGCAGAGGAAGTCATCTCGTCTTTGTCGTCGGGCGCTAATACACGGCGACTGTTTTTTACTTTGAGTTTTTTTTTAATGAATAGCTGTTTAAAATGCCGTTTCCCCCCCTAACTGGGATGCAGACTGCTGCCACAGAACATGCGCTGCTATACAGTGCACGGGCGCGATTGTAGAGTCACTGTGATGTCTGTCATTAACACGTCCTCTGCACTTCGCAGACATAGGCACTTCCTCCACATAAAACACACACACGTCAACTTCAGAAGTTGTCACTCGTCAAAATAATTGCCTCCTGCGCACACGGTGTATAGAAATTTAATAAAATACACAACAAGTACAGAAGCCCACATTCACGTGTAAGCTCGGCTTATTTTCACACAAACTGCGGAGAAGGACGACAGTCAAATTACAAATACATTCTTAAAAAAATTGTAGTTGATTTTTTTATCTTTTTTTTTCCAGGAACCTCCAATGGTTTTATGAAAAGGGACATTCCCTGTTGCACCACCATTAACAGTTCATAAGACACTTCACTTTTGTATGTAACGTCACTGATATGTGTTTTTCCTGTGATATTCAGAGAGATGTTCCTTATACACTAAATGGAGACAGAGAGCTTCACTGTACAAAAGCAGACGGGACTCAATACCTTAACAGTAGCAATTTGTTCAATAGCCTCACAAAAATTGGAGCTTGAAATGTGTAAAATACAGACATCGAAACTGACAGGTACGGAACACCATGAAAACACTTGAAGTCAGGTAAGCGCAGATTTCTCCCCCCCGAACCTTCACAGCAGTCAAGGACACATATTTCCACTGGAACACAACAAGTCACAGACTCGAAAAAAGAAATGAAAAGAACATACACAGCAGATGGTTTTTGGTTATACAATGCGTGTCTAGACACCTCTGTGGGTCGAAGAAGAAGAAGAAGAAGGAGGAGGAGAAGAAGAAGAAGAAGAAGGAGAAGAAGGAAAAAAGAAGAGTATATCACCTCTCGGTTATTAACCTGTGATATCATCAGCTCACCTCGAGCAGGTGAGAGCGAGCGAGATCACCTGACCCCGTCAGTTGCCAGAGTCCCGCGGGTCGAGAACGTAATCTGCCCCCCCGCACTCCTGGCTGATGACGGAGCTGTGAATGAGGCTGCTGGACAGGGACTTGGGCCGGAGCTCGCAGGTCAGGTAGGACGGCTCCTCCAATTCCGTGTGCAGCGGGGAGCACTGGCCATCTGGAGGGCCGTAGGCACTGCTGTTTGAACCCCCCTCCCTCTCCTCTTTGGACCCTTGGTCGGCCGAGTCCAGGGGCGTGCTGCTCTTGCTGGGACTGCCGGACGCCGATGGACTCTCCTGCAGTGGTGGGCTCAGTGCACGCTGCGATTTTAAGTAGGGTTTGACATTGGCCACGAGGATTGTACTGTCCCGCTGCTCCTTCCCAAACGTGCTGAGGGTTTTTCTGCTGCTGCAACTGATGGTGCCATAAATCTCTGTCTCTACCATGGCATCCATTCCCACAGGGATGAAAAGGTTGGTGCGATTATCGGCGCTGTCTGCTTGGCTTCCTACCCGTAACTTTGGCATCCAGCATCTGTCAGAATGTCCCAGTGCACGACATTCATCGGTGCAGTGGACTGATTTGTCTTGCTCTGCAAAAAAACAGTTAAACATTTGTTATTGGAGCCTGCTGTGGCACGGATAAACAACCTGGAAGAAAAACGTGGATGAAACTATGACGGATGAGCCGCAACAATAAAACACTGCAGACGCGCTCCAGAGTTATTCTGGAAATCCGACTGTAGTATCTGTCTTCATGTAAGTTATGTAGTATGCATGAGAGGAATTTTACAGAATAAAGTTAGAGCAGGCAGCCTGTTGCAGCAGATATGCCGTTTTGAACAGCTCCAGTATATTTTCCGTTGGAGAAATTACTCACAACGAGATGATGATGTATGAACGACCATGAAATCATAAACAACCTTGTTACCAGGAAAAGTTCATTTTGCAATCTATTCAGGAACAGTATCTGTATGTGCTATTCTCAACATGTGTAGGTGTTTCTCTGGGAAAAAAAAACATCATCTGGTGCAGAGGAAGTGAGGAAGTGATGGAAGTGTTTTTTTCACATATACATTCGCAGGTTTGTGTGGAGCTGAAAAAACAACTGCGACGTGGTGTTGTCGGGAGGTTTGGTTGGGGCTCATTATTGTCATTCTTTTTGTAAATAATGTATAGGTGTTAAGTTTGGAAGTTTAAAAACTGGGTGAGAATCTGACGAATGAAATCGGGAAGAGAACACACTGGAGAACTTGTATTTTGGAAACACAACCACCAGCAGCACAAACACTCTTTAGTTTGACCTGCAGGAATTTTTCTAATCACTCCGTTGAATAATCAGCAGCTAATTAGCATGTTATGCCCATTTTTCAGGGATCAACATGTCTTTTCTTGCTGCAAAATTTTTTTAAAGGAAAGAAAAACAAAATTAAAATGATTTTGAAGTAGCTTGGTCCGAGCAGAAGAAAGCATATAGCCTTTTTTCTTCCTGACATGACACCGGTAATTGAGGTGGATCCGCTGATTACACCATCACTCCGGCAGCTTCAGCTTGCATTAGCCGATGCCGCTCGCCAAGCCAAACACCACGGGACCGCACGACGTGCACGTGTGACTGTCTTTGTGCCCTCTGCTCTCGGCCTTTCACATTTCAGAGCACATGCAATCCCAGCAGACGCACAGAAGGAGCCAATTTCCATTGTGCCGCGATGTAGAAGGTGTCGCTTCTCTGTAGCCACAACACGACGCCGTCAAAATCAAGTTTGACAATGATGCATCGGGGGTATTTTGCATTGAGGGGGGGCATGATGCAGAAACGTCAAACGTGTCTTTGTAAATTGGTGGAAAATTATCATTTTTCTTCATTTGTTATACATGAGAGCATAACAGCCTTTTCATTTGTTTAAAGTGTGAATCGAATGTTGCTGTTGTTCTGTCGACTGATGGAACTTTAATAAATGGGTTGTCTTGGCTCTGACTGTCACCCGATGACACCCCTAGTGCTTGATATGAGGTGATTCAAATATAGAATAATGATCACGGACCTGAGCAGAATTTATTTGGGCTTCTCCTTTTTCCTGCCAGCCGTCTAGTAAAGTGTCTGTATAAGCCCACGTAGGTAGTAGGTAAATGTCCGCAAAATTCCCAGCCAGGGAGTTTGTGACGTAAAACTGATATTCCCCCAATAGAATAGAAATATCTCAGTATTTAAAAGAGGAGCCATGAACGTAAAGGATGCAAACGATGAAGTCAACTTGGAAAGACAAACAAATCTGAGAACCTCTGGTGATTGGAGCCGTGATGTGAAGATAAACCTGATCTGGTGCCAGCCCTCTCACAGAGGCTGTGGACATGTCCCTCGTTCTGAACGTGTGTTACCACGACAATCTCCCGCTGTGCACTTCATTTGTGAAAAGGCAAAGTGGTCCGTACCCAATTTTCTGGACATTTTCCGCAATTCATGTCTGACGGAAACATTAAAGCAGCCTGTGATTGATACGCATACAGACAAACGCATACAACACTAACCACATCTGCAGCATCTCCCTTTTCATGTAGTTGTTTACAATACTCCACCTAATCACAAGATAACTTGATTATACGCAGATAAGCTCCCATCTATAAATAAGCCTCGTCTATCTTGCTCACATGCCATTCTATGAAATCAAAGACCTTGAGCGACTGGCTGTGAACGAGGCACTCGATCTCATTTTTGAAAACCCGCTCTGATGAGGATGAGAACATCAGCCGGTGGAACAAGGGGGGGAGCTCCGCATGACGAGGTCCTTCCTGGTCGAGAGGCGGGGAGATTCCTCCTGTTCAAAGGCGCCCAGCCTCGCGCACACCAGCCTCGGTCAGTTTGCCGGAGGACACGCGAAACCAGAGGAGGAGGTTCAAACGAGAAGAGGAAAAACCATCTCTGTGCCACAACCCCCCGGAGATGAGGAAACTGGCACCCTGAGCCACACGTAGACTCCCAGCTCATTTACAAACCGCTGCACATGCGGGAACTATGCTGCTCAAGTCCATAAACACCTACACAAACACACCCACACACACACTTGTACCCAGAGGACAGAATGGAGCTGTCAAAATGCCATGACTGGACAGAGATTAAACAAATTGAATTGAGCTGTTAATTATGCAATAAATCTGTTTGTGAGGTTTAACACAAAATATTTACATTGAGGACGTTGAAGGAAAATTCACTCTTAACAAAAACAAAAGTATTCACATATTACCTGTGGTACTTGTCCATATAGTATGTTTTTACATGCATGGGGAAATTCTGGCCATTTTGTATCATGTGATCCAACCTAATTGTAAGTGGAGCTGTCACATTGTGTGTGAGTGCTGCTTTTCGTTCACACAACACATGATGTGTCTCTTGTTCCGCAGCTGTACCCAGCTGGAGGAGCACACTCTGCTACTTGCTTTGCATAAACAATGTTCTCATGACAACAAATGTGGTTTGATTCCAAATGAAATGAAATTGGTTTTCCAACAGAAACAAAGCCGATACAAAAGGTTTCCATGAAAACAAAAACAAAACCTTGAAGGAGTCTTTATTAGTGCTGTGTTTAATGTCAAATAGTATGTATAGAGTTATATAGAATAAATCATACGTACAGAAGTGGAGTTTCCACTGCATGAGACAGATGGTACATTACAATAATCAGTTGTAAAGTCAGCGCTAACGACTTTCTAGGTCACTTTTTAAAGATCTAGGGAATACTACACTTTATTAATGTGTTTTCTTTAATGATATGATCATGTGTGCGTCTTAATAGCATTTGACCAGAGTCTTTTATTGTATCTCACCTAGATCTTTGGTGAACTTGTTTGTATTTATTGTTGTAACGGTATTTAAGTGCTACCCTCTTAGCAAAGTCTCTCTTGAAAGGGACATTTTAATCTCAATTAGAAATTTATCTGGATGAATAAAGAGACATTAAATTATCAAAATCAGTTACAATACGTTGGTTTAATGGCTTGGGACAGATTACAATTAGATTGGATTAGATCACAATTAGACACAATTATTATAATTTGATCTACTACACTTTCATCAGGTGCTGAGGCGGTTGGATAACAAACAGGGTGTAACATGCAGACTATGACTTCAGTGTTAAATACTGATTTTAATAATTAATTGGCCCCACATCAGTAGTAAATTAGAGGCTCATCAAACTGTTACTGTGTTTTTCTTTTTCCTCTCGGACTTGAGGTTACACTCACGGTAACATTCTTTGCATGGAGCATTTTAATGATATCTTTGTCAGGACCCAGCTCGAGAGGAAATGTGCATTTAAGCTCAAAATGGATTCAACATCAAAAGGGAGAACGTAATGATGGCTTTGAATTGACAGAAAAGGACACATAGGTTCCTGCTTATTATAAAGTGCTACACTTTGAAGCGTCATTACATTACATTACAGTCCGTATTTCAGCCCCATGGAAAGAAACTCCTTTTTGGCACAAATACTTGAGGCCAGAACAATAAACACGAGCCAGGAGAAGCAGGGGGAGGCTGAATTCATTTCAGTGGTATAGCTGCCATCTACACTGCAGACGATGCCGCTGAAAATCAGATGCATGTGCTCAGAAACTACAGAGTGAGTTGCGGTTTGTCATTTCTGTTCTTGTGTCTTGTGATATAACCAGAAGTAAACATGGGCGCATGTTTAAATATAATTTTGAATATAGACGGCCAATTTATCGATTGTACGACGTGAGCCTTTCACAGACGGAGAAAAACCTTTACGTTACAGAATGCAGAAAATATGTGCATCCATTTTTGTTTCAGTTAAATATTATTTGTTATCTTTATGGTTAAACTGTGAAATATAAAGCTTCAATTACATTTCTTGGTCATGAGGGTTTGATAATGACATCTTATGAGTCACGGACCATTCACCAACATGTGTCGTATTGGTTTGGGAAGGTTTGTACTAATATCCATTTCAGGCTCTAATTCGTAATGCCATGACACTGTAAATCACCGTTCTCCATTTAACTTTAATTAGCAGTATGTATATGCTCCATAAATTGTTAACAACACACTCTACTGTAGTTGTAACCAGATAATGGCATCTGTGAGTAATTATGAAGTTTAGTATTAGTCATCAATTCTCTCTTCTCCAATCAAAACCATCATTGTTTAGTATAAATACATAACATTATCAGGTACAGGTGTTTTATTGTATTGTCATGTATTATCTGTTTATATAGCCTCATGAGTACACACAGAAACAGTTAATGAATACAAATCAAAATACCTGCATAAAACTATCATAGAGTGTTAGAAGCCATTACATAAATGTTTGTATATATGTATATGAATATTTAAATTAAATCATTCATAGTTTTTTCTTTGTTTTTTTTATATATATAACCTTTCTGGTCATATGTGGTGTGTAAACAAGCTTTTCACTACCACACACATATTTTGGAAGGAATACATATTTTACTGTAGTTTATCCCTACTACATATTTGCTAGAGGATTTAGGGATTTCGAGTTTTATATATTATATATGAGAAAAATGCTGAAGATAGGAAGAGAAAATAATTGTTTTCTATCGTTCATTTCATCACTGGACAAAAAAAGTGTTAAATATTAGCTCTGAGGGGACACATTTAAACAAGGGCTCTATATAGTCCAGTTCATATAGTCACATAAGGGTATTATGACAAAGTGACAAAGTAGCTGTGATCTTATGGGTGAAGTGTGAGGGGAAGAATAACATGCTCAAAAACAAAGACACTGCCTGCCCATTATAAATAGAATCAGAGAAAACCAAGCAACATACCGACTGTGCATCTGGTGTCTGTGAGAGTGAATAAATATTCAGAGTGCATGATAGTGGGAGCTGCACAGGTGCATATATTACCTGTATCAAAGCAGCCAGGAGACTAGGGGGAAGGTAAAGGTAAAGACATAAAAGCAATGCTACTTAACCCACAAGCTTTTGTGTTGCTGCTTTTGGAACTACAAGTCTGTGGAGCCTCCATTTTGGATAATAGCTCTATCTTGTCAAAATCTGCAAAACAGTGGCTTTGTTGCTCCATAAATTTACCTGTGTGTGTGTGTGTCAGAGAGAGAGACAGAAGGAGTGTGTGGGTTAGAAGGTGACATTTTGTGTGTAATCAGGTCTAAGACATTATGCATCCTCTTCCATCTTGCAGTCATCAGACAGTGACACCATTTAATGCTCAACTCACTAACCCCTTAAGAGAGCAAAGCATTTAATCTAATCATTAGTTTTGCTTTTTAAACAGATTTCGCCCACAGAAGGGCGGCATCAGCAAAACCCATTAATATTAAAAGCAATACCTCACATTTCTCTTATCTTACCAATGCAGGTCTATAAATTGACTGACGCTCCTGTCAAGCAACCGTCAGCGGCGCACATGTAAATTTTTTCCAGTCTTGCATGTACAAAACATCTCTTCCAATATCTTTGCATGTGATTGGCCTTAGAGCCTGGGCTGCATCAGATTCAGAAATGTGCTGCAAAAAAAAATTGTGATTGAATTCACACCTCCCACAGAGTCAAGTTTGGTCTGCCATAATTCCTCATAACACACACACATGCACAAGCACGCACACACACACGCACACAAACAGACACACACACACACACGCACTAAAGTGAGATAGAAAGAGAGTGATTCATACATCCTCCTGGCATCCACAAGAGTGTCTCCATCTCTGCCCTCCTGAGCAAGCCATAAACAAACAGTTCATAGCAATGTAAATGGTGTGGAAAGTACTGCATAGGGACCATGATGTCCGGAGCCATCCTCCACCACGGCTCACACGAGGAAATGATAAACATCCCCACTTCATCCCGCCATCATCTTTTATCTCACCAGCGAGAGTTGCTCTCATATTTCCATTCCTTATCCGCAACAGCTAAATATATTAGTCCCTACCAGGTCAAACCGGTTGCAACAGATTGACAATCATCTCAGATTAAACCCCCGCCGCTTCGGATTGTTTCAAGTTTGCGACACCAAACTTCCGCATATCTATTTTCAGTTGTAAAAGCAAAGCTCCCTTTCAAAACGGTGTAACCATGGCAAAACTGATAGTAACTGCGAAAATCTCTCCGAGCAAAAGGTGGAGGCACTCTGTCATGTTGCACCAGAAATACCTGTCATTATGTGCTGCGAGTGTCTATCGTGCTTTCTTGTCTCTGTCGTGCTTTTCAAGACATGCATGCGGCGAGGCGCTGTTCAAATAATGCCATGATCAAAACAGATACAGACGGAGGTACACTTTATAGTTTTGTTTGATGGCTAAATCAAACGCGAGACGTTGGAACGTTCTCGCTTCAGCCAATGGACTCTTTTATCCCTTTAAACTACATTCCACTCAGGTGCCTTCATGTCATCTCTGCAACACAGATCAGGCTGTCTGCAAATGTAAAGCAGTGCAATCCAACATTTTGCCTGAATCTAATAACAGTTAAATGTTTTTTTTCTGAACCCAGACGCTGGTGGACCTGCACTTACACACCAGCGAGCTGCGTGCATGTTTCCAGTGCACGCGGTACAAAACAATGCCTGTAACAAGAGTCAGTTAGGCATCTTCAAGATGTCAGGAAGAGAGTGTGTCTGCTCACCCTGCTCGAAAGGCTGGCCATTTACCGCTGTTGCTTTCATCTTGAGGGCCTCTCTGGCAGACGTGTCGCAGTGTGAGCCTTTATTAGTATCCTGGTCACTATCAGCCTGGTCACTATCACCATGGCCACTGTCTCGGAGGCTCGCTCGTTCTGCATCCTTAAATGTTGAGCTGCAGCAGAATGAAAGGGAAGAAAAGAAAAAAAAACATAACTTACCATTACCTGCGCATGAGTGTTCCTATTTGACAGCCCAAGTCAGCTGGCTTGATGCGACGCTAAACGCGCAGGTCAGGAAGCCTTTGAATAGACCTCTTACCTTTGAACGAACGGTTGCCTGCTGCCAGCGTAATTGGACTCGGAGGTGAAATTTTCTGTCTAGAAATGAAAGAAAGAACAGTATATTTTGCATTGGCTATGTTCAAATCTTCACGCAATTCTCAGCAATGCCCGATGTAACATGACGTTCAGGGTAGGTATAGAAAGTGTCTTATTCTAAGAATCTATTATTATGCCACGTGAAAGATGTCAATTAAGGCCAAAGAGCACCTGCCGGCAGTGACAGACGAAACACAACACACAACATACATCTCCATCGTGACCATATGTGCGTCTTTGGCAAGGCGGCGGAGTAGAGCATTAGCCACTGTAATCAGCTTCCTTTTCCCCCTATCTTGAGAATAATGTGTTTGTGTTGATCACACCCACATCCACTAGTGGCTGGTGACAGTGCCAGGCCTTGTCATCTGTGTTATCATCTCCAAATGAGACTGTCTGTGAGACTGCCCCAGATATTTACATGGTTTACAACAGATAATTCGGGTGTGTTCAACAGCACCACAAGCCCGTGCTGTCAAATTAGCGCGTTAGCTGCCCTGTGTATTCAACCCTGCCATCTCTACAAGGCAAGGCTGGGCCCTATTAATGGCCTTATTGTGCCAACTTTGGATGCGGCTGGGCGAATCTGGCCCATATTTGTGTGGGGAGCGAAAAAATGCGATTGTGCGGCTATGCTGTGTGCATCTCGCTGCCTGGCGCACATTGGTTCAGTAATGTGATCGGACAAGCTGCTCAAACACCTGTCCAATCCCACATTTCAGGCAGGGTTTTGTTTTCACTCTATAGCGGCGGATCTGGCAGGGTCACAGCAGCCTTGTTCAAGACTCACACTGTTTGCACGTCTAGCTGCGAGGACTTTCTGATTATGCAGACCACCTGTACCATTTTGCAAGCGAGGGCTCACAATGGAGCGGCTTCTAAAATGATTCTGATTCCATGGAAAAGAAAAAGAAACAGAAAACCCTCTTCAGTGAGATGGCATAGGCGCTGTGACACAGAGTTGCTATATCATGCTTTCTATACAGAGAATACCTCATACTCTCATGACAGGGAAAGAAAGAAACACGATAATAATAATGATATCTGCTCACAGTCAGGCTCTTTCTCAGTCAATTACCTTTCTTTTGTCAGATTTGTATGGTAAAGCAGCAGGTGAAAGATAAGCGAGAATAAAGGGCAGATAAAGAATACAGTGCAGCATCCTCCTTACCTGTATCACTGACATCCTATTCGCTGGAGTGTCTGTGCTAAGCCCGGCAAAGCTGGAGTGGCAACCTGCCCTGGGGACTGTCAGGCTGTTTGGGGTGGTTTTCAGGTACATGACCTCTGACCTGGGCAGCGTGAGTGGCAGAGGGCTCTGGTAGTCAAAACATATGGGTGAAGTGATGAGAGAGGGGCTGCTCACCACGTTCATCCGGCTCGCGGAATCTCTCTCCTCCATCTCACTCTGCACCAGCATGATGTCACTCTTGTTGATCCTTTTCTTTTTGCCCTTCCCCACTGGAGGATTGGAGTACTCAGCCATGCGGCAGTTATAATTCCCAGTCTCCTTATCTTGATGCTTGGACTTGACAGCGATGGCGGTCATGACTGCTAAGAGCATGACAGAGATAATGCAGAGGGTAACTATGAGGGGCAGGGATACATCCCAGTGCTGCTGTTCCCCGCTCGTGCTGGCACCCCCTCCTGGAGCAGTTTCTGTGTTCGCCTTGATGATCAGCTTAGCAACAGCAGATAAGGGGGGCTTGCCATGGTCAGTTACCTTCACCACCAGCTCAACCACTGGGGCGACTTCCTCCCACAGAGCATGGGCGGTTCTGACCTCTCCTCCCACTGGATCCATTTCAAACAGGTGGTCGTCGTTTCCCTCCGTGATCTCGTAGGTTAAATGGCCACTTTCTCCGTGGTCGTGGTCCACCGCTTTCACAGTGGTAACAATGTAGCCAATACCTACATTTCTAGGCACTGGGATTTCCGATGTGTCATTCTGCAGGAGGGGTAAAATAATAACCGGGAGATTGTCGTTAACATCAAGGATGTTGACCCTGACTATTGAAGTGCTCTCCATGTGGGGCGATCCTCCGTCTTTCGCCTGAACTTTGAACTCAAAGGATTTCGTCTGCTCATAATTGAAAGAGCGCGAGGCATATATGGCTCCGTTGGTGGGATTAACAGACACATAGGTGTACACTGAAACATCTCCTATGTGCGATGGCAGAATGGAGTACGACACTGTTCCATTTCGACCCACATCTGGGTCGTGGGCTAGTACGGAGCCCAGGTACTCCCCCGGGATGTTGTTCTCAGGCACCTGTAGCACATAAATAGTCTTTGTAAAGCGTGGTGGATTGTCGTTCTCATCCAAGATTTTCACAGTGAATGACTTGGTGTAGTTCAAAGAGGGGATCCCATTATCTCTCGCCACAATTGTCACATTGTATTCATCTTTCATCTCCCTGTCCAGGGGTCTGTCCGTGAGGAGCGTGTAAAAATTATCGTTGTTCTCCTGCAGCCTGAAGGGCACGTTCCCCAGCACCCGGCACTGGAGCTGACCGTTTCGTCCAGAATCTTTATCCGTCACTCTGACCAGCGCTATGACGGATTCTGAAGGGGCCGCCTCACTGATGGCACCTTGTCGGACGGAAACAAAACTTATGATTGGCGAGTTGTCGTTTTTATCCAGCACCTTGACTGTGATTTTGCAGTGGCCGGGTATCGGGTTGGGCCCCAAATCTTTAGCCTGCACGTCGAACTCTATGATTGGATTCTCTTCATAGTCAATTTCCCCCTGGACCTTGATGACACCAGTATTGGGGTCAATGGAGAACAAATCTTGGATTCTCTCGGATGCGTATCCAGTGAAGGAATAGAGCACCTGCCCGTTGCTGCCCTCGTCTTGATCAGTGGCATTCAAATCTATAAGCACTTTTCCAGGCGGGGAATTCTCTGGAATCTCTATTATGTACGAGGATTTTTCGAAAACTGGGCTATTGTCATTGGAATCCGTCACTCTGACGTTGATCTGCATGGAGCCTGATCTGGGATACTCCCCACCGTCAATTGCTGTGAGGAGGAGGGTGTGATGACTCTGATCCTCCCTATCCAGAGGTCTCTGAACCACCAGCTCTGGATATATAGTCCCATCACCCCTCACTTTTAAATCCAAAGAGAAGGTATTGTAATCATCTCTGGTGACCTGGTAGGTCTTTATCCCATTTTCCCCAGAATCCGAGTCATGTGCAATAGTCAGGGGGAAGCGTGTGCCAGCAGCTGCGTTTTCCGAGATGTCAATGTTAACGTGATCTGAAGGAAAACTGGGCGAGTTGTCATTTATGTCCTGTATATCAATCTTGATCATGCATATCTCCTTGTCATTGGCAAACACCTCCATCGAGAGCTGGCACTTGGGGTTCCGTCTGCACAGCGTCTCCCTGTCGATCCTTTGTTTGGTGAAGATAAGTCCACTCTCCGGGTCAACGTCCACCAGGTGCGGTGCAGAATTCTCCAGAACTCTGAAGTTGGACTTCTTCCCCCGCTCCAGGGTCCCATACCCGGCGTCTTTTGCTATATTTCCTATAACAGTGCCGGGTCCCTGCTCCTCGGGCACAGAGTAATTGAGATTTTTCAATGTCCGGGCTTTAACCCACAGTAGAAAGAAAATGGGTACAGAGAGACGCATCCCTTCAACTGGATATGTGTGGCAGGCAGGAGAAGAAAAAAAAACCTCGTTGACTCTCAACCTGTTGATTACAGCAGAATCCTACAGGACTAAACCCAAACCAGGCATGTGGTGGACACGGACCTCGCACTAATTGGGTATTAAATCGATCCCCGAATCCTTATCTCCTTTCAATCGGTGCATAAACCTCTTCCAACATGCCACACCGGGCTATGATGAACTCTCCGTGTAAACAAAGATGACCGCCAGGCGACACATGATGCATGAATTAAACATCAAATCCAACATAGTGTCGGAAGAACATGCTTTGTTGCTTCTTTCCTTGTCTCTCTCCCCACCTCTGAATGAATAATCGATGACCATAAAGTATTAATATTCCCCACTGCTTTCCAAGGTTAAAGCGTTTGGGATCCGCGCGCTGAAGGTTAGACCGTAGCCTCGCAAAAGCGCATTGCCCTCATGCGACATCTACACCTCGGCGTAAAAACCCCCGGACACACACACATGGCCGTTTCAAAATGCAGCATTCTGCCCCGCCGCTCCGCCGCAGCCACGCTCGCGTTTACTTTCTTTCCTCCGGTGCGGCACACTGTTGCATATGGGCTCCGCTCGCCGTTGCACACGCAGCCTGCCCATGCCACAAAGTAGAAAGGGGCTGTTTCTTCACTCCTCTCCAGACCTTTTGTGCTCCCGCGTCACTCAGGAGCATCCGTGGCACGGCGGCGACTTTCGTTCTCTTTTGGCGTGCGCGTCCGACGATTGTCCTGCAACGATCAGTCCGACGGTGAGGTGAGAACGATAATCCCGTAATCCAGCGCTATTGGAACCGGTGCTCTTACATCCTTCATCCGGACAATGCTCCTGTGCACTGGCCCCCCCTTTGCAAGAAAGAAAAAAAGGGGGTGAAAAGGGAGAGATAATCAGAATGAATCGCTTTTTTCCCCCTCTTCTTCTTCTTCTTCTTCTTCCTCCTCTGCGCTCAGTTCTCTCCGCGTCAACTGTTGAAACCTGCTCCCTCCGCACTGAGAGCCGAGCGGAATCCTCCCGACGCCTCCTTTATGACAGAGCCCGGCGCATCGCTTGGCGCATTTAACATAGTTTCCGGATGCTCTCCCGGCAAATGAGTGAGCGGTGACAGATCTGGCACTAAAGGTGCTTTTTTCCTCCTCCGGGTCTGGGGCAAGATCGCGCGAAAGAAGGGCTGTTCTAGTGCTACGTGATTCATTTACTGATGTGCGCGCACGGAGTGGATCAGCAGCAGCATCACACACAGAGAGAGAGAGAGAGAGAGAGAGGAGAGGAGGGGGGGGAGATGGAGATGGAGAAGGAGAGGTGGAGGTGGGGTTGGGGGGGGGGTGGGGAGGTAGGAAACGTGCCGGAGGATGTTGCTCCTTATACATGTGGACGTGAAAGTAGGGGGATTACGAATAGATCGATGTTAGACTAGGAAAAGCATGTGAGGACTTGTCAAGTGGTCAAGTGGATCATTCGGTGTGGACGAGAGGAAAAAAAAGAGGAAGTATTAAAGCTTTCAAACTGTTCCTCCCCCTTCAGTATCAATCCCTGGATATTCAGAACTAAAGATCCCTATCAATAATGAAAAACAACACCACCTGTCTGCTGTGCTGCACCTCCTTGTAACTCCAGTTTTGAAAAATTTCCAGTCACAAAGCTGGGAAAAGAGAAAAGAAAAAAAAATGAAAAAGAAAAGGCAGACAATCTGGAGCCTTTTTTTGGGGCGATAATATCTGTAAAGGACGTAAGAGAATTGCTTATTCTCCTAAGAAAAAAGTGAGAGAGAAGAAGAAGGGAGGCTTATTTCACAGCTCAAATATCACAGCTGTTGGTATAACCTGCCTTCTGTAGCTATCACACTTGCCTTCAATAGCCTATTCACATCAATCTCATATCTCATACTGAAGACGATGGAATGACATTTAGTTTGCTCGCTATTTCAACAATATTTCTGGCATTTGCATTTTTATTCTCACTTGACCGCACCTCGCCGATGCGTCCGCAGGCTCCTCGGTGATGCAGGTGTGTAGCCTATACGTGGCGGTGATGTTGAAAGGAAGCCGTGTCAACATTAAGCCCACGATCGGTGTGGCCCGGTTCCGCATTTAATTCAATGTAGCTCTGGATCTAAATCAACCTTGAGTCGTCCCCGAGTTCAATCCCATTGTCTGAAAACATGGCTGCTTTCCTCCTCTGGGGAGCATCAACTTTGCCTGGCCGGGGTGCCGCCTGCATAAATTGGCCATTTCTGCAGGTAAGAGATAAGGACAACAAAGGGAAACTAATTATCATTCAGTCTATGTTAAAACCCGAGGAAAGGACTGCTATTGACAATTGTGTCTGTATTGTCACACTCGTACCGTTTAATATTTGAACCCTCCGTGAGATATCCATTATAAATAGGCCACGTCTAAACGGTGGGCTGCCTTGTTTTTGCGGAAGGTAACGACTTTGTCACGGATAACTTTCGCTAATGAGTCCAATGCACCTGCCCCGGAATGAACTGCAGTCACGGCTGCTTCATCTGGGTAAAAGCAGATGCATCAGTTGTTTCATGGTAAATCCATTTCTACCTGAAAGCACAGTATTCTGCTGGTGTAGAAAAGTCATACCTGTTGTAATTCCACAGATGCTAAAAAGACAAACAGTAGCTCCATAGGTGCTCGATACAGGGCGGCCCACAATATTATCTCTCTCATGCGATTCACTTAGCACTCTGCGCAAGCGTGATTAGAAGTGAGATTAAGTTGTTTGTCATTCTGTTTTCGCACCCGTTGCCGGTTGCACCACACCTCGAGCTGCACACCGGAATACTGATGGCGGTGAGTGGGAATAACGATCAACGTGAGCCACTGAGTTTTGCCGCAGAGTGAATGCATGAGACTCGAGGATGACATAGACAAAAAGAACGTGAACAGCTCTGAAGGAGTTTGGGAAACACAAGTCTCGGTAGTCACAGAGAAGAAACTTAGAACGGTCAACCTACGTCATTTTATTCATAAAATCAGACCAAACCGTCAGAGGGAAGACAGATAATGAGACAGTTGGAGGAATATCAATCCCTCAACCTCCACTTCTGCTTTAATAAAACAATACTTACCTTATTTCTCACGGCGTACTATTATGATTCTTTTATCTCGTAATAATGAGCCTTATTCCTGCATATTCCATGTGTCATGACTTCTCAGCAGTGTACCCATCTCCAGTAAAGCAGGCCATTCACTCAGTTCTCTCACAACCACACACACACACACACACACACTCAAAAGCCTTATTACTATAGAGATTTAGTAATTTTATGTGTCAAGGTTTCTGAGAAATTTACAGCTGAAACTTCTGCACTTCAATGGAGGTGAAGGGAATTTCAAATTTGCTGCTCAGAGAACTGAAGAAAACACGTTTTAACAACTCATCAGAAACAATTTCCGAGTTACCTTCCACAATTTCTTTGTGCAATTACGAGAACACGTTGTCCACACCTTTTTCCGGGAACATTTCCTCGCCGGAAAGTGAGGCAATCCGGCCACGGGGGTCTGTGGATTAACCAGAGCGACCAGGACTTTATTTTCAGGGAGAAAAAAGCTAAAAAATAACCAAAAAAGTGCAGTTGTTGCCTGTAACAAAATGTTCCTTTGACTAGGTGAGGTGCATCCATTCTGTATGGCTGGTGGCAGAACAGAAGGATATCTTGAAAATGCAACAGAACAGAGTGGCACTACTCGCAAGTGGAGCACTGTTGATTTTGTGAAGTGACCAGTAACGTGTCCAGTGAAATCTCACTCAAATTGTGTTGTCATGGATTAAAGCATAAGTGTGGTGATACTTTATATTTGACTTAATGTCTACAAATTTCTTAAAAAAGCGACAAAAACAAAGAACCGTCAAGGACATGATTTGATGAGCAGGTATTGTTTGTGTTTTCAAAGCCTACTGTAGTTTATTTCTCTGAGCCCCGACGTTCGTCTGTTTCTAAAACAAATGCATGAGTCACACTGTTGAAATTGTATTTATATAGACACAAGTGTTTGTGATGATGAAACACTGGCGTGAAGAACAATCAGACTTGCAGGTGGGTAGATGGGGTTAAGTCACAGCAACAAAAACAAAACTATAGTTTTGGTTTAATGTCAAATGTTATTCCTTTAGTGAGTGCATCATGAGAATCTGGTCGACATCACATTCTGTACGTAAACATGTTTTCCAGCAGACAACTGTTGCACTGCATGACATGTTCTTTCATGAATACGAACACGGCCACTGTTCTGTCTATTTTTAGTGGATCCTATGAACACCATCGGCTTCCAAGCCTATCAAACCGCTGTATGTATTAATCCTGAGCTAAAAATAGTTCAAAATAAATGCTTGGTCTAATGTTTAGTCGTGGTAAGTAACATTTCTTTGTAAAGAAACGAAAGTATCAAACTAAAGGTCAAATTTAGTAAGTTGAACAGCAGAGTTGCAAAGTGAGAATGACTGGGAGAATTACGACAAATACAATAAAAGGAAATATGTGTAATATACTATGAAATGGTGTGTATATTGGCTTAGTGTTTGAGTGAGTTGTTAATAGTAGAATCCAGCCGATAGACGGAATGTTTCCATCAGTGATTGTCAGGTTGTCTGTTGGAAGCTCAGAACCTGCTGAAAGTTTATTTTTTAACATTCAAAAATGAATATCTCGATCTGGTGTATTTAAATGTGTTTTTTTGAAAGAATTGGTCTGATTTGTCTCATATGTTTTTAGTGTAACTTCACTGATACGTAACTAAATTGTTCAAGGCACACTCAGACTTCTGCTGCACGTCATCCACATCCCTTCCTTGCCTTGTCCCTGAATGTGGCCGCCGTCATCTATAGAATTCAGCTAAAAAAAGAATGTTTGATTGTTTGTTGGACTACATGCGAGGTAGAGGACAGAGATGTTTTATCTCACTGGTTTTCTTTGTAAACCAGAACCAGGCACTGTCAGTACACTCATGTCACTACTCTCTCATTTCTGTAGGTTGTCAATCACTACAAGGATCCTCAACGTGCACCTTCGCAGGTTGAGCTGCTTGTCTGAGTGTGAGTGCGGCAAAAGGAGCCTCAGACGTCTCACAAGCCTTGTTATCATGTTACATGTTGAATGAATTATTTGTGTTGAAGAACAGCTGTGGATCTGCATGAAAATATAAATCCTCCATGTGCCAGTTCACTAACATTTCAATTCTGAATCTAAACGAAGGCCAACTCTGCTGAGCACACGGGTTAAAGAGCTGATGTTTCTGCATCTGACAAACTTTCTCTCACCCTCAGGAGCTTGAACAACTTTCTGCCAAATTCCATAAACTGAAAGTCCAACTTGAAAGTATTTTGTAGTCTTTATAGCATTCGGTTGGGTTTCAGTTTGTGGTGGGTAAGATGGGTTTAATAAATCCTGAATTGAATCTGTATGTGAGGGGAAAAAGAGCTATATATGAGTGTGACTGTCTGCTGAGATTGTGCAATTTTTATAGGGATCATGCACAGATGCATCTGAAAAGTCAGAAATTACCTGCTCATCAATCAGTGTGGGAAACAAGCATGTGATGCAGCACCTCCGGTCCCCCAACACAAAACCCGTCAGGATTGTAAAAACTAACGGGTTCTTGCAGGAGCAGAATTCACATTCATTCCACATCCAAAGATTGAGGCTGGTATCATGAATATAATTACGAGGAAGAGCAGAAAACAAACCGCATAGCCGGCGATGCATTAACAATCCCCCGAGTTTCTGTGCAGACAATACGTGAAAGGCAGAGTCGGAGCATATAGGGATGTTCGGGGGTCAGACTTACATGGAAACATCTCTGACAAATGACTAATTGCTTTCAAAGGAGCCAGAATATAAGTAGGTCAGACATGTTAACAATTATTATTATTAGGCAACGTGAGGCTTTGCTCTGTGTTGTCGTTTTATCTCTCGTTGACTACACATATCACAACCCCGGTTATTAATTAGATGTTTATGACAAACTAGTGAACACATTACTCTAATGCAATCAGTCACAGTCAGCTCCATTTGTGAAAGGGTGAAGTTAAACACGCAATATAAATATTTCAGCAAATACAAACGGCTTACAATTGAATCAAGTGGGTTTCATTAGGGAATCTGGAATTTGTATTACAAATTAGTCATGTTAATGTAAATAGCCAGAGCTTTGAAAACAAGAGTTGCAGCCGTAAGGAAGAATCGCACCCGTCCTGTAAGTACATTGATTATTCATCTCAGTAATGACCTCCCGTCCTAAGTTGTTAGACTTCAGTAAACTTGGCACGCAGCTTCACAGAATCCTGTAGCAATTTACAACACTAGCTCACAGTAATACAAAGAGGCTTTGATGATGGTAGGAACGTCGCATAATATTGTGAAGTGTGAATTTCTGATTGGGGCTCTCAACCGTGCGGCTGAAGGTATTTTTTTTTCCTCCCCTGTCTCACATATTGTAACAAAGGAATATGTGGCCAAAGTCACAAGGAGTCAGCACTGACCACAAATCATTCAACACCTTAACAGCGGCGCCGGTGCACCCTAAAAATAGCTCCCCCATGCACCCTGGAGTGAAAAACTGGAACTCTGTATGACATTACATGTGACAACTCCGGGGACCATTACACTGATGAAATGGGAAGCACCCTGAGCTAGAGACTGAATGGAAACCCCCCTCCCTCCAAAAAAAAAGATAACATCGGATGTCTGTGAACACCAGACCCCAAAAAAGAAAGGAGGAAATCAGAAGCAGCACGGACAGGGAAGAGGTCAAAGGTCACCGAGCAGGAGGCTGGAGAGGGATCACAGAGGCCGTCACATCCTGCGCCAGAGAACCTCACTGAGCAGAGGTAGGATTGACGTTGTTCATACTTCAGTTATTTCAGTAATTCCTGAGCCCTACATAGCCGGTCTGTGAGTCACCCTGATTTTTCATTGTCCAAGATTTAATGGAATAGTTTGACATTTATTTGTTTCCCTTAACTGTGGGTATAGAAGGGAAAAAAAGATTGTGACCACTTGTCAAGTCTTTGCATTGTGTATGAGTCGATAAGCTCACAGCATAAAGACTTTAAAGCTCACTAAATAACACAGCGTATCTCGTGTGTTTAATCTGGACACAAGCAGCGATGTGGATATTACAAACACATGGGCTTTAAGAGGGAGTTAACACGGTGCATTGAACGCTGTTTCTTTATCTATTTGACCAGCGTTTCTGCATGTGGCATCGTCACTGGTTGCCAGGTAACCTAGTCGTCACGGAAAGGTAGCCAAGAAAAAGTTACAGTTCCCTGTGATGAAAAACTGTAATTCTTTTGACATTTCAGTTTGTGTAGGGATTCAGAAACAAAAAAAGATGCATTCATATATGAGCTTTAAATATGCTGCTGGATGTGTGTTTAGATCTAGACCTTTATGCTAAGCTAACTTAAATCCCTCCTGGCGGCGGCCCCACATTTGGAACATCAACATAAATTAAATCAATCAGGAAACAAAAGTCTTTTCCAAAGAACTTCTCCTTGGAAAAATCATCCATTCATCCATCATTTTTACTGCTTATCATTTTTACGATGGTGAGGGGGGCTGGAGCCAATCCCAGCTGACATTAGGCAAAACAACAAGGGGTCCACTCTGTACAGGTTGCCAGTGGACTGCAGGGCTAGATAGAAAACCATCCACTCTTTCTTCTCCACCCACAGTTGTTTGGGAGTCTCCAAAATCCAATGCATGTGTTTAGAGGGAAGCTGTAGCACCCGGAGAAAAACCCACGCAGACATGGATGGAACAAGCAAACTCCACCCAGAGAGACCCCTGTCGAACCAGGAGGTCTTCAAACCCTTCTTATCTTAAGTGTTTATTTACAAGCTCAGACACATAGATTTATTTTTAAAATCAGTTTTCTCACACCCTGCTCTCAATATAAGAGAGGGTCTAATATGTGCAGCGATAGATCTACTATATATATATTATGAGGGATAAATATAACATGCGTGCCACTTTATTTTTGGGGGGCCTCAGTCTAAATATCGCCGAGCCGAATCTAGTGCAGTCTTGCAAAAAAGGTTGTGCCAGATGTCTGGTCTTGCTCTTAGCTCAAGTGTCCCACATACAGTGGGAGAGAATTGCTGGTTACACTGCTCTTAGGGACTGGCAGAGAAGCAGCAGGTTAGAAAAAAAACCAACCTCCCAGGAGAAATGATTCAGGGTATTGGAGAAGCGGAGAGGCGAATAAAGTGAATGCAATTTCAAAAGGGAAATAATGGAGGTCATGGCGTTTGATGTTCCTGCGCTGGCCACGAAAATAACTTGGTTGATGATGGAATCAATCACACCTCCATGGCACTGAATCTTAATGAGGATATGTTTATTTTTATTTTTTTTGCATTTTTAATAAGAGTGTTAACATCAAACCTAGCCACCCATTACTCCAAGCAGAATGAAGTGTAGTTATCTGCCCTGTGCAGCTCGATAACTGCTGACTGAGGCAATAATATCTGAAATTTTATTTTTGTCTGTTGCTGTTTTTCTCAGGCTTTTGCTGTGACGAGCCAACACAAGATCAAAATGGAGTTTATCCTCTATCACCTGCCAGCCTAGACGAGAGAAATGCTCACTCGACGTGACATCACTTGTGTGTCTGCACTCAGCATGCCACTACATCTTTCACTTCCTGTGCGCTAACATTTACAACTTATCCTTTGACAGGAGGAGTAAACAGGGGTCATTTGTAATATGACCCCGGCTGTGATCTCGCAGCGTAAACAAAGGAAAACCTGCCACGGCCTCCTCTATTCTTGACAATCCCAAAGAAAACAAAGCATTTGTTTTTATATATTTCACAGTGGAGACATATGTCTAAAAAGCCCCTTGAGAGGAGCATTGATTTCAGGGCATTAATCGAAATGGGTAAAAACCATAACATTAATGAAGTAAATGAGGGATAATATGTGTGATCTGGACGATGAGTCAATTTCAGTCGTCTGTGCTGGATCACCTGAAGGTGAGCGCCGCTGAAGGAGCAGCGCTAACGCATTCAGATGGAGACGGTGATAACAGCAGTGGTGATTTGGGACAGCTCATGAAATGTCCTTCTTCTTTCTGCGGTGGCACTTTATCTCAGGCCGGGGAAGTTATTTAGTATGCAACGGATCAATCACCGTCCTCAAAAAGCCATTTAAATTAACTTCCTCGGACAGCTATCTATCCGGCAAAATGGCCGACAGAGGAAAGGGACTATCAGAAAATTAGAAAGGACATGACTTATTTTTTTTTGTCCCTGTGTGAAACTGAAATAGAGCAAATACACGCAAACAAACTGAGATGTTTTTCTCCTTTGTCTTTGGAGGTTTTCCTCTATTCTCAAACCATGAGGAGCAGGCTTTTCCCTCTCAGACTCATCATTTCTTCACGGACACCACATTCAGCCGCTCTGACAACCACACCAGCCGTCTGCGGGTGATTGTGTCTGTAGCTCAGATACGGTAGTCGTCACAACCATGACAGCTAAATTCATTTTGCCAGTGAAACACTGTCCGACTTATTAATACTTAATAGGAACGGAGGGTAGAACCTCTGCACAGAGTGTGGCACGGTCTCTCTTTTTCAAATTAAGAGGAGTCAAAAGTGAATGTTTGATTCTCACTAAATAAAAATAAGCCAGTGGCCACGCGGTGCATGTCTAATTGCAGATGAAGCATCAAATTAAAACGTCAGGGAGTACTTGGAGGAGCAGTGGCTACAGAGCTCCAGTGTTTAAATTTATGTTAGAGATTATACCATTTTCAAGGAAGGTGTAATTTGTGCCGCAGTATTACCCGGGCAACACCATGTTATTAGTTTCGACAATTCTCTGTCACGTTAATGTCTGGAAGGAAGGAAAGCAGCATGCCACCTAGTGGGATGTGAATAACCCATATATCTCATCCCCAATTAGTATGAGGCTGTACTGTAAAGTGACAGGAAGCTAATTCATAAATACCGTAGTAACATGGAAGGGGAGGGAAGTCATCCAAAGAAGAAAAATAAACTGTCAGGCCCGTACAGATAGAGGAACATCAACCGAGCCTTTCCAATTACTTCAGGGTTAACTGTGAAGCACTAATAACTTCAGGGAAACCGGAGAAACAAAATATTGTTAGCTAATTACATAAGCAAGTCATTTAGACTGATTGATGCAACATATTATTCTGTGCTCCCTTTTTTCTCCCCTGCCTAATTTTCTCTTCCTTACAGTGGCGCGCAGCATAAAGGCTCCATTTCTTTTTGGCAGCCGTCTCCATGACGGCCCAACGCTGACACAATGAGACGCTCTCCCCGCTCAGCAGTACACCACAATCAACTGGGTGAACAACTGGTACAGATTTACCTACATCAACCCAGGACCAAAGCTCGAGCTGACACACTCTGCAGACAGAGAACCGCAGGTAGTGCCATTACTGTTTAAGAAAGAGGTCGAGCCGTCTGTCGCGGGGCCGGGAATAGCAGCAGTGACTCAATGTGTCCATTTAATAAACTAAATTAATATTCCCACGGTGGATGAAATGAAGCCTTCTGTTTTTCAACTGCTTCTTTACACAGATGTCATATTACAAAGGGGCTTGGAGGGAGATCGGGTACATCTTTTGTTATTTCTCCTGCTTCTGTCACCGTTACATCCAAAGTTCAGTCATGCACGCGATAATTTTCTCTATTTATAAAGACGCGTAATAACAGCTCATCCTGCTCAGGCCCAGACGGGATTTGAGCCTTTGTTGTTCACTATTGTAAATATGCTCAACAGAAAAAGTTATCCCCCGTGCTTTTATTTAGTCGTGTGTATGATTTACAGTAAAGGGGAGGGGGGAGGGAAGCTGAATATTAATTTCTCTCTACAGAGTGTGTGGGTTGGGCAATCGGTTCAGTGTAAGATAACAAGAAACCAGAGAGGAGTATGGGATTTGTGTCACTGAATCATTCGCGTGTGTGCTTCAGCTGACAATGAGAGCTCAGTGCTCTGATCGCTCGAGCCCATCAGAGTGCGCTCATCCTCTTTTTTTTTCTTTGAATGCAACCTCTCCCCATTAACAGCATATTCAAATCGTATGTAGCTCCTCATGAAATTGTGAGCGACTGGACAATGGGCTCAGTGGAGAACCTGCCACTGAATGCACGGGCCACACAAAGAGCGGCCACGTCCGACAGCAGCACCGACAACGTTTGAAAGACACTTTACTCCTACATTACCTGATGTTATTGTCGAAACGCAGGCTTCCCCTTGACACTCAATGCAACTCCATTAAAACTGATGATTTGTGCTGGCAACAGCAAGAGCTCATGAATTACACTTCCCGCCCGAAAGATTTTCTTGTTCTAATGAACCAAGCCCAACAGCAGTAAATTGAATATGTCTCTTTAATTTGTTCAATCATATTGTTGGGATCACATCTGAGCCACCCTGCTGTATAAACAACTGTGGCCCATGTGTGTAAATGGCGTTGGAGTAATTTATTTTTTTTGGAGGTTGCATAGAATGATGTTTCCCCCTAGTGGTATGAGAACCAAAAGGGAACAGACCGACATCAGTGATGTTATTAAGTGTTGCATCATACTGTACATCATAAGCTCATTAATCAAGCATTAATAGTTTTAAAAATAACCACTGAGGGTTTAAGTTTACTTCACCTGTATGAATCTATGATTGCTGGATATAGTTTGCAGAAACATGAGGTGTAATAAAACCTTATAACTTTTATTATAAATCACCTGGTGTCCAAGCATAACTGAATACCTGACATTTTCCTCCTTTCAAATATGTACACTTTGAGGAAGAACCTACAATAATAAAGTATAATAATCTCAAAGCAGTTTGATGGTGAAGATGAAACGACTACAAACACCTCTGCATTATATCGCCTGGCAACGTTGGCTTTGAAATGAACCTTTAGATTCTTTTTTACTATCTTTGATGTCGGTGTGCTTCTATCTATTTTTCATCATATATATCTGACTGCTGAGATATGAGAGAAATCTAACACGGCGTATTAAAGCAATAAAAGGAGTAAATTCACAATCACGCAAGCGGCGATGACGATAATGTCGCATGGCAACTCATTTCTTATCTTTATCTAAATCACATTTGTATCTTTGAATGCTCAGAGGCTTTTAACTGAGGGGAAACAGAAACTCCTTGTTTCTGTCTTTCATTCCTAAGCATTGAGTGGACTGGCATGACATTTGATTTTACAAGCATCACCTGCCAGTTTAGTTGTAATCAAACAATATCATGAAACATCATCAAAGGCATCAGTGTGTTTTCAAACATGTAATCATATATACAATGTTTTATAATTGTCACTATAGTGGCAAAGCCCAAAACATATGACTTACAATCAGTTGCATTCTGCTGCAACATGTCCTCTGTCATTCATATCAGTAACACATCACTCAAAAGTTCCATTAAGAAACCCAACACATGAAGAAAATGCTATTGATTAGACAAAAAAGGTATTTTAATATAAATACACAAGCATATAAATAGCACAAGTATATAAGTGCATAAGTATTAATGTTATCTGATTACCGGCTGACAACTTGACACCTAGCCAGGGACCACAGATGAAAATAAGCCTCAGGGCTGACTTTGGCATATTAATAGTTTTGTTATGAGCATGCACAGTCACTGACAAATAAAATTGATGAGTAAAATATAATTAATACTTGATGGGTATTATGGGAATTAATTTTTACCTGTATGGGGCCCAGTTTATATATTCTGATATAGAGATGAAAAGATGTTACAGAGGTAACTTGATATTTTGATACCTTCAAATATAAATCCATTAACAGCTCAGAGGTCATGTGTGAGCAGCTAAATGTCAAAGCGGTTCAGTAAACTGAAAAGGCAGCACCATGTCGAGCTGAGGTTCTGACACGTCTCACAGTCAGCAGCTCGGCGCTCGGGATCCAAACCCTGGACCCAGATTCCCTCTTGAACACCCGTCTTACTATCAGGCACAAGCATATGGCATAATTTGGCGTGGAGAGAAAACAATGCTCTGAGCTCAGATTAGCATAATTTGAATATTTTTCAAACAATCCAAGTGTGCACGAAAAACAGAAGAGAGTGTGTCCTTGATAGGTGAATCTCAGGTTAAAATAAGCATTAGAGGGAATACACTAATCCGAGGGAGCGCACCTTCTAAAAATGCTGGAGATTACTTCCAGCAACTGATTAAATTCGGGAAGGTTTCAGTGTCTTAACCATGAACTTGTGTTTGAAAGTAAGAATATTGCAAACAGGAGTCGTCTCCTCGAACATATGTTGTATTGTGAACATGAGTAATATCCTCAAGCTTCACTTCAAATTGTTTGCTTTTGCTTACTTATGTCATGCTTCAACTCTACTAAAGTAGCATGAGATGAATATGGATGCATTTGATTTGAAATTGTAAACGATGCAAATTAGACCTCAGTGATGAATAAACTACTTCAGATTTTCCAGAAAAACTTTCAGGAGACAAATTTTGTGTTTTTCTTTGAGGTCAGATCCAAAATTCAAAGCATCCAAATGTCAATATCTACACTTGGCACTTCAGACAAAGACAAAGATGAGACACAACTAGTACAAAAACGCTGCGTTGTGTGATGGGCCTGAAGCGCTGAACGATATCGACTCAGTGAAGCTCCATCTCTACATGCCGGGTGACAGTGGGGAATTGTGCCCCCAAAGTTCTAATGTTGAGGGGCCATAAAGAATAATCACATTCATATCCATTTGTTATAAATAAATCTAACACCATCAGGTGCAGAGGCTAGAGATGACACGCAGCTCTGGCTCATTTGTCAGTGGACTACTGATGAGCTGAAAACCAGCTCGAAAACACTCGCTGTCTATCACCCTGGGAGATTTGAAATGTTCTGTGAGAGCTGCTGCAGGACATTAATGTGAAGTCCATTTGGATATGAATAAACACACCGTCTCTCCGCCGCGGCAGACACACAAAACCAGGCAAGTGAATGTACCTTGTGGCACAAATTGTCAGGTCATTGCACAACTATTTGACCTACAAGGAGCACATGAGGCGATGATGAAGGGAGCGATATTGTATTGACTGATAAATGCATTTTCCCTCTGTGTACAATTGGCTATCTGTCAGACCAGTGCACATCACTGGGGGCACAAATATGACCTTCTTTCATATTGCTTGTCTTTTGCCCTGCGTGGCCTTGAATCCTCCGCAGCCTCTGTGCTTAAAATAAAGTTATTAACTTTGCCAAACTGTAGTGACTTTGCAGAAATAGAAGTATTAACTAGAACGGGTCGTCGGGTCAGCATAAATATGGAATTAGTTTTGAACATCTTCTTCTTTTCCTGAGGCATATTGTGGTTATCGTGTGAGAGCTCTGTTTAGCGCTTTATAGTTGTGCAATAGGCATCTAATCCACTCTATTCCCTCTTTTATCACAGCTATCTAAAAACCACAAAAGCAGGTATTTATGCTTATGCAAATGAGCACAGCTCTTAGCCCTCTTTGCCTGCAGTTGAGCAGGAAAAAAATTATAATGGCTCCTGCTGCCATCAGCTTCTGCTGATAGCTCTTCCTTGGCAGCAGATTTAGAAAGTATTTATTTTCTCTTCAGGACTGGCCCCTAGATGACTATTATGTAATGTGTAACGGCCCTTTACTCTTGTCTCATTTACTTTCACACATCACAGGATCATTTAAAGTGACCTTAAAAATAATGAGGATAGAATAGTGTTACAAACTCACACGTGAGCCGATGGAAATAAGCAGGGTTTGAATATTGTTTAAAAAATGCATATGCTCAGTTGAGTTAATCGGCTCCACGGCAACTTCTGCAAAGCACATTATTAAATGGGGAATGTACATTTGAAGTTGTTGATGAAGCCCGCCCTGTGCTTCCCCGTGGACACCGTCCCTTGAATGAAAGATGCATTTAATTGATTTTATTTTGCATAATTTAGTTACAGACTCTGGTTTCCTGCAACTGCGAATCCTGGATTTACTTTGATATGATCCTGTTGCTGTGCTATTTTGGGGAGATATGAGTAAAACATGGGCTTTAAATTTGAAATCACCACGGACGCTGAGTAATTCGTCTGCCACAGCTACATATAATAGATGGAGAACTAATAAACACTATTCAGGCTGCTGTCGGCCGGTGCCAGATATGGTTTTAAAGCTCATCAATATCTCATCAATAAACTATTTGGCATCAAGGAGAGTTTGCACTTAACCTACATATTCAGAGTCGAAGTTAATAACGCTAACCAGATCTGAACTAATATGATGGCATGGCTGAGGAAGCAAGTTTGTTTTTTGATGTTAGAATATTCAGAAGAAGCAAATTGTAGTTCTGTCCCATTTGCTAAGACTAACACATTTCAATACAAAAATTGTACATCTAATGGCAACAGATGACGGTCAGACATTTGTGAAGCATAGCTGTGTGTTGCATTGTGTTGGGGGAATAATGCAAGGGACCTGAAGCAGGTGTGTCAGCAGCACCCAGTAAGATTTTGTAAAAATAATGGTTTTCACTTTATTTCCCACTTGAGCGTCGGCTCCGCTGGCTGTCATTTGCATGCAAGGAACTCCACAGAGCAACCTGAGCCTTCAAAGCCGGTCTCCAGGTAATGGTGCTGCTTGAGATTCTACATCTGATCATCACTGACGGGGGTTTTTAATCATGTCGACTCAAACTCTACTCTCTGGCTCTGCATGTTTACAAATGCAGACGGGGATTTCTGATGGCAGGGGGAATAATCTTTCATCTTCAAAATATTGTATTTCTCAATTAAAATGATTCCCTTGTCATTGCAGTGGTCACATAATCGCATTTGGGAAAATTGTTGAATAAAGATGAACATTTTTCATTGTTTCAATTACCTTTTTATTCGAAAAAAAGAAACACCAGTGGGCCTCATAACAACATTTCGTACAGTAATTCATATAACGTCAAATAATTAAACATACTATTTATAAATAAATATATTTACAATCAGTTTAAATAATATTTACACCCTCCAGGAGCATCTTAATCAGCTTGTCAACAGTTTTTTAGAAGCTGGTTGCAACTAGTGATCCCGTAGCCACAGTTACAAAAGTTGGACCCTGCGTGTGGATTTCAGGACCTTCCAACCCGGTGTCGAGCTGCTGCTGAGGAAAGTAGGAGGGGAGGGTCCCGGCCCTGGAGAAGTTCTGCATGCCGCTCCTTGATTTGGGCAGATTGGTGCCGTAGCCGCAGTCTTTCCAGGGGTGGGGGAAGCCATTAAGATTGTTGAACACCGGCACTGGGGCAAAGCCGATCGTGTACGCATTGTCTCTGGGGGTTCTGAAGCTCTGTGATGGTATTGCACAGTAGGTGCCTGGGCAATCCCCTGATAAACTGTGAGCAGCGCTGGAGGAACCTGACATGAGAGAGAGATGGATAAAGAAATAAATTAGGATGAAATCTTGGGGATGCAGAAGTTATATTTTTTTATAATTTATGCCATACTAGCGGATGTTTATATTTTATTCAGTCCGCCTGCGATCTCAAAAACTTCAAGAGTGGAAAAACTCACCTTTGAGTCTGGGCTGGAAGGTACTGAAGTTCTTTTTGCCTCCGTCTCCGCTGATGTCAGAGTCACTGTCATTGAAGTCACTGTCCCCTTTACCACTGTCCTTCACGCTCAGCTGGTCCGTGTGTCCGATGCCACTGCAAATACAATCAACAGATACACAATGAGCCTCCACTGTAACACATTAGCTTGATTATAGATTTTTTTTTCCCCTTCCAAACACGAGGCCTGTCTCTCTGCCAAACATCTAACTTCATTCCATCAGACCGCCACAAGCAGCAGCATGTATGCACGGTGTATGCTAACTACTGTCTCTGTTAACTGAGATTTGACTGGTGAAATATTATCCTGTTTGAGAAGGAGAAATTGCATTCAGTTGTCTCACCTCACTTGCAGGCAGTACTTGTCACCTTGCCACACAGATGTTGGTTGGAAATGCTTGGAGGGCAGGAACATCTGAGGGAACAAACAAAAATGACAGCAGTGAGCTTAGTTCCAATTCTGGCACACAGATCAAGGCTGCACTTGGGAACATCATCTGCATATGAAAATGAGAGATGAAAGAATGCTGTCGCGGCTCGCTCACCTTTGTCTCCGAGTCCCCGCTCCTCTCCTCGTACAGGCAGGAGTCATCCAGAGAGGAGGGCGTCCTCTCGTGGAAGAAGCCTCGCTGACCCGTGTAGATGTTTGGTTGTGCGGGGCCGAGGATGGGGATTGGCCTGCTGTCAAACAGGCTGTGACACACTTCTCTCTTGGTGCCACGGCTTCTCCCCCCGCGGCTCAGCTTGCACGTGACAACGACGACAACTATAGCAATCAGCAGCAGTGCACAACCCCCACTGAGCATGATAATGACAATTAGGGAGCCATCCAGGCCGGAGCCTTCTTCGTCACTTGACTGCATCACAATGACGACCTGCTCGTCACTGGGCTCTGTGTCTGTGACCACGAACCTAATGGTGGCCCCGCTGGAAAGAGGGGACCTGCCGTTGTCACTCACTGCGATTTTGATCTCCAGCACGTCTCCAATTTCAGACGTCAGCCATTGTTTCAAAGCAATCTCCCCGGTGTGTTTGTTCATTGTGAAGAAGTGTGGGTCACCTTGCACGATCTGGTAGGAGAGCTCGCCGTTCACTCCCTCGTCCTCGTCTTCGGCCGAGACGCAGAGGGCGAGGTAGCCAGCAGGGGCGTTGAAGGGCAGGGGGATGTCAGCGGATTCGTTGAGGAGCACGGGGAAGGTGAAGTAGGGGTAGTTGTCGTTCTGATCCACTACTCTGATCCTGATCGTTGACGTGCTGGAGAGAGAGGGAGAGCCTCTGTCCTCCGCCTGGATCACCAGCTCAATCTGCTGGAGAGCCTCATAATCAAATGACCTCAAAGTGAACAGTGAGCCTGAGAGGGAGTCTACAGAAACATAAGTGGACACCGGGGATCCTGACACCTCGGAGTCTAAGAGTTTGTAGGAGACTTTGGCGTTTTTTCCCCACGTCAGGATCTCGGGCAACAACAGTGGTCACATAGGAACCTGGAATGTTATTTTCCAGAACTGAAACGTCATAAAGTGTCTTACTGAAGAGAGGGCGGTTGTCGTTCTCATCCGTCACTCGGATGGTGTACTGTCTGACAGTTTTGAAAGGCGGACTGCCCAGGTCCTCCGCCACAACAGTCAAGTTATACTCTTGGATCCTCTCTCTGTCTAGAGTGGTGGTGGTGACAATCATGAAGGTGTCCCCGTACGCCTGCTGCAGGGTGAAATGCTCGTGCCCGAGGAGGCTGACGCGCACGTACCCGTTGGAGCCAGAGTCTCTGTCCGAGGTGCTGATCAGAGCCACGAAGCTCTCCTCGGCCGCAGCCTCGGTGATGTACGCGACCCCATCGCTGCTGGAGGTCATGGGTTTGATGCTGATCTCGGGCGCGTTGTCGTTCACGTCCACGATGTCGATGACCACCCGGCAGCTGGACGGCACGGAGTTCGAGCCCAGGTCCGCTGCTCGGATGTTCAGCTCGTACGACCTCCTCTTCTCGAAATCCACCAGCGCCTTCAAGGTCACGTCGCCGGAGTACGGGTCGACGTGGAAAAGTCGCGCAGCCTCCGGTGCCGTGTCTTCCGCGAACGCGTACATCACCTCGCCGTTGGCACCGTCGTCGGGGTCAAACGCGTGCACCCTGATGACTCGGTGACCCACCGGCGCGTCCTCGTTCAGTTCCACATTCAGAGAGCTGTGCTCGAACGTCGGGCTGTTGTCGTTGAAGTCCAGCACTTTGATCGTCACCGTCATGGAGCCGGACTTTGCGGGAGCGCCTCCGTCGGACGCGGTGACATGGATGGTGTAGGAGTCCTCCACCTCCCTGTCGAGCTCCCGCACCAGCACCAGCTCCGCGCACTTCACTCCATCCTCCCTGACGCGCACCTCGACGGCAAAGTGAGCGGAGGGGGAGATGTTGTAGCTCTGGATGTAGTTCTCACCCACGTCCTGGTCCACAGCGACCTGCAGGGGGAACCTGGAGTCCAGCGGGACGTTCTCCACTATGTCCAGCTGCGTCTCGTTGCGCGCGAAGTGCGGCGCGTGGTCGTTGATGTCCCTCACCTCGATCTCGACGTGGATGAGCTGGAACTTTTCTCTGGACAAGGCCACGATGTCGAAGGAGATGAAGCAGCGCGGGGACCTGGGACAGAGCTGCTCCCGGTCGATTGTCTCTGAAACACTCAGGAGTCCGTCGATCTCCCTCATCTGGATAACGGAGGAGTTGCTCTCCTGCATGAAGCGGAACGATGTGTCGGGGTCGTCGGCTGGATCAATCTTTAAATCCCGGGACAAATTGCCTATCTCCGTCCCCGGTGCATCCTCCTCATAGGTGAAATACTTTGTAGTCGTGCAGAGAGCAGAGTGCAGGACTAAAGCAAAAACGAGGGACCGTGCAACTCCTGCAAAGTTGCAAAAACCCATGTTGAGGGGCTGAAAAAGTAGAGCCCAGGAAAATCATATAAATGGTGAAAAGAGTTGTTCAGTAAGTCTGGTCCAGTCAACTCTGCTCAACTCTGACTTTGCTGTGGGACTATAAGCCCCGGTATATGCAAATAGCCTGCCCCCCACCGACCAATGGCCTTCCAGCCAGTGGTCGACCAAAAGGAAACCGTCTGTCTCTGCAGCAAACGGCTCGTCACTGTGTGTTTGTGTTTTTTTTCTTCAATGCAAATGGTTAATTAGATGAAGTGATTGTGGAGCTTTAATCAGTCTGATAACACAATTAATTAACTAATCACTTAGAGGAATGTATTTTACAGGCTTACGTTGCCATGAGAGACTGTTGAAGTCTTGTCTGTTGGAAACTTGAGGGATTGAGACCCAGTCAGAGGAAATAATGTAGAAGCAAAAGAATTAGAAATGTAAAGTGTATAACCTAATAGGTGTTAATTGCAGCAAATTTTCACAGTGGCTAATAAACAAACCACTGCATCCCTACAGGTTTCCTAAAAGTACTTTTACTTTAATGGAAGTTACTCATGCCACATTTTCAGATGGACCCATGCATTAAACATTTTATTCAAGGATTATAAATATTATCCATAGAAGGCACATAAAGCATTTAAAGTATTATGGTGCAGATTGACTGCTTAGTGGTTTATAATGTATATGTTTTTTATGAGCACTTTAAGTACTTGGTCCACGTGGAGCTAATTTGAACTGTCTTGTATTTGCCAAGTTTTTGAACAATGTATCATATATTATTGGAGCGAATGTTTTGAATCATGTATCTTAATCTGGAATATTAAAGCTGTCAGAGAACATTAGCTCAGTAAAAAAGTGTAATAGTTTTCCCTGAAAAATAGCGGAGGATAAATAAACGAATGAATCAATTACAAATACATTCGGTACAAGAAACCACGACTATATTTCAATGTGTAAGTTACTTTCCACCACTGGATAAAAGGAGGAGGGAAGTCACATGGAACCGTATATATTGCAATTACACTGCTTATTCTGTCTCACAGCCTTGACGAAAAGAAACCATGGTGTTTATGTAAACACATTTGTCTTCCAGTCATGTGGACATTGCCCATAATGTATGTACACAATAAAGGAAAAAGCAGAAACCTGTGGAGCCGTGTCATGAACTGTGCTGAAGCAAACTCACTGATTAGTGTTGTTGCAGACACCCTCAATGGTAATCACACATAGAGCATTACTGGGGCTCCGGTGTTTGAGGAGGTCAGAAGGATAAACAAACCAGAAGAAAGAAGAAATTAAGTTACGCACACAATAGCAACAGTTCTCGTGGTGATAGCAGAAGAGCTCGAGTCAGGCAGACCTTTGTTAACATATGGGCGATTATCTTGTGCTGATTAAAAGGCGTCTACGGCCCCTTCAAAGGACTCTTCACACCTCACAACAGTTTGGCTCAAATTTGTCTGAGCCGCCCCCCGGCCCCCAACCCCACCCCTCAAAAGGGCAAATACAGCAAGGTGTTAAAACCCACACAATACAGAGCGGCAGGGACACATGTGATGCTGCAGCAAGAGGTGATAAGGGGCTCCGCTTTGCCATTTCCAAAGTGTTACACAAGCCCGAGAGCACCAGGCAGTGTTAAGACAAACTGTAACAAACAGATGCTGCAATATTTTGATATTGGACTCAGAAACACGCTTCAGTCAAATTACTGCACAGAGCAGAAGTAAACGCTCATGAGTTAGTTTTTTTAAATCCAACAAGGCAACAAGTGGTTTTCCCCCCAGTGCCGGATCCCACATTACGCCACGGTTCATTCAAATGAAGTGGTATTTTGGAGTGGTAAGCTGAAGCAGGCCAATGCAAAACTTAAATCGTTAATCTCGGAAGTGCAGCAGCGTTGCATCATCACTTGTGCCACTCAACGCGAGGGGAGAAATACTCCAGAGCGAATTTAAATTTAAAATATCGCCCTTCATCTCTGAATAATCGACTTCTGTCTTGGTTATCTTCATCAGCTCGCTGTCTTTATTCTCAACCCGTTTGTTAAAAACAAGATAATGCTGAACATATGACTGTAGAAAAGGAGGGAGTGTGTGTGTGTGTGTGTGTGTGTGGGGATCAAACATAAGATACTTTTCTGCCATTACCAGACACACAAAGCCATCAACTCCACAGGTCCCCTGCTGGCTGGGTGTTGAAATCCAGGATTGCACGGGTGTGAGGAGTCAGAAGGTAAAGCAGAATTATTAGCCAAATGACTTGTTTGCCACTAAGAGGATTACGCTTTAATCTTATCAAACGTCTCACGCACTTACCACTTTGTGAGGCAACAGTTTTAGGGGTAACAACCGAGCAGATGTAGATGGAAAATATTTCAGGCTACAATTAAAGCCACGGTGTTGACGATTAAAGCAGCAGCTGTACGGACAATGACAAGCAGTTTATCTGTGCATCACACGTCATGTCTGATTCATCTGCCTCCGTGAAAAACATCCCATAAACACTTAGTAACGTCCCAGCGGGTTTTCTTCCAATCAGTGCATCGATACAAGGTCACCAGAGGCCATGACACAAACAAAGCCGGCGCTAACAAAGGAGTGATACTTGTTTGTCACCTAAGTCAGGTGATTAATGCAGATCACAGCTTGATTAAGACGTGTGTGGTGACAGTAAGAGCATTAGAGCAGATTAATGGCTCTGCCCATCTGTTCTCTCACTGAGGTGATTTTAATTAATGGTAAGAATATTGGTAAGCCTGTGCTGGCGCTCGACATCGCGGCCCCTCGCGAGGGTGGTCGGGACATCAGTCTGATGTCAGCCGCCCGTCAGACAGTCGTTTCAGATCAGGCCATTTGAAGATTTGTTTTTCCTCCACCTCACACGCCACCAGGCAGGTAGTGGAGGCAGGAGCAGCATTTGGTGACACCGGGAGCAGTAATCCTGGCATATGCCACTGGGAACAAATGTCTCCCAGGCCCACCTCCTGGATAACAGTCAACGTGTCACCCACTACTAGTAAATTGCATTCCTGCTTTTTTCTTTCTTTCTTTCTTTCTTTCTTTCTTTCTTTCTTTCTTTCATGGTCTAATGCTCCCCCATGATTTTCAGTAAAATATTTATATTAAAAACATCAATTTTATCTGCTTGCTTTCTCTTTTGAATGTTTACAGTCTAATTCTGTCACCCTCACCAAGGTTATTCTGTTGGTTCTGAGTCTGGCTGTTACTGTTGTCTTTTTTAACATTGTCAAAATATACAGTTTCAATCAACAGGTGGAGTGTGAACGGAGGAGTTTTATTTATGAGTATTGGATTTTTCTGTCATAAAACCATAAATATAACATGCCTAAATAAAAAACAAAGGGAAAGGCACAGACAGAGCAGAGACAAACAAATACAGTTATGCATATGGATAAATACAAAGTGGACAAATGTCATGGAACACACTCACACAACAACAACATGACACAGAATGCCATAACTATAATAATTACAACTAATATATAAACCTATTATTATGGTATGGCTGGAGGTTGCATGTTAGACCACTGGCTTATATTACTGCAAATTTAGCAAACACTTTTTACTTGAACTATTCTAGAAATTCCCCAATTTGAGATCACGCCATTTCAATTTAAAAAGCACTTCTTTTTAAAGACTCTTATGAAATTTGAGAAGGATCATTTAACTTGCTTTTACAAATGCTGTTGGAATTCAAGAACCAGTTGATCCCTGGTGATTTTAATCAAATATCTTCCAACCTGACAGTGGCCCTGATACTAAATACCCAAACGGATTGTGTTAACATTACAAAAGGGAGACAGACCTGTGTTCACCACACAGAATATTAATTTATCCCATTTGTATGGGTGTAGACTTTCCACTAAGGCTGGGAACTCATGCAGCCATTTTTCAGGTCAGGCCCCTTATCAGTTTCCTTATCTCACTTTAACCTTAGGTGCTCTAATAAACTGGTGGTATACATGTCACCGCTCCAGCCGTGGGGGTCATGTGGAGGGTTTAATCCCGGCCATTTAGGCTGTCTGAAAGGGAGATAAAACAAGATTATCCCGTGCTCGGCGCCTGCCCTCGGTTGAGACGAGAGGGTGGACGCTTGTGAGCAGCAGCTGTGGAGGTGCCAAACAGTCAGACTGGTGGCTGGTGGTCTCTGTTGCTTTTGGCACCTCCTGCGGCATCACACAAATACCCCCCCCCCACACACACACACACACACAAACGCACACACACTGCCCAACCAATCCTCGGTGCTTACCAAATGATTGCAACTGGCCAAATGTTTAACATACTGTCCCTAATCGCACTTAACATTCTGTCACAATATGTTCCTGACTAGCTTTTAGAGGCACATAAATCACGAAGGTGCTTATAGCCCTTGATGTTATTAGGTCTAATTGTCTTTTCTTCCTGTTTCTTCCACAGCTCTGTGACTAATGCTGTCAGATCGTTTAAGGAGGGAGGAATTCTCTTCTCCACAGCCGCTGAATGTAGGACACGTGTGGGGGCAACTTAAAAAGATGTATTTGTAAAACAAAGATCCATTATGGAAATAAATGCATAACATAAGAAAATCATATAATGCCTCACTATTTTATGATAAATTAATTAGTCTATTAGGGCTGGGCATGAATAATACAGAGTTTCGCTGTAATTAGATCTCAGTGGACTCTCAGTTGGCCACAAAAGGCTGAGTCTATTAAGAAATTTGGAAAAGACAGATTTTGTTGTTTTAAATCTCCTAAAAGCCGAGGCAGATCAAAAGAGGCATTAGTATTCAGAGACAAATCATGTTTGGCTGAGATTCCTCTACCCCCACTCAACTCCTACCGTTCCCCACTGTGTAACTAATGCTCGCTGCCTGAGAACGACTGGAACAACAGTTGCTAGCTGCACTCCATTATGCAGCAGCGCTCCCTGAATAAGCTCTGACCATATGTACAGACAGGTAGGCTACTGTTGCATAAAATATTTGTCATTATAATTTAAGGCTTGTGTCCAAATTTGCGAGATTCCTTACTCGACGGCGTTGACAAAAGAGAAATGCACGTTCAGGAATCATCATGACAAACAAAGCAGAACAGGTTTCACAACCGAGTCCTGTCATTTCAAAACAGGGAGGCGACCCTGAAGGTTTGGACTAAAACCAGGGACGAGAGTGCCATCTACAGGTTGAGAGTTCGCCATGGTAACATCAGATGACTTGCATGCAATAACAAACCCTGGGAAGCGTGTGCAGGCTATATTTTTTTCCAGAAAAGGGTTTTGAGGGCTGAAAGGATCTTTAAATGTCTCATTAATAATATAAATATTACAATCTGATATTTGAAGCACCCCTGAAGAAACATGATGGTTCTGGTCCAAGAGGCTAATTAGAGCAGGGAACCATCAACCTCCTCAGCAGACAACTGGACTCTCTGCCTGAAATCTGCTCCCCTCCCCTCACAATGGAGTGTGGACTCTGTATGTGTTTTAGACTTTCTGCTGGTTAAAGGATTCCACTATGGGTTTCAATCCAATTAGGATGACTAGTCCACATTTCATGCTTCATATTGAATTTCACCGCCCTGAGCTACATGGATGAGGGCCACAAAAGATCAGCGGGCCTGCACATTAACCTCCAGTGATATTCTGTCTGTGATGATTGCGGGCCCATATTTGACTTGACATATCCCTATCCAACTCTCACTTTGATTTTCATTCTCCACATCAACGCTGAACTGGTCACAGCAGATACTACACCACCGAAAATCCCCTTGTTCCAGTACATCAGTGGTGAGGGTGTACACACACACACACACACACACACAAACAAACACACACACTCTCTTGCTAGCCATATTCCGGGGTTTTTGGGTGTTACTATCAGGTGAGGTAAATACAAATTTGCTTGGGAGTCCAGGCGCTGAATAAATTTGATTCTCTCTAGGACGGTTATGTTATTCAAAGCAGGGAAGATTAAGTACAACCTCCTTGCTTGTGTGTGTGTGTGTGTGTGTCTGTCTGCAAATATAAAAATGTGTGTGCATGGATGTATTTATATTTGCCTCTCTGTCTGTGTGAGAGTGCGAGTGCGTGTGCGCGCGTGTGTATGTCAATGCTAATGTGCGCTTTTTCAAGGACCAGGTCCCTCTCCTCCTCCTCCTCCTTGAATATATTTCACATCTCCATATTGCCATCCTAGAATGTCGCCTCCTTGAAGCAATTTCCTCCCAGCCATTATCTGATGGGTAAGAACTGTTTCCCATTGGCAGGTGCAGATGACACTTGGGCAGGGCAGGAGCTGGCTGTTAAACGTGGGACTGGCTCCTTACCAAGCCCCGCTCTGCCTGGTCCTGACAGCCCCCACAGGGCCGGCCACTGGGGGCGGACTGTTGGGCCAACTGGCCACTGAGGGGTGTAATCACTCCCCCTGACATATTTGGCACAAGGTATCCATTTGCTCCACAGCAGAAAAAAAAAGAAGAAAAAAGGCCTGTGTGAATGTCTTGCTTAATCCTGTTAGGCCAGGAGATGGCAACATTGAGGTGGGAGAGCCACACTCGAACCACTCCAGACACTGTAATCGTTCATATGATATATTAGAGGCTAAAGAGAGAAAGAAATTATTTAACCATGATAACAATTTAGAATGAAAGGAGGTGTAATACAATTCATTATCTGATATAATAACGTTAGAAAACACAGCTAAAAGACACAGCAGTGAGTAAATATGACTTTTTATAAGCTTTACAAATCTATTACAGAGACTGTAGAAGGGACAGATTAGTACATTGAAGATAGGTGGATGCATACATTGTGTATACTGAGTAGTATTCATAGAAAAAATGGTTAGATATTCTGTACGGAGACCAAACTACCTTGTTTTCCTGTCGTCACTTAAGAGTGTTGACAATTACCAATGCAAAAAAATTGCAACAAAGGCGATAAAGAGGAGGCCTGTGTGTGCGTGTGCATGTGTGGTGCGCGCACGAGCCCATGAGTGGAGCAGTGAGATAGATTCGGAGGCATCAGCTTAGAGGATGTTTTGTTTCCCCACTGTGTGCCGAGTGCAGAGGGGAGTTAAGGGATTCCAATCTGGTCGTTGAGTCCTGCGGTGCGAAGAATGTTTGGAGTGTGCTTGGTGATAGCGGACTCCATTACGGGGCTGAGTCTCACGGTAGCCCGCCATTGTGCTGGCAAGCGAGGAGGTTAATCAGATCCCAGCTCCATTATGAATGCCTGCTATTTCTAAAGGGCTCTATGAATAGAATACTGTAAGCTCTCGTAAAAAATGAATCTGGGCTCTGTGCTTTTACAGAACAAGGCCTGATAAAGAATAGTGTTGGTGTACATTTTGAAGAGCCGCACATCCTCCAGAGAAAAAACCAAATTAGTGTTTTATGGGAGCCGAGTTATTAATTATCTGAGATTAAGAAATTCTCATTCCGGCTCTGCCGCTGTGTTTCCTCGTGTCTGCTTTGTTTGCTTTTAAAGGACAGATTAGCTTAATTGATTTCTTTTAAGCAATAAATTAATTTCATATTTTTGAGTCAATGACATGTGCTTGCACCAACTGATTAGTATTTTATCAGTCCCTACTCATTAAAGTTTCTAAACATCCTTTTTTAGTCACTCTTGGACTGTCAGTTTCTCATAGTTGTGGTGTGCGTTGGCAGTTTTTATAAGTCTGGTAGTGGTTGATAAACTCGGTTGGCTGTAAGAACCGGAACAGGGGAGTCACGTTCCCTTCTGTTAACCGTTCACATTCACAGACACACATATGGTCGGTAGATGTTGGCAGGGTCATCAAGCCAAACTCAACAAAAACATCACAGGCACCTTCTGGATGGCACCTCGGACGTGTCTCTACTCACACATCCAGCTGTAAAACCTTTAGAGGCTTGTGCATGTGGCCGTTTGTCTGACGCTCCTGCAGATTTACGACTGAGATATCCCGTGTGCTTAACGTTCCGGAGATCAAATGATCGTAATGGACGACGACAAGGTTCAATTGCTTTTTACCACTTTTATTAATATGTTTTTTTGTTCATTTTAACTCATCTCTTGTCTTCTCTGTCTTTTTCTATTTATCTGGCGAAGCTCTTAAAAATACAATTTGAAAAAGTGCCCCTATAAATAAAAAGAGCATTATAACGGCTACAATCCCATAATGTTGTTTTTTTTTGGGGGATTGAAAAAATATTTTACCGTGAATCACAATCCTGCTCATAATACCACATGTCTGAGTAGAGAAGTGGATGAGGACAATAAGATGTAGGATTTAGTTGAATCACTCAGCTGTCTCGCCATCCCAAGCACACGTACCCTAACTGTGATTTAAAGGGGAATAAAAAGTGGTGCCTAATAAGACGGTTCACATTTCACACAGTTTGCAGGGAAATCTAAATTTTCTTCCGTGAAGGCGCATGAGGCTAAAATTCAACTAAGCTTTGTAGAACAACAGAGCACTTATCTGGAGGAAATGTGTTAATGGCCCAGACAGCCCTGTTCTCAGAAAAGAGGTATTTAAGTACTGAAGATGAAGTGAGATGGAAAATCTAATTTCCATAAGAGAACAGGGGGGAAAAACAGTTTTTTCCTTTTTTTTTATTCCCTTCTCCGTTGAATTGTCAGAGCAATCACGATGGAGCCACAGCCAGGGCAGCAGGCTAGCGGGAGGGGGGGGTGGGGGGGGATTGTGGGAGGGGGTGGGTAGGGGGTTGTGAGCACCCTTTCCCCAAAATATGTAGAAATGAACTTCAACAATCTTACACACAAAACACACACATGCACGCACAAAACACACACACACACGCAGGCGCACAGCAGTATATACACACAGATGCAGGGATGCACAAACAGTGCTTAGTCTCAGAGGAGCAGACAGTGAGCACATTATGCAAACAGGGGCTTTTGTGTGTGCGCCGCCGAATGTGTCTGTGTGCTGGAGAGAGAAATTAGACTGATTAAAAATCAGGAGGAGGAAAATCACAAACCGTTAGATGGATTCTCCTAGGGGCTAATTAGTATGTTGAATTTTCAGCTAGAAAACTCTGTTTAAACAAATCTGCGAGTGTAGGTGTAGTCGTTCACTTTTGTTGTTGTTGTTGTTGTTGTTGTTTTTCCCCAAACCCCTTTTTTAAATGTTGGACATGTTTACATTAGGAATCCGGAGATCAGGAGAAATCTGGATTTCTGCGGCCTGGCATTCTCTCTTTTCTTTCCCCCCCTTCCACATGATTTGGGTTCTTTGCCGTATAGTGAAGCTGAAAGTGTGATGCCAGGATCTTGTGTACCTTTGGGTTATTAGCTACTATTGTGTGGAGTGAAGTACGAGTGGGATACGGACGACGAGCAGCGGGTCAGTCGGTCTGCGAGAATGAGATCAACTCTTATGTCGAGGCCCAGGTAGCAGCTGAATACATCCTTGCTGCTTCTGGAGCAGGAAAATGAACTATATTGTTCGTTTTTTTTTCTCCCTCCCATTGTGAGTTACACAGTAGAACGAGTAAAAAGAGCCGGCGGGAGCGAAATGAAATGACCCTACTCCGAAACAACAGAATAAATATTTAATTCCAGTCGAAGAATAGAGCCCATCGCAGGATGTTTCGTCCTTGACCCACAAGATGAGGCCCGAAGATATTAACTAAAGGGATATAATCCGTGCACGAGCCAATTCTATTCACTTTATAAAAGGAGATTTCTGAACAGTACCGCTCTTCACTCTATCGTTCATAAACTTAATTTTTTTTTCATGCACCTGCTATCAACACAGTCAGCCAGCCCATATGAATATATTCAACGACACACAAAGGCAGCGAACAGAAGGGGATCCGTTTTATGTTTCGAGCACAGGCTGATTCCTGCTTTAATATTTAAACCATTCTTCCAGTCTGAAGCTTTCAGTATACTCCTCAGTGCGACTTGTCTTATATAGTCCCCATGTTCATAGAACTGCGCTGCCTAGAAGGTTGAACGGCCCTGACATGACAATCAATTGCGCAAACACATTATGTGCAAAGAGAGAAAAGCTATCAACTCCTATACGTTATCGGTTTCATATTTCATGTTGTCGAGTGTATTAGACTAGAAATTGAACACTTGCATTATAGAGTTCACTGTATCATTTTCCTCACTGTGTATATCTCACTCCAGTGACCCCGGCTACAGCTCGAGAAAATGGTCCACACACGCGGCGGGACACATGGATGAGTCCAAGCAGACTATACACCATTCGCTCTCTGGTTCTGCCTTGTGCGGATGGGTTTGTGTCTCTGGAGAAAATCCAGTGATTGCGGGGGAGTGATTTCATTGGATGCCTCCGTCTTCGCTGGGAGCCGGTGTCTCTGGTTGGAGCTGCGTGGCCGGCGGGGCATGCACCGCGCTTCCAGGGAAGAGCCACGAGGAATCCGGCGGGTCAGCGAAGGCCACCTGTGCCTAATTAACCTCTGTGTGTGTCTGCATGTGTGTGCCATGAACCGGGCACACAAGGCTGCTACTACCAAATGTTAGGTTTAACCCCATAAGAGGGAACACTTAGGTAGAGAGTCTGCTCTGGAGGAGGAGCAGAGATTTACACATGTGCACAGTAACTATAGGAGCCAGAGTAAGGATGAATACAAAAAGGAAAAGAACAAACCCTAAAATAGGACAAGAACCGAGTGTATTAAAGGACAATAAGTGACCGTAAAGCAGAACAACTTACGACTTTAAGAAAGGAAAAGAATCCCCGGTAAAACAGGATAAGAATCGAGTGTAAAAAAGGGACAAGATCTGAGTGTAATAAAGGACAATAAGTGACTGTAAAACAGACCATGCATCGTTAAGAGAGGACAAGAACGGCTGGAAAACTAGGATAAGAAGTGGGTGTAATAAAGGACATGAACCGACTGTAAGAAAGGGGAAAAAATGATAGTAAGTAAAGGATAAGAACCGACTCAAAACCAGTTCCAGCAACCGACAGTTAAGGGGACAAGAACCGACTGGAAACCAGGTCAAGAACCGACAGTTAAAAAGAAAGAGAACCGAGATTAAAATAAAGACAAGAGCAGAGTATAAAAAAGAACCTAGTGTAAACTGGATCCAGAACGGACTGTAAGGTTTTGTTAACCTCAGCTCTAAAGAGATTGGGTAACACAAAGATCTCTCGTGCAGCGCCTTCCGAACAAGCCTATTGGATTATTAATGAGCCCACACATGTTCCCTATGATGATTTTCAGCTGCTGCCATCAGGAATGTATTTCAAGTTTTTCTATATGTAAAACAAAAAGGAACAAGTTGTGGTATATTGCAGTGGGTGTATTACTGTGACAGTGGTAGGGATGCTAGTATCCCTTGATGAATAAACATGCACTTTAACTGAAATTCTCTAATGTGACACATTTGTATTTTCCTAAATTTGTTATAGTCTTGCTCTTCCGCTTGCCTTGAATTGCCCCTGGAGGGACGATAATGTATTTTAAATTGAATTGAAATGAATTAAATTGTGCAGCCTGGCCTTAATATCTCCTAATCTACTACATGAATGTATCAATCAATAAACCAATCAAACTTCATTTTCATTGGTGAAAAGGATAAATCTGCAGATTCTTCAAGAAAAAGGGGCTAAACAAGAGGAGATGGACACTCTCTGTTGATTCATCTCAATTCAGGTCAAAACACTCTTCCTGTGTGACCCATATATACCTCCTCACACTTCTATATACTAGAAGTGTGAGGAGTGTCAAGTGCCACACCTAAATGGAATCCGTCCGAAATGTATCCACAGTGGAAACCAAGCAGAAGAGCCATAGTCCTCAAATATTAAAAAGCAGAGTGCCAAAAGAGAGAGAGACAGACAAAAAAAATCTTGCAGAAAATAATCTGTGCTTGACTGGAAATACAAGACACTGACAGTTAGACAGGACTACAGCATGAAAGTAAATTATTTCACATGCCCTCCGGCTTGTACATACTGTCTGTTTCACAGATATTCACCCAGCCAGTGTACCCACAGGTCTGCCCATCCTCAGGGCACAGCCCCGGTCTTCACGGATCACTACACAGGAACCAAAGCAAAAAAACAATAACCAATGCTCCATATTTACAAAACATTAGCATAACACAACGCAACATCTACAACCCACGACTAAGCTCCAGACCAGTTCAGTTTATTCATTGCTGATGTTAAATTATTGTTGCCATGTCCCTCACATCCTCAAAAACACACGTGAGGCCCAATTAAAGAGTTACTTTAACTTTCACTATGTTCTTGGTGTATCGAGTCAAACCATCATCTTCACGCAGTAGATGTTGTTCCTTCAAAACCACTGGCAAAGAAAACCAAATCAGTCCACATGCCATTGGCAGTGCAAAACAATCTGGTAATGATTTTACATTTTTAATTCACAAAACAAAAACAATCTGGTAATGATTTTACATTTTCAATCCACAAAACATAACAATTGATGGCTAAACGCCCCTTTTCCAATAAATAATCCTAGATTTTTGTCCAAAACTAATAAAAACACACAAGTGAGCAACACGGTTGACATGTTGAGAGGTTCCTTTTTCAAACTTTACATGAACACTATAATGACTATGTTTACATGGACAGCAATATTCTGACGATTGACCTTATTCTTAATAAGATATATTTTTTGATACGATCTTGATGTGAGTTGCTTATATGTTTCTGTCACATTCCCTTTTGCATGTCACACTGCATTGTCTGAATATGAATTATGTCATCAGACAGTATATAAAGATGAACGACAAGTCTCCACTTCCTCCCACTTCCCAGAAATAAAGGCAAAATATCCCGGATTAAAACACAGAAAGTAAACACAGCAATTGAGGAGTGACCTAAACTGATCTCTTTGAGAAAAATATATTTTGCTTTGTTTTTTTAGGTTCCTGTCGCAATTTATTTATTACCTATACTGCAGCCAGCCACTAGGTGGTGATCAAAACACTTTGGCTTCTCTTTTTGGGTGGAATGTCATGACGTCTGTCCAAATGCTGTTAAAACTACAAGATAATGCTATAATGCGATTGTAAGACGTTTAAATGTCTACATAATGCAACTAAGATCAGAAACAAAACCCACCTCTTGATTTGATAATTACTCACTCCATATGATGACCTCGTTCAAGGTGTGGTAATGATAAAGTTCTGTTTACGTGGCAGTATCCTATTTAAACTATTGTTTTTGTCGCACATACCGGTTTGCATGTACATGAGGATTATGTAGAGTCACCTGCAAACACTCCTGTGTCATAAATGCAGACTAGTACATTGTATCTGCAAATACAAACGTCATCGGCCTCTATGATATTTTACTCTTTAATAAACATGAATCAAGATATGTGATCGATCTGTTTTTGAAGGTTCTTGTCCTGTATGGGAATGAATGGGTCTGGACTGAGAGCTACAGACACAGTTGTTGATTCACAACAAAAAAATCATCAGCCGTATTCATTAGGAAAGTATAAATGTGTTTTTGCTTGATTATTTCAGGGAACTAACCTCCTCAAAGTCTCAAACAGTCCCTTCAGGTCTATGTTCGTCTTTGTGATCTACATTTTGTCCACATACTTGTGAAGCAAATTTCTCCACTGTTGTTTCCTACCTGTACACTCTGAGAGCTGTCACAGCCTGTCACCGCAAAAATCAAGCAGAGAACTCGGTTGTCAGCCTAAATCACTTCCTCCGATGCTCCCTCATGTTCAGAGCCTCCGTCTTGGTTCCGTGTTTCCATACAAACCGCTGTGCACAGCGAGATACCACGGAAATCTGTGCGGTCTGCTCAGGCTATGCGGACACGCTGTCAGAAGTGATGTGCCGAATCGAACTGACGATTCAGACACATGAAAAATACCCCCAGATTTTGTGGATAAAGGGCTGATACCAGTCCTCAATACCAGTTGGTTGCGAAAATGTTGATAAAGTGCTCAAACCTTGCTGGAGGAGCAGCTGAATAAACTCATATTGGTTTGCCCTCCAATGTTTTCCCCTCAAAGCTTTTTTGAAGAGCACGCAAAATCTTCTCAACACCACAAGACATTTCAAATAAATTCTTCATAGGCCTGTCAAACTGCCTTTCCTCTCCCCCTCAACACCAGCAAGAGACTACCGTGATCTACTATGAAATGGCCTCATTGTGCAGGGCATCAGAGATTCTCCCGCTCCATCTCCGGGTGTGCTCTGAACTGTGAATTTCTGATTCAGACAGCCCACGGCCCAAGGCCATGAGCCGCGAGCGCTGCCGAAGCACTCTGTTGCTTTACACATCTGAAATTGGCTGACATGTTTAAGTTTGCCGCACCTTTGCTCAATCGTCGTGTGATTGCTCCGCGGAAAACCAAGTAAAGCCGAGTGACTCAAGACCTACATGTGTCAGGGCAATAACTTTCCCCCCAACGTTCTCCAATATTCGTCGGAATCTCCAGAACTGCCACATACCCACAATTTGGACGAGATTTGTAGCAAACACAGAGAGGCTGTTAGACACATCAGCATGTAACGTGGTAATCTGAGGGCGGCTGTTTGACGGATAGTTTTCCATTTGCTCTCAAATGGTGCTGTAATCCCTTAATATCTTACCAATAACTATTAAGGATTTAATGTCAACCCGCGCTCTGTTGGTGTTTGACTTGATCCTCTCGGTTTATCCCCCAACCCAGGACACAGCTGAGACTGACTGAGCCCATAAAATCTTTAAAGTCTCCTCTCACGGGTCACAGGATCCGCCGTGCAGGGACAGGACGTTCGGCGGCTCCATGTAGCAAGAAGTCAGGGTGACCATTTCGCCCTGAGTCGGTGTAACCGTGTCAAGTTAACCTCCATCGACTTGCTTTTGAGAGAGACGAGACGTGACGTAATACTCCAACGCGGGTGCTGGGCAAATAAAGGCAGACAACCTTTCCAATGTTCTCTGAAATTAAGGGCGTTTAAGATCCATTTATGATTCACTGCTGTTCACATTGAATGACGCTTTTTCAGCCAAAGTGTTCAAATTTTTGAGCTCAGAGTAAAGTCGGTAGTGAGTGTTGAAAAATGTAGATCACATCATCTGAGAGAGATGGAAGAACTCCACATTTTCTGTCTCCTCAAAAATACCCCAGTTAATTTTTCATGGCTGTACCTTTTAAGAGACATGTCAGTTTGATTTAATGTTCGCCTGACAGTTATTGGTTTTTGGTGTTTACCTCTTATCACTTCAGAAAAACTGAGGAGGCCAATTTATACTCGGGATGCACGTAGAGCGGCATCAAAAATTAAGATCTTGACGCCCTAGAAACATTATAAAAGCTTTCTATAACGCCGCTCTGTGTGTAATTGGTTATGTTCTGTGTGTGTGTGCGTGTGTGTGTGTGTGTGTGTGTGTGTGTGAGAGAGGATGGCAGGGGCTTTAACATTTATCAGTATTTTCTCTATTCTCTGTGTTTGGACTGACGTGCCGTCACACAGCACAGAGCCATTTCTAATGCCCCCGTTTTTCTTCCGGCTGCCTTATCTGCAGCTCCGCTCGCTCACTCACCGAAAACCCCAGACAGTTTGCATCTGGATGATGGAAGTGTGGCCCCGGCTCTTGATGTTTTCTGTTGTTGTTTTAGTGTGTTTTTTTGTTGTTGACTTTTGTCAAGTCAGAATTTAACATAACAAAAACCATCAGGCCCACATTGTGTGTTCGTCCAAACAGGTGCTGGCGCAAAAATCTCTCTGAGGGGAAAGATTTGCAGGGAGAAAATTGTCTTGAGTGGTCTCTGCAGATTTGAAGTGGAAGAAGAGAGGATTGATGTTGTGCGCCGGTGAGCCCCCGAGTAGAACTGGCCCAGGGTCTAATCAGAGACCAACAACGCCCCCCCTCCCCCCCTCCGCCGCCACCCCCTCAACAGCTCTCCCCCCCTCCTCCCTCCGCACAGCCACAGGATTTTCATTCTCACTATTCAGGGGCTGATAGATGAGCCTCTCTTTGTATTTCAACCGTGTTCTTTCTTAAATCTGAAAAGCCAATTCATCTTGGGCAAAAAAAACTACGCACGAGGAGGAGGAGGGAGGAAAAAAGGGAAAACTTCAAAACTCATTTTTTTTCACATTTCCTCTCCTCCAGCGCCGCTTGAGCGTGATTCTCAAGATTTGTTTGTCTCACCGTCATTAAGTGTGTCACCAGTGTTTCACCTGCACCAGCGTCACGTGTCTCCACCACAACCGGAAGCTGAGGGAATAGTAACTTGGCCCCCCCCGCCCCCACCCCTCACCACACACTGTCTTGTCCTTAAGATCAGTGGATAAGGAAGCAGATTGCACAAGCCGTCTCCTTGAGGAAAGATATGAAACACACACAAACACACATAAGGGGATGTGTTTGTTTCCTGGTGGACCGGATTAATCTTTGCTTTCCAGGTACAGTGCTTTTCAGACATTCAGGCAAAGTAGTTTATCTATGCTCGCTGTCAAACCGAATTCAGGCATTTAGCGAGCCAGACAAATAACCAGCGCAATAAATCAGGGCTCTCTCTCTCCCCCCGTGTGTAGGAGGGCATCAGAGCAGCTGCTGCGTGGACAGGCTTGTTTGAAGCTAAGGCACTTCCATTACACACATGTCAACAACCTGTACAAAGTTTAATGGTCCTGTAGTGAACTCCGGAGCTGATTTTTTACACTTCCAGCAGCAAACTGAAAGCCGATTTTTATTTTTTTCTCCCCCCTCTCCAAGAAGATTATTTTTCAGCCTGAAATACATCACACACCAGAGTATCTTCCTTCTTCTAAATCCCACAGTGTCTCACCGGGGCCCATGTGTTGAGGGAAAGAAACGGTGTCATGTTTAATTAGCAAATTCTCACAGTGAACGCGGCGGACACCTTGTTGACACATCCATTCCACATGAGCTATTGCTGATTCCTTTGAATGCAATTTACATAATTATACCTCATCCAGGCCCGTGAAGCACACGCCTCAAACACCATGTTGCTCGCAGCAAAACAGCATGGAGGAGAAGCAGCCATATTAATGCTCGTGGCAAGAAAACACTACATGTTGAAGCTGCTTCCTCCATCTGCATTATGTGAGACATGATGGTCCTGCTGCATTACAGATACCCCCCCAACCCCCTCATGTAAACACTTACACACGCATGCACGTACCGCTGCCTGCTCTCAAAAAACACACACACACACACACACACACAAAGAGGGGGAAAAATCTCCCTGCCTGAGAATGATGACCTAAATTTCTACAATGCTTAGTACTTACTGTACATATTTAAGTTGATCCGCCTTCAATATGCAAAAACCTATAGTGCACCGCTTCATTCCAAACCATAAATTCGAATATGAATTCACACAATATTTCAAAAAAGCTGCCGCTCGCCACCGGTGAGTGCAGAAGCTCGACTGTAACATTAAAAGTCAAACGCCCCCCCCCTGTCCTCCCCATAGAACAATGATGCGTGACAGTCTGATTTGCGGGGATCGAGCTCCAGAGCTCACGGAGCTGAATATCCCTTTGGATCCTGTGCCTGCTCGTCTAATAACTTTGTTTATGTCTACTGTGGGACACGTCTGGTGAGACACCCTCCAACACTGGGATACAGCACTCAGTCCAAACCATAAAGGAGGAGAATGAAATATTCACTCGCCTTATTGTCTCCAAACTCCAGGAGCAGAATCAATAAAGCATAACATTGGCTTCTCTCGGAGTTTAAGGCTTCCGATGGGGCTTGAAACCCCCATGTGACGTCGGGAGGCTTTACCCGCGCATACGAAAACACCAGAGTTTTATTTTGATGTTTGAATTAATCAGTGGAGAGCATCTTCAGAACAAAAAGATCTGATGTTGCCTCTGGGATCGGCGGCCATCGGAGATTTCACAGCTTGCATTTAAAAGGGTGTTTTGAAGAAACGTATTTCAACAACCCATAATAAGCCAGGACGATCCAAAGTGCCTCTCATATCTGGTCTATAAAACTCAGCCAATCTTTTTTTTCCCCCCTTATAAACCACAGACTTTTTTATGTCCTGATCTCTCCCTTTGGTGAGTAGAATTGACTTCAAAGCCCGGCTGTTGAGAACAGTAGCAGAGAACAGCGTGTTTAAACGCAGCCTGCAAGTGAAGGTCAAAGAAGTTAAAGCCCTGTGAAGTGTGTCACTTCTGACAATACAATGGGGCAGTTACGCCGACCAGGTCAACATATGTAGATACCAGAGGGGGGGACAAAGGACACGGCTATAATGGGAGGCGATGGTGACCCCATTACCATGTTATCTCAGATGGAAAGAAATCCTTTCAGCTGCGAAATCTAAATAACAGTTTAGAGGAAAAGCAGCATTCTCCCTTTTGAGAAAATGTCCAGAAAATGGGGTTTGGACGTTTTCTGGAGTTTGCCTCTCACACATAAGGAAGCCAGCAGTAAGTTGCCTAGGTCAGACGCGTTCAAAACAACAGGAAAATGTCCGGAACGTTCAATTCCGTTGCGGGTATCCCATGTTTTTGTTATACCACATTGACTGACATAGGCCCTTATCTCCAAAAGCTCTCGGATCTTGTCATCTTTCCAAGTTGACATCGTCGTCGTCTTCTATGTGCTCGACACGTCTTTTTCATCCCATCCAAGTTAGTTGTATTCTTTTTTTGTTTTTGTTTTCTTCAGTTTTGCCTCCTGTCAGAAATGCATCAGGAGCGGGAGGCGGCAGATGAAATACAATCCGCTGCGAGAGAGCACGTGGTTTTGTTTGCAGCACATCGACACCAGTCGTCTGCCTTTTATCTCTAAAAGCTCTCGATTCTTGTTTTCGTGTTCGCTGCCTCTTTTTCATCCTGAGACTTTTGTATTCTTCACAAATGTATAGAATTTCTCTTTGGGAATTTTCCAGACAGTTTCCTGCTGTGTTCCCTGGGCTCACTTGGACATTTTTACCATAAGGGTTGGCCGAAAAGTTCAGGGAAAACGTCTGGAGCAACCGACTCAGACATTTGCCGGAAAATGTCGGAGTTCTTTGCATGTCTGAACGCAGCGTGAATAACACTTCAGAAAACACACTCACCAGCAGCACTGTAGACAGAGCCTGGCCTTTTTGAATCCTTTTGTCTTGAGGTAAGCCAACTGTCTGCTTATTTACACACAGACATGCAAATCTTATTCTCAATCTCTAGGGCAAGGGACGTGAAAAAGCCTATTTCCCCCCAAATTGTTGATTGATTTAACAATTCCTCCTCAGCTAGAGAGAAAACTTGATTGAAAACGCGTTAATCTCCTTTGCCGATGTGTCTGAGAGGCCCCGCTTGCTGGTTCCTAACTCGAGTGTCATATTTTACTGTCAAGTTAACAACATGGGCTGAAAAACTGTCGGGAAACACAAAGAGAAGGAGAGAGAGAGCGTACAGAGGGAGAGAGAGCAGAGAGTCTGGCATCTCAAAGACACAGAGTTTTGAGTTCTTAAGGCGAGCGATCTCCAACCAGAGCAATATTCCGTGGAGCTGAGCTTCACCACTCTGTAATTTGCCTCTGATTTCTAATCTCTGTAAAAGAATGCGAAGCTAAGTGCCTTCCACAAACGCACACTATCATGGCATTTCTTCAGGCATATTATGGACCGGAGTGATTAGAGAACTTAAAATGCAAAGGCATCCCTTGAAACTGAATGCATTTACAATCCCATTAAATATGGAATTGTGTCTGTGGGCCAACAGTAAATTCAAAATATCTTTCCCCTGCAACAGTTTTTTCTTTCTCCTCTTCTCATACATTTTCCATTTGCCACTCGCTTCCTTCACTCTCTTGGAGAATCTGTTTGAGGCTGTGAATAATACGCCCGTAACTTTCATGAAAATGGCAACACTCGGCACAATTATACTGCATTTATCACAAAAAACACCATCCCGATTTTTCATAAGCGCCATGCGGATGTCTTTTTTAAGATTGATGACAGTAATAGTTGGAGAAACTATTTTGACGAAATACCCCAAAAAAGATATGAAATGAAATACAATATGAATATAAAATCTGGCTTGGATTGAAAGCCTGAGATGTAGAGTTAAATCTTCCAGCAGAAGCGACCTTGAGCTCATCTATTAGAATATATATACTTTAGTTTTGAGAGAGATATCACCCTCTGCTCTCTGTGTTATTATCATCTCTAACTGTTGATGTGAAACTCATATAAAAAAGCTTGAACCCCCGGCAGGTCATAACGAGCGGAAAATCCACTGATGTGAAAAGAAACCAAAAATAAACAAACAATCCACTATCACATTTCAGACCATCAAACAACACAATTACATGTAATATGCAAATCGAGCCACAACAAACCGTGAAATCTGCACAACGCAATGAAAACCAACCATCTGCCGAAGAACCTCCCGCAAAACCATAAACAACCATTTACTTATCATAAATTCACATAAACTCCTCCTCCCAGTTCAAAAACTAATGCTGTATTGTGGTGTAATAATCCAACCATCAGCGCAGCCATTTGACCCGGTTTAATGTAATCCAAAGAGAGTCGCCCACACTGAATCTATGATCACCTTTGTTCTCATTAGAGGAGAAGTCTGCCCACGTAATGTGCCTCGGAATGGAGCTGAGAGAGGAAACATCTGTTTGGAAACCTGTTTAATGAACCGTCCTCTGTGGTTCCAACGCTTCAGCGCCGCAGTGAAGGTGCGTTACCACGTCGCTCCGACACATCTGGATTCAAACTGATGTGAAAACGCTCACTTCCTATAAATTTGATGTGACATTGTAAATCGTTATCTTAATTTTTGTGCACACGGCCTCGGGAGGCGGTTAACTATCTCTTCTTCACCCGGACTTTTCCTCCAGTGCTGCCACGAGGTCACACTTTGCAGTTTGAAGTTGTGTCTTCACAACTATCGACTGGACATTTAATGAGGTACAGACGTTGCAGAGTTGGTCAGATGAGATTTTTGGGGTGAAAACTTGTTGTCTGTTGCATGTGGAAATGAGATCAGTGTCAGTGAACCAAAACAACTGCAAACTTTAACACAGAAACAATTCAACTGCTTTATAAAACGAGTTCTAAACCTGTGTGTGTTGGATGAGCTGTTTGCCTGGACTGTGGAGATGCTGATTGCAGCTTTTCTTTGTGAAACTGTAAAAGTGACCGTTCTGTTGTCATTGATCAATGATGTCACTTATGTTGCTCGCTGTTTGTTTCACTATGGAACATATCACATTTCCCATTCGCAGGGAATTTGACCCTGCACTTTAGAGCCCTCGACTATACACATGTCAAGTGTTAATGTGATAAGATGAACAGTTCTCGAGATAGACGTTCCACACAGAGAGAAGCATTTCTAGCATTATTAGATAGAAGAGTAGATTAATATTTTTCGGACATTTCATTTCAGTTGCATTAATGTACTGTACAGTCCCCATATTTATAGCACATAGGCTTAGGGATGGGGACCCAGAACAATGAAGTGGCTGAACTCCAGGAATATTGACAAATCTGAAACCCCTGCACACAGTAACACAACCTCACTCCAGCCTCCAGGATTTCAGTCGGACTCTAGAAGCTTTTCACAGTGAGTCCAATGAGTATTTACATGGTTAGTTCTGTATTATTGTTTCAGTGCTGTAGACACAGCTCCCTGTGGACTAATCAATTCATGAGAGCAAAACACGCCCATCTATTCCAACAGCTCTCCTCCACCCTGATAGAGAAGTTCATATTAAGAGGTAAATTGTTGGCAGATTCCTCTTAAGGTACTGGGTGAAAGAACATTCATACACAGCGATTTTAAACAGAACAAAGAGCTGCAAAAAAAAGCATAATTATTTTGGAGAAGAAAATATCACAGGTTTGAAACTGTTTAAACTGTGCACACACTTTAACAAATACAAGACAATTGGTGGATATGCTGCTAAAGTCAGTATTCCTTCAGCATTAGTGGCAAGCGACTGTGCTACTGTTGACCGTACAGATGTGACAATGCAAACATACAGCAGTATTATGTGTCAAGGAATCCAATATGCATTTAAATCATATTATTATTATAATTAGACAAAATATTTGCACTTTGTTGCATGCACAGGCCTAAGTTGTGTATTGTGGAACATTTGAAGTCCTGCTCTCAATATAACCACCACTGGGAACATCTCCTTGTAAGTGTGTGTCTCCATGTTTTTGCATGTTAGCTTCTCTTTTCTTGTCTGTTGAAGTCATACAATCATATGCTGACCTACCTCTGATGTTTAATTTGTGCTGCTCCACATATGTAAAGATTGATCATTCAGACGATTTGTTTTACACTTGGTTTGTCAGAATAAACTGGGTCCAGCGCTTCCATCTAATAAATCCCAGCAGAGACATTGACTCCGGCGGTTTCACAGACTGTGGTGTTTATGTCCAACCTCTGACATGTATGGTTCTCTACACAGCCAAAAGTCAGTGGACACCTGAACAGAGTGTGCAAGCAGCTCATTAAATGGTTTTTGGGACATGTCATTCCAAAACTATTGGAGTAAACAATCTGTCTCCAACACACTCAGGCTCATGGGAAGGATAGTTTACAGGACTGGAGATCCTACATGCAGATAGGTTATCTCTTGCAGAGGGTGGTGAGGTCGGGCCCTGATATCAGGTGATGAGGTCACCTCACTGTCAGGATTCCAGATTCATTCAGTGCTACAGGGCGGAGATGATTGCTTATTCTAGACTAGTGCAGCTCTTCCACAACATACTCAGAAATCCTTCTTCACAGACTATTGTCATGTTGAAAAGGGAAAAGACTCTTCCCCAAACTATTTTCAGAATTACTGCTCAAACATGATCTGCAGTTATCCTCTAAAACTTATATAAATTGGGACTAAAGCTTGACCTGAAACTAAAACTTCAAGAAAGTACTGCATATGTGCCGCCGTCTACATTGGTGGGGCCATATGGAGATTTCCATCTTCGTGTTAATCCATGCATTAAAGGGTGGAGAAAATAAATGGTAATATCACAGAGCACCGACTGCAAGTTGAATTTAAAAGGTATTTGAAATTCATAACAGCTGGGAGTCAGGCTGTTCCTTCACAGTGGGGGAGTTGTTATTTAAACCCTGCAGATAAACATTTATTACTTTTCAATATGTTTTCCCATGAATCAGGGGGACATGGAGTTGAGGTCTAAACTTGAATTTGGGAAGACAAACAATCTCTTGATCTCTAAATTGAGAGAAGTTGTCTCTTCAAAATCTCTTCTAATACATTTCTCATCTGCTCTTATCAGGTTAAACAATTTAATTGGTGGATACAGACATGTTCTTTCTGTTCCAGGGGATAAAACCACGTAAAGCAGTCTGCTATTGTTCCATAAAGAGATTGATCCAGCATCACTTCAGAGCGAGCGGAAGATAATTAAGCTGTTCTCAAATGAGCAGCTCTCCAAAAACAACTGAGAGGCTCTTGCGAGTGCACGCACGCGTACACACGCACACCTACTCTCGCACTTGCACGCTCAACAGACAATAACCTAAACATCAAAAGAAAGAAAAAGGGGAGCTTTGCTAAATAAAACCATCACTCGGTAATGGCTGTGGCGAGACGATAAAGAGCGCAGGGACTATCTCCAAGCGGTGCCATATCTCTCTGCGCCTTTTCTCATATTTTAGCAACTCTCCTCTAAAAACAGGCTTATAGCTCTTTTTTCGCAAGAGGGTATTTTTAATTCTAAAGTGAGGGATTGGCCACACTCGGTCTCATTAGCATGAGGAGCCGTATAAACCCCCGCCGCGGCAGAATTGGGAGCTGTGTCGGGAGGCGAGGCAACAAGCGTGTCTGACTGGCTGCGCGCAAAAGGAGCGAGTAACTTTCACTTTCAGCACATCTCAGTTGGTACAGGCGGGGGCTGCATGGAGAGCCAGAGGTCTCGTCGGCTGCGCACACAATGAGGCTGCCCACCGAGGGGGAGATCACCGCGAAGATGATGCGGGGGAGATTTATAACTTATTGGTACCGGTGGATTATTCTGTTTTCCATCCATCAGTTGTTATTCGCCTCGGTGGCACAGAGCGACGGAAATACTATTCGATACCAGACCAACGAGGAGGACGCGCCGGGCACGGTCATTGGAAACCTCGCCAAGGACATGTCCTTGAGTCCGTCTCACTCCTCCAAGACCAATTTTAGGATGATGAAACAATTCAACGACTCGTTCATCAGGGTGCGGGAGAGCGACGGGCAGCTCAGCGTCGGTGAGCGCATCGACCGGGAGAGGATGTGCAGACACACTCCACAGTGCCTCATCACTTTTGACGTGGTGAATTTCGCCAAAGAGCGCTACAAATTGATCCACGTCGAGGTGGAGGTGAAGGACATTAACGACAACTCTCCGGAGTTCCCGAGCCGGGAGTCCATAGTGGAGATCTCGGAGAACGCAGCGGTGGGGTCCCGGGTCCCTCTGGACCCAGCCGCGGACGCAGACGTCGGGTCAAACTACATCCAAAGCTACCAGATCTCCGTCAACAGTCACTTCACCATTGACGTGCTCCTGAGAGCGGATGGGGTTAAATATGCGGAATTGGTGCTAATGAAGGAGCTAGACAGGGAGACTCAGGCGTCGTACACCGTGGAGCTGGTGGCCACAGACGGAGGCAACCCGCACAGATCGGGGTCAACAAAGATCACCGTCAGAGTGACGGACTTTAACGACAATAGCCCCGTTTTTGACCAGAACAGCTTCTCGGTGAGTTTACCCGAGGACGCGCCGGTTGGCACAGTCATCCTGAGCCTGAACGCAGTGGACGCGGACGAGGGTTCGAACGGGGAGGTGGTGTACGGGTTCGGGAAACAGGTCCCCCGCGAGATCCGAGAACTTTTCCACGTGGATAGTACGTCGGGCCGCCTGACGCTCAGGAGCCCCGTGGATTTCGAGGACAAACGCACCTACGAGCTGGACGTGCAGGCGACCGACCTGGGATCCAACCCGACCCCCTCCGTGTGCAAAATCATCATTCACGTCACCGACGTTAACGACAATGCCCCAGAGATCAGCATCACCCCCATGACCTCCATCACCACGGGCATTGCGCACATCAGCGAGGCGGCGGAGCGGGACAGCCTGGTGGCGCTGATCAGCACCTTGGACAGGGACTCGGGTGTGAACAGCCAGGTCCACTGCACCTTGTTCGGCCACGACCACTTCAAGCTGCGCCAGGCGTACGAGGACAGCTACATGATCGTGACCGCGGCCGTCCTGGACCGGGAGAGGATCAGCGAGTACAACCTGACGGTCATGGCCGAGGACTTCGGGTCGCCCCCGCTGAGGAGGATCACCCAGTACACCATCCGGCTCACCGACGTGAACGACAACGCCCCTCACTTTGCGAAGGCTGTGTATGAAGTTTCCGTGGTGGAGAACAACGCCCCGGGCGCGTACATCACCACGGTGGAGGCCAGCGACGCGGATCTGGGCAACAATGGCAAAATCACGTACCGGCTCGTGGACAGCGTGATCATGGGCTCCCCAGTGAACACCTTTGTGTCTCTGAACTCGGTGTCTGGCTCCATATATGCACTGAGGAGTTTTAATTACGAGGTGATGAAAGTGCTGGACGTGCACATCCAAGCCAGCGACGGGGGGTCACCCCAGCTGCAGAGCACAGCTGTCGTCCGGCTAAAGATAGTTGATCAAAATGACAACCAGCCCTCCATCATCTCGCCGGCGCTTTACAAAGGCTCTGCTGAGGTTTTCCTGCCCAAAGATGCACCTGCGGGTTATGTGGTAACCCAGATAAAGGCCACAGATGCCGATGAGGGCATAAACGCACAGCTGTCCTATAAAATCACAGAGGGGGGGCACCTGGGCTTCTCCATCAACAGGGAGACAGGGAAGGTGCACGTGAGCAGACAGCTGACATATGATCTCACAGACAATGTCAAAGTCACAGTGGCGGTCAGTGACAATGGATCCCCCGCACTCACCTCCTCAGCCATTATACATCTGAGCTTTGTAGAAGGGAGCCTCCCGAGCTTGCCTTCCTTCGCCCCCAATGGTGGCGAGGAGCTCTTTGAATGGGACATGTCCATAGCCATAATCATTGTACTGGCAGGGAGCTGCTCTCTCCTCCTGCTGGCTATCGTTCTCATTACAACCCTTTGCAGCCGCAGGAGAAAAGAGACGAGGGAGAGGGGCTGCGAGGAGAAAGAAGACATGCCCAACGTGGAGCAAGTGGAGAGCGGGCACATCGATTCAGTGATTGCCAACCACAAAGGGAAAGCGTTTGATGCCCATCCATTTCCAGAGCAGCCGCAGTTGGCCAACAGCAACCCACCAGACACAGGCTGCGAAGATGGCAGGCAGACAGCAGGCATCTTTGAGTCCAACAGCAGGGTGGCAGAGGGGAAATTAAAGGTACGTTGTTATTATTATTTTCTCAGAGATATTTCACAGTTTGTCACATAATGCACTCGACTTTTTTGCAGTTTGTCTCATAAATCTCTGTAACTTTCTTTCTGTGCTAGCAGGGCTATTCCACGTTGCCAGGATATGGGAAGGAAACGGTCAGGCCCATAACAATATGGAAGGGTAATTCCTTCACAACCATCTCAGCAAGGGATCCTCACATCAGCGGCAAGGACAGTGGGAAAGGAGACAGCGACTTCAACGACAGCGACTCGGACCTGAGTGCAGACGTGCACAAGAAAGAGTCGCCACCAATGAACAGTGAGTACCACAAAAGCACAACGCAAATCAATGAAATAGGAATTCAGACGGAGCCAAATGAAAGTATGTGAAAGATTAAATCTAAGCCACACACTCAACAGATTACATCCCGTCGCATTATGACTGATGTGGTGGTTTTTTCCCCCTCAGGTCTCTGGGCGTGCACGAGCGAGTGCAAAGTGCTGGGACACTCCGACCGCTGCTGGAGCCCCTCGGCCACGAGGCCCAACACCAGCCTGGCCTGCGCTCCACACCTGTCCACGTTCTCCAAGACGGCTTCGCTCCCCCGGGACAGCAGGAGGGAGAACTACTACCCGGCCCACTTGAACAAACCCACCGGGCTGCAGAGCGTGTACGAGAAAGTCCAACACCAGGAGTTTGATTACATCCTCGTTGGCCCGCAGACCCCGGCCAGAATACAGGAGGCGGACGAGATATCGATTCCGGAGTACGCAAACTCTTAAAAAGAAAAAGACAAAAAATGGAACTCTTTATACTGTACAGTACTTTTATCTTAACTGACTCTATGTTGGATTGTTGCAGTGTTTTGTAGTTTGTCATGTGTCCTTTGGCTCATGTAAGACTGTTCATTTTCTCATGTGTAATATGCAAGATTTTGTACATTAATAATATATTTTTCATAATGATTCAGTGTAAAGACAAATTTTATTATGACTTTTCAAGAGCATGCATTATTATTTAAAGGGCATGACCTATATGGACACTGGGGCTGAATGGGGCGTCTCTCTCTGCAGTGGAAAACAATCAATATGAGGGATTACCATGTTTATGGTAGATTTTGTCACATTGTTACACAAATAAACGGCTTAAATTAAAGCTGGTTGTTTTGCTTTTCAACAACAGTTTAGTTATCTGGGCTTACACGGATTCAAATGTTATCGGACTGTCTTGAGGAAACGCTCACAAAGGACACAGCCTAACCTCAATTAGCCAAGTGAATGCATTTAATTTGCCTTAAAGGCTTACGAGCCACAGTAAATCAAATGGTGCCTCACAGCTAAATTGATAGCAAGCATAAGTCAATGTCATATCCCGCTCGTGGTGCACAAAGCTGTTACTTTGTCGCCTCCATTTGCATGCAAATACTACATTTCTGATCAAATGCTGTTACAATTACATATTTCAAAGGTCAAAGAATCCCTTCACCTTTTCTGATTGCCTGCCAGCTCCGCAATTATCCCAAAGAAACGCGGTTCAATCTGTTTCCAAGCAACAGCAGCGTTGCACGTTTTAATCTGTTTTCTCTCAGTGTTTCTTCCTTTCATGTGATGATAAGGACCAAGTCACCTTGACCACACAACTTCAATTTCTCACATTTTCAAATCAGGAACTACACAATTAAAGTTATTTATCTGTGTGTGTGTGTGTGTAAATGTGTGGGATTTTGTAAGTCGGTAAAGCACTCTAAGAATATGAGTTAGACTACTGGTAGTGCAATGCTCATTACTGCTGAGACCTGTCATCTGCACAGGAAATCCTAATACTCCTTATTCATTTCTGCAAGTTATCATGATTGACATTAAACAATTTGAGTTTAAAAAGGTAAAAAGTGTTAGACAACAATCTTTCACCCAATCGCTGGCGTCACTGCCTTTAAAACACAACGCCAGCCAATCTGTGCTGAGCCCTGATTTGATCCAAAACTCTGGATTTAGTTTGGTACCACAGGATGACCGCCTCACCTCAGGCAACCTGCACCTACAGGTCACATTCAGACGAAGAATTTAGCTCAAAGAATTTATATCAACCGCACGTCATTCACACTCAGGCGTCACATAGTCCTCCCGTCGGATAGCCCGATTCTCCAAAGAGAGAGGTAACACTACCAGAGAGGAGATTACAGAGGCCAGCATGGGAGAGACTGTGGAGAAAGTCCATAATACCACTCATGGATATGGATGTTTTAAACACTGCACTCCTCCGGTAAGACAGGCCTATTGAGCTTTTTTTTGTTTTAAATCCAAATGTAATTGGCATCCGTGACATGTAGCCAACTGTCAAATATTGAGGCTTCCAGGAGTTTTTACTTTTATCCTGGATGCTGTTCGCTGGGTGTGATTTTCTTCCTTCTGCTCACTGTGAAACTTTAAGGGACACAGCACATCCAGCCCCTCTGCCTCGGGCAGCCGCCTCCTGAGATGTGGAGCCGCGGTTCTCATCGTCGGTGCCGTGTTGCTGCTGTGTGGGTCCGTGGCTGCTCTCTACCTGTGGAAAGTCAGTGATAAAAATGTGAGTGGTGTCCGAGGACTGTGCTGCAGTTTCATATATCGGAAAGGGAAACGCCAGGATGTCATTGGTGGGGAATTGTCATAAGAGATATTCAGACCAGAGATTCCCTGTAAATAACTAACAAAATGCAGGATTACACTTTAATTAAATCTACAACACATAAATTCATACAATTCATAAATTGTCTCTCACTCTATCCTGTAAGAATTATGTTTATTAGTTTTCTAATGAACACAATGGCAACTCCGCCATCAAGGTCTGCAACAGCATCTCCTGTGGTGCTTCACTACAATTCTCAGTGGGCTAATGCAGGATTTCTGTTGGAGACAAAACATCAAAAACACAGAGCAGGGGAATAAGCAGTGTAAAGCACTTTGTTTTTTCCTTCTGTATCTCACGTCTTTTGTGTTTTCCTCAGTGTGATTTACATAACTCCACTAATCAGTCACTTTAACGTTCCACTGTGATTGCTGCCAGGTTTATAATGTTCGTTACAGCATGAACATCAATGGGGAGGTGAGGGAGGGCTCCATGGAAATTGATTCCGACAACAACCTGGAGAGATTCAGAACTGGGAGCGGCGCCGGGGAAGCGCTGGAGATTCATGACTTTCAAATAGTGAGTGAGTTTTGTCCTTGTTCTCTCTCTTCCTGGAGGTTTAGTTCAGGCGGAGATTTCTCCTGTGTGTTCGGGGGGGAAAATAAATAAATAGAAGCTGTCAGTGTAAACATCTCTGTGATCCGGTGCAGGGGATTACTGGAATTCGCTTCTTCGGAGGTGACAAGTGCTACATTAAATCTCAAATCAAAGCCAACCTCCCACACGTGGGAGCCGACAACAAAGAGACACTAATGCTCGACCTGGTACGTACACAGCACTCCTTAAACATGGCAAACTGGGGACATTCGGGCGGCTGTCAACCCTGATTTCTATGATATTATCCCTTTTCTTCTTTGCAGATGGATGAATTAATGCCAGTGAGGTTCGACGAGGGGTTCCTGGTTTGGGTCGCAGGAGACCAGCCGCTGACGGACACCAGTTTTCTGAGCAACAAGATTCTAGGTCTTTGCGGGGAACTTCCCATTTACTGGCTCCAACCTGCTTTCCCCAAAGGTCGTCTACTCTTCATCTATCGCTTTTTTTCCAGTTCATTCCATCACACAGGTTGTATAGAACAACCATCCTGCTACCATGCATCATAGTTTAGTCTTGTTTGAGATTTCCCCTGCTTCTCACCGACACAGTCTTGCCTGAGAAGTTTGTGAAAACACCTGAACTCATCTCAAACATTATGAACTACATTGAGTCGCACACCAAGAAGAAAGCAGCAGTCGTCTATTAAAAAAGAATGATCTTGAAATATGCAAGAGTGCCTGATATCACTGCTGCTGATTGAATTATTCAGGACGCCTGAGACAGACCCAGCTATGTGGGATTGAGCTCTGAGGACATGGTATGTCGTCTTGTGGATGTTGACCCAATACTCTCACCCCTCGTGGCCGCTGTAACAGATGGGGAAAGGAGCAAGAGAGACACGCAGAGAGCCAAGCGGCAGTTTAGCGTGGAGGAGTTGGAGGCGCCTACTGAGGCGAGGGACCCGGTGAGTCACGCTGAGGTCGACGCCTCCAGAGTCGTGGGAGGAGAGGAGGAGGAGGGGGCTCAGTCGGCGGCAGGGTCGGCGTACAATCCTGAAAACCCTTACCACGTGAGTAGAGAGTTCGTCAACAGCCCTGTTTGTGGTAAACAAGACTCCACAGCCGGTAAACTGATTAACTATCAAGAGGCACAAACCGAGGCCTGGAGCAACCCCCGAAGTAACATTAATTTAAGAAGTTAAGTTTCTCGGTTTTGTCAACACTTTTTACAGATGAATACATAAAATCCTCAAGGAGCCAGCCTTCTTAAAAAATGCATTCTCACAGAAATAGAAGTTCACATCGTGGAAACGGGCTAAGCTGGATTTATTCCTCAGGTCAGCGGGATTGTTTTCACCGGTGCTGCTGTTTGGGGAGGTGTCATATATGTAACTGTAATCACAGATCACCGGGGGTAACAGCCGCCGCTCCAAGTTGACAAACTCGTGAACCAAAAGTGAAAATTCCCAGCGGTTATAAAAATTCATGTTGCCTGAGAGAGCCGGAGTCACGTGTTTTTCGAGGATGAGAAGTTTTTTCTTTGACGACATTTGAATTGCTAATGTGAGTTGAAGTTTACAAAAAGAAAAAGACTGCTCTTCAAAATTAACTTTTCCTCCAAATCTGCAGCGCAGCGCAGCGGCCGGAGAGGAGGGGGCCGTGACCTTTGACTCCATGCTGGACCACCAGGGGATCTGCTGCTCTCTTTGCCAACGCAGCTACACTCACTGTCAGAGAATCTGCGAGCCCCTGCGTGGCCACTGGCCTTGGCCTTACCACTACAGAGGGTGCCAGGTAGCCTGCCGAGTCATTATGCCTTGTCGCTGGTGGGTGGCTCGCATCCTCGGTGTTGTGTAGAGGAGAAACACGCCACGTCTCTGAGGGAGCCTTGCTTCTTTATTTTTCCTCCCAAAGATGAAAAGAAATATCTCTGCATTCTCAGCTTTGATGCGGTTATTTATTTTTCCCGGCTTTGACTGGAAATACCGTCAGAGCCTCACCTGTTACGTGAATGTATGATTATACTGTGCTCTAATCCAGGCTGTGCAACATATCTCACACATAGATGTTACACATAAACAGGGGCTTTCTCTTTGTAGGCTGCTTTACATAGCTACAGTAAAACCAGGACACATAAATTACATATTCCTATTTGCAGCAACACACTCACAAATGATTCATTTTTTCGCATCTTGTAATTCGCCGGCTTAATGCACTGTAGTGTGTTTAATGGAGGGTGTGGGATTGGGTCCAAGCGCGCGGCAGATCATGTACCTTTTCTGACTGAATAGGCTTCAATAAATTCTAATTACAGTATATGCTGGCTTTGATGTGGCTTATTTTGTGTGTGTGTGTATTTGTGCATCTGTTTCTGTGTGTGTTTGTTGTTTAGGTGTTACTCAGGTTGTGGGGACCTGAATCTGTTTACGCCCTCACATTATGGGGTCTTGTCTTTACCACGGGGGAGAAAAAGCAAGTCCCCTGCCTGCAGGACATGAATCGTTAAATGTCAAAGTAATAGGTTAATGGTTAGAAATGCATGTAGGTTAAGGTTGGATTAGGTCTCGAAGAAATGTCTTCCGAAGTCATGAAGACCCAGTGTGTGTGTGTGTGTGAGAGTGTGTGTGCGTGTGCATCACATGTTGTTTCCATGGTTCCACAGGGTGCTTTTCTGATAAAACTGAAGTGACAGCAATGGTTGCCATAACTTACATTCACAGCTCCGAATCAGTTTGAGGGCAATGCAATTTGTGCACACTGTCATCTGCATTGATGTAATGTGAGATGAGTGTTATGGCAATGATGGAAAATATTTCCACAAAAGTGACATTTTTATTAAATAAATAAATCACTTTTTTTTTCTCTCTCTATGAAAAGAGAAGGAGGGACGATGCTTCCAAATAACAGGATCACAGAGACGGGCTTTTTCCTTTTCTATTTTTTTGTTCCTCGCACAGCTGCTATTGGGACTTGTGGCATAGCCATTCTGAAAAACCTCAAAATCAAAAGAAATCAGATTACTCTCTCCAAAGCCATATGCCAACTTTCTAAATAATTGAAAGGACCCATGTTGCGATCAAGACGATTTCACAGGGGGCGATCCCGGCACATCAAATTACAACAGATGTGAAATCGCACCATATCTGCCACTAAAACCACATTGAAACACACAAAGAGATGCTTGTCTCTTTGCTTGGAGATCTTCCCTGGCTTTTTTCATGGGGGTAGAGGTGCTTATCACATCGGCAGCGCTGATAAGGCGGCCTCTGTGCTTCCGTAGGCTATATAATATTAATCCCTCTCCCACGTCTGCAGATGCACTTAAAGGAAGGTGACAAGCATGACATATCCAGGACCTCCTGATGGCTCATGCTCTGGAGTGCAGCCGCTAAAAGAGCCCCAAGTACCCTCAAGTGATGTAAATTTGCAGGGGGAGTCCAATTTCCATCACAGCGCTGTCACTGCCATGGTCATTAAACTAAATCATCCCGCTGTGTGTCACACGGCTCCCATTTTAAAGTCCTCTCGATAATGGAGTTATACTTGGACTGCAGATTGCGGCACAACAGTGGCTGACTTAACAGCAGCCATGAGAGTTTTCCTACGCATTCATTTGTCTTCAGAAACCGCAGGAACACAGTGGATATGTGGTTAGGAGAAACCTAGAAATTACTTATTAATTGAGAATTGTCTCAGGAGCTCGGTCGCACCAGTTTCACCTCAACAGGTCGGCTTCTGAAGTGAGCGACTGCAGCCGGGATCTAAATATTACGCGTTGTGCGCCTGTTGCTGTCGGCAGTTTCCTTGGGTTTCACTCAGAATGCGCCGAAGCAGCAGCGAAAGACAAAGAGCTCCGAGTCTACGCAAGAAGAAGAAGATGAGAAGCACAAAGCAAAAAGGGGGGAGAGAAAGAAAAACACATCAACACAGGCAACAACTCAAAATGGCATTTAAACCCAGAGAAAACACATAGCTCAGAACAGCAGCAGTTCTGTTATCCCGAGGCCCTGTCGCAAAAAAAACAAAACTTGTTTCCTTTTACAATTCCTCTCCTAAGAAGAGAGATGCACCCCCTGTCGAGCAGAAAAGACGAATGTGTCGGAGAGCAGCTTCAGTGGGTGAGACAGTGGCGCCTTTTTGTTTGTCTCCCCTCTGGAGCCAAGCTTACCCTGGGAGCCCTGCAGGCCAGGGAACAAACAGAGCTTTGTGAGCACTGACCCACTGTGCCCAGCAGCCAGACTGCAAACCTCCACTCCCGCGCTAATAGGAAAACCACAGATGAGGAGTCCGCCGGGGTCGGGGCTTTCTCGCATCCACCTGCACTTTCATCGTTGCCCATCAAAACAAGCAAAGGCGGGCAGGGAGCTCTGGTGCTCTGGTGACCAACTGAATCAAAAGCTTTTTCACCAACATCCCCATGGCACAAACACTTTGTGGGCAGGACGCTTCCTGGATGCCGTAGCTGCTGGTTTCTCTGGTGTAGCACGGATTGGGGCTAATCAAGCCCGTGCACTGGCCTGAGCTCTCTATGAATACATCAGCGACCTGTCATACATTTGCCTGTAGTTGCCCAAGAGGCATTAGAAGTGTGAATAGGAGTGTGAAGTGAACCACTCTAGTAACCGTGTCCTACATTTGATTGCGTGTTTTCCATTACATGCCGACATGACTGAAATAAACAGTAGTGACAGTCCATTTTGCACCTTAACCAGAACACAGAAACCCTTTTAGGCAAGCTCATTATGTTTTTCTGCAAGAAAGCACTGCAGTACGTTTATAGATGTTGGCGTCGTGCAAAAACCTGTTACCCGCAGTTTTGCACCGGCAGTAACAAGCCGGGCACAGAGTATTTGTCTTTTCTCCCGACTGGTCAGAAATAACATGGCGGGAGGGGGAAAAAAAAACGGAGGAGACGGTTCGGTACAAGGCTTAAATGATTTTTAATCCCATGGTTGAGTGACCACTTGCAGCTCTGCCCAGCAGTCTGACTCTGACTGCCGGTTTGCAGGTCCCTCGGAAATGTCTTTGCTATCGGCTCGAGTGTCCGCTTCACTCTCTCCCTCTCCCTCCGGTTTAGCATGCAAGCTCCAAATGGCCATTAATTAAATGCCTGCTGGTATTGTATAAAGATCTCTGTTGTGTCTATTTCATTTAGCAGAAACTGTGAATAGTCTGCACACCTACTCACATTCAGTGAATAACACTTCCTATGGAGCGGAGCACTATGGCCATCCTCCTGGGAGACTCAATTAGTCTGTGCACACTGCAGAGATTTCTTTATATTACACTTGGTTGCTTTTTTTTGTCTCGAGACGGGCTGTGTGTGTGACAGTGGTGGAGGCATCCAACCTGCAGTGGATGTCAAGAGTTCCTCAGCGGAGGTGGGCAGTTATCTTTTACTACACAGCAGGCATGAGCTCTCTGCAAGGACACCGCATAATCAACAACATAAATCATCCCACCTCACCCACATCATTCTCCTCTGCCTGTTAGTGGAGTTTAATTTGAAAAGGAAATGCCAATGGGATCAATGTTAAAAGATTTTTTCCCCCGACAAAATATGGCATTTGAGAAAAAAACGAAAGTTCACTCATCCTGGGACGAACCCCAGGAACGTACACATCCTCCGGTGGAGTGCTTAAAATGAGCTATAGATAGCTCAGAGCGGAATCGAATCAAGACTTCACATCGACACACAGCGAGAGAGAGAGAGAGAGAGAGAGAGAGAGAGTGAGAGAGAGAGAGAGAGAGAGAGAGAGAGAGAGAGAGAGAAGAGAAGAGGAGAGAAAAAAAAACATCATCTCCTCCACAAAGCAATGTCAAGAGGCTTGCCACATGAAAGCCGAAGTTGTCCAAAGAGTAACAGGAAGTACTGACAAAGTTTATGAGGGGGAAAAAAAAAGTAGTGTGTTTTTAATCCTCAGCAGCACAGGCAACAATGAGGGAGCCCGAGTGCTTAGATATGCCACCCCGGGGGCAGGCTCTATACTTAAGGCTTACAACAGCCTCATTATCTCCCTCAACTCACATCAGATCCTAGCAGCAGTTTGTCACAGGCAGGCTCCTCTCTGCCAGTAGGCATCAGACCAATCCTTCTGCAACACTACTGTACATAATTGCCATATGGACAGCATTTTGAGCCAGACTGAAGACTAAAAAGCCCTCCAGGCAGATTCCCCAGATAACTAAATGAATATTTTATCTCATTTCCATCTAATTTGCACCACATTATTATACAGAAGTGAATTTTTTAATTAATTGATAGAACAGATCAAACACAGGTTTACACTTTGATTTTGGAGAGCTGTTATTTTGATAATTTGCATGACTCTTTTCGCATGCCAGGCTTTTTTAATCTCCCCCGAAATTCAGCATCTCTATATAGAAACACTATAATAAAACACACGGCGAATTAATAACTGTCAGCGCACGTGAAATGCCTGTCTCGGTCGTGTGAGCAGCTCCGGCGAGAAGTTCTTCTACCTGCCACTCGACTGATTAATTAATTTCACACTGTTTAATTAAATCCACAGTCTGGGGAGTCTGGGCGGCACACTGTGGGGAGCCCTATCCGAGCCGTGTGTGTACAGAGATTACTAAAGAAGGTCTCACCATCCGCTCGCCCACTAATGTTGACACTGACGTCACCCTCCTCCATGGTTACCGCAGCCGGATTGTGTCAATGTCATCCAGCAAGTTGTGAGCTTTTACTGCTGGGGACATGATAGCCTTGCACCATTTGTTGATTATCCGCTGGCATTTACAGTAACAAAGGACACCGGAGCGCTTGACTGCGTTCCACACAATGTAATATTTGACAGAAGTGCAATTTGTAAACCTTGGATTCGCCGTTAGAGATATTTAACTGTACAAATACAAATAAAGGGCATCTAAATTGTCATAAATGCAATTAGCTGCAGCGTAAATGTAATATTGTTGTAACCAACAGTCATAATCGCTGTGTCTCTTAAGTCAGAACATAGTGGTGCACAAAAGTGTAGCACAGCAAGCAGTATGCATTTAACATATCTTTGGCATCTCTAATTAAAAACAAACACATTTTGATTGTGTGGCTCAAATCGGCCTTTTACAGCACAACTCAATAACAAGATGAAATTGAAATGCAATCTGATGTTACTGCATGTATACGCGCAACAAAAATGAAAGGGATCATGTTGATCCTCGAACCTCTAATACCTCACAATAACAAACCGAACCCCGATGCGAGCCGCCGTTCGCTCCGTTTAATGTTCACACATCGAGGAAAGCAGAGCTAATCGATTAGGTAGGAGAAGACGCAGCCCGCTGGTCTGATGTGATGTGACGTGGAACCATGATTTCCTTGTGCTCTCTATTTGATGTGCCAAGAGCGATTAGGGCAACAAACACAATGGGACGACGTGAAGAAGTCATCATACAAAACAGAATTTACATTTTTATAAGCACGGTTGAATTTGAAATATAAAAATAAAGAAACAGTTTCAAGCGTGTGTTTCCGTTTTGCTTCTAACTGAAAAGCAAAGAGCAGTTTCTGTTAACTGGGGTTTAAATAAAGCTTCTCCTCTGTTTACACTGTACGTGCTTGACAATAATGGAACACGACAAAAGTTGAATATGAGCAACTGGAAACTTTAATTAGCTTTAGTAAATGTCACTGTCACCATTGCACATCACCACAAACACCACAAGGAGTCACACACTTGTATTCAAATGAGCTGTTGAATCTTTACACACCGTGGAGAGTTGTTTTCTCCACTCAGACGAGAGGAACTTTTTACCATCACTCCCAGCACACGGCATCAAGGCAGGTTTGTGAACTGATGCAGCATAAGCTGGCGGAGCAGCCCCCCTATTTGTGCATGCCTTGTCCTGTGACAGGGAGACCTATCAGGTGCTCATCTCTGCTACCCCCCCCTCCCCCTCCCCCCCTACAACCCGCCTCCTCCCATCGCTGTCTCCTCCTGACCTCATTCTGTCATCTTCGTTTTCCTTCTTCCCCACTCTCAGGTCTTTTATAAAGTGTCTCCATGCATTACACATTTAACAATGCATTAAAAATAGGCCACCATCAATCAGTCATTCAGCGGCGGAGAGACGGGGATCTACTTGTGGCACCAATTTGATATGATTCTCGAGGTTCAAGCACGAAACGGGAAACGCTATAAACTCCTGGGCTGCTTCCTATGGGGCGGGGGGGGGGTTAACTTAACAGAGAGGAAAACACACGTTTATGTGCTAATAATAATCCACATCCCCCGAAAAAACCCAACACAACCACTATTTGTTTTATTTTTTAAATCCCCATTGGTTTGATTTACCGTGGCACGCTGTCTTTCCAGAATCCAGAAACAGAATCAGAATAATATGCAGAGGCGGAGCAGTGACAAGATCCCTGGTGATGGGTGCCAGGTTAACATGGTGCCCCGAAACAATGGTTGGAGAACTGTGATGCATGATACAGGAAAGGTACTAGGTAGAAAAACCTGATGTAATGGTCGGGAGTGAGTCGAGCCCTGAGGGAAAATAGTCTGACTCCGGGTTGCTCATGCCAAAGCAGATGTTCAGCTGACGACAGCGGCACAGGAAGACAGCGCTGCATGTTATTCTGTAAAAAGGTTTCTTATATGATTAAGACGGCACATCCTAAGTTTTGCGGAAGCCGCCGCTTTGGTATCTGCTTTCAGAGCACATTGTGCAGCTTGTTTAATAATGAAACGCCGAGAAACTCAGAGTTTCCGCTTGAGTTTTGTTAACACAGTAAGGAGTTCTCCTGCTCAGGCTGAGGCGGGCATGTCTGCTTGGGAGCTTTGATGCTGCTGCTCTGCTCCGAGGCTTGATCCTGCATCCTGGACTTGGAAACAGACTGCACTTCGTCATGGGTAACAGCTTGGAGAGGTAGACACAGGCTGCACAGGCACTCCTGAAGGACCACACACGCACACAAAGACACACAAACACACACAAAGATGGTAGGTCAGTGGGCAAAAAAACACATTTACCGTCAGCTTCAGATGGAGAAAACGGCTCCTTGGAAAATCCATTTATGTGTGGAGGAATCCCAGAGGAATGGAAGGGGAAGGCAGCATTGCCCATGTTGTAATAATAACAATCCAATGTATGAAGCCTTAATTCAATTAGAGCGAGCGAACTGGAAACTGTTGAGTTTCATTTCTCTGCGTCGAGTCACGTTGAAAGGTTTTGCTTTTCAATCTTGTAAAAGTAAAAGTCAAAAGGATGTTTTTATTGAAAAAGTGTAGGATTTCTTTTGACATACATATTTTACAAAATAATTGCAGGGTAGATACGAATAATAATACAAATTGAAGAGAGTAGATCTCTTCATGCACTGTGCTGTGAAAAACCTGATGACAGCCCAATGGAACCTAAGAAGGTTTTAGATTTCGGCTTCTGAGGGAGTAACACAATAAAGCCTTTTAAATTCCTTACCTTGAAAATTGCCTTCAATCTAGGGTTTCTCTTTCTTCCAAACACATCACAGTGATTCAGTGACAGGCTGCCTGGTCCAATGCCAAATGGGTGGGTGGGTGGGGTGCTTTTCTTTTTTTCTCTCATTCCTGACAATGTTTTTCCAGACCATTTCTACTTATTACCCCCCCTCAGGCCATCACTTGCTCCCGTCTGGCCATTTCACAGACATGACTCCATGCGTCCTTGATGACACCCACAATGGCTCATCCAGTGTGGATCAAATTGTTTTCACCCCCCCAGCAGCTCTGTGTTGAATAGAATCGGGGCCATAGGAGAATAACAGTAACTCTCACCTTGAAGCATGTCTGGAACCTCTTGCTGACGATGTACAAGGCGATGGGGTTGATGCACGAGTTGAGCGACGCCATGTTGATGCCAAAGTAGTCCAGGACGAGAAAGGCACTGAAAAAAAGGAAAACAGAGTAAATCATACAAAAGGGCACAGAGCAGGTGATGATGCTTTAAATATTGATACACTGCTCCGTCTATGTTAGACACTGTTATTTCTCATGAATGTTTAAACATAGTTATTTTGTTGATGTGCTGTCACACGCAACGTCTATTACACTTCTTCTTTAAAGAAAAGATAAAACTTCATTGATCCAGACACGTGGGCAAATTCACTTGCTACGGCAACAGACAAGTCAGAATGAGATAGACAAACGAATATAAATATTAAAGGCAATAAAATATAATTTCTTCTACAGATATTGGTTTGAACAGAAATGTTATTGAGTGAAGTGATTGCAATAGCATGTAAAACTGAAGTGTTGAGACAGAATTGTCCATATATGTGCAGATAGGATTGTTTATACATATAGTCAGATATGGTATACAAATATGAATATGACCAGAATATGAGCATAAGTTTTTTAAATCATTTTGTCTTTTATTTTGTTTCATTTGATGCTAGTCTTCTATTTGATTCTTTTCTTGTATTTTACATTGTGTCTTCTTTTATTAAGCATCACTCTGTAAACTGCGGCTGCTTCTAAATGTGCTGTATAAATAAACTTGACTTCTGTCTGTCCTGAGAGAGAGATCCTTCACTTGCTAATCTCCCTGAGGCTTCCGCTGTTTCTTCCCCGTTAGAAAGTTTTCTTTTCCACTAATGTTTTTTTTCTGCCACTAGTCAAAGGTTAAAGACAGAGGAGGTTGCACTTGTCCACTCTGAAAAGCCCCATGAGGCATATTGTGATTTGTATATATGGGCTCTACAAATAAAATTTGATTTGTAAACTTCTCACCTCAGCAGTTGACACCTGTTGGGATCTTTCTCGTCGTATATGGTTAATTTCAAGATCCTGCTCAGGTACAGAGGCAGCCAGCAGAGAGCAAACACAATCACCAAGCAGAAGACCGTCTTAGCGACTTCTAGCCTCTGTAAACGAGAAAGATATCATCATTATAAACATTTACGTTAACTTGAACCTTTGACATAAGCAACAGGAAATGTGTTGAAATGTAATTAAGCAGAAGATTAGTTAATAACCTGCTTGGTGTGGTCACTCAACACATTCTGAGTCTTTCGCAGCATCTTCCTGGTCATGAGCGTGTAGAAGACGGCCGTCCAGACCAGTGGCATGCAGAAGTAGAAGCCAAAGAGCCACCAGTCTTTCACTGACTTATAAAACTGTTGATGGAACATGACAGAAGCCCACAGACAGTCAGTGCTGCACAACCTAGAGATGAGCAATGGTTGCCATGTTAAAGCACAGAAGGAAAAAAACACACACTTCTGCTCTATAAAGACACCTACGACAACGTGTTGGTAACTGCAGCGTGAACTTTCCTTCCAGATGTTATAAATACAACTGCGTCATATATATGAAAGTACAATCCAATCAAAAACACAGGTTTCATCCTGTTTGACACTGGTGACAATTACATCACCTGCATGAACCGTGTGGTTTGCATGGGCTGAAGCAGGCATATTCTCAGCTGCCTGTCTCTGTAGTTCATCGTTATCATGTCAAAGCCGACAAGTTCAGGCGCAGCCAGCAGGATGGAGACGACCCATATCAGAGTGATTTCAATCGCCGTCCACACCGACACCCCGATGCCTTTGATTCTATTCCAGGAAACCACAGCTCGGTATCTGCGGGAAATCATCGGGAAGATGTTATGACTTCTCTACAATGTTACATTACGAGTGCTAATGTAAAACAAATCTGCTCCCTTGATGAAATACAGATATGAACATGGTTTTTTTTCTCCCGGGGCCACAGAGCCGCTTATCTACTTACCTGTCAACACTCAGAGCACACAGGCTCAACACCGTGATTCCAACAGAGGTTTTCTGTATGAAGGGGACGAGTTTGCACAGCACTAAACCAAAAGGCCAATCCTCTGCCATGAGCTGAAACCAAAGCCAAACACATCTTCAGTAAATAAAAAAAAGAAAGAGAAGGAAGGAAACCACAGACACAAGTCGTAAAAAGAGCAGAGAAAGGCGTGGCAGTGTTAAGAGCTCACCCTGTAAGCGTTTATTGGGATGTCTATCACAATGTGGAGCAGATCGCCCAGAGCCAGACTCCCGATGAGGATGTTGGGTCCACTCCTCATGCTTTTGTTCACGTATATGATTCTCAGCAGGGTTACGTTCCCGACTATTCCAACAACAAACACCAGCAGTGAAACCACGGTATTGATATATTTGAAGGTGTCTCTGATCCCCGCTGACTCCAGGCACATGGGAGGGTGCGGCGGTTTCGGTCCCGCTGCGTCCGCCGAATGGATCGAGCCGTTGGGTTTCTGCTTTTCTAGTATTAAAATACCCGGGGAGGCCGTTTCAAAGAGTTCAGTTCCAGGTACCCGCTCTGAATGCTGATCGCTGGCCTCTCCCCCGATGAGGACATTCCCCAAACAAAGAGCAAGAACCACGGCCCACATCGTTGACAACCTCCTCAGAAAAGGACCCTGAAATGTTTGTTTTCCCGGCGCTGGATTGAAAAGGAGAGTGAGAATAATTAACTCGGCAGCGCGGCTCTGAGAATTCACAACAAAGAATGTACACGACGGGAAGGATTTGGTTAATTTTACTGATCAAAAGGCGACATGAAAAACATTAACAGCAATGATACAGTGAATTATGCCAGCTTACCTCCAGATGCAAACTCGACCCAGCATGAAATCAATCTGCAGCAGCTACAGAGCAGGCTGCAGGTTGAAAGGACTGATCTTTGTTGTTGTGGCTGCTATAAATGTTGGAACCCTGCAGCTGGAAATCAAGGTTTTATAGACTGAGGTATACTGCTGTCAGCGTTAGTCATCCATTCGTCAGTAGGGACTGTAATTACTTCCCTTGATGCATCACCCCAAATAAAAGGATGGTGTTGAAGGGTATTGTTTGTTATCACAGAGTGAGATCATTGTTCTTCAGTGGAGATATTATGCAGTTGTTTTTTCCACCTACAAGTTGACGTCTTGAAATAAAGACTCCACTGAAAATCCAAATGTAGCCAAAATGCTTTTTCTTACAGTAACAAAGCTTTTATCACTAAGTCATCAGCGGTCGTAACAGGATGTGGAAAACCCGTGCTCTGAAACTGGATGACAATTTTGGATGTACATGAGCCTGATGCGCTCCCACTGCACTTGAACAACAACAAAAATGATACAAATGGAAGCGTGCATTATTCAGCGAGAGTCCTCTGGAGAGTTCGCTCCAGTTGTCATATCACGTTTTTTAAAAGATGAGTCAGTGTACAGCCGAGCACAGAGATACTGCCTCCAAGTCTCCCAAGAGTCCCCGAAAAAAGGTGATTCCTCCCGCTCGACAACTTGACAACCCGAGGAGCCCGGAGGAACACGAAACATGTGAGGACCGCGAGCGCCTGGAGGAACACGAGACGTGTGACGACCCGAAATTTCTCATTGTTAATATCATACCTGACAACCACTGCTGCAGCTCTCTTTCCTATGAAGCCTCAATTCTGTGCTCCGCCAGCAACAAATGACCTTGAGAGGAACTGAGCGCTGGCATGTTTCCACGAGAGCAACTGATTAAGAAATGAAAGTTGGTGGAGTTTGAGGTGAGAAAACTTTTCACATCTCGGCTATAAAATCCACATTAATACAAACTTAGATTAATTCCCACATAAGTCTTTGGACAGAACCAAGATGCTCAAGTTCATTATCTATAAATCAGAAACAGCAAAGAGCTGTAATTTGCAGGAGCCTAAACATGGTAATAATGTTCCCCTAAGAAATCAGTGTCCCTTTAATGACCGTGTCATTGACCTACAGTTTTGCAATTTAATCCCCCGCAGTATTTATGTGGTTGTGACTTGGTTTTATGCAGATTTTAATTTAAAATGCTTTAACGTTTATCTGAAATCATTTGGTGGTGATTGCAATATAATGACATCTTGCAAGTCAAGCTGGTCAGATTGATTTAAAGGCTTTCTATTCTGAGTTTATATCAGGGTTATAATGAGGCTTTAAAGCTCCACTAACTTATATTTTAATATTGCAATTACGGACTATTGTTCAGGGTTTTAGCCGGTATGTTATTACTGCTACTTTTATCTCAGCAGGTGTTTGAGTACCAAAATACCGTCGCCTATGGGGGAGTGTTCCACAGATTGAAAAACTTAGCAACTAGCTGGTCTTTAAATACTATCTAAACAGGACATTTGCCTTGAGAGTTGTTTGAGAGGAATATAGAGCAATGGAAAAATGTACAATCAGATTGATTTAGTGTTGCCCCAATGTCTGCTTAATATGAAAATACAAAAATAAATAAATATAAAAAGGAAAAAACCACTTTACAGACAATTGTCACTCAAAGAGTGCATACCTACACCAAGGCTGATTGGCTGTTTTATCAATATATTGCATATTGAGCTCAGATGCACACAACACATACACAGAAATGTACAGTAAACAAATAAAGACCCCACCCCTTATTTTGATTCAAAAAATCTGGATCATTATCCAAATATAAACCAAATTTTTTCCTGTGCATATATATTAATAGTCTAATAGTCTAATAGTAAGTCTCTATTTTTGTCACAAAGATTTCTGCATTGTTCGCAAAACTGTCAAAAAACACCAGAATGTTAAACACAAAAACCCGGATCTGTCATCTGATCCAGATCTACACCAAATTGCATGGGTTCCCCTCTGATGAATAACACATCCTTCCTTAATTTGCTCAGCTATTTTTGTGCAATCTTGCCTTAAAAAACAAACAAACAGAACAACAAACACAGGTGAAAACATAACCTCCTTGGCAGAGGTACATCATATGCCAGAGGTGCCTGTTTTCTCCTGTGATAAAACCTTCCTCTGCCTCCAAGAGGACAAACAATCAATACAGCTTCGAGAATAATCGAATTGCCCTGGTAAAGTCTTAATTGCTGTGACTTCCTGTCTTTGTGTCTGGAGCGGTCCGGTCTTACCCGAGTTCATGGAGAAGCGTGTGCTGGATGGAGGGGTGGCTGTTGAAAAGGAGATTGAAGATCTCCAGCTGTTGTAGCGGGGAGGTGGGTGAGAACAGACCCTGTCCCCGATTCCTCACAGGTATCTGCTCACGTCAAAAAAATGTATGTTATGCAAAGTCAAGTCTGTTCGGGTCATTGACATTTCTTAAGTCCATAATTGAGGAAATTGTTTCAAAGCCCTTAGCACAAAAAACATCTTCACATTTTTCCTTTCAGTTGTTTTTCACCTAAGAATCTAGAAAATGCGTTTCTGCCATTCCCATCACGAGGCGGAAGATGAAAAGATAACAGAGGGGGAGCAAGAACGTCGGTTAGACTCGTCTCAGCATACAGGCCAGAGCCAAAACAAACTCCTCGCGTTTCACAAGGTACCATTGACTTAGTGCATTAGCTCTGTATTACCCGCAGAGCCTGGAAATAATGATGGCCTTTTTTCATCCTCCCGCAGTAATAGCGGGGTGTGGAGGCTATAATATCAGAGGTGGAGAGGTGATTGCGAATCTGTTCTGTGCTGCACTGCAGGTTCCCGGGGATGAATCTTAACAGGATGTGTGCTTCTCGCTCCGTGTGACTACTGCCAGCAGCGGTGTCAGACCTTCACACACGGCGAACTGCTGGAAAATGAAAAACCCAACTTTCAGGGCGTAAGTGCGGCTTGTTTACCTCCGACAAGAAATTGAAAATGAATTCATTACTGAGAGCGACTGTTCGGATAACCTCTCCGCGGTAATGGAATCATCCTCATTTGTGGCGGGTTCATCGGAGAGATGAGTGCTGTAAGTAAAAGCTAAACAAAACAAGAAGGATGTTGAAAGTTTGTTTTATTGAGTTGCTCTGTGTGCAAGAAAAACTAAAGAGAGAATATCCTGGAAAATAGGAGTCTGATAGAAAAGTAAAAAATAAATGTACGTGAACTTTCATGCACTCAACATTAGTGAAGAGAGGGAAGCTGCTAAAGAAAAATAAAGGGAGATGACATGCGAGCTCCATCCTGACAACATGTAGCAGATATACTGTGTTGCATTGAATTGATTGTACAAGGCTCCATTTCTCCTGGGTGAAAAGGAGAAATTGGAGTCCTATAGGAGTCCTATAGGAGTCCTATAGGAGTCCTATAGGGGAAAACCTGAATTTGATTCTCAACATGTCCTCCAACTTTTGCTTGTATTTTGCACCAATCATTTTTCCTCACGTGCACGCTCCATCCTGCAGATATACTGTATTGCACACACTGTATGTTGACTGTTGCGTGGCATTACGAGACTCTGTTTCTCCTCGTGTTTGCCTCGGCGGAAAATATGAGGTGGCACCTGAATTTGATTCTCATCATGCCTTTCAACTTTTGCTTGTATTGCACTTTTCTATTTTTTCTTTTTCAATGTAGGCTTGGATTGAGAAAACCTGAGGCAGCCTGAATGAAGACGTACGTAAGAAGGCAGCCCAGGGGCCCTCGTCTAGACAAACTAGTACATATCAATAAGTAGTTATCTTTATTCTGCTCAGGCCATATTGAGATCAAACATAAAACCCTCTCCTACAGGCTGTCAACAGAGATTCCCCACATCAGTGATGAGCCTCATATCCCTCACTTCGATATTAAAAAAAAAGAAGCTACTGGCATGTAAACACTACAAGGGAAGACAGCTGGCAAGCTGAAAGTATGTTTTCTGCTGTCATACTGACATCGCTGTTGCTTTGGTCGGCCCCTAAAGCAGAATGGCTGATTTATCATCAGTGTGTTTTGCAGTCATAAATAATACAACTACCACAGCAGAAACCAACAAACAAACAAAACAGAGGCAAGGAAGAAATTCTACAAAAGTGGGGAATGTTTTCTGCCCTCGTGTCCAGATGGAGGGGCTAATGTTTTTGTATCCTTTAGAGCAGAGCACAAAGTGGAGGATCAAGGATAGAGTCAGAGCGCTAATGAGAGGATTCACACTTGTTCCGTGTAATTAAAGGTTTGCACAGTGTTAATGATACTTAATAGACAAAGTTATCCTTTCGGGAGAGCGGCTATTATAATATCCTCCGCGAGAAGCTGCCGACTTCAGTTACGCAATCTGGTGAGGACAAGGAGGTAGCGTCCAGCATCAAAGACAATTTGAAAGGCTGCTGCACATGGCACTATCCAACAGAATGGTATAATTATAACTCCATAGTAACTATTAACGTACAGATATGTAATAAATATACCTGTTAGCTTGTATACTACAAACAAAGGCCGTGCCAAACTCTTACCTCATCTCATCGATGATGGCTCTCTTTGGGGAGGCGTCTGATGTCAGATGGCAGCGATGATGACGCTACTCACAGCTGGTTTTGCAAGTTTGGATCAGTCGGTCTTGAGTAGAAACAAGTCTTTGGACGAGTCACTTCAGACAACAATCTACCCACAGCAAACACAAATGCAAATATCAGCGCTGTGTTTCCCTCTCGGTGGAAATAATCCTGAGGACGAAAGGACTCGAGCAGATGGAGGTTGTTGTACTGTGGCTTTGAGCTCGCCATTGTTCTGCAGGTGAGTGATTTCTGTTTGTCAGACACATCAGCTGGTGCCACATTAAACAGCTGGACAAATATGCCCAGCTCCTTTTATCCACTTTTCATGTCCTGAAACCTGCACCACTTTGTCTCCGTCTGAACGTGGACTTGGGAAAGCTGCTGGTGGGACACACACACTGTCCCTTGTCCTCTCTTCCAGCTGTTATGATGCTCAACATTTTGTTTTTTTCATCACTGGCAGCCTGAGCACGCTAAAGAGGGACACTGGGTTGTGTTTTTACTTGAGCAGCAAACAACAACACTGATCATTTGACCATTTCTTTTAGAAAGTCCCACATTCTCTTCTCTTCTTGACAGTCGTCATGATGCTTGTCAGCCACGACACGACTACTCGGGCGCGTTGTGTTGCACCTTGACGGGGATTCGACAGGCGAACACGGAGAAGGGACCATCCTGAGGGACATGTTAGTCTAATATGTTGTTTTCTTTCTTTAGTTTTGCTTTCTTCCCTTCGAGCCTCTGTGCCGACATGCGAGTACACACATTGCATTTATACGAACACGTGTACCTGTATGACACCTTTGCACATCAGACAAACAATGCACAACAATTAGGGGGTTAAGGCTTAAAGTAGCCATTGATTAATACAGTAAAGTGGAACGTTTTAAATGTTTGTCTCCTCTACATGAATTCAATAAGAGCATCTAAGTCAAACTACATGCAGCACATCACAGAAGTCTTTCGTTTTGCTGAACTCTTACAGGACGAGAGGAAACCTATTTTGAAATTTGAAAATGTTATTTCCCTTTTTCATGCAGCTCATTTGTCCAGAGAGTAATGACAAATGCCAAGACGCTCTGCAGACGGAGATATACGTCCAAATGAGGAGCTCCCAGTTTCACTCTCCAGTTGGCCGGATGCAGAAATGCATGTCCCACAAACCCGTTTGCAAAACTGCACAAAACGAAGCCACTGAATTACTGTTGCACTTCCCAGACACAGCAGCTTATAACAGCAAATGGGAAAAGAAATCCCTCAAAGAGAAAAAAGGCCCCTCGTATAAATCAAAAGAAAAAGAAAGAATTGGCAAATGCTGATATCATTTATGGCAGTGAAACAACTTCTAGCTTTTTGTAGCCTTATAATATTCTAAATCTTTTGACTATCTGGTGTTAATTGCCATTAACAGTTAGAGTTTGGGGTTTGGAGTAATTGCTGTGCCAAAGAAGACATTTCAGAAAACAGTACAAATCAGTTCATTGTCGAAAATCTCCTGCCAAGAACAAATCTGTAGAGAAATCCAGCAAAAAAACAAAACAAGCTTGTCTGGTTCGTTTTTATGAAACTGAAGCCGTGCACCACCGAAATGAATGATGACTGAGAAACTTGTGAATTTAACTTAATACTTTTCCCTCTCAGCATGAGCAGGACCTTCGACACTTCAGGAGACCAAAGTCATATTTTCCAACACTTGATTTGATTTTGCAGCTGGTTATTGATCTTGGTTTTCCAAACAGAAAAACACGAGTTGTACATATATCATTTTTTGCTATATGAAGAAAACCAAAAGGTCGACTGCAGCCGCAAAGAAACAGAACAACCGTAAATATTCAGATTATTATCATTTAATAATCGACATCCCTCTCTCACTCACATCACATCTGCCCCTTAGAAAAATGATGTGCCATCAACTTTATTTTCCTTTAGACTAATTTCCTATTATTGTAAGAATTAAATAGAGTGAACTGCACTGTACCTAAAGGCTTTCATGTCGTTATGTAGCAGACAGGATAGAAAACGTGACAGAAGCTGAAACTCTTGTACAAACTGATTGTGGTTCGTACCCAGGATTCTTTTGATAAATTAATGATCTTCTCTTAAGATCCCACAGGAGCTTCACTCACCACACTCCAGTAGTGTCAAAAGAAACTTGCAATGAATATTGTATAGAACCGTGTTTACATTAAGGAAGATCCGCTTCATTTCAATGCACCTTCGATTTCTATTCAGCTGATGGCAACATTCATGCAATGTCTGGAAAACTTAAAGTCAATCGACTGCTGTACTTTATTGTCCTTATCTAGTTACTATATATAACGTTCAAGGAGACTGCTAATTAGTGTTATTCCCAGGCCTCTGAATTATTGAGCTCAAACGACCACTGAGTGTTGGTATGTGAGTGGGTTTCACTTCAGTTTCCAGCAGCCACAGATGGTGAAAACAAGATCTCTATAGAGAGGACATTCCTATCTTTTAAATTTTTTATCAGTATTTTATATTCACTTTTTAATTCCTATAGGGAGGTACATTCCACCAGCCTAATTACGCACAGTACCTCCGAATAGGATTGCACGGGGTTTGCAATCCTGCCAGCTTTGTCAAAACAATAATCATTGATATTTTTAAAGAAAGAATTCAACAATTTGTGTATGCACGGCTACAAATGACAAAATCTTAATAGCACGTAGCATAAGGGAGCGGCCGGATCAGACTCCTACTCAGCCTGCAGCCTCACAGCGAGCCCCAACATGCAGCCCGAGAGTCATCGCCATCTTCAGCCACAAGAAAAACAAGGAGTCATTAAACAGATGGCGAGGCCCCCACAAGCCCTGGCCGACACATCGTGGAGTCAGTCTGGGACGACATGAAGAGACACAAGACTCAGAGACAGACTGAATACGCACCAGAGCTGAGGTAGCTTCTGCAGCTCGCTCGGAACAACCTACACCTGCCAAGTAGATTTATTAAACTAAAAACATAAAAGAAAACCTGTATACTGATGAGAACTGGCGCTGTTTTAAAGCCAGATGATTGATATGATTTAGGTTTCCTCTTTTTACTGCACATTATATGATGTATATATGAACATGATTGAAAAAGATAATACATTTGTGCTTTTAATATTTTTTTACACTTCTACATATAAACCGATACACTAGACGTAAAGTATCTAAGTGTACTATTATCAACTTATCCACTATTGTCATGGCGATGGTGAGAACTATAAAAGAAGAAGTGATTGAATGAAAGAGAAGGTGGATCTTGAGCCTCTGTACAATCTCTCTCTTTCTCTCCACCCTGATGATGTGTCAACTGTAGTTGAGTGTTGTTCATTGTGCGATGGTTGTTATGATACACCAGCACAAAGACAAAACACGTGTTGTTTTTTATTTGACCAACAGAAGCATATTTTTCTATTTTGTTCAAAATATCTGTTGTTTCTCTGCTCACCTCCGTTTGATAATGAGTCAAGGCTACCACAGAGAGAAAGATGCAGAAACATGACTCTACAGGCAAAAGAATCAAAGGAAACGGACTCAACAAAAGATTCTGGTATTGTAAAAAAAAATAGGTTAGTAGGTGAGGTGAGGAATTGAAGGCGACACATTGGCAGATTTATGTAACACAATCAGGGAAAGAAGATGAGCAGATACAAAGCAGCGCCACAAATGAAAATGCCAAAGCAGGCAATCAAGAGATGACAAATTAGAGAGTAATGTATACAACTCTGAAAAAAGAAATGAATCCAGTCCAGATCCGTTTTAAATCTGCATCTCTACACGCAGCTATCATTCCAGTGTCTATTTGAAAAATGTTGTCAGTTGTTTGAAGAATAGAACAAACCAATTTCCTTTTATTTTAAAACAAACCTGAATAAATAGCAAAACTGCAAATCTTAATTATACATAGTATCCAGTAAAAGCATTGTTTAGATAAACATGTACAAATTTGACCCATATGATTAAATCCCCCCCCCAAAAAAATTGTTATGCTTCTCATACTGTTGGTATAGCTAACAGGATAATGTAGGGCAGATGTAGTGCACTGCATTGTTGTACAGGTGCTTGAGTTATTGCCTCCCCCCCCCCGTGCATGCTGGGCTTATTAAGCTGATAATGAAGAAGAGGCTCTGGTGTGAGCTCACGTGATTATGCGAGGATCTGTGCATTTGATAGCACTGGTACATAGACTGGAGCCGAGGCATAAGCTTCCTCACACCCCACCATGATAATCACCGTGGATCTCTGACCTTGACTGGGAAATGACTTGTGAAAGCCTCACATCATTAGTATTATTAATCATTCCCATTTTCATTTGCACACTATAAATACCCCGAACCAGGAAGGTACCAAGGATTCGCGGGTGACATCAGTTTGGTTGAGTGGGGGGGGGTCTACTACAAGTCGAGGTGAACTTATCTAGACACACTCCTGAATGTTAAATTGGTCTTTATCAATCAAAAGCGACGAAATATCATTGACAAAATAAAAATGGACAGAGCTGTGGGAGATGCTTCTCTGAACTGACTGTTTTCATGTTACACTAACATTAGAAATTCCCTTTGTGGTGAGACGAGCGATGAAATGCAATCAACAGATAGTGCACAAGCTCTTTTTGTGTGTTTTAGGGCTAATTTCACTCTCGCTGCAGACACCGACTGTGAGTTTCCATAGACTTGTCTCTCCTTGTCACAATGTGCGTTTCATCTTCTGAAAGCCGATACGACACGGTACCCAGAGACATGGATTTCCAAGGTTCTGATTTATTCATGAGGCGCAAAACTGAAGACCTCAAAGAATTTATTAAATTATCAAGATATATATATTTATATATTATCTTTTTTTTGTCTTCAGAGTGCATCTTAAAACATGAAGACTGACTCGGAGCTATCCCCAGATAATGAAGAGTTGGATTCGCTCAGCAAGGAAACCCCCTCAGTCTGCCAAGGAGCAACTCAAGAGTCTTTGACTAATCAGGACAAGGTACAGAGGAAAATGCCACTTTTAAACTGCTCTTTTCCCTCTCCCAGTATAAATACTAGTTTATTAATGGAACATGCAATTACTGTGCGTTCGTCTTGTATCATAACGTTCCTGTCACCGCTGCCACTTCTTTTAAAACATGCCAGACAGCAACACGGGTTCTGAATACCCCATTAACTGGAATATTTGGATGGTGACAGAGCCCTTTTTAAAAGAATATAATTAGAAAGACAGAAATAAAATTGTCTATTCCATCCAATAATGTTTTCAGGACACGACCTCAAGTGGATCAGAGTGTTGAACAGTAAGCTCTGCCAGCAGCTGAAGAAATGCCCAGCACCCACTGGTCAGATCTGTTGACCCAAAAGATGTGAGAGAGAGTGAGCAGCTACCAGTTGAGAGGACAGTTAATAAGATGTCTCAAATTACAGGTGACTGAAGGGGGGAAACAAAAATGGGGTTTTCGTTCTTCAGGGTCATTGAACGTAACTTTGGCTTGGGGACGATTATGGAAGGAAATAATAACCATAACAATATAAAAAGGTATATGAAGGAACTTGAATATAAAGTGTTTACATATGTTATAACAAAGCCCATCTGACGTACTTGTAACTAATGGCTTTCATATGATTGATTTTTACTATTTCCTTTTCTTCTGTGATCACTTTTCAATGATGTTGTCTTATTCATCTGCTGTCTTTGATTTCATATTTGATATATTTTTTTATTTCTTTGGTTTGAGATCTCTTATGACATCATCTGTCGTCTTTGATTTTAGATTTCGTATTATAAAATTTACTGTATTTGAAATTTTATTTCTCTTTGTAGCACTTTTTGACGGCGGTTCTGAAAGCTGCTATATAAATACAGATGTATTATTTATTCTCACAGGATGAGTCCAGTTGACTTCTCTTCCTGTGACACCATGGCGTTGACATTTCAGGTTCACAAATTGTTAAATGACCATTGAACAGTTTACAATTAAATCAGTGCCCAGAAGACAACATGTGATGACATTATCCTATCTTTTGTCTAATGAACAAATTGCAGCAAACCCAATAGCATCAGCTGTGCATTGATTTTGTGCTCAATGACAAATGTTTGCATTGCCACTGTGATCGTTTTGGCACGTTTACACTATCAGAGCCATGATCCTTGCTGTATAGTCTCAGTAATCTTTTAGTTTTCAAATTCACTTTAAACATCCAGTGTTTTAAACCAGAGGTTCTTGTCTCAGTCCAAGCATCGGATCTGCCTGAAATGTAACTAACATGACATTTGATTGTGAATTCTTAATTTTCAGCATGTGCATTTCACCAAATCAGTTCTGTCAACCTCATTATTTTAAACCACAAATTGAGTCATTGGATTTGAACAACTTGACTGTTGAATGACACTTTCCAAAATCAAGATTTTTTTAAGAATAAATTCCTACTGAAATCACAGAGGAATTCAACCATTTAAATACAGATGGGTGTCAAATGAAAACATTCAATTACATATTTAATCATATATCAATAAAACAATCATATTTTGTAAGTAGATTAATATTTAACGACTTAACATGTGAAATTAAAGTTAGAATTTGCCTAAATTTGAAAATTGACATTAGGCTTCTTGTGTCAGTTTCTCTGCCGTGAGACGACATGAACGTTACTAGTGATGTTGCAGTGGCCATAAATCACAGCTGATATAGGGTTGCAGCAGTGTGGAGAGACTAAAGGTCAGGATCGCTCTGGTCCATTATTGGCTCCCAACACTAAATGGTTTTCAAATTAAATCCCAAGCAATCGATCCTCTAACTATACCTTTTCGGTGACACCCTGCAGGTTAAAAGGTTTGGATTCAGATAGATCATGGTCCGATCATCAGAGCTCTAATGCAGGTTACACACCCCCCATCTCCCACTGAGCCATATCTCACCCAGATTGCACTATAAGCGCTTATCTTTCCCTTTATTTCATCCCTGATATGACACCTGCATTACAGCACAACCGCACGCCACTTTACAGATTGCACTCTCAGACGAGGCCTGGACATCTGAGGAACGAGCTTCATCCACTGGACTAGAAATCATGGATTCCGAACACGTGTTGTTTTTTTTTGCGACGAAAAAAATGCTGGACATATGTGCAAATATAAGAGTCAAGCTTGCAAAGTGCCCTAAGATGACTGGGGACTGAGAGGATGCATCAATTAATAAGTGTGTTTGGCTCAAGGACAAGACCGCCATCAATCACTACAACAGGGGTCAAACATCCAGACGCAGCTTGGCAGGTGTTGCATCCTTGGAGGAGAATCAAACTGACCATAAACTGATATCATAAATACTTAATGTTTCATTGTTCCCCTCAGTAATATTTAAAAGATTTCTATCAGGGAGGCTTGTTATTCTTGTATCGGCTGCTCGATCAGCTGACTGGTCTTGTGTGGTGGTCTCAGCCGAGCAGCCTCACAACCAGACTGTTAAGCTCGACAAGAAACCAGCTACCTGTTATCACAGCAATGTCTGTGTTTGGTACGATTGTAATTTTGATGTCACACTGTAAATAAACCTAGACATTAAATCCGCTTATTACCTGGTAATTAGATTCTATTTTATGGTCCCCAGCTCTGTGTGGAAGCATTTCGAGTCGAGTTTAATTATTGATGGAATTGGCAGCAGACAGATATGAAAACCTGTCTGGGTGAGACAATAAACCCCCCCCGAGAGGCTTATTGTTCACAAGCCGCTTCTCTTTATTAGGGCGAACCCGACTCTGTGGGGAGGCACCTCCACTGCAGTGACACAGGAGATTTGACGAGACAGAGGAGCAGGCTGGGCAATAACAATCATGTTCAGGCTCCGCCCTACCAGACGCTCTGCCCGACACCGAGCCCCCAATGTCAACATCTGCACAGAATCCTGAGAGCACATCTGGATCCCTTCTAGCTCTCGAAAAACACTTTCAACAGCTAAATGCAGGGGCAGAATAAAGTAAGTATGTGTTAAAAGATCTATATTATTTTGGAGAAATAGCAGAAGAGGTGAAGAGGAGGCGTGATTTTAGGATTCCAATTAACTTTATAGTGGCATCCATCACAGCTGCATCAAGGCTATGCTCTGAGTTCAGAGGGGTCTGCAGCCGTCCTGCTCCAGAACATCCAGTCCCACTCCACCCATCAAAGCACCGTCAGCCCACAGAAGGTCGAGCCCCAGCAAAGCCTCATCTCGCAGATGGAAAAGACGACGGCTGCCAATGAAACAGTGACGGTCTGCCAAGAGGACCCCCCCTTAAGCATCATTTATGAGAAGTGACGCCTAATTGTTCCCCGAGTTTGAATTCAATGACAGAGAAGGTCATTATTTGTCTTTTTAATCAGAATGTTCATAAATAATTTAACTGTACACGTCATTTTACATGGGACACGCCAAAAGCAAATGTTAGATTGACCGTGCCCTGTTAGCTATGCAGTTCTGTGAGGAGACGTAGGAAAGATGCCCGTGAATCATATACAGTGCTGTTAGCCTAAAGTAAAAGCAGAGCAGTTTTGACCAACCTTGTTATAAAATGGAAAGAGATGTATAAAACGTAGGATTTCATTGTTTACATATTTGCAACAGAATAATAAAACAAACCAAAACAGTCACACGAAGAAAAGTAGAACAATCTTTAAGAAAACATCTGACAGGGGGCGGGGAGAGAGAGCTGAGGGGATTTTGCTATGATCAAAGTTGGACCTGAGCATCCTGTAGCACTTCAGGCCATCATTACGTTTTATTGAATGTGTTATGAAGATTGCTACAATTTTAAAAAGGGAGGAATAAGATATTCTGCAGCATTTCTCTTGTAATCCTTTCAATACCCGACAAGGGAATCAAGGCATCTGGATGTGAGCCTGCGTACTGGCCGATAGCTACCTGACGATGAACCCTTTTAGTGCTTTTACTTCTTTTTGCCCACCCAGTGCTCCTGTCTGAACACTTAAATAATTTGCCCCCCGCCCTCACATTGTGTGCAAATGCTTTTTTATTCCAAACGATTCGAGCTGTTCCCACCCTTCGTCAAAGTGGATTTCTCCTACATGAAAACAACCTTTAACACAACAACACCCTTAAATTTAGTCGTGCAAAAAAACCAGCTCAGAACCCAGAAACAACACCCTCCGCTTCCCAGTGTGTCATGGACTTCCAACGCGAATACCTGAACCTCTTCATATCTGGAGCTGCTTGAGCATCTGAGAATCTTTGGCCTTGTGCAGGAGTGTTTTTTTTTATTTGTTTTATCTTTGCCGTCAAGTTCAGCATTCCTGGTTCAGCTTGCAGCTCAGTTGCAGTTCTCTGGTCACGGCTGGAGTCGGAGCATCGCTTTGTCATCCAGAGGGTGTTCACCAGCATCGCCACGCCAAAACCCGGGCATTACTTATTTACCGACAGCAGCAGGTTGATCTGAAAGAGATCCATGAAAAAATATCACTTTCCCCACTGTAGTTGGTCTAAACAGTATTGCTAAAACCATGTCAGATGCCTTCGGGCCGTGCTAATCCCAGTGAACCGTACCTGCTCCATAGATGGACATGCGATGATTTGCAGGTCTTCTCCGTTGTATTCCTCCTGGAGCAAGGCGAGCAGTCTCTGGAATACCTGCTGAATGTTATTCTGCAAAAAGGGAGAGAAAAGAAAAACATCCATTTACTGAGCGCTGCAGGGAAATTATTACTACATCTCCTTCTGGCCTACGTCCCCTCACTATCTTGTTTCCATGTCAACAGCATAATTTGGTTTCTCTATCATCCAGCTTCACCTGGCTCCATGATGAACACCACACAGACAGGAGCAGGATTGCACTGTTCCAGTTCAATCACACTGACTAATTTAGCACTGAAGCCACAATCTCAGCCTGTTTTGAATAAGAATGAAGCCAAATATGGAATTGTTATCTATATTTCTCTGGAATTGATTGGCAGGGATTTTACTACGGAGAACGAGACCCACTAATGAATAAATATAAGCCACAGATGATTTCTGATGCACCAACAGGTTTGTTTACATCAACACCTCAGTATAACAGCTCTGTAAATTCTACATCAGCGAGGAAAGAAAAATAAAAATGTTTTTTACGTGGTAGCTAAGCCTTTCAGCAATAAAACATCATATGTAGGAATAAAACACTTAAAATGTCATTGACTTTATGTGAACATGGTATATCTGCTTTGTAAATGCCAACTGAAAGGATTATTTGAGTTTAAACAATGTCATGAAAAGAATCGGACTTGTGTAGTAATACATGGGTTAGTGTTTCTGCCACCCACCCTGACAGGCTTGAAAAGGATGAACTCCGTGTCTCTATTGGCCAAGTACAAGGACATGCTCTGTAAAGTGCTTGGCAGCTTGCTCTTCATCACACGGTAGGTAGCCATCACTATATCGTTGATCTTTGCTGAAAAGAGGAAGAAAAGAAAAAGAACACTATTGAGTAAAGAAAGGAAAAAAAACAAGGCCCTGTAGCATTCACTTCACAAGTTTTGATGCATTGCATCGTGATGCTAAGTGTGTCCTGAGACAAATCTTACCTGGCTGTGCCCAAGGTTGCTGAGACAGACTGTATGTGGGACCCCCTTGGATAGCCATCGTTTTAAGAGCTGCAACCTGAGTGCAACAGACAATCAAAACCCAAACAATGTAAAGGACTTTCTTTGTGCTGGTAATCAATACTGAGAGGTGCAAGAGGCTGTGCTGCAACTCGAGACAATTCAGCTTAGTCGTGAATTCTATAGAACTGTGCTAACCGCTTACAGACATGCGCCAAACTTGAGATATTCAGAAATTATCCTCAGGGGCTGTATGCGAGAACGAAAAACTGTCCCTGTGGGTTGGTCTGAAACAGCTTCAGAGTTTTGTGACATTGAAATGCAGCAGGATATTGTCCGTAGAGACTGGGCCAATTTATGATATTTTTAAATTGTCACAGGCACAAAAACATATTAATACATCATGCACTGCTTCCTGAATGCTCTACCCAGACCCCCCCCCCGTCTGAACCCTCCTGAGATTATCCTGTTGTTTTTGATGCACCTGACACAGACAATCTCCTGCTGCGTTCTTCACATTTGGAAGGCAAAGTCCTGAGATGGTCCAGACCCAATTAAGCTGACATGTTCAGTTCATATCTGAAAACGGTTTTACTGTTGAGGGTAAAAACCATGACAGATATAAATGCCTATTGTATCTGTATCGTATCTGTAGATATCGTACATGAAAAAAAAATCTGTCATTGACCTTCAATGATCAGCAAGTAAGCAAAGGACTTTTTAGGTTTAAGGTTTCTGAAGGTAAAAGAGAAAAGAAATGAAGGTCAGAATGAGACATTGCTGCCTGAGGGTATCTCTGTCTTCGCTCTAACATTCACCTTGGTGAGGAACTCCTCAAGGTTCCCCACGAAGATCTGAGTCTGCTGCTGGATGAACTGCTCACAGCTGAACTTCAGGTGTCGGTCCACATCCTTCTTAGAGTCAATGTAGTGCTCCTTTATCTCTGGTGTTCCCTGGAGACCATAGAGAATAAAGGGCTTCAGCAATCCAAAGAGTATGAAGTGCACAGTATGTTTAATACAAAAAAAAAGAGCAGAGAGGGAACAGAAATGAAAAAACAGTACCTCCAGCAGGAATTCGAGGATGGCATTGTGACTGTTAAATCGGAAGAATTTGGGAACAGCCTTAGGGTTCATCATTTTGAAGGCAGCATCTTAACACAAAGCAGAGAGAACACATCTGGGCTGGTGTAGAATTAGAGTGCCCCCTAGTGGTACAACTTGAATATGACCTTGACTGAGATGGGGGGTGAGAGGAGGAGGAGGAGCGAGCCTGCCCTGTGAGCCATTGGTTAATGTACATTGGGGGCTGGATTACACTGTAATTTCCACATTAATTGTTGCCACTGGTGCATGTGATAGGCACAAGTTGCTTAATGAGCATGAGGATGTAATGACTGGCTTTATGGAGCTGAACACCAATTTTCCCACCACCTTTAATTATCTTACCCCGCGTTTTTTTCAGGTCCAGTGAGATTTCCTTGATGGCAAAATCGGTGTGAAATGGGGCAATCTGTTCACGCATTATCAGCAGGTGCTTGATCAGGAAAAGTTGCCCGTCTATTTGCGTCTGCAGAAAGTGAAAGCAGACTGTTAACTCCACACCGCAGGCTGCCAAAACAAAAAGGCAGCTGCTGACTCTCCGAGCTTCAGAGAGCATAAAAAAAGCACGAGCTCGGAGACGATAAGAGGATATGTTTAATTAATAACCGCTGATTAAGCATAGTTAGAAAGGGACATGCCACTGTGAAAAAACCAAAACTCTCTAGAAATAGACATCATCAACACGGGACGGGAACATATCCTCTGACCGATGCTTTGATTTGAAATGAGAGGGAGAAACGTGCCAGTTAGCTCAGATATTGACAGCAAATTTGAAGATAACAGCAGCCGTTAAATAAAGGACGGTCTGCTGAACACTCTATGGGGTGTAATAAAGCTGTTAAAAGAAACTGTAATGACATCCCAGCTACTTTACTTAATGATCCTGAAGCCTGAGGAAATTTGAAGAAAAAAAACCCAGAAAGGCATTGTTTAGGTAACGGATCTTATAAACGATGTCGAAAACAGCTACTTATCCTGCTAGTGTGATAATAACAATCTAAAGTTCTGTTAAAAAACAAAAACAAAGCTCTAATCATAACCATTCGTGCCAACCTTGTTCTTGAGGATGATATCAGAGGCTTTAAGAAGAGACTGGATGCAGGCAGATAAGGCTTCTTGAGATAAACCCTGGAAGACTGCTCTCTGGAAAAAGACCAAGTCACAGAAAGCAACGCATGAATAAGAAATGCTAAAGTGGAAAATCTATATATACACCACATGGGAGGAGGGTGCAAATGAGCTGATGAATAAAGATTGAAGACTCACGTCTATACATCTGTAGAGCTTGGAGAGGCAAACCAGTGTCCGTCTGACGGTGGGGTACCACATGCCGTGCAGGTCAGCAGGAGAAATGGACGGCTGCAGGCGCGATGCTTCTACATTCCCTGTGTTCAAAAAGGAGGAAGAGCCGTCAGGAAAATAACAATAACCCCAAGAGATGCAAAAGCGTCAGGGTCACAATGTGGAAACACTGACCAGCATTACTGTTTCTTCTTCCATCGGGACTCTCAAGCTGTACATCAGAAAACGTCGACTCCTGCGTCACATGCTTCATCTGCTCTTCCTTCAAGCTCTGAGCAATTTTCTGTTTAGCACAAGAGAGAAAGGGCAAAAGGTCATATGAAGAAAGGTTTAGCTGCTGTAGAGAGGTTTTTCTATTTTTGCCTCAATAAGACACCGACAGGTTAAATCATTTTTGAGACTAATTGGGTTGTTCGTTGGAAAGTCACTTTTTTCCTTCGGTTTAATAGCAAGAGGAGAGGTTTAACAGGTTTGTTTTGACAGGTTGAATTTTATCTGTTAGATTTTAAACACAAACTAATTTCCCATTAAAACTATAAACTATCAAAATAAACTAATGGATGCAAAAACCAATAAATTAACAAAAGATAGAGATAGTATATGTAGACTGCTTGAGTAGAGTTTTAGTTTTTGTGTTTTTTCCTTTTGTGCAGATAAAGAAAGAGAAATATCCCTCTGAGGATACAAGACCAACCTCCATCATCTCCAGTTTCTCAGGATAGGCCAGATCCCCTGGAGCTGGGTTGTAGCCTGTGATATCAGTCTGGATGTAAATGTGGGTCCTGTAGACCAGCCGCTCTTGGACGTCCTCCAGCATCTGCTTCACCAGCCCATCAAAAGCCCCCAACTGAACAGCTGCACAGAGGCACACACACGGGTCAATTTACAGTTCAACCTCCAGTTCAAGCTTATATAGTTCAACACTTTGTTGTGAATAGATCCAACCAACACAAGTGCTGCAGGGTCTAAGCAGAAACGTGTGTACGTGTGATGTAGTCTTGAGTGATGCTGGATGTGGTGGGAAATCAGAACAGCATGAATGAGTAGTACTGCAACATAGAAACCTATCATGTTAATGTGCTTCTTTTTAGTTTGATTAAACAATCTACAATTAAAGTTATTTATGACTGAGCTGATCCACGTTGTCTCATATTTAATGAGGTCATGTTTTCTGGTTTTGTGTTGGCAAATAGACAAAATGAGTTTTTTCATTTATGTTTATCCCATTGATTGTTTTTTTTGTGTCTAATTAACAACACTGAAAAAAACTTAGAGATCACTGGAAAGATAATTTTGTAACACAAAGTGCAAAAACTGAAAGGTCCCCCCCCCCGCCCCCCAACAAATCCTGGCACAGCTACGTCCGGGTGACTCAGTGGTAATCAAGCCATGAGTCACACAAGAAGCTTTCAGGAGAACAAAAGCTGTAACCCACCATTATTGTGAACATGGTCTTCCAGCATCTCATTGTTGAGAATGCTGCAGAGCTCGGACAGGGTTTCCAGGTGGATGATGTGGATGATTAGAGGCCGCAGGACATCATACAGGGACAAACATAACTTCTCTAGCAGTTCGCTGTTAAGATATTAAAGAAAGAAAAAAACACATTGATTGCTATGGGCGGCTGCGAAAAGACTAATACTTCATTTCTAAACAGCTCCCTTTATGTTAGGAATAAACATACGAACATCTTCAAACATTTTTGCTCTTTATTAGTAATATACATTTTCACCATATACTTTTTAAATAATAACCTCAATAATTTGAATTTATACAGTTCCTATCCAAGGCCGCTCAACAGAGAACAGAAAAAATTAAGCATTTCAAACACTGAACACATTCAAACACAAACTAGACAATGGCTCTGTGTGTGTGTCTGTGTGTGTGCTCAGTGATCATGTTACTAGTGAGGTGGGTGTTACTCACTCCAGTTGAGGTGTGGGCTTGGAGAAGAACTCGTTGTAAAGTTGGTGCTCATCCTGGCACACGTGAACCATAAAGGCACAGCCACTGCGAACCTGCTCAAACACAAAATACACATCATGATCAAGCGCTGCACTGCCGCCAAATACTTTGTTACGGCTCCACTTCAAACAAGCACATGCATCCTCCCACATAAAATCCTGCGGGCACCAACTGTATTACAGCAATCATTAACAAGACGCATAACCTTTCTACTTTGATTTATAAAAAAAGAAAAAGGCAGACATGTAGTGGGGCTGTTATGATGTTTCATTGCAGGAAATTCTGACCTTTAATTATAGCATTCCATCAAGCCAATTAGTCAAGTGTTTTAAATGCCACAACCGTGTCGGACACTGGCCGCCCAGGTGCCAGAATATGATCCGTTTCATCTGAAGTATTCATTTGAATAAATATAGTACGCCATTAGTGAGGTCTGTTAAATTCTGCAACACGGGAGGAACACCGGGATAATAAATTACAGCTTTATGGATGAGATACAACAACAACACATGCTCCCTGCACAGCAGTAAGTCCAAGATGCCTGCTGTACAAAATCTTAGCTGGTGCTCATTTATCAAGTGCACAGCTTTGTGTCCGCACAAAACACTCCAGTAAATTTCCCAGAGGGTCCATACTGGGCATTCTTTGCAAGCTAAAAATGACATTTTTACAATATGTTAAAGGGCAGTTCACGCTTTGAACCAGTCATGCCTTACCAGAGCACAGTGGTCTTTGCTGTTCTGGTTTGTCAGGTCAGTAATGGTGGATATGATGCTGGGACTGAGCAGCTGCTCTCGCTGGTCAAGGTAGCACTGGTGGATTTCATCGAGGAGCTGATGGTATCTGCTCGCATCAATACAAGGAGGCGTGAGTTAATTTCGCACAAGAGCTGCAGAAAGAAAATATATAACGGGAGCATCAGTGCCGGAGAAATGCCAATACTCACTCTGGAATCTTCTCTGCTCGCTGTTCAACCTGTTCAATCAGTGACTGAGAGAAAAAATAAACGTTAAAGAAAATCTAATTTGAATACAGAAAATAGTTCATGCAAAACGATGTGCTGCATTAAAAAATACTCACCCTAACTTTTGGTGCAGCTGCTCTGAACTTTACATAATAAAGTGTAAAGGCATTGTCTGCGTTGGTCAAACCCATTGGATCCTGAGGGGGCAGAAAAATAAATAAAGAGTGAAGTATTGACAGTGAACTCTGCACATACAGTATCTGTGCCTCGGTACAGAGCTGTGGACTGTGTAGGAGGAGGAGATGTGAGGTTTTCTCACCCTTTTCGTTAACTGGCTTGTTAGATGCTGCAAAGTGTTGACAATGTGGATCTTCATGAAGTGCATAGCTTTAGAAAGACAGTGTTTAAACTTGGCCAAATAAACCGGGTAGTCCTTGAAGTTCGGCTGCAATCCAAAAAACATAAACATTAGACAGATTTAAGTTTGGTCACATAATGGATTTTTAATGTATATGGCACCTTTCTGCAGTAATAACATAGTTCTACAATATAGTTAGTTTAGTCTTGGTCAAAATTTCAACTTGGAAAAAAATAGATTGGCTGTGATTTCATTGTTTCCCAAACGCTCCATTTTACAGATACACAGAAACAGGAACTTTGAAAATCTGCACTTTGGAAAGCATTTGTAAAAATCTACTTCTTGGACAGGAGGCTCAAACACAAAGCAAATATAGAAATGATTAGACATAATGTCTTCCTTAGTGGAGACAGGGTGTAAATGTGCAATTATTTCCACAGGAGGTACACATACACAATTTGTTCTTGAAAACAAAATAACATGATCTAGTATATAATATTTTCAATGCTGCCAGTAAAATGGGATCAACACAAACACAAACAGAAAACTCTCTGCCAAGAGTTGAAGCTGCTTACATGTGAAGAAACATATTCAATGCAGTCATCCAATTTCGACAGCATTGGTATAAAGCCTTCACTATTTACAGACAAGGTTGGCGAGTTCAGTTTCTGCAACGACAAAGAAAATGTTAGGTTTGAAGTCTGAACAAGAACAATTATAATCTTCCAGCTCTCTGTCTTTATGATCAAACACACATTTCTTCTTTTTCGTTTGCATTGTCACCACTGCAATGATGTGTTTGTAATTTTAGATCAGGCGGAATTACACATCTTTTTCTATATTTCAAAGATTTCAGGTGGGGTGGGAAAATGCATTAAATGTCTTATCCGGTAAATACGTTTAAAAAAACCTCTTTGATTAAAAAATGTAGCTTACACAAAGTTCTTGAGAATAAGGTTTTTAGTCTGGAACACAGCTGCTGGCAGGTTCATTATTAAATTGGGCTTATACACAATTAAACAATGAACTGAGATGTCATTGACGCATATATCTGTTTACCAATGTTTAAAGTTGTACACACAAAAAGAAATACAGCCTACCGTGTTGATGTTCTCCAGCTCATTAAAATATGACAGTTTCTGCTGGATGCTCTCAGCCAGGTCAACAAGCTCCGACTGCAAAGAAAGAACCACAAACCAAAGATGAAACAGTTTCTACAAACAATGTGATCGGAAAGTTCTCAGGCCATTTGAACTTATGCTACATTTATTATGCTGTAGTCTTATGCTATAAATCAAACAGAAATTCACTTTTTCTATCATTCAGTCAAAATGTTTACCAGCAGCGACAACAGGGCTTGTAACACGAGCCTTGGGTTTGTGGGGGTGTGTGAGTGTGAATGTGTGTGGGTATGTGTGTGGGTGTGTGTGTGTGTGTGTGTCATCATAAAATGTTTTCCTGGAGTAACCGACAGTAGCAGGAACTAGCACAGAGGTGTTTGAGAACCTTGGCAGCTCTCTAAACAAATATTTGGAAAGCAACTCAATGGATTTGAAACAAAGCCATCAAGAAATCATGGAAGTCTGTACTTTCAACAATATTTCAAGGAGTTTAATAAAACATCACATCAAAGACATAGGAATTACAGCCATTTAAAACTGTTTTGTCTTATGTCTTCGGCTTCAGAAGCTCGAAAAACGTAATAAGACAAATGACATCAGTCAATCAGTTTAATGGCCAGGCATGGTGTTCCCTCATTATTTCACGACAAACTAATCGTATAAAAAAAGGCCTGGACTTGATTCCAAGTGTTGAATTTGCATTTGGTAGCTGTTCCAAGAGATCTCTCAATATTCGGTCCAAAGAGTTGCTGGTGCAGGGTGAAGGAGGCCATCATTAGAGTGCGGAACCAAAACAAACCTCTCAGACAGATGGCAGAAACTTTAAGAGTGGCCAAATCAACTATTTGGTTCAGTTCTAAAAAGAGGGAAGGCACTGGCAGGCTCAGCAACACCAAACCGCCTGGAAGACCACTGAATACAACTGAAGTGGATGGTGGCAGGACTCTCCCCTTGGTAAACAAAACTTTTTCACATGAACGAGCCGGTCTCAAGGAGGTAGCCATTGTCTGCAAGTGTACAATCAGGAGAGGGCTTCATGAAAGAAAATGAAGAACGTTTAGCACAAGGTGCAAAACACAATAACACTCGAAAACAAAAAGTCCAGAGTAGACAAAGCCCTGAGCCTCCCATGGTCTGGAACTCCATTCTTTAGACACAGATGGAAACAAGATGAACTTGTACCAGAATGATAGGATGAGAATATGGAGAAGGAAAGGCACGGCTCAACATCTAAATCATACCCCACCATCTGTCAAACATGGTGCAGGCAGTTTCATGGCCCCAGCATGCACGGCTTCTAATAGAGTTGGGTCACTGGTTCATTGATGATGTGACCACTGGGATGAATTCTGATGTAAAGGGATACACTACCTGGACATATTCAGCCAAATGCAGCAAAACTAATAGGATGGTGCTTTACAGAACAGATGGATAATGACCCAAAACAAAACAACCCAAGACCTTCTCAAGGAGAGAGAAAATAAATTGAGTTTTCTTCAATGACCAAGTCATTCACCCGAGCTCAACCCGACCGAGGAAGCTTGTCACTTGCTGTAAACAATACGCGTGGCAGAGAGACCAACGAGCAGGCAGCAAACAAAGGCAGCTGCAAGAAACGTTTAGTAAAGCATTTCAAGGGCGGAAACTTCAATTGTTAAAAATGAAAAAAATTATGTTTCGAAATGGGTGAACAAACATGAAGATCCATTATTTGTGTGGGGTTTTGAGTCCTGCCACACATTATTTTATGCCAATAATCAGTCAAGAAACAGCCACTAGCAAAACAGGGGATTAGTTAGAGGCCTCAATGTGAAGCACAATGTTTAGATCAACAACAGTATGTAAATGGCTGGATCAGAACAGAAAATAATAATAAGCAGATTGGCTGTTTCATAACTGACATATGTTTTGAAAGTATTCAATAACCTTAAATCCCAGTGGGTTGATATTCAAGGTAAAACAATAAATATGAAATAGTCTTACAATAAATCACAACATGATTTGGATGATAAATAAACCTGGTTAAACAAAGTTAAACCTAAGAGTTGCTATTCCCGGGAATCAAAAGGCATCGTCAAATTCAAACAACTGCAACTCAGTACGAACCAACTGGATGATGAATGTCTCAGTCACAACTTATCAAATAGCTGCTTTTCTTTTACTGTTTTACCGGAATGGATAAAGATTTCTCAATAAGCGGATGATTTTATCCAATATCATCTCAAATTAAGGACTATTTTTTCACAGGTGGCCTTTTTCAACTCAGGAATTAACGTGAAACAACCGTTTATAAATAACATTCACCTCTCAATTAGCCTGTAAGAGAAAATTGGAGAACAAAAACCATGATAATGGAAGTGCAGAGAAAAAAAATATCACTACACGGAGCGATGCTTACTTAAAAATGACTGGAACAATATAAGCTATCGAGTTCAGAACATCAGGACACGGATAAAAGCTCTTCTGAAAATAAAATTGCTACCCAGCATTCTGCAGTCTGCTCTTTCTGGGGCGTATATTCGATATGTTATTGACTCTGCAGTTTTCATTGTTTTTCTATCTATTTGTTGCCTTTTTGTATTTATTAGAAAGTAACAGTGAAAGTGTGCCAGGGAACTGGGTGAAAGAATAAGAGAATGACACGCAGTAAATGATCCCGCCAGGAGTGGAATCTGCTGTTTAAGGCGAATGTGCCCACGTACTGATGCCTCTAACTCTTCTCCAATCGGTTTGGGACAACTTATCATTCTTTTGCAGGCTCATGCTCACAGATATAATGATAATTTATGAGTCCAACTTGTCATGAAACTGACTGAATATTGTCCAAAAGACATTTGAGCTTCTGAAAAATGAGGGACTAGGCATACAAATTGCTGTAATTCTATATCCTTCCATCCAACTGTACTTTATATCTGCACACCACTTGTTCTTTAAGGGTCTGGGGGGGGGAGTGTGGGGACTGGAGCCACACCCAGGCGACATGGGAGAAGAGGTACTATACACATTTCAATCCGTGTCAATGTCCCTATTTTGTACAAATTGTACACACACACACACACACACAACAAATCACTGGGTGAAAACAAAATCAGCCATGCTGTTGACACCAGTAAACATTTCCCATCGATCTTGTCTCGCCCAGAGACTTATCGTATAAATAAAGCAGGATTTAAACACAGAGAGGACATTGTTCTTCCTACCTGTTCTTTTAGGAGCTGTTCACAGGCTTCGTGCAGGGTTCCCGTCTTGTTGGACACAAAGAGGTATTGTTTCTGAAGGGAGTCCAAGTGTTCCAGAGCTGCACTGACGTCTGTCAGAATAGCATCACATTGTTCCTGGTAGCAGTATAGATCATCTCTGGTTCTCCTGAAGGGAAAAGCATCCTCTGTTATGTTTTGCACAGCAGTGTTATAACTTTTTTAACCTGATCAGAAAAGTGTATGCCATGTTCCCTTCTCTGACATTTCCAAGATAAGCTTGAAAGCACTTTTCAATGTGCAATAAATACAAGGGCGTCAAAGAAGATGTATTCTACCAGCTGCTGTGATGTGAATACTGGGCATGGTGTTCAGGAGGGACGGTTACACAGCAGAGGCAGTAACAGATTTATACCTCATATTTTTGGTCATTTGGATCATACTGCAGGATGGGCTACAATGTGTCACAACAGTGTCAACATCAAAACACAACTTCAAACATTTCTATCTTAGTCATATGATCAGCTATTGTATGTTTTGTCTGTGCATGTTTGTGTCTGTAGCTCAGGTTCAGTTAGCCTGATAATTATCTGATATTTAAAGTCCGTCCAGAAAGATCAAATCACAAGTGGTCAGCTCCAAGTTTGTCTGTTTTACACCAGGCATTCAAATGAGCCCGGAATGTGTCTCCTGTGATGTCGGTTGTCACTTCCTGGTTCTATATGCAAGCAATCCAATACGTAATTTGTGTTGTACAAGGACCAAATGATGTTGTTCTTCCCAGTCTAAGAAAAAATATGTATCTGATGTATCTTGCATGTGTGTGTATGAGTCGGCACAAGTGAGAGAGAAAGAGAGTGAGCATAACCAGGAGGGATTGAATTAATCAATGCGCAGAGCTGTTATTAAAAACGAATCAAACAAATCAATACATAATAATATGTGTGATTCATTGTGAAACTGTATTAGGTCAGAAGACATCCTTCGTATATGGGCCAGGATGCAATTGAGGGAAAGTACTGTGGCTACGTGTGTCACAGACATTACAATACATTTCATTTAGCTGACGCTTTTATCCAAAGCGACATATAATAAGTGCCACCTCTGAATGTGAACTGATGGATCAGATCTTAAGATGCATTCAGGCACTTTGAAGTAATTTTTTTCAGGACACATCGCTCAACAATTAGAAACATGACAACACCAGCTTGGATGAAGCATTTAAAAATGTAAGCACCTGTATTTCGTGTTGTCCTCCTGGTCCATGTTCGTCTGTAACTTGGCGAACCAGGCGAAAAACTGAAACACAAACAGACATTATGTGAAAACACCTACATCTCGTGATGGGACAGTGAGTCTCAACAGTAGCTTCAGCCCAGTTTGACTTCTGACAAACACAAGTCACCTGCTGGGCAGTTTGTATCCTGTCGCTCTCCATGTCCAGCATCTGGAAACCTTTGAGCAGGACGTCCTCCGTTGAGGCGGGGACAGTGGCTGTGAACGGGGACTGCAGGGACCGGGAGGACAGGCTGCACAGGTCCTCAATGGGAAGCTGCACAAAACAAAACAAGGGATCATCCAGCAGCCTGGAGGAGATGCTAGCTGGTTTTAGCTTGACGTGGCGGGGCGCGAGAGGAAATACAAGCATAGTGGTTTGTTAACAGCTTATTATTCAGTCATATATTTAGTATCTTGTTAACATGGCACCGGTTTGGATAAAGTTCGTGCAGAGGCTGCTTCTTAGTTAGCTTCACCTCCCTTGAGCTTGGAAAGTAGGATTAGCAACACGGTTAGCTAGCTAGCTGAGTCCCATCTCACCTCGGAGGGGACAGCGAGCGTCTCGGCTGCAGATCGGATCTCCAGCACGGAGTCCATCTGTTTCTCCGTGAGGGGGGCCGTGGCGTCGGCGCGGCGGTCCCACAGAGACAGCTTCTCCCGGGTTTCCTTCTCCGTCAGGTCGAGCAGCGACTGATCCGTGGACGCCATCGTCGCGTCGGACAGCGGCAACGTCAGCAGCCACGCACAGGTACTTCCTGTCCCGGGAGCGTGGGCGGGGCATCGAGAGGAGGCTGAAGCGGAGTTCACGTGTTCACGCAGTGGATGTTATTATGAGTTTATTTACAAAAAATGACATACAAAATATTATTATATTATCACATATTCCATTATGTATATTATATTATATATTATATTATATTTAAATATGTTATAATATATTATGTTATGTTATGTTATGTTATGTTATGTTATGTTATGTTATGTTATGTTATGTTATGTTATGTTATGTTATGTTATGTTATATTATATTATATAGATCCCCTTAAGTAACAAGCTTAAAAATATTTTATAACCTAAAATCCTGATTATTTATGTAATCTAATTATATCATTAAAATGTACTTAAAATTACTAATTACATAGACAATAGATCGTGTAACTGATGCAATACTGTCATAACATTATTTGATTAAAATTTAAAATGTAATGTTTATGCCTAAGCAGCATTTTAGTGTTAGCTATTTTAATTACTTTTTAGTTTGTTCTGTAGTTTAGCTCAGTGGTTTCCAACCAAGTAGCGAACATCCCCAAAAGGTCAAAGGATAAAGAGTTGTGAAATGATTCATAAAAGAGTGAAGAAAAAGACTGACCAAAGATCAAAAGCCTAGATGATTCTTTCTAATCTTTGCATTTTTAACTTTTAAATAAAATATTGTTGAGTGTTACATCACAGTCATTTAAATTTGAGCCAATTTACAAGTTTAAATTCAAAATGTTCTCTTTGTTGCAGTTGCAAACAACACACAACATTGGGATACAATATTGGCTCCAAGGCCAAAAAAATTCCTGGATGCTCTTACTTACTTACATATTATTTTGTCAACTTATTTTATTGTTTGATATAAAATCTAAATCTGAAAAGTGACTACAGCAGGTAAGTGAATTTTAAGATGTACAATATTTGCCTCTGAAGTGTGGTTGAGTTGAAGTAAAAGGCACTAAAAGGTAAATATTGCATTACTCAGATAAAAAACAAAGACGTCACATTTATATGAAAATATCTATACTAGTAGTACCTGCTATAATCAAATATCGATGAAACAGATTTCAAAAGTTATGTTACGTCCAGTGTTATTACCCTGATGATATATTAAAACATCTAATTTGAGTTAAATCACATTCATATATATTTAAACAAAATTTTATACATTTTGTCTTTGCATTGTAAAGTCCTGTGCTGTATTTATATGTTTGTAAAAATGTTTCCTTTTGTATTGTTGTCATTAAAATTTTTCTGTTGTATTTGGACATTATGTTTTTGTGTGCATGTCGGTTATAACATAATAAAAATAATGGATAATTAATGTATCATCAATTCTGAATCTACAGAGATCAATCTAGCTTAGTATATCTATACTGCTCATATCACATGACCATTCGTTTTGATCAATGGGATTTAAGGGTGGGACAGACTCTGGCTTCAAAATGTAAAAAAAAACTCAAGTCCAGTAGGTGGAGCCCTGGGGTGCATTTTAAGTAGGCTACTTTAAACTGATATATTCACTAAACTCTAGCATTTGATCAGATTCACCGGGAGCATTAAATACACCGTTTTTGTTTCCCTCCAACAAATTTAAGTTTAATCTCTGCCAACTCAATGTCGTCTTTCTTAGTTGAGACATATAGAGGATAAAAAGCGTAGAAGAAAAATAAAAGCCTTAGTTTGGATGTGTTTTTGCCACAATACAAAATCATAATAAATATTTCTACAATATGCTATGAATAGGACAAATTCAAAAAATATAAATACATAAATAAAAAATCTGTGAATTATATTTTGAATGATGGACTTATATTCTTTTGATTATTACACTTTCCAAATAATTAAATCATCTTAACTCTAACCCTTTCTTGCAACTATTTATGGTCCAAACCAGAACTAAGCTTATAGGGATTAAGTCTATTTACACAAACTTTTTTCAGTACTACTTAAAAAATGCACACATCTCAGGATCTAACACCATCCTGGCGGCGTTACACGGAGGTGGTCGTGTTCACATGTTCCAGCTTTGTCCGCAGGGTGTCTTATGCGGAGGTCACACTGAGTTCAGGTTTTTTTCTTCCTTTTCTTTCACCTCTTCTCATCAAATGGAGTTGAAAAGAGTCGCTGCCGAATTCAAGCCACGTTGCTCCAGTACAAAAAGAGATGTCAGAGCAAATCTTGTCAGACACTGTATTTTGGCTCAGAGTGTGGGTCAGTGTGAGCGCCCTAAAACAAGACTGACACGTCTCTCTGCGGCGGTGCTGGTGATTTCTTTTCACTGCGGCATTGTGAGAGCTTGTTCCAGCTATAATGAGAGATCAGGTATAAATGAGTGTAAACAAGTGTACTTTGTGTGTTCAATTATCGTCATACCGAGGCGCAGTTTTTGTGTTTTTAAAGCGAGGAGGACGAATCACACGGGTCATCAAATTAAGTCACTTTTATTGTATCTTATCGGAGAGAAATCAAACGTGGAAACTGTGATGCTGAGCTCTTCTGAAGTTTCTAGAGTAAAAGGAAAAAAAGTATGATCTCTTAATGCTGACCTGTATTAGAGCATTTGCATATGAATGAGCCGACACATTTCAAATTAAAATGGCTACGTTAAACTGTGAACTACTGTTATCTGATCAATCCAAGTGCATTTTCCTTATGTCAAGCAATCATTTGTGTTAAACAAGTGGCATAGAAAGACATTTTTTTAGAGAGACAACTTTGTCTCCTCAAAGTGCTATGAATTAAACAAGATTTCAAGACCCTGACATTTACCTTTTAACACAACCTGTCACTTGTGTTTAAAGATTTATCACCTGCCATAAAAAACACAGGAATGGAAAACATGAAATGTGATTTTTGAAATGAACAAAGAAATCTCCACAAAGTAAAAACTGTAAGCAAACCCTTGAAACCATCCAGCTGAGTAACGTACATGAATGTGCAAAGCAAAGAAATACAATTACAGATGCCTGTAAAACATTTCTTAAATAAGTCTAATTAATTTCAACATAGGCTTGATTTGGAATGTACATCGGGGGCAGTAAATGCATCATGTTCGGCAATTGTTCTTAGTTTTGCCAACATTAGGAATGTGGTCATCACAGTCAAAGAAGTGCAGGTAGTCTGGTGCTTCTTTTGTTGGGGGCACACAAAGAGAATCCAGCAGCAGGACAGGTTTTTTCCATCAGTTGTTGAAATCCGTCCCCTCTAGGTGATCTGGGATGGGCAGACCCGTGAGGACTGTCAAACACTTGTTCCACACGTTGAACACGGGGCAAACTGGCTGAGCGAAGGCGATGTCAAACGCGTACAAGTGCTGGGAGCTGATGGCGTCGTGGAAGGACAGGGATCCAGAGTCGTAGTCCAACAGTATTCCCAGACGCCGCAGGTGGGGCGAAGGCTCGATGGGCATCTCCTTGCAGTTGTGACGCACCACCCACGAGTTGTTGCAGCGAGACAGCACCCAGGACGCCGAGTTCTTGCCAATCCACTCCTGCTTCGGTGCCGACTTGTAAGCAATGCCCACTGCGAACCTGTTTAACAAGTGAAGGGCAGAGGATGTTGGTTAAATACTGGTACATTTCCTGCATCTTAAAGGAGAAAAGATTATGCCTATATTTAGGTTCATAATTTTAATTTGGGTTGTTACTGGAAAATGTTAACAAGCTCTGATTTCCATAACTGTCCTTTTTCTGCAGCTTTCTCTTTTAAGCCTCTTGTCTCTTTTTCTTCAGTTGCAGTGTTCTTTAACTTCTCAGACTTGTTATGTACACAGAAAATCTATATAACTCACTAGAAGAAAGAAATCTGAAAAAGTATCACATGTCTCCTTTAAATCCGAACCATTACTCATGATGAAATAAATACAACTAAAGGTCTAAAGCCCTGGTAGCAGCTCCGTGATGCTGTACTCAACAGAAATGCTTTTTTCTAAATCTGATGATAATGCTTGATAGAAATTTTAGGGGATCACCAATGTGAAAAAAAATATTTGGTATAAAACATGAATATCTTCACCAAATCTCACTGGAATCCAGCCAATAGTTGCTGAGATACTTGAGTCTGTAAGAACTGGTGAATAAACCAAACCAGCAGCCTAGTCGAAAACCAGTTAATGCTTTTACCATGTGCTTCCTCCTATCAGAGCCTCCCAGTAATGGCGGCCGCTGTCGATGTAGACGTTTCCTGTGACTCCGTAGCTGCTGTGGCTGGAGAAGCGGTCCTGACTGTGGCTCTTCTTGGACAAGGTCTCGTCCCTCTCCACCGTCAGGTTGTCGTGGGACACCCTCAGCTTCTTGTGAGCGGACTTTGCATCCAACTTGAACGGCTGACCTTGAAAAGAAAATTAAGTTTTTAAAACACCAGCGTATTATAGAATTCTCAGTGACATTTCTGGATGAAGTTACTGAACCTGACGCACTGTTTGTTTTGAGCTTCCCTGGTTCACTGCTGCGGCTGCCGGCCTGGTTTATGGCCTTCACTATGAAGACGTACTTGGTGCCACACTGGAGCCCGTGCACAGTGTAGTGATTCTGCTTGATGTTGGGTACAATCATCCAGCTATCAGCAGAGTTGCATAAACCTGCAGCGTGCACACACACACACACACACACACACACACACACACACACACACACACACACACACACACACACACACACACACACACACACACACACACACACACACACACACACACACACACACACACACACACACACACACACACACACACACACACACACACACACACACACACACACACACACACACACACACACACACACACACACACACAGAGAGAGAGAGAGAGCGTGACTCACTGACACAGAAAAAAAATCACACAAACTCTTGAATTAGTGCCTCTTTCAGTGTTGGAAATGAAGCGGTGCAGCTGCACTACAACAGCATTCAGCGCCTGGATCTGTAGCTGCCATTTTGAATCATCAAATACAGTCACATTACTGCTCATCCAAGTGTGCTTGAGCGCTGAGGCGGATGGGAATAAATTGTTTGATAAAGCATGCTGTGACCTTGTTAGAGGAATCAATTCAAACAGCCTGCTGCTCAATTCCACCCAGGGATAATATAGAGCATATGAAATACAGCTGGATGTGAATCTAGGCTGACTGGGATTCTCCCCCCCCATAGTCACTGTTAAAGTTGACGTATATTTCCATATCATCTAATTACCCATTAGAGCCAGGACGGAGCTCTCCTCTCTCCTGCCGTTGCAAAACAATATTACGTTTGGATCTTGTAACATAGGCCCCCAAACAATTTAAAGTCATTGAGTGAAATCCTTTTCAAATCCTTCCTGTTTTTCCAACTCAAACATTATACCCCACTCCCGCCAGAGCGCCGCTTATAGAGACTTACTGACGACATTCGATTGGCTGGTGAAGATGGCGTACTGAAGTTCATACGAGACGACAACGAACTCATCGTCTGACGTCCAGTGAACCGTGATCGTGTCGTACGAAGCTGTGCACAGCTCCTCGCGGATCGCTGGCGGGTCTGGAGCTGAGGTCACAAAACAAAAGACAAAATGTTGCCTCTGAATTATTAATGGGAGCTGTGTGGACGCTATTCTGCACACAGCGGCTTCAAGGTAACAAACACGGGAATCTCAGAGACCTGCGGTGGTAACTAGCGCAGGTCTTTGAACATTTGTTGTTTTAGCTTGACAAGTGTAATTAGGCAGTTCTTCTAGCTGTTACAGCTACAGCCCCCACGCAGAGTTAAATTCAAGCTGCACAATGGGCGTCGAACTTAAAACAATCAAACTTGTTTCATTCAGCGGAAAATAATAAATCTTAAATGCTGCCTGGCATTTTTAGATTCAGTTGTCACTCGCTAAAAGGCACAATTAAAGCTGAAATATAAACTGCCCGCTTCTATCCATGCCAGAACTTTTTAATTGCATGAATCCATAATTGAAGGATGAGTTGAGGATAATTGTAATTGCACTGTTTTGATAAATGAACACAGAAAATCCTCTTAAATATGAATGTGCACATAGATTTCCTGCCAAACCCTAAAATAATCAATACAAATATCTGTGCTGACCACAAACCACCCCTTCCACTCACCTGTGAGGTAATCCAAGCTCTCCAGCATTTTCTTCTCCCTCGTGAAGTCCAAAGCAAAACTATCAAACGTGTCGTTCAGGTTGATTTCTGGTAACAGGATTTGAGAGGATGCCGTTGCCATGGATACTCTGCAATAAAGAGAAATACAAGACGGGTGTTTTAAATCCTGTATATCCTCTATTGACGGCATTGCCTCTTTACTGTTCTCTCACCTCTCGCAGGTACTTTTAGCCGTCTGCAGGAAGCGAGTGTGGTCCGTCTCCTTCAGGGTGTGATCGGCTTGAGTGATGAGGGAGGAAGACCTCTCGATGCACTGTTTGCAGCTGGCTATCTGCTGGGCCAGCTTCCTCATTCTAACAGACTGGGCAGAAAACAAGACATGTTGGTAAATGAAAAGCTTTGTAAATAAACCAATCAATGTACGACCACGGGGGCACCAATCTGCCGGGTGGTTGATTTGGTTTCACGTCCGTAATTATAAAATCCTTCTGGGCGAGAAACAGTTAGATTTGTCAGTTTTTTGTAAAAGCTACTCTGCTCGAGGAATGTATATATGAAACATCTCTTATAACACTTGTCACAGGAACCTGACCCCTTCCGTGCCTCCCTGCCTGAAAGCGACCTCACAACTTGACATGAGGCACGGGGTGAGGAAGGAAAGAGTCTTTCTCCAGGGACGGTCATCACAGGAAGCAGGGCTGATCTCAGTCTGACACTGAACACAGCACAGCGTGCCACCGCCGCTCCAATGGCATTTAACGGGGGGGGAAGGGGTAGAATACAAGAATTCGTATTGGCATCGAATGTATGGACACTGTGTCAGACATAGCCCAGAACTGTGGGCTGATACTACACACAGCAAGAAAACATAGCACTTAATGCTAAAAGCCTGGTTAGTGTCTCAGTGCAGGGATTAGGGGACCTGTACTTTATGTAGAGTAATGCAATCAATCAAATGAACTAATTCATCCTGAAAGATGAACATGTCCCCATCAGCAGTCTGGGCATCAATGTCAGGAAGAGAGGAGATTTTAAATAGCTGTGATTTCATAAAACTTTCTCTGAACTACCGGTACTAGGACCTTGCAAATTTTCTCATGCAATCTAAACTACACTGGGCAACAAATATACAAAGAAAAAACAATTGTTAGGGAAGCACTACTTTGCAATAGTTTGACTATTTTAGGACAGAATGTCTTTCCAATTTAAATGTATAAGAACATAATTTACTACAGTCAACTTGTAACACTCAGTAACAATAACTTACATGTAATATTCAAATTACTTAGGTTCTCTCTAAGTAACTCTAATCATCAGGCAGCTTACCTGCATTTCCTAATGCAGATAGTTGGAATAAATGTAACGTGTTGGTGCTGTTTTAAAAATGTAATAAATAAATCCCCATTGTTTGGATTAAGAAAAGAAAAATGGAACATTTGTTTGATATAGGTTTTTATCGTGCAAGAAAAAATTTAGTCTTTGAGGATTCACATTCAGAACAATGTAAAATTCTGTAAAAGGTGCAGGCCCACGAATGAGGTATAATTAATCAACAGTGGTTTGTTTTGTTTATTGAAGAATGTCACGTTATCGCCTATAATTGAATTGTTCTACTTGAGCAAAGGCCATTTGCATTTGCACAAACAGGACAATGACATTAACCCATACGCTCTTCACTGGCATTTTTCAATAGAAACCTTGAACAACTGAAGATTAGAATCCAGGAATTGAAATGATGATTTTTAAAATATCAAATGTGAACATCTGCTTTGAAGGGTAACATTTTGAAGATACAAGGTTTTACCCAGCAAAGGTGATTTGTCACCACCGGATTCAGAAAAACAGCAGCGTGCTCGTTGTGCTGAGTCGTATGCTACTGTAGCTTGTCAGCCGGGTGGGGAGGCAAACTTATCTGGACACGCAAGGTGATACACACACAAAGGTTATCGTGACGCAAAAAGGTGATAAACAATACCTTCCCCTCCTTAATCTTGGTGGCAATGATCTGTCTCCGCTGCTGTATGATATTAATCAGCAGCTCACACTCCTCCAGCAGCTTGTTCTCTTGTCGCGATGCATTTACCTGGAGAGGACACGGGGCACGTAAAAGATAAGAGACAGTCAGAACAGGGAGACCAATTCATCTGTTTAAAGAAAATGTTATACTGAACATATCAAGATGTTGAATTCTTATAACATGCATTACTAACAGTGAGATTCCTTACTAGGTGGCAGGAAAACAACATGTCACGTCATTGCATGTTGGGCCACAGGGCCAATCAGCTCACCTCGTTCAGTAAGTGTTTTCACAGCAGCATGACCAAGTAAAAGCAGCATATAGCAACTGGATTTTAATGTTGTGGCTGAGCGGTGTAAATATGTGGAGCATCTTGCTGTGGAAACACCCAATTTGCAGCAAACCCCATGCATAATCACAGAAATTAATGATCTATTACCTAATGAGCAATTCATCTTGTTGACACGGTGAAAAGCCACTCTGAGGTACAGTAGTTTATCATGCAGGTGTTAATAATTGAGTTTGGGGTTTTTTTTCCCCCATGAAATGCCACACGCACACAAACTCACGCACATACACACACACACACCTGAGAGAGAACAGATAAACAGCCTCACCTCCACGTGTTGGCAGGTTTGGATAAGTTTGCCCATCAGACTTTCCAACTCACTGGTCCTCTTGATTAGATTGTTGAGGTTGGAATCCAGGGCTTGCTGCAAATACAGAATTGAAAGAGGTATATTTCATTACACACTAAACCCAGCATAAAACTGTAAACAGCTGAATAAATCTTGGAGAGGAGAGCTAGGTAGGAATGGGAACATAAGGACTGTGTCTGTAACGGGCACGGGAGAGGACGCACAAGGCCGCCACTGCGTGTGCCCGGCCACATTTTGGGCTTTGATCGGCACGGAGCGCCGCCTCCATCCCCAGGCCTCCCCATGTGCCAGAGATCCCATCCCACTGCCTGCTGAGGCCACAGAGCTTAGCAGAGCATCTGCCAGTGATTTGGACAACTAAACCCCGGCTGTGTTAATCACTGACTCAGATCAGAGGCTTATGTTTCAAACTAAATCTCTGGCTGTAATTGGGCAGCGTGATTACTGTGTACGACGGTGGTGCAGAAGAATCCTCTGATATTGCACGTAGAATTATTCGTAAGCAAAAGATGTAAGCGTAAATTACATTACAGTGTGCAATCAATCATTTAAAGCAAAAGTGTGGTCCAACCGAAAGAAGAAACAGTTTATACATCTGTTGACAAAATAATCTGTATATAACCATTAGAAAATCTTGTTTTCAACTGAACGTAGTAGAAAGTAACAGGAGAAAATTCTGGTTTTAATATTTGACGATGTGTGAATTGATTCAAGGTTTTAAATAATTCACGACTGATATGGATTTTAAGTTGAAAGCACAACATATTTTGTAATTTAAAATATGGCCACCGATTTTTCTTTTGTCAGGAGAATAAATCAGAGAAGAGGAGAACAAAAAGATAAGGGAGGACTTCAAGGATCCAAAGCCCGGAGCAAGTGGTTGTGAGACCTTGTTCAGCCTCCATGTTTCACATTGTGATTTAATAAGGCGTGTGCATCCCCCGTCTACTGAAATAGCGGAGGCCTTATTTTACTGCTCTCACTATACACTATGATTTATTCATATGGAAAGGAAAGTGATGAAAGCCATTTGAGACGCTGAGTTGCAGGTGAAGGTGAGGTAGGTTCAAAACTTTTAAAATTGAACATAACGTATGGATCAGAACTGATGCCGACCACGGAGGTCTACACTGTCTCTGTGAATGGATTATGACAAGTATCACATACTGTGACTGAAGATCATACAGAGAGAGAGGGAGAGAGAAGGAGAACAAAGCGTGAGAGACAAAGAGAGTCCTCTCCCTCTCTCTCATTGTGGTGAACTGGATTTCACAATGTGCTTAGAATACGAGTTCTCCTGCAACATTTATACTCCTCTTGTGTTCAGAGGGCTCTCTCTAATGGAAGTCTCTTTCCTGAAACCATTTGGGGCTGATGAGAGGAAAGCATAGCGGCTTCCTTTTGTGAATGTGAGTGCTTCTGGTCCCACACCTTTGCTTTGGCCAGTCTCTCTTCCTTCCTCTCGCCGTCCTGACAGGTCACCGTCAGGACCTGATGGTTTATCCTGTGTCAACATCAGAAACCTCATCCATTGTCAAAGGTTGTTACACTATCCTGTGAGCTGCACAGGCCCTCACACTCATTTGTACATTTTTACTTAAGTGGAGGCCAGTTTAGGTTCTCATTGAATTTCACAATACAAAAACAATGAGGTGCTCTGTGCATTGTTTATAGTTATAGTTATGCATTAAAGGATCAAAACATTTAACCATTCTTTAGAAGCAAGAAGAGTTAAACCTGAGTTCTGATATTTTGTTGTACAAATATTACTGATGCATGTCCAACTAAATGAGCTCAACAAGATCCGGTAGTATTGTATTTTGTCGAGGGTTCGGCTATGTATTAAAACACAACATATACTGCTGACATGCATTAAGCAAGTAAGTTTTACTTTCAACACAATTCTAACTTTCAATGGAAAACAAAGGAACATTTAGATGCATTGACAAATGCACAGACTAGTAGCTCTGTTGACTGTTATGATTTTTCTTTTGTGACCTTAGCTTGAGCTGATTTGGGCCTTTTGCAGACAAAGGGGTATCAGTGTTTATGTTTGTTGATAGTACAACATTATTTCCATTATATTTAACTTTAATTTTACAGGATAAACAGTGTAGAAAACATGTATATTTATGTTTTAAATTTAACTTAATGAGTTATTTCTTATTTCAAGTTGTGTATGTTTGGTTTTATTTGTGTTTTCTTATTATTTATAATTATTTATGGTTAACCTGTAAAATATCTCAATTACATTACCATTCATAATGGCTTGATAATAACATCTCAGGAAGTTTTGCTGCTTTTTTATATGAATATGTATCGCTGATAAATCGGTATTAGAAATTTGTTACTCCTTAATAACGGTATTGGCACCATCAGTGAAAAATCCATATTGGCCCGGCTCTAATTGTAGAGGATAAAGACGATTCAGCAAGATTCTAAAGTGTCTTCCAATGATCGATACTGAATAAGATCTTAACATATTCAGTTCGGAAGAACGGAAAAAGGCAAAGTGGATCGTTTGAGAACCCTCTTGATATTTAGTTTTTTGTTCTTGTCAAGGACTTTTTTTTCAAGTCATTGACTTTCTTTTGTTTTTCAGGAGCTTTTCTGGAAGGTTTGTCATGGGAAAGTTTATGTGAGATTAAATGAAAACTTCACTGATATATAGGTTTGGATTTAAGGGAATAGTGATGATAAGCAATCTTTTAAAAATGATTCTTTAATTAAGATTACATTTCTATTTGAATGACTATAAAAACCTATATAAGATATTCGAACGTGTCAGCATTGTAGTTCATTGACCCGCGATGCTGAGTATGAATTTGATTCCTGGTGCTTTATGTGTTTCTTCCCACAGTCAGACTTCAACTTGCTTGTGAGTGTTTTCTATAATTTGCATTATATAAATAATGGATGATGGACAAATAATAACACTCCCCAGACCAGGATCATATAATGCTGAGGCCAGAAGAAAAGAAACATTATGCACGCATGTGCTCTCATACACAGACACACACTCGAGCCTTTACAATGTCACACTATCCCATTGTGAGGGACTGGCAGAGAAATGTGAGGCAGTAGTGGCTGTAAACATGTGTTTGGAAAAACCAACAACTATAAACACACTCAGCTGCACGCCACCTGGGTTCTGCCCCGTGTGCCGTGAGAAAAGAAACGATTTCTCTATAAAGATGGAAATTCGTTTCTCCTCTGTCACTTGAGGCTTTTTGCAATGTAGCTAACCACACATACTAAACAGTAAGAGTGAGCAAGACACAAGTAAAGAAATAGATCAGTAGCAGGATATATCCTGTTGTAAAGGTGACATTGAGCAACTGAAGAGGAGAAGAGGAAAATCACGATAGCTATTAGAATGACTGTATTCATCGTCTGTCCAATACACTACTGTCTTTTATAACATTGAGAATGTGTTTGTTAAAAAAGAAAGAACGGTACTTTCACTACAACATTGTGCATTTTCTGCATAAAGCAGAATGTAACCATTGTCACCTTAATAACCCTTTAAGGCTCATTTATGCTGCCATTAAATATGGAAAAAGATATGTCCGTTTAAAACGATATAACCGTCACTTCCCACATACTTCGAAGCCTCCTTTACGTTGGCATGATTGTGAAACTACATTCACTAGAGGGCATCTGTGAAGGAGGTTGTGATATTATAGCTTTTAAGAAATCGACAAAAACGTCTGTTTCCCCATGCTTTTAGTTTCCTGTCAACTTGTGAAATCTCGCCTCAAAAAATGCCTTGCTTTTACAAGATGTTCACAAACATGGATGGAGTGAACGCAGAGTATGGATAAAAGACGGCGTCTATTTCAGTATAAGTATCTAAAGTTGAGAATAGATGAGCCTTAAGGCTACAATACAATGTGCCTTTGTCATGTGACTCACCCGATGCATCAGGTGTCAAATGTATTTTGCTCCCATGTCTCTCGTTCTTTGGTTAACCCATAAACCAACCCTAACCCTGTTTCAAGGGTCAGCTAAAACAAGTTGAGCCCTTGAACAGTAGCATTCAGGTTTAGGTTGATCCATAACATAACATCTGTCCCTGAATGTGTAGTTAAAGAAATGATGCTGATCACCTGGTCCGTCTCCTGGTGTGAATGTTCACTCCCCACACAGAGAAAGCGGCCAGAAGATTTCTGCACAACGACAGCATGATCAGACAAAGGAGACAGGTTAGGACTGGTCCACCGACCCTGACGCGCCAAAATGCTGCAAACGATCGGTGGTGTCCAAACTCCACCGTGACCGACCATTGTGAGTCAGTGAAACAGGCACGACGGGGGTTTCGGGTGTTAATTGTGATAAAGTAAACCTTCCCATTGTGAGTCATGCGTGGACATGGTGGGTGTCTGGAAGGAGGAGGGGCCCTCGTCTTTTATTCATGCAGCCCGCTTCATGCAATTCACTGGGGGAAAAACTTTAGGATGAACTTGAGGAAACTTTGAGCTAAGAAGCGCGATCCAGCTGAGTTCAATAGTACATGGTCATTTTGAAGATTTGAAAAGAAATTGCCTCGCTCGCTTGCGGCTCGGCAGCGTGATTGCCTTGTCATGGTCATAAAATGATCCCATGAGGTTGCTGGAGACCAACTGTGTTGTCAAACTGCTGACCCGATGAGTCCAAATCTCTTACAGGAGAAACTCATTCGGGGCTTCAGTGGCAGGAATGCAGAGGCACCTTTTCATGCTCCAGCAAACAGCATCTTCTCATGTCTTATTGATGTCAGCCCATCTGCTGGAAGGGAGCGGTCCCACCTCACATAAAACTGTGAGAGCAGTCTCCTGCATAAGGTGTCATTACATTGACAAGTGACCGAGTGACCGACGGCTTCACTGTGTGTTCTATTTATACTTATTTAACACAAAGATATTTCTTATAAACACATTTGCTCTCAAAGGATAAAACAGGTTATATTCTCGCACTTACGTTGTGGTAAACAAATCCCATGAAAAGACCAAATATATGGATCTTTGAAAACAGGTCGTGAATATAATGTTTTCCGTTCTTTCAAAGTATTGATATTTTTTATTTTTTATTTGCTAGACACTGTTGTTTTATTATTATGAATTTGGAGAGGGGAGAAATATTCCCAGAAAAATACATATCATAATTTCTGACACTAGAGTTGAACATTTGTGAGGACAAATTTTTATATTTTCGAATAATATAAAGTCATAATTGTTGAAGAATAAATACAAATGTTTGCTACATGTCACTCCACTTTGCGTGTTTGGCTCAAACTCATCACACCACATGACTGTGCTTGCTCTGAATTATGCCTAATCAAATTATATTTTTCTAATAGATTGAGCAATGGGGAAGTTCTCTTAAACTGTTCGGGCAGAATAACCACATTATTGTATAATTTTGGATTACACCTTGTTCTGTTCTCATATTTCCTGCCACCTCTTCCCTCTTGTGAGTTGTTTTTCTACTTCTCTCTGTCCGTGTTACCGTGTGTGGTGGGTTGCACTGGCTGTGCCTGGGTCCTGTTTTCCCTCCAGCTCACCTGCACCTCAGCCATGCTATCAACTGCTCATACCTGAAGCTGCGTATAAAAGGCTGGTTAATCCCACAAGACTCGTCATGCTCTCTCGGGGGGGAGACACACTACGGCTGCTTCTCTGTCCAGTCCAATGAAGTTTTGTTATTCTGCTTGTTAATACCTCGTCTGCCCGTGTGCCTCATCGCCAGCCTCCCCCCGCGCCCAGCCTACCACGCTCTGTATGGATGCTTTGTTTGGACGCCTGCCTGCTCAGTTACCTGTCAGACTGGACTCTTACACCTTGAGCCTTTCCACTTTCATGCTGTTAATATAAAAAAAATAGATATATGCCTTTGTTTCAAGTCAGGCCTAATTCAAATTCCAAACACACAAGCATTCCAGTCTTTCAAGAAATCCCACGAACCATCCTGCTTCAAATCGCAAGGTTGTTCAACACACCAGAGAACTACGGACGTCTTTGCATCTGTTCTAGCATTATAGTTGCTGATGCACACAAGCTAGCATCTCATCCAGGTTCCTCTCACACGTCTGGTGAGATGTATGAATAGTGGAGTTTCTCTATGTGTCAGACCTGCGATAGACCGTCGATCTGTCTCGGCCGTACCCTGCCTCGCTCCACAGCTGGTGAACTCTCTGTGACCCTCAAAGGATAAGCTTATGGATGAATGGGTTTGGTATGCTGATGGTAAATTGAGGTAGAAATAGCAAACTGAGTGGGATTGACTGAAAATAAACGACGGTGTTCATTTACATTGAAGGAACGTGCCACCTAGTGCAACAGCACCGTTTATGGAACACTGGAGGAGGCTTTGACTGCATACATTTGTAAGAAAGATGGGTGAACTGTTTATTTTGGTCTTTACGTGGGATTTGCTAAAATATTACCACACAAGAACACTATTATAAAATCAAAAGGAAGTCTTGTTTGGAGGGTTATTTGTTTGCTCTGCAGCTGGAGATTTGTTTAGTTACAATATACAAAGTTTGGCAGAGATGCAAATCAGTTGCAACAACATTATTCAGTATTAACTTATTTGCATTTGCAAGGAAGATCACAGATGACATTGCGTGTTTCGCGTTTCGACTATTTTCCCGAATTTGCTCTTCAATTATTCAATATCACAGATGCACAGTCAAAAACATAATGAAATCAATGCGTGAAATGTAGGTTGTTAGAAATTAGAATTATAAGCAGAACATAATCGTCAAAACGTATTAAATGTATGCACAGTGTGTGTGCACATTTCTACATGAATAAGCTTAAACATCGGCTTAAATATTTTACAAAATAGAAATTCAACAAATAATCAATAGCTGTCTGGCTGTCTTACTGTGATACTGAATTAACTGTGAGGTGGAGTTGAGCAAGTGTTTCTCGGGGCTAAAATTTAGTGAGAACGGTTTCTCTGTGAATAATAGATCATTGATCATTCCTCAAGCTACACATCACGCCTTACCTTGAGTTTGTCGTATCGGTCGCCGAGGGCGGCCACTTGGTGGTCTCGGTGTCGGCCGACCAGCTTACACAATGCACAGATCAACTGCTCATCTGTCACACAGTACATGTTGACCTTCTCGTCCTCGTGCTCCAGACACATAAGTCCCCGCAGATGGGAATCCAGCAAGGGCTCAATTAGACGGTGGCCCGTGAAGGGCTTCTTGTTGGGGTGGGTGGCCTTAAGACACTCGTCGCAGTACGACACCTCACAGGTGACGCAGGTCTTCACGGCGTCCTGCGGAGGGTCCTGCTCGCAGAACTGACACTGCACCCGGGCACTGGGAGAGGTCATGGCTTTGCTGGTGGGGACGACTCGCTGGCGCCGGGTCTCGTTCGGAGAGTTAGGTCCACTTAGAGAAGCTTTCTGGTAGCGGTCGATGATGTTCTGTAACGTGACGTTGCGCTTGAGTCCCTCTAGGCCCCTCTGGTTGAGGGTGATGACATAGCGACACGTAGGGCACTGGAAGGCGTTGATAGACTGAATTGGCTCGCTGGGGGTGCAGTGGGACACCAGGATGCGGTGGGCGCAGTTGAAACAAAGGCTGTGAGCGCAGGGCAAGAGCAGCGGGTCCTCGAAGAGCTCCAGACAGATTGGGCAGGTCAACTCAGACTCCAGCGTTTCCATCTTCAGGCGAAACAAAGAGGGGTTGTCTGCGAAATCCAGGGAAGCTGATCAGCTATCTGCAGAGATGACAGGGAAACAAATCAGAAGAGAGTGATTGGAATGAAAAGAGTTCAACTGTGTTTGGCCTCAGTAGAGCGGAGTATTAGACCCCCCTTAGAATATATATATAAGAACTAATACATAAATCAAATCCTCAATTTTTCTGACAAATAACCAGATCATTTGTTTATTTCAGCATCTCCATTGGGAAGAATTTCAACTTTCAATTGGGCTACAAACTAAATGAAGACGTAACGTTTGTCTTCAGAAAATCTTAATAGTAAATACGAAATTAATTGATCAAGAAAGTAATCATCAGAAAAAATTTCCAGGTTTGGTCCTTGAAAAATTTGAAAAAACAAACATTCATATTTTGGCTATATTATTAAGTGCTTGTACAAATTTAAATAATATTTTAATTCCTACCCTATTTGATTTCCAATGTCAAATATGGATATCAATATGATCTAAGTAGGTATATAAGATATCTGATTATTGAAATGAAGCAAATTGGAAAATGAAACAAAGGAGGCTGAAGTGTTTGCATATGATGTGTACATACATGACAGACTTGTGTCTGCTCTATTTGGCCGAACTCACAACTTTTAAGAATGCCACAGCGGCCCATTTCAATTTGGCACAGGAACAGTCTCGCTTGTCCCCATGTGTTCCACTCTCTACTGTATAGTTCGCAGGCCTGTGAGGACTGACAGCTCAGCCAAGCAGAAGTCTATTGGCCTGCTTGCTGATGGCTGGGGCTCCACACTATCACAGACACTAAGCCTTTGTTCCCGGCCGGTCAGACACCCCAGCTGCGAGTGGACACACTGTGCTCACAGCGTCGCTCTATGCGAACCCCTCTACCTCCACTCATTATGTGCGAAAGAAGGCAAAAGCTCATTATCAGGAGAGTCTGACACAAGTAGCATTTTTGAAGTTTTGAGGATAGAGCAATTACCTCTGAGCTACAGACCTGGGTCTGTTCCTTCCCATTCTATTCAAATCTCCACAGACATCATCCTACTACACTGTACAAAACAAGAGGCGATTGTTGCACTTGTCTCTGGAGGCTGTGATGCATCTGTGGGACTTTGTTTCCTGTGTAAGTTTGTTTTTTAAAAGAGACATGTCTTAAAGTTCTGAGAGGAGTATGGAAATCCAACCCAGTCTTAAATCAAATATGTTAAACATCATGCCTCTTGACATATATATATATAATTTTAACGTTTGTATTAAAACATTCATCCTCTTTAATATACAGGTCATTTCACGCACTCACATAAGTTACTCCCGAACTCCAACTGTGACACATGAAACTTCAGGTTACAAGGTTTCACTCTGAAACACAAGACCACTTCAAATCATTTTCAGCTTGAGCTCCCAGCAACAACACAGCGGCCCCTGTGGTTCTGCAGGTCTCGTCAAACAGGTTGAGTTGTCAGCTCAGCCCGGCAGACCTGAATACTGAAAACCGACTAAAGAGCTTTGTGTTGCGAACACAATGCAAAGACGCTTATCCTCTGATGTCATCTCCCATGGTATAAAATGCCCCCAAAGTTTCAAAAACAGCTTGTAAAATAACACTGAGCCCCGAGTCAAGTCTGCACTTCACAAAAGCTCTTCCATTCATACACAGTTTACTTTACCCACCGATGGATCTCGCCCCATTTTGCTCTTCCGAGACATTTCTGCCGAAGGAAAACTTCTGACCTGAATCATGAAAATATATTTATGACAACAAACGCAGCAGCCGTTGGCCCCAGCATGGTGCGGAGAGTGGGGTCCAGATGGCTCCAGTCTTCAGAGCCCCCCCTAGTAATCCTGCAGCCGAGCTGTCATTAAAGCAAGAGATTGAGCAAGAGGTATAGCAAGCACAACAGGAAAAGTTGAGCGACAATTCCAGGAAAGCCAGCTCCACCTACAGCTGGAGCTCTGGCCAGTACTGGAAGGAGAGAGAGCAAGAGAGAGAGAGAGAGGGAGAGTGCAGACAGGAGCCAGAGGGACTGAGCAAGAGAGAGAGAGAGAGAGAGAGAGAGAGAGAGAGAGAGAGAGAGAGAGAGAGAGAGAGAGAGAGAGAGAGAGCAAGAGCGGCGGGTCAAATCACCAGACAGTGTCCTCACAGGCAGGTTAGTGTCCTCTCGGCCCGGCCCATTTAGAAACACAAAGCGTTTCAGGTTTCAATGTGCGATCATCCCTCTGCTTCTACGAACACAATGCTGTGGACGAGGGGTTTGGAACTTTTCTTGGGTTTTGCCTCTGGGGATTTAGAGAGAAAGGCTGAAGACACAAACGTGGACGAGAGGCAGCGGGACTCAACCGTAACGTGGGAAAAAAAGAGATTTGGGGCGAAGTGGAAGCACGTCCATGACATCACCTCAGGAGGCTTATAAGGTGCAGTACACATCATGACTGTTATAAAAACATAAAGCTCTACAGGCTTTAAAGGTTCAGTGTGTAGAAGCTAGTGACATCTAGTGGTGGAGTTGCATGTTGCAGCTGAATACCCCTCACCTCATCCTCCCCTTCCAAACATGAGAACTTGTGGTAGCCTTCAGTTGTCATAAAAAAACTAAAGAGGTGTTTAGTTTGTCCAGTTTGGGCTACTGTAAAAAATGACGGTCTCCGTAGAGTGGACCCCCCCCCCACCCACCCCCCCCCACCCCCACCCAGCCCCCCCAATGTAAATATAAAGTATTTAAATATAAAGGGTCCATTCTAGAGTGAAGAAATTCTGACAATTAAATGAACCCACAAGGAACCACCGCAAGGATTATTTTATTTTCAATTTCTTCCAATAATCCCTTTCACCTAAATCCTACACAATGAACCTTTAACACTGTCTAACAATCTGAACACAATCCCCATTCAGCCTCCTGACAGCTGAAGGACACTGAGCATCCGCTCTGACGGACATGTCTACAAATAAAGACCGACTCTGCACAACATCATCTGCTGCATCCTTGCATGCCCCAGTTGGCCCTTATGTGAGGATCGCAGAGGTACCATCTGCTGACCATGTGTGTCTATTTCTAGACAGCCCCAGCTGTGCTGCGTTTGAGTTCTCCTGTCATTCAAAGGCATCTCCTGAGTGACTATCCTTTTTTTCCGAAAGACAGATACGCACTGTTAATATTAAAGACACACTTCAGACAAAGCGATGAGGATGAGCTCTGGAGATGCCCATGTGACTGGAATAACCCAGGTTACCTCTGTATGATCTACCTCTGGGATGGATTTTTCTGATGATGACATCTGTGAGGGAACTGTGTAACATATTTCAAGGAGAACCATAAGAGAAGATTTACAAGAATGGCATTCAGTAGAGCTCATACCTCTACAAAGGCTGAGCGGTTCCCTTAAATGAAAGCATACTAGAATCCTAGTTCTCTCCCTGTGCCGAAATCCATGCCAAATTTGAAAGTTTGCGTAATTTTCTAAAACCAATAAACTTCCTGACAGACTGAGGTGAAAACATAACCTCCGTGTCAGGTGAGTCTGTGCTGCAGCTGCTGCTCTTTCATGAACAGAACAAATGTCTATGCAATACTAAACTTTAAATGCAGGACCAAGTTAAATTGAGTGGGTGAAGTTACATAACTTAATTTACGCCTACCAGTGATCAGTGTGTGTGCTGTTTTAAGTTCACTATTCTTCACTTGTATGCTACAAAAGTTGAGAAAGCATCAGATATAACAAACAATCGGATTCATATAGTTCAGTTCACTCAACAACAACAAATGCTCTCAATAAGAGTTTCTAACAACCAAGATCATATATAAAATCATAGTTACTCTATCACAAAGCCGATAATACATCTATATATCATTAAAGCCAGATTAGTTTATGTGTTTCACAGCAGAATCATGATGCTAGAAGCAAAGCATCAGCAGATATGACAGGTGTGATAGACCGGCACTTTGTCAATGATGAGGAACTCGAGCAGGAACGTAACATTCTGAGTTTTACTTGATGAGGGAATAATGGGTCATTTAGAGATGAAACAATTACAATGTCTCAGATAGGAAGACAATTTCCCGCTCAAGCACTTTCTAATCCCTTTGGTCATGGTGTTTTATCAGCCTTAATCACGGCTCCGAAGCTCGTATTTAGCGACTGAGGGAGTGCGATTGCTCTTTGTCTTCTTTCCCGGGGCAGACACCTAACATATTTATCTGTAATCCTGTCCTCACAGCATAGCTGTGACCAATGCGTGGCCTGTTGCTGCTCCCTTTAAAATGCAGCCAGCTCAGCAGCGGCGCGCTCAGGCCTAATGTGATTTACAGCTGGAGCAGCACGGGCCAAATGATTAGACTGACAAATGTACCTGGTCTGCAGCTGCACACATTACTGAGATTAACTGTGCAAGGTTCCTGGCCACGACCAAAACCCTTTATTATTGCTATTTAAACGATTATAGACGGAAAGTTAATTACAAATCCAAACATTTGGTCCAGTGAATTGTTTTAATCTGTCAAACAGGATCACGTGGGAGATAATGACGGGTGCCAGTGGAAGGTTTCACTCTGCACTGAAGTGGGAAAACTCATGTTAAACACAGACTGTAAATAAAGGTGGACCACGTGTTTCCACTTCCTCTCACGATACAGAAACGAAGCTGAAACATCCTGGATACGAATGCGGCCATCTTGGGGCCTGAATCTGTGCAGGAGCATTTAGGAGGGATCCAGGGATGAAGCTGTGGCAGCATGTACCTGAACATACATGAGCTCGACCAATCACGAGTCAGCAGCTGTCAGTCATGACCTCTAATCCACATCAGATAACAAATTAAAACCAAACTTAGAAGAAAAAAGGAACATTTTAACATCAGTGTGATAAGAGCTACCTAAAATGACAGAGATCAACTTTGAGAAAAAATTATTTATCGTGTCCTCTGACCTTTAATTATAATCCATGTCCTATCCATTAAACCAGAAGAGGTATTCTGTAGACAGCCACCAGATGGCGATCGACTTTCTGGCCTGGCTTTACTTGAGGGGGCTGCTTTAAATATGGTCTATGGATCTGAATCAGATAAGTCAAATGTGTTGCTGGTTATCTAGTGTTTGTCATTTGTTCTCTCCTCATGAAATAATTTAAAAACTAGAAGTAATTTCCTTTATCAGAAGCGAAAATGCAAATATTTAAACTTATATTTATTAACAATCTGACAAGTATTGTGATGATTATTGATACTTACTTCTGAAAAAAGTTTATCTTGATATAACTGTCGGCCATGTTTCCCAGCCCTGGACTCAAGTCTTCCTTCACACTAACTGGATGTTTCATCTCCAAACGAAGAAAGGTCTGTAATATTTGTTGCTGCTGTGTGTCTCACAGACTTAGAAGTGGAAACGAAGTCTAAAGGTCAGTTCAACTTTCTGTCTGTGTGTTTTCCTGTCTGTGCAGGTCATGGTGGTCAGCAGCACAAACTGCACCCAGCTCTCATTTCCTCTCTGCGGCTTGGCAGGTGGCATCAGCGGGAAAACACCGTCTCCTCCCCACAACCACAGGAGCTCCACAGAAAGTCAGTCGCTCTCCAAACATGGCGGCTGCAGCCTGCTGCTGCTTTAAAGTCCATTTTTACAGAAAGACGCGTCTCACGCTGAGCGCTGACCTATGAGGAAGGAGCGTTTATCATGAAGCGTGTGATTGACACAGGGAGGTTTGAAAGCCGGAGGGAAAACATTCACAGAGCGACATCTTGTGGCGGATGTGTGACACACAGCAAATGCCTTAAGTATTGATTTAATTTAATTAACTTTGTTACGCTCTTCTAATCTGTAACCTTTTTATTATTAGTAGGTCTATATAATTATATTATAATATATTTTTATTTTCTATGATATAATATATAATATACATTTTTTGTTATAGGTTGTTTTATAGTGTTCTTTCTATTTTTAACATTTCTATTTAATTATTATCTTTTCAGTTTTATCTTCTCTGTAAAATGTTTTAAACTAAATTGTATTGTACTCTACTCTATTTTTCTAATATCTTTTAATCCAATTCTTTACTAGGTTTTCTATTAAATTTTCATTTCTAACGTGTAAAGCACAATGCAACTGTGTTTTGAAAGGTTCCTTACAAATAAACGTTATTGGTAGTAACCACCGTGAGCGGTGACTAAGTACCTACGACTCTAAATATGTTTCAGATGTATTAAAATCTAACAATACATTATTTTGTATTGCTTCCAGTACCACAAGAAAAATAAAGCCCGACAGTCACAACATTATTATTCACAAACTCCCCCTCCAGTTAATCTCAGTTAACCCTTCACTTAAAATCAATGCCGTGTGTTGTTTTTTCTACTGAGCACTCTAAATGTGCTGCCATGGTGACAGCTTAATATCCATTTGTCACGGCAGCGATCAGAAGCCTGGGTGGGAAGATGTCTAACATTCCTCCTCACCAGAACAAGATAAGTTACTAATTAATAAGGGATCCGACAACAGACCCCAACTGCAACGTCCCACTTTTTACTATCCGTTATCTTCACGTAACAAGACTCCTGTGTGCTTTTATGTGTGTCGGCCTGTCACAAACTAGGCCAGATTTATTACCGCGGCACATATGGATGTTGAACGGGGAGAAACGTCTGAATCTTTTTATCTTATCCGTGAAGCAAATGGTGTTTTGCTGCCAGATTATGGATAAAAGGCTGGTCTTGTCTCCCTCGGAGCTTCGGCTGAGCCTTTTAAGTTTGAGTAGAGGTAATAAATATACTTTTATGATGAAACAAGAGGAAGAATGTGACTGTAAATTCAGGCATAATGGGATTACCCTAGCCAAAATACATTCTTTCAGCCTGAGCCCATGTAGGAAAGTATATTTCAGGAAACTGCAGATATGCTGAATTTGAATCTCTCTTCAGTGCTTTTTTTAAATCACAAAATTCCCCTTGGCCTCCTCACTTAGTCACCTTATCCCTTGAGGATTATCCACAGTTGAAAACATGCAGGAATCTGTGATCACAACAAGGCCGAACAGACTCAGCACTTGCACAGAGCACTGCTGCCTGGAAACTTGTAAATATGTGATGACTCAATGTTTAGGCAGCAAACACACACAGGCACAGCAACATAAAGTGAAGAACAGACTGAATTAAAAGTGACCCTGTGACTTACCTGCCACATGATTACATCCATTAACAGGCAGCGGAGGAAAAGAACCACTTTCAAACGCCAGTGTAGATTATTTTTTTTAGGGGGGGGGCTCTGCACAGATCATCCACTGCAGAGGTCAGAGCTCGGATCAATGGGCGACTGGTCTCTGCTGCTCCATGTGAGGCACTGACCCTCTAACCCGGCTTCTCTGCGTCTGCTGCCTGTCAGCAGGGAGATCGAAACTTTCCACCCTTTTTTCCCTTCCTCTCACTGAGCACTGTACCTAACTCATCCACCAACGCAGTGGGCTGCAAATTGTTGCATTAGCCAATCGCAGCAGAGGGGCCGGACTTCTCCATTGGTTTGGTCTATCACTCAGTGCTATCAGAGCATGGAGTCCTGCCATAACGCCTCGTTAAAAAGAAAACTTTCATCCTCAAATAAACTTTTTTCTAAATAGCTGAGCTGCACACCACAAAAACAACCCGTGGATAAAAAACACATTTCTGTGCAAAGTCTGGTGAGATGACATTCACAGATCATATCGACCACGACTGCTTCGCCTTCTCGATCAACAAACGTGGTCTGGATCACTGCTGTTGGACACATGTGTTATACTTGAGGTGAGTTTAAAATACACTCAAAGGAATCTGGGAGAAAGTCCTTGAAACATTGCAACACTTATGTGAGACACAGTCTTTTCTCGTTTATGTTGTAAGTAGTGTTATTTTGTTGTTGCATTTTCAACTGTTTTTTTTTATAGGTTTTCCTCTCTCTTGTCGAGGGCTAAGGACACAGGATGTTGCCCTGGGAGGTAAAATGTGATTCATGAAAATGGGCTACACAAATAACATTTATTTGATTATTGATTGATAGATTTATTGTATGCAAATGCAAAAATATCTCCAGAGATTAACTGAGGTAGATTCAGAGAAGATCCATAGTTTCCCACACAATAACCATGTCTTTAAGCAGTTGGTTGGTCCAGATGTCGATCAAGAAAACCGCACCAACTCGACAACTTAAGTTCTTATCAGTGAACCCACCCTTTAGTTTCCTCATGGAAACACATTCACGGAAAACATGAACACGCAGGAATGTGCTGCGGCTGAGACAGCTGACTTACAGAGAGCTGCAAGTTCTCTCCGATTCTCGACATCTGCTCAGCAGTCTTCAGCTACATGGAAAATGTTCCCCAACATGTGCTGGCTGACACACTTGGCATCCAAACAACAGGCGATGGTGATCACATAATAAGGTACCATCGATTTTTCCCCCGGCTCCGTGTCTGAGAACACGCTCGCTGGGAAGCTGTTGAGGTCTGAGGTTTGTAGTTGGAGGCGTTGTTTTACCTGAGAAGACCTTGTCAGCCACGTCAAATCAGCGTTGTTGATACAGTAACTCTGTGTAAAGCAAATGTTTCTGTTGTGCGGTAGAACCGGCGCACACGAGACACGGATTGATTTGGAATAGCAGCGACTCCGAGCGCCTGCCAGGAGTTTCTTGTGTTGCAGTTTCGCCTGCAGGGTTCAATAAAGTATGAAGGTGAAAGGGGAGAGCAATGTAAAACAACTTGGATTGTAAAGTATGAGAGGGCAGATAAAGACTTGAGGAGTCATATAAACACACTGGTATCTTGGTGATTCCATGACACCATGCAAAATACAATAGGAGCCTCTGTATGTGCATAAAAGTGCACGCATGGATACAGCAATGCACATTTATTCAAGTTTACAAAAACTTTCTCAAGTCCAAAGTCGACTTTCAAGTGTCCCCCACTGGAATGACAGATCATCCCTTACCTCTCGGTCTGTTAGTCACTCAGTCAGCCGGTCCATAGTCCAGGTGACAAACAGCAATAAAGCCCGGGAAGAGATTTCTCTGAACACACCGGCTTTCCTCAGAAGCCTCCCCTCAGCTCCTGCTTTTCTGTCTGGGCTCTGCTGCTTCATCTGTCTCACCGTTTATCTCTGAAATTCCCTTCACACAGTTTCTTCTCCTCCTCTAATCCTCTCCAAAGGAAGCCCCAAACGGCTCCGAACGCTTCCACCCCGGCGCAGGCTTCTCAGGCTTTCTCCCTTTGCTTTGTATTATTTTGTTGGCTGGGATCATTAACTTACTCCCATGAGAACACAAGGAGGTAAATAACCCCCCTCCCTCCTTTCCTGTGGGAGGCTGTCAATCACGTCTGATGATGAGGCGGTGAGGGGGGTGCTTTCAGCCACAGGAGGAGGCGCTCCTGATTGGTCACCGGGGGAACAGAGGTGCCCCTGCATGACAAATGGGAGCGACGGGGATGGATGGGCCTGTCGAGATGCTCCGCTGAGGTTACGTGAACCTGTATAATAGACTTTTTAATGCAGCGCGCTCATTTACATGTCATTCAAGAGGAAAGTAAAGCCTCGGAAATGAGTGAGTAATCAAAACGCTGGCGCCCTAAAGGTCTCGTTAACGCGGCAGAACTTCAGAGAGAGACCATTTACGTTGTAGCATGATTAACTGCAGGTGAACGTCGGGGTCAACGTGAAGAATCACAAGCACTTTAAATGGCTCTTTGGTGGAGTCCGGCCACTCGCTGGGGAAACTGGGAGAGCGGTGTTAAAGCTCCCGTTGCCATGACAGTGTGGCGAAAGCAGCGATGCATCTTGGCACCGGAGCCAGATGCCACTCTAATCTTTTCACTGGCAAACCTTCCGCTCGCTCTCCACTGCCTGTTTGTTCCTCAGTCAAGCCCACTGCTGTCTGTCACTCTTTCCAGAGGCCCCTGCCAATCCGAAGATGGCTACGTTTTGTCGGGGGGGGGGAAAAAGACACATATTGTGACATTGTTTAGCAGGACATTGTTAGCAGGACCTGAGAGGGGGTCACTCTACTCCCACTGACCACAACTCCCCTCTTGAGGCCCACAAGCCAGGAGAGGCCGCGGTCGATTCAAGCATTGGCCTCTCGTGTGAGTTATTCTGCCCACGTTACTAACACACTAATGGATTTGTAAACAGCACAGCACAAATCAATTTCCCGTGTAAAACACACAGACAGCATTATCCTCAAACCGCTAATCAGTTGTGCGCCGCAGATTCAGTGATTTACAGCAGCAGGGAAATCTGTACGAGTGCCGCCCAAGGCCTCGCAGCGCCACGCAACGGAATAATGACCTCGCCACTTCACACGTTCACTTCAGATTCATTTCACTGCACTAAGACGCCATAAAACTCATGACATTCACATGGATTCATGGAGCAACGGTGACATTTGAGGCCAGTGGTTTGTTTTTTGAAAGGTGAACATGGTTTACTGCTCCAGGAGCCATCCAAACACGCATCCCTCTCTGACCTGTAAGAAACATTAAGTGTATAAAAAAAAACAATGTCTGTTTCCTCTGTTTTAGACATCCTTAAAAACTTGTCTGGGCTGCGGTCTGAGTGTCTGTCCCCACTTCGCCCACTGGAAACCCAAATCCACCCTAACACACAAAGTCTCTGTCTACAGAAATTGACGGAAATAACAGCTGAACTTCTAGCAGTCCAAACCAATATCAGGCACAGTTTATAAATCCAACTATTTGACATCTTCAACAAAAGTGAAACTGAATGTTCCAACGTAGCAATTAATAGGACATAAAGTCACGATTTAATCCAGTCCAGATGCTCGGAGGCTGACAATAACAGTCATATGTCGTGTTAATGTATTTGTATAAGTGACAATCAAGATGTTTACGTTCTAGGTTTAATCCCTGCAAAATTACTTCTTGAAATTAGTGAAAAAAACATCTTGGATTATACTGTACATATATTCCCTTATCAATAAGTAACAGCACTGTTGAAATAATTATTCAAAACAAATGAATATTCATCACCACTAAATAAGGCCATTTGCTGCCTGAGGCGGTTCTCTCAGTGGCGGCTGGCACATCAAGCTGTATTAATTGGAAAAAGACCTGAAAAGGGCCAGAAAAGGCCTCCTGAAGGAGCAGATAAGAAGTTGGAACAAAATAGGCTCTGAAATATGATGATGGGGGGGAAAAAGAGAAAACAGGATTTCTCCCAGGGAGCAGACTAGGCGACATTTGTAAGCTTCATCATTCTGTTCGAGGGGTTATTCTTCACCTTGCAGCAGCAGCCATTAGAAAGTGCACTGAACAAAGGAGTCCTTAAATATAAATTTAATCTGCAGCTTTCAGAATATATGCAGAAATGTTCTGCAGAAAGGAGAGCAAGAGGGAACACATCTGATGAGCAGAAGGATAAACTTCAGCAGATATTGCTGACTGAATCAAATCATCACAACTTTTTGCAATGACACAGCATCCATAAAAAATAAGCTGAATAAACCTGACTTACGTGCTATTGTCCCGGGTGATCCTCTAAATCCCAGGAAGATGCATCTCCCCCTGACGCCTCTTTCTCTCTCAGTTGCACATGGGTGGAAGACAAAACAAAACATGCAGTCGCATCCTGGCTACACTCGTCTCCTTCCACCCTCCCTCCCTCATGGCTAGAGCTCCCCGGCCCCACCCCGCCCTGCCCGAGCCCCAGCCCTGAGTTCACGCAAGCGTAAAACATGCCCAGGAAGCATCACTTGCACTGGGCCATCCATTAAGGCTCAGGTCCACCAACCAACCAACCAACCGACCAACCAATCCCCTCCTCCTCCTCTCTGGGGTTGTGTGCTCTTGCCCCGGGCTCCCCGCCCTCTCAGCAATAAAACAAAGAGGTAACAAATGGAGAGACAAAGGGGGGTGTGCATAAACCTTGGGGACCACATTGTGATGAGTTCCTGACTACACAGGCAGGCCCCGAACAGATGGGAGCAGTCTCCAGGGCTGTGCTGCTGCGTCGATGCATTTCATATTCGGCTCCGTGCAAACCGAAAGGAAAAGGCACTCATCAGATTGTGCACCGCATCCGAGCAAGAGGACAAAACAGAACATCTTCATCATGTCATGTTTGTCATTGAGCTCTCAGCAATTAAACTCTGACTGCACACGTCTAATTGAGTTAGCTCACGCTCGTCTTTTTTCTTTTCAGAGCAAACCCTGATCTGAGCGTAGAGATAATTGTTTTTTTCCCAACTAGGAAGAGTCCAAAGCCGCCGCTCCTCGTTTTGCCAGTGAACAATAAGATGAGCGCATGGCCGGAACCTCATCGTGGCCAAGGCTCAAGATTTTAATTGGTTTCATCCCCGGGGAAAATAACCAAGCAACCCACCAAACATCATTAAATAAATGAACACGTTAGTACCGAGCCAATTAACGCTTACCGCAATTTATCTCCAACTCTCAACACAGAGGTGGTACTCAAGGTGATATCCCTGAGACTCTAATTGCTAAAATGATGTTTATAGCAAGCATTCTGGGAAGAATCCAGAGTTTGCCAAAGAGCTGCTGAGCCAATCGCATCGGCCACTGTCTATATGCATCGAGAACGCTTTATGATTAGCTGGCTGAACATATAGGACTGATGAGGGCATTGACCTGGAATTGATTCTTTTCCCCTGAAAATGCATGCAGCCTTGTTGGCGCTGTGTTTTGCCAACAACTGGATCGATGCTCCGTCCAGTTCTCCTCTCCGATGCGATGTAGGAAACAGATTAATGCTGTGGTGCAGACTGGTGTGATTGAATCTTGTGTAAAAGAAGCTGTCTGAGGCCTCGGCGCCGGGCTGTGTTTCTGTCACTGAGTGCTGTTAACAGTTGCAAACTGGATCCCCATGCCCAAAATAAACCTTATGCAAAAACCAGAGATGGGGAGAAGGGGGGGGGGGGGGGGGGGGGGGGGGGGGGGGGGGGGGGGGTGTGGGGGGGGGGGGGGGGGGGGTGCTAAATATAATATAGGTTTTTTTTGGGTGGGTGGGGGGGGGGGGGGGGGGGGGGGGGGGGGGGGGTGGGTTTTGGGGGTTTTATTTTATTTAAAGTTAAGTTAAGTATGAAATTTATTAGTTGGTTGTGGATTTGGTGTCTGGGGGGGATATTGAATGGGGAGGGAAGGGGGGGGGGGAGGTGGGGTGATGAGGGATGGGAGGTGAAGGAGGGATGGGGAAAAGAAAGTTAGGTTGAGTTGGGGAATAGTTGGATAAGAAGGATTAGGGTAATTGTTTGTTGTATTGGGGGGTGTGGTTTTTTTTGATTGTTAGTAGGGTGGTTAGGTAGTTTGATGTTTGGGGATGGGTGGGGGATGTGTTTGTGAAAATGAGTTTGAGGGAGTAATGGTGGAAAAGGTGGGGGTTTTTAGAGGTGTGAGATTGTAAGGTTTGTTTTTATTTATGAAAGTATGGGATTTGGTAGAGGTTGGGCATCATTGATGGAGCCCATGTAGCACCTATGGAATCTTCACCTAGTAATTGTAATGAAAAGGACCATTGAGACACTTTGATAATGTTTGAAGGATGGTATGAAATGGTTTATCAGCTGTCCTTGTTGAATGATTAAAACAAAGTTACGATATGATCAAAGGTCAAAGACAATAACAACCAGTTCTTCTTTTGACTGCAACACAATTAATGTCTGGAACTGTCTCGTCAGAAATAAAACATTGACTGAGTTTTGGGAAAGTAAGGTCATGTCTTATATTTAGTCCTCACCACATCCTCATAGCCTGAAAGTCTCTGCTTTTATTTTGTATTTTTTCATGTAAAAAAGAGAAAGATTCTTATGAAAGGGTGCGGTGAACGTCTGCTACATTCTTTGGTGCTGGGAGAAGCCTGTAATTGCTTCCAGCTTCTGAGGGATGGGAGAAAAAAAAATCGGAGCGTCACATCTTTATCAAGAATCTCCCTTCAACAACACTTGTGTTATCTTATCGTGCTGCTGAAGCACTCAAACACCCTCGCGTCTGCAAACTCCAGCCTGAAACCCAGCCCTTGAATACACAGACGCATCAGCAGCGGCATTAGGGACATTGTATATTCAATGTAGCCAGGTAGCAAACTGCTAAGAGGACATTCAAGACCCACACACTGCTCCTCTGTCCTCTATTCCGAGAAAATGAAACCTCCTTCACCAAGAAAGGCTGGAGGAGGGCTGAACATCTGTTGTGGTTTGTCGTGTTCATGTGTCCAAGGAGACCGTCGGAGCCAGAGGCAGAGGTCCAGCTGTCGGTATCTGGGTCAGCTGCATCCGAGCTGAGGGACGATTTCAAAACACCCTCTGCTCAGGGAGAGCCACTTCCAACAGGGGTTTGACGGTGCTGCAGTTTGTACCATCAGCGATAACCGGCGTACAAAGAGAATGGATGTAAGAGGTTGGTCTGTGCAGCGTTACTCGATGTATCCTGAGGTTAACTGACAGTCAGAGTGATCAGTTTCCTCCCTGGTTTCAGTGTGGCCCTAGAAAATATTCCCACTTTACTCTCCATCCACACGTCAACAAAGCATTCCTTCAAGACGGACGAGAGCACATTCCTCCGTCTTGGCCTGAGAGGCACATTCTTCGGAGGTCAGCATGGATTAAACATTTGCGCTTCCCGCGGAGGTATCGTTGATTTAACAATATTCTTCACACACACACACACACACACAGACGCCACTTCCATGAACAGTTATTGGCTCTAACAATGCGACTGTACCAGCTTCCGCTCGCGCCCTGTCACAACAAGCAGGCCTGGAGATTCCACAGCTGCTGACGGAGCTGGCACCGCTGACCTGACGGAGACAGTCGTGTTTATCACTCGGGGGGGAAAAAGGGAAGAAGACGCCGAGTCGCGCAATAACAGCGAGATTCAAATCACCATACGTCAAACGCTCCGAGGGAAAATAAGAGTACATTGAATTGTCTTCTCTTCTCGGGCCAGTTTATACAATGGATCTAATTCACAAAACAGAAACACCAAGAAAAGAAAACTTAGGTTTCATTCTCTCCAAACCGAGGGAATGAGGGCATCTCAGAGCAATAGCAGAACCAGATGTGTGCTTGGGGGGAACCAAAATGAATTAACCAGAGTTCCCTATCCGCAGCTATTTGGCACAATTACGCCTCCTGCTCTCGCTCAGGCCGACATAACATTGCTTAAGTTCACACCAAAAAAAGAAAAAAGAACTTGCAGAGTCATTGAAAATCCACGTTTACGCTTGTAGAAAATACAAAAGAATGTTGCGACAGAAACGACGAGTAATTGTTCCCCATGCTCCAGAAATGTGTTTGTATTTTTGGGTAGAATAATGATTTGCCAGCAGCAGTTTTGTGAGCAGGCAGATTTCTCCTGTCAGCAGATGTGTTGCATGTGCAAACAAGACTGAACTCGATAACATATCTGTCTCTGAATTAACGCTCTCGCACAAAGAAACACAAACAACCAACACTCCTCCACTGATTGTGTAAAATTGTGCTGCCTTCCTCCTGTGATGTGTGTGCATTTAATATTGTCCTGTCTGTGCGGCATGTAGAGAAATCCTGGTATTGCACATAATGTGAAGTTAATGATGTGTATTACAGGAGAACTATTAAGCATCTTTGCCGAGGCAGGAAGTTGATTGAGCTTAATGCATCAGCATTATTTCTGATTTAACATTAAGTCCCGCAGGATTGTTTCTTTATTGCTATTCTGTGAAACTAAATTTAAGACCCAGCGCTGATTAAACTCATTTAGCTCGATACCACTTAATGTTTCTTTATCAGATCTTACCTGCTTCCCCATGGCTGCAGTGTTAAGTGTCTCTCCCTGGTGAATAAATACTAGGCTGCTACAGAGCATGACTGTGGAGCAGCTGGCACTTCCCCTGAGGTGAAACAGACAGGAGGCTGGAGGTGCACCGTCTGCATGTACACTCCCTTTTCGTCGGGGGTGTACACACACACACACACACACACACACACACACACACACACACACACACACACACACACACACACACACACACACACACACACACACACACACACGACACAGACACACATACCTCACTGACACACACTTCTTGCTACTCATCTGCTCTACAGGTTTGCACAGGAGACTGGAAACACTTAACCCTTTCCACATATCATCCTGAAATTCAGCCAAAAACTCTCGTCTGATCACTGACAATAGCAATGGTGCTTTTAACAATTAGATTTCAACATAATGTGCAGGTGGAGAGAAAAAGAAAAATGTGAACGTGTGCGCGAGGCTGGATTGGGTGGTGATATATTGTAAATCACCATCTGATAATAGGGATAAAGTGCTTCTCTCCTGCGCCACAGGCAGCTCCATTGAGTTACCAAGCGCAGAAAACATAAGGCTCAAGCTTAAGCATCTACAGAAGCCGGCAGCAGGCGGAGAGCAGCAGAAAGAAAAAAAAATGCTATTAAGCAAGAGAGAATTGGTTTCTCCGCCCTAATGAGAATTCATCATGAGACGGATGAGTCAGCCTGCAAACACAACTCCACACTTGCAATAATGAGATCATATCTGAGGAATGGGGTGTTCATCCCTCAAAATACAGAGTCAAGGGTACAGAGAGGTTCAGCAGAACTTCACTGATCCGCTCCTGCAACCTCTCAACATTAGTATTCGTGCGGCATATGTAAACCGAGGTGTTATGAGGTCGTGATCTGCACCACGTCAGAAAAAGAGAACTCGCATTAATGCAAAGAAAACTGAGGTACAATATTCTCTGGGTATATTTTCTTTTTTTCTGGGGCGCAACATTTAAAGCCTGTGTGGTCGCGCAGGCCTGGGCCAAAGAAAAGCTGTGAGCCACACATTAAAAACAAAAAAAACTGAAAAAACGGATTGGAGCGCTGTGGAGAATGAAAAGGGGCTTGGGGAGGGGGGGGAGAGGGGGTGGGGGTGGGGGGGGATCAGAAACCTGGGACTCTATATAAGCCCGGGCAGGTTCTTTTGGATTAGACACAGCAGAGGTTTCAAACCACACAGGAGCTCCAATAAATACGGCTAAAGCCACTTTATTTGCAGAAATAATAAAATGGTGCAAAGCCTCCTGGATTACCGCCCGTCCACACAATAAAACGTCTTGTTTAACCTTGATTTTGGAGGGATTGTGGGAGGAAATTGCAAAATAGTACATGAAACAAGGTTATTATACTTTTTAATGTCCCTGCCCATCGGCTGAATATTTAAGGTCACATTAAACTCAGAGACAAACACAGATATTGGTCTTGAGAAATCTAGAAGCTGATCGACAAAGACTCTGCCGACGCTCGAACTGGTCGGAGATCTTCCCCTCCACCTGGGAGGTTTGGTTTTCATCCATGTCTGTTTGTTGGTTTGTTTGATTTGGAACAAGATTACACGAAATCTTCTGGCCGGAATGAAACAGGAAGGAATCCATCAAATCTTCTTATATCACTTGTATATGTCTAAACTGCAGCCTGCTCTTGTCAGCTATTCAAGGATTACCAACACTTTCTTTGATAAATAAAGTCAATCCTAACAAAGCAGCCTCGACAGTTTGCTGTGCACGCTCACGTTCAGCCTTTTAGTTTGATCTATTTTTTCATCCTTTCCTGTCGTCTTCTGAAAAAACACTTTCTCCTGTTACTTCTTCTTCCTCTGACAAAGTGACAGTTACGCAAGGTGCCACGGTGGCAGGAGGGGGGGAGTTCGTGCTCCTGCAGTTCAAACCGTTTTTTTCCTGGAGACGGATACGAAATGTCTCAGTCTTTTATTGTTGTGGGATTCAGGGATTAGAACTAGTCACTGGAGATTCATAGGAAAATATTGTGAAACTGAGTTTGGAGTATCTCTGTTACATCGATCGGGTCTTGCTCTGAAGGACTGAGAGAATACTGGATCACCCATCAGGGTTAGTGATTTGTCCATTAAGACAGATCAGCATGGATTGAAATAAACACCGACCGCAGCAGACGTCTGATCAAGCGGATTAACAGGAAAGCATGGCCGCGCATGGCCGCGCATGTGAGAGCCAAGAGTGTGTGGTTATTATTGTCAGCCTGAGACAAACAGATTGTGCGTGTCTGTTTTGTGAATGACATGTTGGTCATGTCACATTGTTCGGAGAGATAAAGGAAATAATGGAACTTCTTCAAGTGACGTGCTCGGAGGCCGATGTGCTGTTGAGATTTTACAGGCCATCATTCTCACTTTGGCCTTCTGGGACAAGAAAGTAAGACACAACCTTTTCATAAAAATCCCAGAAGGCCACTGTGAGCATGTGTTCAATTCTGCCGAAACTAATTCCATGCTTTTAGGTGAAAGATATTCAGATTGTGAAAATATCCATTCAAATTTGAATAGAAGATATAAAATCGAGAAAAACATTCACTGTTTCTTCTCAGGTTCATCCTTCTCTGTCTGAGGGCCCTCGTACATATAACTGGGTTCCACTGAAAGGACAATGCTCTTTAGAGATGATACCTTACAATAAGAGTTTGAACAGAGTTGAGGTTGACTCAGATCAAGGAAACACAACTTTTAAATCATGAAACTTTCTCAAAACTTTAAGTTTCAAATTGGACAGTTGATTTGGACTTAATTTGCTCCATTTCTTAAAGTTTAGGCCAGGTAACCTTAACCCCAAACCTAAAAAAAAATGTTTTTCAAACTATGCATGACATCATTCATTGTGAAGTCTTCATGATTATCCCTTAAGACATCATCTGATGGGGAATAAAGATCTGATCGGCTTCAGATTGTCTCTCTTATTTTTTATCTTGCACAACGTTTCTCTGACCATGTCTTTGTTGACCTTGACCTTTCCCCGATCAGCTCCAAAAGGTAATCATCTGGAGATACATCCTCATGTAATAATCCCACCAAGTTTGATGGTAATCTTCCCATGGGCTGTTGAGTTATTTGAACACATACACACACACACACACACACACACGCATACACACACTTAGACAGACAGGCTTGAAAATAACATCCTGCCTTCGGCTACACCAGCACAGAGAGGAATGTAACTTTTAAAACTGTTATATATACGATAAAAAAGGTCGAGTAATTGCACTCTGAGATTTATAGTGTGCTTCTATATGTTTGGTGGTTTTGTCCGGAGCTTCAGGCGACGGTAGTTGTAGTGGGGGAGGATTGGTCGGGGTTGCTTATGTGTTTTTAAAAGATATTGAATGAACTACCGAATTGAAACAGCGGCCTGGAAATCAGTGCACTGCATGTCTGTTTCATAAGTGTTGGCAGGAAGCAGGGAAAACATGTCAGAAAATTAAGTAAATAAAGATTAAACAACAATAGAGGAATTCTCTGCTTGCAGGAAACTGGAGGACACAGAGAGAACATCATCTTCAGAACATCGGTGTGACGTCTTAAAGGTGCCGGTTAAATCCTCTCTTTCCTCGTGGGGACACGGTCAAACTCAATATTTGTGGGTTTGCATTTTAGCTCTTTAATGCTTTCTAATAATTTCAGAGGTCCATCCTCAGATAAATTATTAAAGGCCGGCACTTCTTTTTTTTCCTGATGTATAGAAAATCATGATAGTATGATTGAAGCTGGATTTGAAGCTGTGTCTTCTGAGCAGCGTTCAAAGGGGAACAACATGCAATTTAATAAAACCAGAGGATCTTCAGCACGAAGAGAGCTGCTTCTCTCCAGGAACTCAACAACTTTGATATTTTGTCATCATAATCAATAGCTTTTGCTCCAACAAGTTTAGCAAAGGTGTTATTGTCCATATTTTGGGATATATTCTTTTTCCATGATGTTTGTTGTAGATATATAAAACATTACACATTAAAAACTGTGTCGTATGAGTTCTAAAAGGGACTTCTAGGACATTAAGAATAGTAAGGCTATAAAATATATCTTGCTCTCTCACACACACACACACACATACACAGTTTGCAGGTTCGCTGAGCGAGAATCACAGTGGATCTGTATGTGTGCGTATGTGTCCCATGAAACAAGCCTGATAACCACCAGCTACAGAGGGAAACATCTGGATGCTGTAATTCCTGACGCCGCCTGGGAGTCTTTGTTTCAGCCACATCATTTTAGGTTTGTTGCGAAACCGCCGGCTGCAAACTGCCTTTCGCTGTCTTTGCAAAGAGAGTTCTGCTAACACGACTCGAGTAGTGAAGTATTCACATACCCGCGTGCAAAGGTAGCCCACTGATATACTGAGATTGACCCGATGTGATCCCCAGAGGCACCATCTGAAACACAGTCGGTATCCAAGCTAACCTGCTGCATATCAGAGGAGAGAAAACCATTGATGGGAATGTGTGCACTAAAATCTGTGGTGTACTTTACTGCCACATGCCTACTCACAGTCTGTGTTCCATAGGATGTACATGTACACTGATCTGTTTGGAAACAAACGTTCAAATGAACAAATGTAGCTTCAGGTTCTGGGTGAAATGTGGACGTTGTTTTTCGGAATGAGGTAATATTAATCAGATATATCCCAACTGGAGCATGAGGCAGAGCAGATGGGGGGGGAATCAAATGAGATTTTGTGAGTTTGCGGTCTGCATAAACAACAGCTCGTCACTGAGATCGTAGAAAACAGGATGGAGGAGAATACTGTCTCCCTGGGTGTGTGGTCAAAAACCATATAAATAAATGGTTCCGGAAAACTAAAGAAATCTAAGTAGAAAGCACGAATTCAAACATCAGCACACCTCCGAGGAAGAGGGAGGCATCGCTCAGGATCAAAAGCAAGAAAAAAAATGTTTGAACTTGTCTTTCGAAAACCATTAAATCACTAATAAAACTATTACATCTTGCTCAGGAAGTGTTGAACTAAGAGGTTGACAATACTACAAAACTTATCGCCGACCCAAGACCACAGATTGTTTATAAGGATGGATGACACGTCTTCATTTCCTCCCACTGCCCAGAAATAAAAATATCAATCAAAGGCAAGCTGTCAATCGTGATGTTACACCCTGTTTGTTTCTTGCATCAAATAATTACTAATTACTTAAAACCAAAAAGTATCTTTCAAATGTATTGAATGTGTATATTTACTTGTATCTATTAGATGTACTGTAGCCAGCCACCAGGTGGCCATTGATACACTTTGACTTCACTTTTTTGGAGCTGTTTTGTTGGCCATCTTTAAATACGGTCAATAGGAATGAGTGTTTCTCTACAGTTTATATTCTTCGTGCATTTTTACATTTCCGACTGCTTTCAGCTGCTTCTTCTGCAAAGTCTGACCCACAGACTCAATTCAACTCTGAAGAAAATACATTCTCAGATAAAACAGAGCACAAGAGGAAACAGTAACGGCAAAAATTAGCTTCTTCTCTAAACTTCCGGAAATATAACTGCAAAATCTGATTAAATGTTTGTGTTGTTGGACGATGTATCAAAGAAACCGTTAAAATGACAGGCATGTGAAAGAAAAGCCGTTTTTATAATCTTAAATCCAGGTTTCGGTAATAAATGATAGACAATGTACTGAGGCTTGGTAGCATTTGGTTTAAAGGTGTTTTGTGCCTAATGAGCTCCACTGAGCCCCGTTTTCGACTTTTCTTAGATTTGTACATCAATCTCGACCTTGAGGCCCCGGGGCCGCCGCTCTCTTGTTTCTGGACATTCAGCCTCATTTTGGTCTGTGACCTTCCTCCGTCCTCCCTGCAGCTGCTCCTGATGCCAGTGAGCTCACTCAGACCGGATGGACCCCCGGCTGGGACCAGTCGCTGCCCTCTGCCAGAGGATCATCTCACATCCATCAGTGACGGAGGAAGATAAGACGCCAGCTGAAATATTCGATCTTGACTGTTTGTTTTCAGGAGGCAGGTCACAAATGAACCAAACAAAGCCTCTCCAGGGGATTCTTCCCCTCATGTTTGGGCTGCTAGTGATCAGGATAATGAATGCTGAGATAATCTGGTGCAACTGTGATGCAGATGCAAGAGTAAAAGCAAATAACCATGAGGTTGGATTCTCAGTAAAACGCATCCAGATATCCTGTTGGGCTCTGTCTCCCTGCTCTCACCAGAAAGTGACTAAGCGGTGGCCAAACACAGCTCGGCCCACACACAGCTGTGGAGCCAGAAAGTAAAATCCGGAGTTTGCAGTGCTGAGGAAATCCCCCGGCTTTGTTTTAGCAAGGGATGAGTTTCATATCAGGGCAAAGAGCTTCACTGTCAAAAGATAATCAGCTTACTTATGACTTATGCTGCGAGCGAGGGGGCGTCCCTCTTTATCTACAGGAATCTCTCAAGGACTCGTCTTTTCCTCTGAGATCACCTCCTCCTCCTCTAACACCCTCACATGCTTTACTTGCACCTCCTGTGCACTTTCTCCAGCTGAATTCCTTGTACTTTGTCGTGTTTGACAGATTTAGCATTTAGTGCATATAACCCTGAAATGACGTTTGTTGTCCCTCACTTGTAGGTGGCTTGGGAATAAAGTGAGCAATACTTTTAAAGTCAAACTTCCAGCAAACACATCACTTTAAGGAAAGTCATAATTTTGTTGTATCCTCCTACCTTTTTTTTGCATTATTGCATACTCACTGTGAGTACTTTGTGCATGTCCAGAACTATAAATGTTAATATTTTGTCATATTTCACTGTGTATTCATCATCTCAGCTCAGTTTGCAGATTTTTTTTCCCCACGAAGAATTTGTATTGTTGACAGAACAACATTTACTTCCAAAACAGATTGTATATTGTAACAATTAAAAACAGTCATTATGAAAAATACCTGTAACTACCACTGTCCCCGTCACGGCTGGTAAAGGGAGTCGAACACGAATGAAATCTAACTACCAGCTGCTCACTGTGAGATGAGTCATGATACATCAATTTTACTCCTGGGTTACAGTTTCCTGGTCTTACGCTGCCCTCTGGTGGCTGATGTTGTAATTGTTTCAGCTAAGAGAAGAATCCAGATACAATTAACTGGCCTGTGAATAAACCACTAGGTGGAAGGTCAGTTTCCCTCAATGGTATAAATCAATATTTAGGAGATGATAATAAAAGCATATATTAAAACCCACGTCTTAATTTCTTACAAGGATACGATGGGAACAGACAGAGAATCCCATCAGGTTCTATTTTCTTTGTATAAAATAATTACCTTGTATTTCTTTGCAGTGATGTAGATGTATACACATAAATAGGCATATTATGTATGACTTGCAATACTATAGCCCAGAGTTTCAGTTAAGTGCGACTCAAGTCTGAGGTAACAGAGGGGTCTTATGAATTATGAGTGTTGAGGATCTCATACCACATCACAACTGCATGTTTAATTGTTGTTAAACTTGGAATATTGCTCTGGTTTAGGAGCAAAAACAAACTTAGAATAATATCCACGGACTAACTGCTGTGTCCTCGGGAGCCTGGGCAATAAAAAAACCAAGACAAATATAAAAGAAAAATAATAAGTTTAACAATTCACTTTAAGTGCTTTAGTTTCCATTTCATTTAGATGTATCAGACGGGAGAGGCTGATATTAGTTTAAGGAGAAAAATGAGAAACAAATCACAGTTGATGTATGAAGCGGAAACTGGAGAAAAGGAAGATCATTAAATAATAAAGTATTGTCAATTTACAGATAATATGATTCTCTGTATATACTGCTGCTTAACAGTGATCTCTGCAGCGCAAACGGAAAAAGTACAGGGAGCGCATGAAGACAAAATTAGTGCTTATATGTGACAATTAACACACTTCAATCAAATCTAGAAATATAATATAAATAGAGTTCATTATATAATATATAGATTAATATTGTCTTTAGTTTCAGATTTCTGAATGAAATAAATAACGCCTCAGATGGTAGGTAGAGAATAGGCTGCAAAATGTTCGCAACTAAGAAGGTTACAATTGGATCCTATAGTTAAAACAAAATTTAAGTAGATTGAATACATATCAAAAACAAACTGTACAGTTATATATTTACATTCACCATTAAAAAACATTCATGGTTTCAAATTAACCATAAATCACATTCAAGTGTGATTATGACATTCAAGTCTAATATGAGTTTTTCTATTGTGGATGGATACAACAACAAAATTACATAAAGCAATTTAAGAAAAGAAGTTGGTGCAAAGTTCTATGAGCCTATAAAAGATACAAATGTGAACTGGTGCTGAAATTAAACATAAATATATACATTTCAGCATCTTATGATTTTGAAAAAAAGATCCAAACATTATCTTCACTGTAGTTTAGAATCAACTTGTGCGTCACACCAAGGTTTCCGGCAGGGCCTCGGAGTTTTCCTTTGACAGTATCTGCCATATATGCCACCTCTCTGTCTGCCAGTCTGGTGTACTCGAATTCGGTTGTCCACGTCTGGAGGCGTCTGTCATATCTCCAGTCTGGGAAGCAGAGCTCTGCTGGGACTGTAGTGGTGTGTGAGGGTCAGACGGACACGTGAAGAGGGAGGGTGTGGAGTGAGATATATGGGTGTCCCTCAGAGGTCGGGAGTAGTGAAGGGGAGACAATGTCCCCACCCTGACCTTTAATAACGGACATGAAGGGAGCCCTGTCCTTGCCGCTAAGTCGTCTGAGCTAATGGCTCCTGATTGGCTGCTCAGTCCTTGTTGTAACGACGATCCCGACCGTCTCTGTCCTTGCTGGTCGGGGCCGCTGTTGCTGCGAGTCACCGGGAGGTGTGGCCTGCATTCCAGCACGCCCAATGAGCTGTGGGCTGGTCCGACGGGCAACTTGTGGTTACCTTGGTGACTGCTCAGCCCCTCTGAAGATCCGTACGACTCGCACTCCGACACGTCTCCGAGGGAGCCTGGGAGAAAGCTTTCATTAACATCCAGCATTCATCACGTATCCCATAAATCCTCTGCAACAACTTAAAAGTAAAGAGGGTCGTGTTACCAGCGACGTGACGGCCGCTGAAATCTTTGTTTAACAGCTCGTGCCAGGTGTCCCAGAAACTGTCATTGCCAGAAATAGTTGAGGCCGCTGAGAGAGACAAAAGAATTCAAAGGATTATTTACTTTAGTTTAACAGGCCGTGTGTTTCTGTGTTGTGAAAATCACCATGGACACAGATTCCAGATGTAGTTCAACACTTTGGGAAATAAGCTCACTCACCTTCTCAGATGGATTTAGACGAGAATATCGTTACCATTATCATGTATTTACATTTATACTACAATCAGCAGTTGATTGCTTGGAAACAGGTGATCTCCTCAGTATAAAGTCAATACAAATATAGATTATGTTATATGACTTTATAATATATATATTCTTACAGTGGTTAGCGCTGCCGACTTACTGAAAGAAGGATCTTGCATCAAATGTCAGGCTTTCTGTACGTATGTATCATCAGCATTAATCTCCACATTTGAATATCAGCAAAACATTCAGCAAAATGTCAAACTAATCTTTTAAAAGACACTCATTATAATAATGCTGACCATATGCTACAGTATCATATTATACAACATGCTGCATTGAATTTAGTTCACCTTTAGAAAGTGTCGGAGAGGTGCTGCCGGATCTGTCTTTTGAATTAGCCGACAGTCGGGGGACTCTGTCTGAGACTGGACTCCTGTCCTCTGGGTACTTCCACAGCGGCCCATCTGACAGGACAGGAGAGTTGTTGTCGTAGGGAGACACTTCTCCACTCGATGCTTTGGAGTCACCGGACAAGCGTCGCTCAGTCGGGGAGAAGGACTCTTCTGCTCTGAGACCCCAAATAAAGTTTGCATAAAAAGCATGGAATCTTAAAATTGCATATGACTGTAATCGTGAGTGATGAACACGAGATAAAAGGTGGAAACTCACGAGCAATGCGACCCCTTCCTCCTGAGCAAATAATCAACAACATCAGGATCTGTTTCCAGTAAACTCATCAGCACCTCATTCTGCAGGTCGGCGGGAACCTGCAGGAACCAGAACTCAGTCTCACACGGGCTCATACTTAACGGTGACAGTTCTAAAATTACAGTGTTGGCTGCAGTGATTAATTAATCACACTTCAACTGACCTGAAATGAACAATCACACACCTCTCCATTGTAACTAATTACTGTGTCTGTGCTGGATGCAACTAGAGCAGAACATTTCATTAAAAAGTTAAACAGTTTTTTGTTCCCAGTATTTACCACGGTATAATCTACGTTACAAAATGCTCTGAAAGAGGAACCTCATGATACTTGTATGATTTTAAGAGAAAAATGTTTACAATTGTTTAGAAAAAAAGCAAGGAAACATAAAGTAGAAGCCCTGTTTGTGTGACTCTTGGTTCTCTTACCATGAACAGTGAATGGTATGTATGGATCATCCTCTGGACCACGCTGATGATGGCCGTGCTCTCCTCTGCACGAGCAAAACTCTGCACCGCAAACTCTTTGTCCTTTTTCTGCTTGTGCAGGAGGTTGGGTCCAAAGATGGTCGCCAGATTGAGTGATGTCATCTTGTTTCCTGTTACCTTAACAAGACAGAAGACTTTATATGACCGGACAGTCCGAACAAAACACACATGCATGTACAGACACAATCAGTGGATATTTAGATATAAAGGGGGGGAGACAGCGAATCTGAGCAACCCAAGTAAAATCACTTAGATCCCAAACTTTTTTTTTACTAATAATCATTATTTTAAACCCAAAAACTAATCTTATTCAGCAGATTTACTTACATGACTGGGAAAAATGGAGTTAAACTTTTCTAAATTACTAACTCCACCATGGAGGTTATGTTTTACTCTGTGTTTGTTTGTTAGTTAGCAGGATTACCCAAACCTAATCTATCGAAATCCATACAATTTTGTATATCTGTTGGACATGACCAAAGGAAAAAGACATTAAAGGTGGTGCAAGTCCATGCATTTTTACATTCCTCAACATCTTGAGACATTTCTAGAATTCTCAAAGAATAATTCATGGATCTTGATGAAAAAGCATATTAATGCGAGCAAGCTGGTGCCGATCCAAATACAAATCCAGGTCTAGTGATTGTAACGTTGCCTGGATCTGATGGAGGTATGCATTCTACTGAGTCAAATTGTTGTCTATTCATTCCCCGTGCATAAAACTCTTATATGCATCAAGTACTTACGTATCAAGACGTAGACAGACTCTCCCCAGCACCTAGGTTAAGGTTAGGAATGTGCACGCAACACAAACCAAGACCAAGCGAACTATTCCCTTAATATAAGAGTATGTGTGCTGTAGGACCGAGGTCAGGAATTAACTGGTTTTAAATGCATGAGATAGTAAGTATCTCCATTGGGATTGTTAGTGTTCAAAAAAGAAGATTAAACACAAAAGGCCTTTGGATCCACGTTTACCAGCAGAACTGCGATGGTGCGTGAAAAGTGCAAGGTCGTGATGCACCGAAGGACAATGAGCTCACACTTAAACACATCACGCTATGCATAGAAATATGGAGTCAAACGGAATATAGAAATGTGGCAGTGATGAAAATAAATCATATACTGAGTAGTCACAGTGCTTATCTCGGAACTTATAACCGGCTATTTCAATGGTTCACCAGACAAAGTCCTGACTGGAATAGATGGAATGGAAAACACATTATCTGGCAGGTGCAGAGTGAAAAGATGCAAATGTGTGGATGGTGTGATAGGCCGTCTGTTCACAGAGCGTTTCCCCACAATGTGACATTTCCACACATTTCATGGTTACAACACGTCAGCTGGAGGAACTAAACAAATTATGACTGAACAGAATGATGCTCACACAGGCACAATGTTTGTGTAGTTATTGTTAAGCAGGCCGATGCTGGTTGTGCATCATTCAGTCGCGATTCCCACAATGGATCATCGTGCATATTGGTGCTACGCTTTGGCAAAGTACTTACTTCAAATTAGAAGCTGCAGCTGTGACAAACATCTGTCTTAGTGCCTTTTGAGGCCTGGTGGGATTCATTGTAATCCCATTGAAATTGTAAAATAAAAGGATCATTATTTGACAGCTGTTTGGTTTTTGAAAAATATTTGACCTTGTGCTATGACAGCAGGAAAAAAAGATGACTGGAGAGGATAAGAGAGGATAAGAGTGGTGTGGAGAGGAGTGAGGAGAGAACAGGAGGAGAAAAGATGACTGAAGAGGAGAGGAAAGATGAGAGAGGAGAGAGGAGAGAGGAGAGAGGAGAGAGGAGAGAGGAGAGAGGAGAGAGGAGAGAGGAGAGAGGAGAGAGGAGAGAGGAGAGAGGAGAGAGGAGAGAGGAGAGAGGAGAGGAGAGAGTGGAATGGAGTGGAGAGGAGGAGAAAAGCTGACGGAAGAGAAGGTTAGATCAAATATGAAACATTCTGGGCCCTAATGTGTTTGCTTTCTTATGTCTTAAGTCTAATGTATACATGATCCTTTCATATACAAATATAATTTTTTTTTATAAAATATAAAAAAGTAATATGTAAAGTTATATACAATACACATAAACATGTACATATTACCAAGCACACATTATGATCACAAATCAGAATTAAACATGAATTCAACTCATGTTAATAACAAGTTGTGCGAGTTTGGTCCCCCCCCTCATGACTACTGCCTTGATAAAATGTGTCTGCGATCTTGTTACAGACCACACTTGTTACACTGCCATCAAAAACCTGGGGAATGTCGAGTTTGTGTACCTCCTGCCCCTCGCTGTCCAGGCTGTGGTCAGCGTGTGCAGCCACAGTGGACAACAAGCAGAGCAGCCGCTGCAGCGTGTCACTGTTACAGGGAGGGAGCAGAAACATCAGGAGCTGGATGGCGCTCTCCTGTTCCGACTGATCCAGCACTGCAGGAAAACAAGCCACAGGTTGACATCAGCTTTCAAATGAATCACAGAAGAGTTGTGCAGGTGGAGTGAGTTGTTGTTGTTGTTGTGTGTGTGTGTGTGTGAGGTGTACAGAATGTATTTTCTCCTCACACATTGTGTTGATGAAGGCCGTGTACAGCTCTCTGGTCAGCAGCGGGTCGGGCATGTCTCGGAGGAACTCTTTCAGCAGCGCAGCGACGTCGTGGACACTGTGCTCCTCGTCCAGGTTCACCTCCCAGCCCTGGTCCAGCTCCTCACGCAGCTGGAGGGGACATTGGGACAGTTAATGAGGCGGACATGTTTCTCACTGCAACTTGAGCAAAGAGAAGAAACCTCACCTGTCGTACTCTCTTCTTGGAACTCCCTACCCGGAATATTCCAACCGTGTGCAGGCCTAAACACAGAGATGCTCGCTCAGTGCCAATATCGCGGCTGAACATTATCATCAAATGGATTTAAATTGGATGATTTGCAAACTGTAACCACAATTTGCACACAGTTACTTTTGATAATAACTCTGATTACGTGTGTACCGTGTTTTTCCAGGTGCTGGCAGCAGAGTTCCACCGCCCTCGGCACCTGTCTGTAAATAGGGTTGAGGCTGAGCTTTTTGTCGTGGCGCTTCTTCCTTTTGCCAGCTGCCTCTTCTGGCAGAGACAGCTGGAGGGCCTCCAAGAGCCGCGACTGGTTATCATCAAGGTCAGTGATGCAATCCACTGACACTCCGCCCTGTCAAGCAGATGGGGGACAACCATGAATTCAGCCACCGCTGCCAGTGACACAATAAGGTGCTATCCGCCCAGTGGGGGACTGTCCAGGAAAGTTGTAGAATTCCCAGGGAACCCTAAAGTGTGAATCGGGTGTGTTGACGGAACAAGCCTACCCTCCTGCGAGTCCGCGGGGCTGCGTCCGGCGCGCTCGGGGGAGGAGCCTCGTTAGGGGTCTCGGAGGCGGAGCTGAGCGACGAGGTGCTGCTGGAGAGCTCCTTATTGGCCCTTTTGACGCCGGAGGTGAGGTGGAGGAAGGATAGCATCAGCTCGGAGGGGTCGCTGTGCTCCTCCCGCGGGGGATCGTGCCGCTGCTTGAGCGTGCGGTCGTTTGAGATGACCTGCGACAGCGGAATGCCAAACGCCTGGGGCACGGCCTCTGTGCGAGAGGGCAGAGAGAGAGAGAGAGAGAGAGACAGGAAGACTTAAAGTTCATCTCTTTGGCTCCAGGTCAACGGGGAAACGTTAAATTACTCTGTAGATGAGTGTCTTTCATGGGTCAAGCTTATTCTGCTCAACAGCATCCTTCTTTGTCTTTTAAACAAATGCTGCTAAATAAATGAGTAACACAGAGAGCATGCTCTGAAATGCACAGTCAGTATTCAAGAATCAGGGAGCACATACTTTCTGAAATGCCTCTGTAAACAAACGCGGAAAAAGAGGAAAGAGGGGGCCGGCCTTGCCTGAGGATACGCTTTAATGAATGTGCCACCACTTAAGATTGTTTTTGTTATTTTCCCCCCGACTGACAGAGAACCAGCCAGATTGTTGCAGCGGGGCGGGGCCGAGCGGCGGTGGAAGAGCACCGCTCCCTCTGAGACGGCTTTTGCTGAACTGTAGAGATTCTGATCGCTGGGTTCTCAGTGAGCGTAAACAACTGAGGATGTCGGACTTCCCTGAGTCAACGCAGGTTCAGCCAACGGATCAAATCCACTCTTTTCAAGTATCAGAGGCAGAGAAGGCTAGAAACTAATATCTGCACATGAATTTAAAAGTGTGCTGAAGCAAAAAGGCCCTGAAGCGTACTTAACAAAAGGCAAATAGGACTGGTACAAGCTACTACTGCTATTAAACTAGTTGATTTCATCTGCTTTTGTGCTAGATTTGATTCTCAAATACTGATGATGTTTAATGCTTTATTGCTTTTGTATTTTCTATTATCCATAGTTGTATATCCTCATTTGCGTATTTCAAGCCTGTGAACTGTGGTCATTTTAAACGTACTATATAAACAGACTCTGACTTGACTAGATACATACAGATAATTAAGAATATATTTGAACCCACATTACCTTTGTCTTTACTCTTCTCCTTCGATAAAGAATCCAACTTCTTCTTGAGGGATTTCTTGTGTTTGTGGCCTGAAAACATAAAATGTTAACACAGTTTAACAAAAATCCTACCATGCTCCAGTTTTCATTTGGAGTTGAAGAGTTGAAGAAGTTGAAGAAAACAGGAAAACTGCAGAAAAGTCACAACAAAGACGTGGAACGCAACTCTTGACTCATAACAGCAATCGAGGAGAACGATCTTTGTTCATTTTCCCATACTTTACATAAAGATAAGAAAGAAAACTGTTTTAAAGTGTTCTCAGGGGTTAGCAATGACTCGGCTGTTTGCTGTGTGGTGAAGGAAATGAAATCAATCAAGCAACATGAGCGTTAAACCTTTTACAAAGCAAGAAGAAAGAGAGGGAACGTTTCTCCTCCTTTATGCTGCTCGAAATAATTCATAAAACATTCTGTCACAAGATTGTTTTGCCTGTGAGAAGGGGACCTTGTGTGTTTGTGTGTGTGTGTGTGTGTGTGTGTGTGAGTGTGTGTGTTTGCATTGAAATACATTTAGGGATGGTGATGTGGCAGCCGAGGTCGCGATCCCGGAGCAATCGCCGAAAGGCCACATCCTGGAGGCGAACCCTTTCCAGCTCTGAGAGGCTTTGCAAGTGGACTGGCTTCAGGCCAACGCTGCATCCTGACACGCTGTTCCAGGTGAAGTCACCCTGAGGACGGACACACACAAACACACACACACACATCAGAAACATCTATCATAGCTTTCACTTGTTAGGTTCATGACCGACTCTCCTCAGACCCCCAGCGAGCGGGGAACTGACAGATCTCTCTGCTTCACTTGTCAGCTGTAGAAGACGAAGACGACATTAATCTGCTGTTTCCCCTGAGAGGAACCCACAGTTTGTTTTCAGAGGTGTCAACTCCTTTGTGTAAGCACTCAGCCTTTGTACTGTGCGTTTTTTGTTGACTCACATTTATGTGTTTTTTTCTGTAGAAATATGAATTGAGAGGTCATGACATCAGGACAAACAGCCTGACACAACTTCTGTGTCCCCAGGAGAGAGTAACACTCAAGTAATTTCAATAAACCAAAAGCTGAATGTTTTACAAGAAAAGAGCAGCGGAACTGTGTTCAAGTCTCATTTTAATATAGCAAAATAGAATATAAAGTGTAACTCTTGAACAATGTTTCATTAGCAACCCTCGCTGCAGATGAGTCACCCTGCAGCTTTAGCACTGTACTAATGACGGGGCAAATAATATGATCTGAAATCCTCAACCTTTGAGCATCTCCACGCCGGAGATTACGGCGCTTTGATCCAACACTGCCAAGCCAATCATATGAGCCGTGTACCAAAGAGGCTTAGTAACTCATTATCAGGATAAGGCTTACACTAAAGTGGCTCACTCGCATTAAATCAGAATTAGGACTGTTCGACAGTAGCACACTTTTTTTTATGGGTACACATACAGTACAGTATAAATACGCATGGAGGACACGTGGTGATGTAGACTTCATGGCTGTTTGTTCAGAGCACAGGGGCAGTGGGCACCAGTCTGGGCAGCTTGTGTGTGGGAAGCAGGTGAGAAATAATGTAACTTGTGTCTAATACCACTATCAAGCTAATGCCTTAACTGCCCAAAGACATCATATTTGTTAATATGGTTACTTCAGTCCTTATTATAATAAAGTTAAATCAACGTGGGCCTTCACTAATCATTCCTTTCATCACAGGTGACGACTGGGGGGCTCAGGAGGCAGTGAGGGTCGTCCACTAACCAGCAGGTCGGCGGTTTGACTGGGATCGACCCGCTGACCTCCTGGACATTCTGAGTGCCAAAGTGTCCTCGGGCAAGATTGGAACCCCCAACTTGCCCCTGATGACGGTGCCAGGAGTCTGTGATTGATCCATGATGGAGGAAGTGCTGCCCAGTGATGCACTGTATGAATATATTTGTGGCTTGATCATCAATTAATCATTTGGCCTAAATAAAAAATGTCAGGAAATATATGAGCAACTGTCCAAAATGTTAATATCCTCAACTTACACTCTAATAAAACATCCATCCATCTACATTCTCACAACTGCTTAATGTCCAATATTTACATTATTGGTAGGCATTCAACTGATTTACTTAATAGCTTGAATCCACATCTCCTTGTAATTCTGCATTTTAAAAGAAACATACTAAACCATTCAGTGGCAGAAACAAACACAGGCCCAGGATGAGGTCTACGGCCACATAAAGCCTCATGTACAGTAAAGGAAAATACAAAGGAAACTGTTTCATGTCGGCCACCATTTTCACTGTAGTTCATGTCAAATGCAAAGAGTTATTTCATGTCTGCTGTTATCTGGCCGGTTCTTTCGGACATTCCTCTGCTGTGACTGTATGGGAGTGGACATGTTCCTCGTATCTGATGCGACGTTCGACTGCGTTCCCACAGTTACTCTCCGTCAGCAAAGTGACTTCCTGAAAAATCATTGCGTACGATTATACCCCTGTCCTGACACGAAACGTGAGTGAACATCACTGAAACTCACTTGTATGTTATTATGCCTGTCAGGAGATGGATGAGTGAGTCCAATACACACAAATCCATAAACCTGGTAAACAGTCACAGTCAAAGAAGCTACTGATTCTTATCTTACTGACAAATCAAATACTTTATCATCTAAAAATGAAAGGAAGACATTTGTCCTATAGCCGCCCGTCTACAACAACATGACCTGTGTCTTTACAGAAAGAAAACCAGCTTCAAGGTAATTGTTGCTGTCTTTTTACATATGAACCATATGCTGATAAAAAAAAGCCACTTATTCCATGTAAATATCAATATAAACGATCAAGCAATACAGTTTTTAGAGTTTTAAACTGTTCTTAATTAAGTCATTTTTAGAATTTGACAATAAAGCCACTAATAAATTGTGAATTCCTTCAAAATATGACAATGTTAGATATTATAATTATTAGATTTTGTCGTCATTATCATTGTAATCACATCGCATTATATATAATTTAGCTGGCTCCTTTAATCCGAAGCGATTTACAAAACGTGGATTCAACCATTAGGGTACAACCCCAGAACAGCAAGAATCAACTAAGTACATTAGCTTCAAAATCTTACTGATTTAAGAAATAATTAAAACTCATCTAAACTCTCGGTGCATACAGGGTGCACTTTAAGTCAGAGCCTCACTGAAACCCACAGATTTCACGAGCCACCCCTGGAACACAAAGACAGGAAGTGTGCAAGGTAGTTCCTACAATAAAGCCAGATTGAGAGCTGAGATTAACCCGAGCAACCGCACTTGAACCAGATCCAGAGAGGTGATGAATATTCCTCAGTGCTCAGGAAGCCTTTCAATGGGGGCATTATGCAAGAGGTTCTCCATGGTTTGCTGTGTTTCAGTTTCTGTGCTACTTGTCCCTGCTTGTCTTTGTGTTTGAATTGTTTTATACTTCAATGCTGCCCACGTTGAGCCAGGACACCAGACAGAGGAGACGGACCTTCCTGGTTAAATGGAGGATAAAGAGAAGTGCCCTTGTGTCCTGTCCGCAGTTATTTTTAGAGTAAATTGAATTGTCTCCCCTAACACCCACTGTCTTTTCATTTCTCAGTCATAAATAAATCAAAAAGGTGATGAAACCAAAACACCCTTAGGTTGGAGCGTCCCTAGAAACTAGCAGCACCGACACAAAGTCCTTCAATCGCTCACGTCCTGTTTGTCAAATTAAAATAGACACTCCAGTAAACCCATTGTTTCACATACAAGGACATGTGCTATATCTTTATTCTGCTTTCAAGGTGATGTCATTGAGTACTCTGCAAATCTCTTTCTAATTTAAGAAATATCACAAATTATAGATTACGTTCTTTATCTGATTTGATAGAATTAAATTGTATTGTCGTTATAATTATTAGGCTCATTATGTGTTATTATTATTATAGCTCTGGGAGTAGGTGAAGTCTCTTTTCCATAGAATAACAATACTTTTTTTGTGACAAAAGCAGAGGTTAAACATCTTATTCTCACGTTTAAACTTAACATAACGTTTCATCTCTGTGTCCATATATGTTAAAAATCAATACCATTAAAAAGATAAAGCCTTAACTGTTAAAAGACCTGATTTAATCCATATTATTTAAGAAGTTATATTTAGTCCATCTAATCTCAAAATGAAATCAACCGTGCAGATTATTTTCATCACAGGTTAATCTGACAATGCATTGATTGATTATTCTGCATTTGACCGTATTTCCTCCTTTTCAGTGAGAGTTGGGAACAGAAGCAGCAGCTACTCACAGGGAAGGTGATGCTCCGTCGAGGAAGCGGCTCCTCCATCGGAGGGGAAGACAGACGCGGACCCTGGTCACCACAGACAAGATATCACCGCTCGCGCTGTCTCACCACACTGACTCCATGGACAACCGACGCCATTAGAACCCGAGATGAAACGCCCCAGATAAACAATCACAGAACCACGTGGGGCCGGACTCTGTCTGGACGCAGCCGACAAGTACAACAAGTTCAGGGACTGGTTTAACCCTCAGTCAGTGAGGAGCACGGCCACAGGGGGGCGCTGTTCTCTCCACCTCCTCACCTGATCACATAAAACCAGGTAGCAGCGGCGTTTCAAGCTCGTTTGGGGGCCCTAAGCAAAAGGGACCTGGGGGCGTCCCTACACAATAAGGATGGTTGTTAAGAGCACATTCATGTCCTTCGGTTGTATTTTTAAATAATAATTTAATATGATTTTTGGCAATATCGTGTCTCTTTGTTAAACTAATCGTAGAACAATCTTAAACTTTCTTTTGCGTCCTTTAAATATCACAGTTTTACTCCTGTCCCACAACCAGACTTCTAAAATTCCACAAATAAAATAGACCTTTTGAATATGATTCATCTGAAACCTTTTATTGTGCCTGAATAAAGTAATACACAAATAATCAAAGCGTATTCCAGTATTAAATGTGAGACGTTTATCAACATTATTGTTGCCATTAAAATGTAGCTGTACATAGTAAAGTCAAAGTGCAAACCCCCACCACAACAAGCCCAGACACATAAGATGTTCTATAGTAGTCAACAAAGCAAATGTAGGCAGCTGCTCTGTGACACACCCAGTTATGTATTTAGAATGATCAATCATCAACTTGAAGCTTAATCTTCAGCCAGCTCAAGTTTGAATTTGTTTAGCTGAGTGACTGGATGTTCAGACACCAAATTCCAGGATGTGGAAATCTCATGGACTTTAAATATCTTAAAGCCATTAACTGTGAGGAAACTTTAAAAACACTTAAGACTGCACTGTGTCTTTAATTTCCTTTGGTGAGATTATGTGCAATTTATTTATATTATCTTGGATAACAGCTTTAAAAGTATGTTGAAGTTAAATTGTCTTGTAATAGGGAGAACGGTGCTGGTTTCATCACCGCTCTGTGTCCCTGACACCTCATGTTATTGCACAACTTTGCTGAGCAGGTATATTCTGCCATGACAAATATGTAACTGACTCTAAGTGCCAGAATCAGGCCCAGCAAGTTTAAGAGTGTTGCCAAATTGTAGAAGACAAAGTGTTCAGTCAGGACACGTAACTATTAAGAAATATGGAGTTTGGCAGGTTTATTGCAGAGACAGAGGTTCTGGATTGAGAAGCCTGGGATCAGAAGATATACAGTTTGGCTGCAGCTTTGTAACGGAGATCAGTTTTCATATTCCTACAAGCTGCTTCTGCTTCAGGCTATATGAGCTCCTGCAGAGCTCAGAATAACATAGACAAGTTTTCATCTTAATCACTACAGACTCTACTCTCTGTGCTTAGGTCATCATTCAGCCTGTTTATATTCAAGAAGTAGTAAGACACTCTCATCATTCAGTGTGGTTTACAGCTTGAAATATACTATCCTGAATCCGAATTAGACTAACCACACTGTTTAATAAATAGAAAATAAACTTGTTGCTATATTTATTAATAATATGAATCAACAAATGCTCCAGTGACTCCGATGTAGAGAAAAACCATCACACTGGTTAAAAACAAATAGAGGATAATCTACGACAGAAGATTATAACTTTTAAATCACTCTCCTCCAGCCTGAGATGAAAGGAATGACAATAACGTTAATATAACATGTTAAATATGAATAAAAAGCCAGAGCTACTTTAACACACAACATAAACTAACTAACATGCCACAGTACCCGTTTGATATAAGATCTGTGCACACATCTTTGGATTCTCCCTCGTGTCAAACCCTTCATCTACGTCCCAGTAATTAATGTCCACATTTGGTCACTTCATCACGACATCAGAATGATGAATGACTCCCTCTAAAGGCTTAATAAGTTCCTGCACTTCCCTACGGGAGGCTTGTGAGAGCCTGTGTTGAGATATGCTGTATTGCATCTGATCTGGCTCTTAAGAGCGACACACAAAGTATCTCTTGAAGTGTTTTGCGTGACACCAAATGAATGAAGATGACACGAGAAGCTGCCTGGGCCCTGTCTCCCACAGACACAATTTCACATGGAGACTATAACACATATATAAAACATCGCCGTAACCAATGCGGGCACTTGGGGAGATCCACCATACAGACAGTAGCTGAACTGCAGGGAACAGTGATTCCTATACTGTCATAATATTTAAGGGCACGCACAACACTTCAAGATCAGTTTTATAATAAAATGCCACAAGATGGAAACTGAGTGCAGGAGGTCAGGAGGTTTTACTGCACTGGAAAGAAGAACTAGAGATCTTGGGAAAAGTAATATATATATATATATAGAGCTAACAGTAGATAATACAAATTTCAACACATATACTTTATTAAAAAAAAATGGCAATATTTCCGAAGTTGTTATTAAAATCGTATGAGGAAAAGATGTAATTGAGGCTAGATCATTTTCATATTAACTTCAAACTTTATTATGAATAAATAGAAAACACAAGTAAAAGCAAATACTTGACTTAGGAAAATGAACATACTTATTTTTATACTTAACGTAAAAATAAATACATATCATTTATACCTCCTTTATCATTTAAAATAAGATTTGCATATGGTAAACAAAATTGCAGTTATAGATTAGGGTTAGGCCAAACCCAACTGAGCCTGACCCGAACCCGACTAGCATTCTATTTTTTGTATTCAAACCTGACACAAGCCAGACATTGTCAGAGATTATAAACGTGTGCATCGTAAAAAATCAAGTGACTGAACCCGACACAAACACATGCAACACAGTAATGCGCTGCAAATAGCGAAAACAACACAACATGTTTCCAGGGGACCCAAAAAAGTGATGAACCTGGCTGTAGTTCAATGCTTTGTAAGGTTCCATCACCACTGACGAGTATATTGGAGCATTTTAAAACCAAAAACTCAACCCAGTTGGTACCATATCATGCCACCGGAGTCCTATTCTGTATCAGAGAGACTCAGAAGTTGTTTTGTTCCTTGGAAGTCTCCAGTTACTGAGCCTTCCACATACATCATGCAGATCATACACTATACGTCAGTTATGTAATCATACAAAGGTGCCTGAAACAATTATTCTACCTCGGTGTTTACATCCCAGTCACCGTGTAATGTTACTGCGAGCGGACGCGGGCTGGATGCTGCGGCCGCGAGCCAGCAGCTTCAGCTCCGTGCCATACAACAGGCCAGTCTCCTGTGGGAAGAAATATGTGCCTGAGGGACCGTAGCCAAGGATCAGGTCATGCTGTTGTACTGTGAGAAGTAAGAGTTGAGGCGTTCTTCATGTAAACCAGATGTCTCTGCTTTTCATCCGAGCTCAGCCTGCTGAGAACCTGGGTGACTGCGCTTCTAATGGAGCGCAGTGACATCCAGCCTATGGAAAACATACGGTCCTTTTACGACATCGATCACAAATACCACTATGACAGGATGTGTTTTCATGTCAGGGTTGCACAACAGCAAGTTGACGTTTGAATGAGCTAAACGCTGAGATTCAAACAGATAATAAACTCCTCATCAGTGCGCTCTGATGCCGGGTTTGCACTTTAACAAGAGGCCTGAGTGTCCTGAGACATCACACATCTCATAAAGTCTTGCGTAGTGAGTGCAGCTGCATGGAGCTGTGGGCTGGAGGTGCAGCAGTTTTTGTGCAGAGGGGGAAATACTGACCAACTGACTTCCCCCTGTGTGACTGGGTCTTGGATACTATTGTCCCTGAATGAACTGTTTGCACAGAATGAGGGATTTACTTACTGTCAGCGTATAAGCCGACAGCGTGGTCATGTGAGTCTCCAGGAGAAACCTGCACATCTAAGACCACAGCAGAGTTTCCCTCAGTCTGTTAGGAGTTCTATTTCGAAATGCCTTAGTAGTAGTAAAAAAGTTATTATTGAGAACTACTGCTGGAACTTCAGTTTTGTAATATTTCTGTTATTAACTGTAGTGAAGTTAATTCTTTCAGATTTAAAGGTGCTTTGTAAAAACTAGAGTGTGGTGCAGCAGCTCTCAGGGCATAATGGCGTGGGCAGCAAACGAGCACTCCCCAAAGTTATAAATCACATTAAATATCCTCTCTGACACTGAGCTGTCTCCAATATTAATCGGCTTCATTCAGATTTACTGTGATTACATTTCTAAGGGCTCTGGCTCAGTGAGGACCTGGCCTCTTGTTGATGGCTGAAAGAAGAGAGCAGATACCTGGTATTCATTACAAGCCTATTATAGTGTCACATCTGTGATACATTTCCATTATACTAAACAAACAGTGTAACCATGAGGACCAGATTCGGCGCACTAGCACAGATTGGCTGAAATTGGCCGAAATTGTGAACATGTGAAATAGCTATTAAACTATAAATCTGAAGTGGGTTTAAAGACAGGCTAATGGACATTTTAAAGAATTTTATAATAAACATGTGTTGACATTTTTCCACTTGTTTTCTGCTTATTAAAAGATTTAGCAAGGCACTTTCTAATAAAGATAAGAACCATCTTTGTTCATGTTTACAGGCCCTAAAATCCAATAATATCAATGTTGATTTGTTTTCTTTGGTAAAAGCTACAGGAACAGAAATGCCAGTGCTTTTAACTCTGCATTTACTGCACTTATAACTATTGCTTTGCATGATGTGGTGATAAATTCAATAAATATCTTGGCCTTATAATAAATTAGTACATAAAAACATCTGGAAGATTCAGAGGGATTTCTTTTTTAAATCACTTTAAATGAAAACAGTTTAAAGAGAAAACATTTTGGATGGAAGGACCCAGAATTTTTGGGGATTTGGCACAGATTCAGAATCAACACATTTTCCGACTTGGGATCATCAAATCAAAAGCTTGATATGGCTCGAGCAATAAGTAAATCTACAACCACTTTCCAACAAGTTTGTAATAGGTTTGATATTTTTCATGTTGAGTGAGGCACACTTTTGCCAAGTGTGACAAAGTTCTCCGGTCCCACCTCTTCCATCAGACACCAGCATGTCAGCACATGCAGACGCTCCTGCTGACATAACTCCAGCTGCAGGAATGAGTTGAATCACTTGTAGTTAACCAGTGACACAGCAACGCCATTATAATAGAACTCCAGCATCAGAAGACCACACATAATGTGTGTCCCATTACTCACGGACTGGGTGATGTTGAAATCATGTGAGAAAAAACATTTCCTTGAGGTTTTTTTATTTCCCGTTACAATTAGGTAATCACTGAGAGCAAATGGGATATGCAGCAAGCTCACTTTGAAATGTTTTCATGGAAGCACTGACAGTAGTGTTTGGATATACATCCTTTAAGGTCAACTTGTTGAGTTGTGCGCACAGGATCTGTTTAATTATTGTTTTTGTATGTCTGCAATAACCACAACATAATAAAGAAAATGACCATAACAAAGCTGTAAGGTGATTGCGAGCTCTTTCTCCATGAAACTTCTACCGTCAAATCATCTTTCAATGCAAACAACTCCTACAATCTTGTGACTGTGACCTAATCTTGACAGATGGGTCAGGTCCACTTGAGTCCAGTCATCCCGAGAGAACAACAGTCCCTCTGCAGTCTGACATGTCAGGAAATCAAACCTGAACACAGGTGTATCCACCTGAAGCCGTCTGTTGGTGACTGACCTTGTACGGAGACTCCTCAGCGTCTGTGCCGAAGTGTCGCATCAGCACCGGGTCCAGGCTCCGGGTCTGCCTCAGCCGGCGCTTGGAGATACTTTTGGGGCTCAGAGAGCACGAGAACACGCTGCTTAACAATCCTTGAGCGGACATGCCTCCTTTCGGCTTTCTGTGTTGATTCGTCGGGACAGGTTGTGGGTGAAGCGGAGCAGAAGGAGATCCACATCTCACGGGTCCAAAAAGCGGAGCGGAGGAGCAGCACCGTCCCCCGTGCGTCACCGTGCGTAGTATTATGAAACAGGCGCCTGGAGTCCCCCTGTCACCCCTTCCACCTCCCACACTCTCTGACTCACCACTTCAGTTCCTCCTCTCCCCTCATTCACTGACTGTTAGCTACCATTGTAAACAACGACCCGGTGTATACATGTTCCTTTTCATCACGAGCCGTTGGGGGAGAAAAGCCTTGCTTTTAAAAAAGGAGGATCAGGACGCACAGCAGAAGAGAGATCAAACAAAAGCACTTAATTATAAACTCATTAAAAATGCATTAAATACCCAAGGAGGTCTACTAATGTCTTTTATATAACATCATTTATGAAACAAGCTAATCCTATTATTTTAAAACTAAATAAGACACTACAAAGTATATCTAAACAATATGTAATACATCATTTATCATATTTAGTCTTTATATAATCGCTGATAAAACAAGTAGTAAAAAAAACTAAATAATACTATTGCTTTATATGTCATTATACAACATGTTGATTAAATTTACATTAAAGATTTCAAAGAGTAATAAATGGCTGTTGTCTGTATTGCTGTTGGCCAAACAAGTCATGATTATTCAAAAACTTAACAAAAAAACTGTTAAAGTGAGTAGAGGAGAGCACACACATCTGCCAGGGCCCAAAAGTACCCCTTAAATTCAATTCAGCTGCACCGAGCTGCAAACACACTCTTAAATACCACTTCCCAAAATGGGCCTTTTTAGATGAAGATCTAGGTATCATTCTCTGGGGAAACTGTGAAAAACAAAAACTCACAAACTCACAATCTTAAAGAAAGTGACAAACAGGCAGGAGTGATAACATAACCTCCTAGACGCAGGAACCTTGATTTAATTAGGCTCTCTCGTGCAGTGTCGAGTAGTAGGAGACCCGTCACAGTGATGGAAACACTGGACAGACTCATTTCCCCCCCTCACTGTAAGGCAGTTGAGATACTTGGCATGTGGTGCCCGGGGAAATGACTCTTCCTGTGGGAGCCCCGGGGAAGGGACCTGTCCGATAACATGACATGTGAACCAGCACTGTATGGCCAGGATAAGGATTCATCAGATACCAGAGTCCACCAAACAGACAGGGGAAGTAGTGATAAGAGGGCGGCTTTGTGTTTGATCCACGTATTCGGTGGTGCCGAGGTTTGGAGTAGGAGTCCAGGCAGATTCCCATCAGACTTCCTGTAATGTCATTTCTCAGTGATAAGTGCAGCCTTGGGAGCTTACATCCACTAAACCTGGTATGTCGGAGTAAAAGCTCGGCCCACACGCCTCCTATATGAGAAGGCTTCGGTTTTTGGTTTCACATATTAACTTAGGAAGATGCTCTTCTTTACTGGTTTTCCATGTTATTGCCACGACAATGCAATGTAATGCATATACCTCTCGGAAGGTAAATGATAATTGTTTTCTTCCCATGGGCTCTTCAGCAGCCTGTAGGCGGGAATGTTGTATTTTAGAATATAGGACAGGATGGTTAATATCTCTTGTACATTTGAAGGACTTCTGCACAATTTAAGTTACCAACTACTACTAGTGTTAGGAGGTGTAAGAGACCACCGGCGGATTTTAAGGACAAAACTTCAGTTGTGCACCTTAGCGTCATCAAGTGTTCTGGCCGTGTGCTCAGAGATAGAGGCCAAACCTGAGGGTACACTGAGGCTAAAGGTAAATCTGACTGGATACCGGCCAGTATAAGACTGTTGTCTCACTGGAACAGCAAAGGTCTCCGAGGATGTATGGGGCAAGTCATTTCTCCTACTGGTCTATAAAGTCAGTTGTCTGGGATGATAATGTGATGAGCAAAATATTCACCTACAATAGTGCCAGTTGCTGATCAGATATTTGGAGAGACCTATATGTTAATATTACTTGGTCATCGCTGATAAGCCACGTTATCATCATGTTGCATATACAGTACATGCATGATATCAGATATATAAACCACGTACACAGCAAACTGTTTGGACAAAATATCCATTCTCTGATTTGGTTGAAATAAATATTTGTAACTGCATAAAGACACCCTGTAGACTATGGCCGCTAGATGGCAGTAACACACCGACATTTCTCAAGCATTGACTGAGTTGGAGCTGATGATAAATTTGGAGAATTTACTTGTGTTGACCACATTGAGCTGCTCTGAGGCTTCAGAGCAAGACAAATGAGCAGCAGGCTCCTGCACTCCACCACTTTCCCGTGCTTTGTGTTCATTATTATTTCTATTTGAAGAGTGCATTTGTCCATACCCTAATTCAATTATCAATATGCACCATCAGGTCACCGCAAATTAGTTAACAAAGCAGGATCCACATAGGTATAGTGATGCATTTAGTATTCCTTTATTCCAGAACTACAGTCACTCGTATTGCCTCAAACCAACAGTCACTCAGTGAGACCCGGGGATTCTGGGCCCCTGGGGTCTCAGGGCAGTCGGACATGCTGATACAAACTGGATCTAGGCACAATAAATACAATGACTGCACAATTCAATACAATAAGAGCAGATTTATACATTTAAAGAAAGCCATATATCATGTTAATTTCTGTTCAGTTTACTAATGTGCAAAGCAGATTTTATGCCCTGGTTTGTCTGGTTGGATTTAATTTATTTTATAGACTATAAAGTAATAAATGGAGCTAATTTACTGCCCATAGTAAAAGTTAAATGTGAAAAAAACTAAATTGCATAAGCTTCACAAATTAACCATCATGTACGATGTATTTTACTTCAGGTAAACTTGTAAGATAATATATAAATGAAATATGCTGAAATATAAATGGATATATACATATAGATATAGTGTAGCTTTGGTTTACATCGGACTGCGGCCAATTCAAATTTACATACATTCTAATCTCTGAAGTCAAACTCGTGTTGCCACTGTCCAACATGACACAGACAACTTCTGCTCAAAGTACACAACATCCTGTTAATGGAAAAAATGACAATGAAGGCACATTGACTTTAAGCTTAGCCCGGATTTCATGCAGTGCCTCCTCTCTGACACTTGTCTGTGCTGGTGCACATGTTTAGTGCAGTGAATTATGACGTCATGAACCCTCAGTATTACAGATTAAGGCTATAATCTGTCAGTGCAGCACCAAAGGAGAGGGACATTTTAAGGCACCTATTTGTTTGTCATTGGTGTAAAGATACTGAGAAACGACTATGATGTGCTGCACTCAAACTGCACAGTAAAAGTCCTGTAGACAGGAAGTACAGTTTGATTGCAAAATGATTCTTCTCATGCATGCTCCACCCACAACACCAACCTAGAAGAAATCAAATGAGGCATTGGATTTTGGAAGCTGAGACCTTAAGACAAAACACTAGTTTCCATCCCCTTAACTAGAGTGCTTTCAGATTGGTGGCTACTATTATTGCTCTGATTAGCATCTCCTGCATTTGATAGCACATCTTCTCCCCAGTGGAGGGGGAAGATGTGGGTACTGGTGAGGGGAAAATGCAATCTAGATGTCAGACAAGCGTTTGATTAACCACTTACAGAGGCTGTCTCTGCAGCAGGGCAAGGCCATGCCATCTCCCATTTCCACTCAGTCCCATCCCTCCAACATTTCTGGCCACAAGGTATCGATTTTTCATTCTTCTCAATATCCCCTTGCCGTTAATAGAATTTACACCAGACTATCAATGTCTCAAGGAGGCCTCCCCTCCCCTCACAGCCCTGCCGGGATGTTGTCATCCTCGGCGAGGGCACACTCGAAGCTCGCCCTCCATTAGCTCCAGTTGTGGGTATCCACCTGAGAGAGAGGGACGACATGGAAATTGATGATATATCCGAGAAGGAAATGTGTGTAAGCAGTGATTTGGACCAAAACCAAGAGGACGAGAGGTGAGTCTGAGGGTTAGATTTTATTTTATTCCCAACCAATTTCAAAATGATTGACTACAGAGATATTCAGTAAGAAGAGATTTGCAATTTTAAGGGTCCCGTACCCATCAGTATTGTTCCCTTCAGGACTTTGTGTAACATAAAATCTGTTTCCAAAAAAAGTTTAGAATGTGTGATGAGGAATTCTTAAAAAAGTGAAGATGTTTAGTTTCTTTATGACTAGTGTTGTTTAATGCAAATATCTATATTTAACAAAAAAACAATACACATTATGTACACTATGTGTAAAACAGTGTAGGCCTATATGGATAACTTTAAAAGAGAATACAGATTGTGTACGCAATATTTAGGTATAACTATATAAATAATACAGATTATGTATACTGTATATATGTACACATAAAAAACACCGTTAAACAGTGAAAAATAAATAGTGTTACCTCAGGACAGAGGCTAGAGACAAAATCAACGAACTTCTGTTAAATTATTTCAATTTAACATGACATGTTTTGATCAGTATTAATAGTTGACTGAAAGCACTCTGCCGTGATCACATCCCATATCTTCCATATCATCCGGCTAATAGTTATCATAATCCGGAGCATCACAAACGAAGCGTGTTCTCACAGATCCTGGATGATGGGTCGGGAGCCCAGCCTGCAGCGACGCACTGTTTCCTGATTCAAGTGAGCTGCAGTCAGCTTGGTGACCTTAGCAGCTGTCCATGGGCACATTGATTTTTCTCCCACATTACAGATAATTGCTGGATGCTGTGAATCCTATCCTCCCAGGGCAGCGGGGAGGAGCCTCGCCTGTGTGTTGACACGAGTGCGCCTATCTGATTTGAGGAATGTGATATCCTGGGATCTCATTCACTGCGATTGACTTCTGTGGACTTCCTGTCTATGGTATGAGTAACAGCTCACAGAGAGCGCTGTACTTTTCATCCTATCTGAAAGTACAATGATGAGGGGTTTTCTGAAAAGGCAGTTTCATTAAATAGTGCACTTTAATGTGAATGTTTGATTTAGCAGCGAAAACACCTCATGGACTTTAATGAGAGCGAGGGCTCTGTCCAACACTGTTAATGGGTTTCCAACTTGTTTAATTAATTATGATTAATTACCTATTTGGCATTCTTCTGTGATGGCAAAAAAAAGGATAAGGTTCCTGATTCCCAAGTTCTGGCCAAATAGTGTAAATCACATTATTGGAAAGAATGTTTTACAAACAAGTCTGTAAACTTTGGTGAGGGCCAAGCAGCAGCTCTTATCATATTATTATGAGTCTCCCTGTTCTGCATGGAGCGACTCTCATCATTTTATGCAAATGGCTGCATCTACTGTTTGTTCTGCTCCATAACGTAATGAAAAAGTCACTTTCACTGTTATTATGTGAGGAGCAAATCTGTTATAATGGACTGAAAATCGACTGGAATGTGTTGCTTTGCATTCTCATAACTGTTGCATGTTTGCACGTGGAAGCACCTTTTTGTTTTGAGCTAACCCATTCCTCTGTTATTCTAGTGTAATGGAACGTGTTTGTAAGTGTGTTCACCAATTAATCAGTGTCCTGCAGTCATGTGAGCCGTCGGAGCAATTAACAAAGAAACATGCGGCTTCGCATTGTTCCGAGGAAACAAATGAGCCATTCATCCACATGCAGCGAGCAGCACATTAAATCAGATGAGTCTCAGACCGCACACTGCCTATCATCACCCTCTTCAATCATCGCTGTTGTGCCCCCCCCCCAAGACAACGTGCAAACTGCGTTCCTCAGTCGTGTGCAATGTGAAGGGGTTGTTGCACTTTGCCGCTTTAAGTGCAGTGGCCTGTGTGTCACGGAAAAAAAAATAAACAGGGCAGTGATGCAGTGCGCCGAGGCCCAGGGGCAAGAGTTGAGCCACATGATGGAATGGATTCATGTGCCGTATTTATCTCAAAGGTCTGCTTGAGTCCGCTCAACCTTACACAGCGTTCCATTGTGGCCATACGTCCATGCACGGCTACTATGGACGTTTAAAGAGAAGCCGTGTGCACAATTTGCAGTGCAGGAATCGCTTTAGTAATATTACGGCACTACTACGTGAAGTATATTTTGATGAAAAACCCATTCAGATGTTTGTATGCATACATGTTCTTATTGTGGTACCGGCGGCTGAACTTCAAGTTGTCGTAGCCGGCTACAGGGAATGGGATGTGTTATGCAAGCACCTCTATTTGCTTGCAGAGGCGAAGACACGTGCCTCTGTTCATAACTAATGGAAGACTGTGTATGCCATTCATGCATGAAAGAGCCTGCATGGCATAATCCAGCGTGAACTATCATGATGCTAAAATGCTGTGACTTTATGTGAGAATGCCCCAAAAAAATGTGAATATACAATATATTGTATTTTCAGATTCAAAATACATTATCACAAGCCTCATTGTTTTATAATAATTTTACCCAACAGTGAAAATATGTAAACTACAATAATACCTGATGCAACTGTATAACATTTAGGTCTAATTCCATGGTTTATATAGAGCTTAGGTTTGGATCCGTTAAGGGTGACAGTTGGCAGATAGCGATAGAGTTTGGATTACGGCTGAAGCTTAATTTTTAAAGCTCTCGTGGATGATAAAACACATGCCATCTCCAAATGACTCATACAGGAATCAGATTCATATTTGAGATACTGTGATTTGGTCGCGTGCAGAAATGTTGTAAATAATACCACCATCAAAACGTTTGTTCTGTTGCCTGAACTGGAAAACTGTCGACTCTCCTGCTATGACCAGTGGAATAGAGTTGAACAGCCAAAACACAACATGCAGGTGAATTTAACGCAATGCTATTTTTGTATCATTGCTCACTGAGGCGGCCTTAACGAGCGCAGCAACCTATTGGAGTCCAGCTGTTCGGCATTGATCCCTCTGTGTTTTCTGATGCACTGGCCCGGAATGTGATGTTGTTTCATTACTGAGGCAGAAGCGACAAGCTCAGTCTCCTCCCCCGGGGGCACTGGCCACTCACTTAGACACTGTATGTAATCATAACTGAATGCCTGACTCAGACAAGCTCAGTTGCCTATATGGAAAGTCCAAATCCAGCAGGGGAGAAAGTTTGGAGTCAGGAGAAAAGGACCCGAGCGCACATCACTGGAAGAGGCTTGAGAGGCCTGGACAGGGAAACACAGAAACAAGAGCTGCTCTAAAGAATTGTCACCGGCTATGGACCCAGATGACAATGAACTTGGCGTCTTCACTGTCATTCAGTGAGTAGTGTGCTGTGCTCCGGTGCTCTGTGCTTGTATTAACATTGAGTCAGAGCTGATTACTGATTACACAACTGTCGTATCTCCAAGGATGAGCTTGGTAGTTATTGTGCAAAGACCTTTTGCTTTTTGAATTGATGCTTTTGAGAAAGTTGATTTTGTTTGCATTGTGCTTTTGTTGCTATGTGGATTGTTTCTGATTGAAGGTCATAGGTTACCTAAGGTGTGCTTTATCGCTGACTTACAGTTATGATCTATTGTACAATGTTTATGTGGCATTGTTGAGGTTTTCCTTGAATTGAATGCTATTTAAAAAGAACTGGTGTTTACATCTTTCAGAGGAATTGAGGAGGAGTAGCACACTGAAACCAGCGTATAGAGAGCTTTACACAAAAACACCAGTGTTGCAAGGCTAATGATTATATTGTAGATGCTCAATGTATTAAAGCATCTAGAGCCTTTAGATGTAGATTCAGATTTTGAAAGGTCATTCAAGAGCAAACCAGTAACTGTAAAAAGTAAATGTCCATATAGATGTCAGTTCAGGGGTTCAGGTATTGTGCGTACTGACTCACTTGGTTTATTAGGGTACTTAAATCTGCAATAACTGTTTTTTTTTGGTCAATTGGTCGCCCTGGAACAAGTTGCAAGACCATCAATGACATATCCTCACTTTAAAGTTGATGTGGTGAACTTGATGGCAAACATTATCCTTTTTTGCAGTCACTGGTGTTACTGGCCACCTGATAAATGTAAAAAGTATCTGTGTTTTGGGTCTCTGCCAACTCCTGATGGAAACATCTGGCTCTTTAGCTCCACTGTGTTCACCTGCTAGTCGCCAACTGTGTCTGACCTGCTAGTATGAAGGATGCAGTGGGTTTTCAGAGCTTTTTGTGGAAAACAGCCACCTGCTCTGACTGAAAACGACACTTTAAGATGCGTCAAGTCACCAAGGAGCTGAAACTCACAATGAAGCTGCGTAAAGCTGCTAGAGAGCTGCAGACGCTGAAAGTCCAAGGCTATGACTAATCCCTTTCAAAGTATAACAATGTTTTCATAACGCCATTTGTCAGATTGATGTTCAAATATTTATTAGAGCTGCATTCATTTTCCTTTGACGGCAAGTCAAAATGATTGCTGTGAAAAGGGCCAATGTGTGGGCGTATTCTACTGGTACACAGATTTAACATTAAAGGTTCAGTGTGTAGAATTTAGTGACATCTAGTGGTAAAGTTACATGTGGCAGCTCAATACTCTTCCCCTCACCCTTCCCTTCCAAACATGAAAAATAACCTGTGGTAGCCTTAAGTTGTCATAAAACTCAAAGGTGTTTTGTTTGTCCAGTTTGGGCTACTGTAAGAAAAACATGGTGGCCTCTGTAGAGAGGACCTGCTGCTGAAGTAAATATAAAGTATTTAATATTAAGGGCCCATTCTAGGCTAAAGAACAATAATTTGTACAGATTGGTGAAAATATGACAAGGATTTTTTATATTCACTTTCTGCCATTAGATTACTTTCACTTAGATATTAAACGCTGGACTTATAAGAAGGAGACTGAATACTCACACATGTATGTGACGGATTGGTAAATGTCTAAACTTGTCCAATTGCCCATTGCGTACTGGGAAAGGTTTTAGCCTGCAGCGACCCTGAACAGTTTGAACAGATGTGGAAGATGGATGGATGGATGGATGGATGGATGGATGGATGGATGGATGGATGGATGGATGACCTGCCAATGACCCATACGAGGACATATACTTACCAGCACAGACAGAACCAGTGGGTGTGGAGTATCTTGACAGTCTCCTCATTAAGTTGCCACACACACACACTCAGGATGGGTCACAGAGTCTCAGTATTACTTTAAACTTCATCAGCAGGTGTGGTGAAACTAGCAAACCAAATCCATAATCGTTTCAAAGCGTTGCATAACTCAGCCAAGGAACACTCCACTTCCCATCCCAATTATTCAGACCACTGAATATTCATGGTAAAAAACACCACTCAGATATTTAAACCTCCTCCTAAAAGCTGTTTAATTCACTGAGTAAATCAGCTGCAACAGGGGCATCATTAGTGCTGCAGCTGATTGGGAAAAGTTGAGGTTCTGACATGGCTCACAGGCAGACAAACACACCCTTAAAACCAACCCCAGCTCTGTGCGTGAGACGGTTCAGTGTGGTCTCTGGGGGCCATCGTGACCACTGACACACACGTGTTGAGGACATCCAGAGGCCACTGATACTAAGTCGGGATCAGAGGGTAGTAAAAGCTACGAGTCACGTCACTGTGCCGCATGGAGGGGTTTATGATGCCCTTCAAACTGGAGTATCACATGAAAGCATGAGTTCACAGTTACACTCTATGGGCACCCATCCATCAATGCATCCATTCTTTATCGATATGCCTTTTCTTTTTGAGGGTCGTGGTGGGGCTGGAGCAAATCCCATCTGACACTAGTGGAGAGGTGGGGTACCCCCTGGACAGGTAGCCAGTGTAGCGACATATAGAGACAAACATCTTTTCATGCTTACACTCCAACATCCAGATCTTACCAAGAGAAAACCAATAGAAATACAGGGAGCACACAGGGATTCGAACCTAGAAGCTTTTTTGCCGTGTGGCTGAACACTGCAACCACACTCTGTGCACAGTTCCTTAGAAACCTGGTGTAATGATGTTTTCAGTTGCCCCATTTATGCCCTTGCTATCTTGCATGGTTAGCTATTCATGCAGAGTGACTCCTTTGAATGCTACGCAGCAAGGTGGTGCTCCATGGTTTTAGTGATGCTGTCCTTTTTTTTAGCTGTTAAAGGCAAACCACGTGACCCAAAGGCAGGACTTTGCAGAATTTAAGCACCACTGGCTTTTAAGTGGCCAAGTGCGCCAGAACGACTGAAATCAGCTCTTTTAAAAAGGGACTCAGGGAGAGGAGGGTTGGGGATCAGCAGGGCAGCTGGGTTTTATCGGTCAGAGGCTCAACCATAGTCTCCTTAGATCTGGCTTCTGTCTGACCCTAATATGCTTTGCCACTCATGTTGGCCTCTGGGCCGCGAGCCCAACTGGACAAACATTACTGTCCAAAAATACGCTGAGTCTCTCAATCCTCCCGTCACAGGACACCGTGGCTGCGTTCGAAGCACAGAGCATCTCTCATGTCTTATGTTATTCAGATTCTGATGTGTTTCAGAATGTTATTATATAAAGATAGTATTTTTTAAGACAATTTGGCTCACACACATATTTTTTGCACAAATTCAAATGTGTCAGGACAAATCAGCCTGCTCACCTATTTACCCATCCGGTCCCATCTTCAATGGCAGCAAACAAATCTGAGCCTGACCCTGAGTGGAAGTGACAACTTTCTTTACTGCGCGTATCACTCTCAGCAAAGGCACATTGAATCACCCTGCAGAGCGTTACAAGTTGTGGCATTTAAATACAGGACGGTTGCTACTCGACTGCTGGAGTAGTTGCAAATTGTAGGCTCGGAATCTCCTCGACTCGTATTTGTATTCCGCATACTCATTGTTTGTTTATTTATTCATTGCTATCTGACATCGTTTATTGATCGGTCAGTTTGTTATTCTGTCAAGCTCCCACCTGGGATTCAGACTGAATATACCTAGATAGGGGATTATCTCCATTTAACCCTTTAAATTGTAAAATGTTGACTTTATTGCAAAATACCTAAACAAGCAGATTGTAATGTTTATGCAATTTCCACAGTTTATTGACTGTCTGCGCAGTTTTTTTTATCATTATCACAGTAAATAGCAGTGTTCAAACATCCAGTTGATGAAGTGGAGCAGATGCCTTTTGAAGAATACATTCATAAGGCATGTCACAGATCAGAATAACAGAAACATGTGTCTGTTTTCTTGTGAGTGCTTCCTTTCATCGAAGCCACTCGCAGAAATATCAAACCTCCTCGGTTCTGAGACGAAGCTAATTGTCGCTTGGTGGTGTTCGACAGAGGTGCCTCATCTGTGGCGTTTGATTTATGAATGGTGGTGCTTCCTCTTTGGGATAAAAGACGAGTGGTGATTCTTCATCTGGAGACGGGGACACAATGTGATGCTGCCGGAGTTATCCTTTGCCAAATTAGATCCCTCCTGCTTATTTATCAGTATTTGAAACCCTGACACAAAATGGAAAAAAAAACACACACACACACACTGAAATGGCCCTCCATCTGGGATATGAAAATTTATGGAGATGTGTTTCAATCTAAAGAAATAAACACAGGGCAAATGAGATGCTGGGAGCGTCTGTTAGTATGCAGCCGACTACATGAATCACAGCCCTCACCTTCGATTAATCTCACAAACCCATTTCTGTGTGTTCTGATGTCCTTTAAAATCACCGTATCATCAGCTGCGTGTTTGTTCAGGGTTGGGTGGTTTTGTTAAAATGTTTAGAGGCCTCTCATGAATCGCCCCATCGAGAGTAAGAATTTAGCAGCGTTTTGAAAGGTCGAGACAAATGCAGTTTACTGTATGGGCATCCTAATGTGCAGCTGTGCAGTGAGGTGGAGACCTCAGCTGGGGAGGGGGCAGGTTAGGTCCTCCTGTCTCCTCTGTTGCTTCTGCTCACAGTGTGTGTCTGTCATTCCATCTCTTTATCATTCTCAACCCTTCACTGCTCATTGGTAACACATGGCCGAGGATTGATGAGACCATCCTTTGGGGAATTCTTGGAAGCTGGCTGCATCCCTTAGCAGCAATTCCTAGTGGCCCTTCCTACGACACACACACACACAAACACACACATACACCTACACACACACACACACACACACACACACACACACACAAGCACACACACACACACACACACACACACACACATACACATACACACACATCTTTGCACATTCCTCTCTCCTCCACGCTCATCTCCCACCACCATTGCCACCCCTGTCCCTCCCTCCCTGCCTCTGCCCCTCGCTCTGGTTCCCTCTCTGCATGTCTCCAAAGCTGTTGTTACTGTGCGGCTCCCGCACATCATTCCACCGTGAGGGAAATTAAATGAAGGTGGCTTAACACAGCTAGCAGAGGCATGCTTTGAAGGATGAAACCGATGGGGAAGCAGCGCTGCCAGATCCTTTTCCATGGGCTGTGGATTTGCGCTGTTGAGGCGAGGACAAGCAATCACTCAGCCATGCAGAAGCCCAGACAACAGGACTAATCTCTCCACCTGACTTGTGGAAGCTCCACTTTTTTTTCCTGAATTATTTATTCCCCCGATGCAAAAGACAGTGTGGGACAATGGAGCCGGAGTGAAGTACATGGTGAATGTGTAGCTCTGACTGCAGTCTGCAGCACACATGGATGTGTTCAGCTTTGTGAAGATGCCAAAGCTGTCAGGGTGAGTCCGACGGATGCTGCTGCGTGTGTGCCTGTCTGTGGATGTGGCCGCTCGCCCTCCAGGAGCTGGTGCCTTGTATGTTTTTCCGAGGCACCATTCGGAAAATGACACAGTAGTTATTGATTGCTCAAGAGAGCAAGTTGTGCAGTCATGTATGATGTGAAGTGAATGAGCGCGTGTGTGGGGGAAAGGGGAGCGGATGCGGTTAACGTATCTAAACTGTATCTGCAGTAAGTTCATAAATTCCTTATACTACAGACAGTGGTTATGGTTTGTTGCAGTACTTGTTTTGTAATGTCATGAAATCAACGCATATTAAAACACCATGAAAAACGACAATTGTTTCAGATTATAAATCACATCAGTTAAAGGGCCCCCCAGGGTTCTCATATTTTAGTACATAATCATCTGAACATGAATAAATAATGTTATCGGTCATATTAAGAGTGTTCAAGTTCACATGTGGCCAGAGCAGGAGGAGGAGGAACTTAGGAGCTGAGAGAACAATTCCAATTTAGCTTTTTGAATATAGAAAACATAGAATTGATAAATTGATAAATACAATGCAGTTTTCATATTCATATTTAGAATGTAAGAGAATTTCAAATGGAGTTGCTGTTTTTTATAAAGTTGTGTGTGTGTAATGTGTACCACATTAAACTCCAAGTCCAGAGGAATTCATTCATTGCCAGGGCAGCTCACCTCATGCACCCATGGGTCTGCTAGATTGAGCTGATCTGCCCCAGTGGACAGTAATCCTCCTGGGGGATTTGGCACCTTCAGGGACACTACGGACCACTGGTGTTGGAAACACGTGATCATAAAAGGGAAATATTGAATCAGACACTGGATGAGTCACAAACATGCCCAGTTGGTGCGTTTCATTTCATTTATGAATCATCTACGGGCTATGTATTTTGGGCTGAGCTAAATACTATTCTGCGGTTTAATGAAGCTTTAGTAGTATTGCATTCGGGTGCATTTGGGATATTATGTTTATTATAAGATGTAAGGTTGGTAGCTGGGATTTTTCTATCAGATGAAATGATGTGTTCCAGTTAGGCTCCCTCCACGGCAGCATTTATGATGCAGCTCCCGGTGGACCGCCAACGTCAATGCATTCCCTGTCACTGTTGATAATACCACACAATGCTCTCCCCCAATTATGGGCTACCACTGCTACTATGGCTTTTTCTATTTTTCATTTTCTCCCTCTCAACTGCCAGCGCGTATTAAAGTCAACAGGATGCTGTTTCGCTATAAGGTTTCTTTTTTTTTCAGAGAAACCCACTGTAGAGATCTACAAGCAAAGCAACATTCATCCCCCCATTCTCTTCTTCCTCCTGCCTCCAGACGCCCCCACACGTGTCTGCTTTCAGAAACAGAAGCTTGCTCTCGCTTTCATTTTATTCAGTTGTGGTTTTATTTAAATCTGCCCAGGGCTTTCACTTTGTTGAGGGATAACTAACCCTCGCCCTCCATGTCTAGTTTGCATCCTGAAGAGAAAGTTTGAGTCGTTTTACCAAAGTTGTCTTAATCGCTGTAGATGTGCAGAACTTTCTTATGAGGCGCCGCTGCACTTCTCATGCATCCTGGGGACCGTTGCAAATGGTTTATCGGTGGCGGCGATAACAAACATGGAGAAACTCTTTATGCAGAAAGTGACAATTATCACTCGATCACAGTGATTGCCTGATTGACAGGGGTCGCTGGAATGTGTGCGCAGGTGACAGCTTATCATGCTTATAGTGCACACATTAAAGAAAGGTGTTGATTTTGTTATTGTGCATTGATAAAGCAGTTTTTTTTGGTCACACTAATATTCATTTTTGTATTCACATGGCCATTTACACATACGTTTTTGTTTGATTTTTTCCTGACCATGATTAACATGGAAGAACAGTTTCTGCTGCTGCTTGTTGGCTTTGTTCATTCCAAACTTTGCATGTGAGTGAGTGTGTGTGTGTGTGTCTGTGTGTCTGTGTGTGTGTGTGTTTTGTTGCTAAATCCATTATGTGAACCGTTGTTTGACATGTTTTGACGGCAAACTTTCTGCACAGGAAATCACTGGTCTGGACACAAATTGATTAGCCTAAATGTTCATCAGAGTATACAAAGAGCAAAAGATATGTCATAGTTAGCCATTCAAATCAGCAGCGGCTCTCAGGCAAGAGTGGATCAGAAATGGCTCAGGGTCAGATACACGAGCCAGCTGGCTGGTGGTTGAGTTCTCGGGCAACCATTTATTTTGCTCTGTCCTTTAGAGGCTTTTAGCATAAAAGCAGTGTCACACAATGAGGTGCAGGATAATCCCAGTCTGGTTCACTGCCCAAGGGGTTAGTTTATAACTATATTTGGTCAATGAGAGTACCATGGAGCAAGGGAGGCCTGATGCCATGTAATAATGAAATAATAATGAAAACACACAAATTCTGTTTTTCTGCAGCTGGATTTAAATCTATTAATAAAACAAGCAAAGTCATAAATGTGGTCAAATGAGAAACCTATGACGCATGTATGCAGTCATGCACCTCAGGTTTCTGATTAGTTATTGTTGCACGATAAAACAAAGCCTATATCAAGGAGTGGCCCTAATGCAAAATGGTGGCGTTTTGCTTTTTAACCAGGTAAACCAGAGACTCAGATTCTTACTTACTGTAAAATAGCAGGAGGATCAAGGTGGGTGGGCTGTTTCCCAGATGCTGTTTTTCTTCCACCCAGAGAAGATTAACTAACCTTTTCTATACAGAGGCACCACAGAGCTGCTCAGGAATAGTGTGGTTGCCCATAGCAACAATATCAGTGCTTCCAAAGACAAACAGAGAAATACAATATTCCGTTGCAATGGGGGAAACAGAAAGTAGTGAGTGTTGAGATGTTCAATATCACAGCAGGATGCCACTAAATGGGGCAAAGCACATATTCGAGTCACCTCTGGCTGCGTGGTTTGGTTGTGTGGATGTTATGTGATCATTGATTGCTTCAAATAAATGTGGTTTCTTCCATGTGGAGACGTTTTCATCTCTGACGATAAATAAACACAATGTATAAAACTTCTCTTCAAGTCACAAAACAACAGATAGAGTATGTGTAAACACAAGGTCAGCTTCACATTGACAGTGGCATATAAATTGGAGACACAATGTAAATAAAAGTTCAGACAAAGACGGGAGAATCGCGCTGCCATACTGACCACGGCATCAGAGCCAAGGTGGTGGTTAGGGAAGTCAAGGAGAGGGCAGACGTTTTCTTGAAGGGGCACGTTTGTATCTTCAGCAGGATGGAGAGAGTCTGAGAGAGGGGCGGAGGAAGACGGCCTTTAATCAGAGAGGTTCCTCACTGTCTGTGCCACTGCTCCGCTCCCCTGCCTCCTCCCAGGAGATGGTCATCTCATCTCATCTGCTGCCTCTACACGGACATCCAAACAGAATTACATTAGTGCTCTATCTCTGCATAAATGTTTCGCTTTAATTCAAGAGCATAGAGGAAGTAATTCCACAGTGTCTTCACGGTGTATCTAGGGTCATATATTTCACTCCGTTGTTTAATTTCAATAATATTCATTTCAAGAATATCACTAATTATCACCGATGATTTGAAATATTCAGTTTTTAAATGTCTTCAAACCAGTCAGGCTGTCTCTATGTTTCTGCCGTGTCATACACTGGCAACCTGTCCAGGGTGTACCCCTCCTCTCACCCAATGTCAGCTGGGATTGGCTCCAGCTCCCCGCCACGACCCTCAGAAGGTTAAGCGGTATATAGCTAATGGATGGATGGACTGCCAGTAATGTAATTGTGACAGTGTGATTGTATGAAACGTGTGACATTGTGTGTATTCACGCAACAGGAAAACTGTGTAGAATGTCAAAAGATAAGATATTAGCTTGTTAGTAGATCCTGTACGAGGCTGGATTCATATGAAATCACACACACGACTGTCAAGTGTAAAGCGATGTTTCATTCATGATGGCATATGTTGACAAAATACAGAGTATTTGTCTCTGGACGTGGGGATAGTCAGCCAATGCATACTGGTCAAGTCATAACAACCAATAAGGGACATGATTCGTCATCTGGTAATCAGCACACAAAGTTTGCCGTCAAGTGGAAGTGGAAATCGTTGACATTCACGATGGCAGGCACACAGCGTGGTTTCATGTAGCCAAGCCTCATGCAGATTGTGTAAATTATTCACACTAACTTGAGTGTCTGTGTTGGAATGTGCTCTTCTCGGGCCTTGGCTTGTCTATAATGCAGAGCGTCTCCCTGAATTTTCACATTTCAGCCTTCATGACTCACCGAGGTGCTTCTCACAAACCTGCCTGTATTCAGAGGGATGAAAGGGAAAGTGAACCACTGTGATAAAGCCAGGATCACAATTGTCCATGCAACTTTTATGAAGGACTGATAAGTGATCTTATCCCATGTGTCAGACGACACAATAACACTCACATCGTGTTAAAGTTCAAGATGAACAGGTTGGATGACAGGTCACTGATGCTGTTCATCCAAATGAAGATATCACAATAGACGCACCAAACCAAGATACTGTTGAAACCTTCAAATTTAGAGTGTGCTGAATTTAGTTGCTGTAGCAAAGCCTCATTGCCACTGTGGAATATTGATGCTATTGTTATTTTTATGAGCTGTGAATCCTTTTATGCTTTTCCTTTTTGTTGTCATTGCCTTTTAAAGATTAGTTCTTGAATCCTACTGAATTATAAAATAAGCACCATCCGAAGAAATGTGCCAAATACCACAAAAGTCTAGATGCATTTTGTACTTTTAGGGCATTCTGTCCCGCGAGGTATTCCACAGGAACCTACACTTTGCTTTGCAGATTCTCGTTCTAATTGTCATCGCTCTGACTCTTGGATAACCTGTTCATGAATTGTGCAGCATGGCTTGCCCACGTGGCGCTCAATTACTTAGTCCGATGTGACTGCGCGGCCATCATTTATTAATGCTGGCTGAGGAGGATCGGTTTCAGTGTCCACCAGGGGAGTGAAACTTTGCAGCCTCTCTGTTAAGCTGGAGCGCTGCACCTGAATGGCACAATGTACCTGCCGCCTGCCGACAAAAGAAATCAAAGATCACAGTGTCTAAGGCTGTGCTGTTAATACAGAGACGTTGCGGCTGAGATGCAGAAAATGGATTTTGAGGAACTGTTTGTGAGCTCAGAAAAAAATGCTCAAGGCAAAGCACCTGGAACTGTAAGTACAAAACATATTGCTGTGTTGTGGACCTTTAGGGAATTGCCAAACATGGCAGAGCTTAAGGTGTTATCCTGCAAAAATATAGGATATAATCAAAAAAGCTACTGTTGATGACCTTTCTTCTTATTACATTTGATGACTAAACCCGTGATTGTGTTAACACGGCGTCAGGGTCAATCCCAGAATCTGAAATTAGAGGGTACAGCAGGACCCATCGATGAGGGGAACATGGCTCCAAAAGTGTCAGACAGCATCCAGTTGTGCCCACACCCATCATTTGAGCTGCAGGAGATGTGTTCTAAATATACACCATGGAGGCCTGCTCCCAGCTAATGTACTGTGGGTCAGATAAATCCATATCCATGTGGAAACACTAATATCCCCCCAAACGCGGCGCTGTACTGGGTTAGAAATCAAATCGCTTCCTGTCTGTCCAATTTAAAAATGTAGAGCACAAAAGAAAAAAAAGACAATTATCAGCTGTAGTACTTGTCCATCCGTGAATTATGATTTAATGCATTAAGGGGCACTTATAGTTAATTAGTTTATGTGATGTCAGAGCTGTGCTTTCATTCCAGTTGCATGATTTTGTTTTGCACTTTGGCTCTAAAGCATTGCGTAACCCTTCTCTTAGATCGAGTATATTGCGCGTTGATGAGCCGGCAATATTTTATTAATATCTCATGAAAAGGGAACGTGACAGACATGCTCACGGACACACCCACACCGAGAAAACACGCTCTCACACCGATACATGCACACTGCAGCTGCACACAATTTATTATCAGCAGTACAGTGACTGGGGAAACATTTAGAGGCAAAGAAAGAGGGGCTTTGAATAATGAATGCGAAGAGCCGTGTTACACGGCAGACAAGCCTTTGAAGTGACATAACTTACTGCCACGGCTTTCATAGCATCACCAGTGTGCCGACACAAAGACAGGGATAAAGGGGAGACAAGGTAGAGGGGCGCAGATGAAAAACAAGACTGATGAAAACATTTCCACCAATTGCACTTCTCCCTGAATACCTGGCAACTTGTGGCACAGGACGTGGTTGTGGTTTGTCGGCAAAATCTGAAAATCAGCTGAGGATTGAGATTTTCCACAGGCTCTTAACAATGGAATTGTTAACGTTCCTGGTGTTTGGCCGGTTGTGTTTCCCTGATAAACTTTATCGACTCATCTTGGCATTGAGCAAATCAAAGGGCTTCTTTATAAAGAGAATTCCTCCGGGCTTCTTTTATAAATAATATGCGGACATCTAGAAATGAAACCAATTTCATGCCTCTCAAAGCACAAGAGTGAGGCATGTGTGTCTGGCTTACGTAATTAATTTGATTTGTATCCACTGAGCTAACTGCGGCTATGGGGCATTGTTCATCACGCAGGAATCAGGCATTCTCTTATCACTTGGGTTCAATCCCTTCACGAGAGCCTGTGACTCATTTATTTCTATTACCTCTAAAATGAATATTATTTTGAACTCCCTTTGCAGTTGGATTAACTAATGTTCTCTTGGAGCTCGATAATGCAGGGGTCATTATGCAAGCAGTTTTGAATCAAACCGCGAATGACGAAATAAAGTTGAGCTCTTCTTCTCTCCCCTTTTCCTCCTGTGCAGCAACAGGACCAGATCCTCAGGCTGGCCGCCCCCTTCAGGGACCTGGAGTTCTTCACAGGGACCCCCCAATGGATGGGACATGGGCGCCAATAGAGAGGGGCGTGACTGCTACATCAAGTGAGTGCCCTGTGTTTAAAGAGACCAAGGGGGGGTCTCGCTCTGTCCCCAGATGTTTAAGACGCTTTGCCAACCCCGTGATTATTCCAGCCACGTCACTGCCTCCACACTGTCTCCATCTGAGCATTCAGAATACTGATTCTCTGTTCTCTCTCCACTGCTGCGCACACTCTGCCCCTGCCTACTTTCTCTCTCTCTCTCTCTCTCTCTCTCTCTCCCTCATACTCTCACACACACACACAATACTCCTCATGCAGTCTATACCAAATGCAGAAGAAGAGCTTTTGAGTGTATGTGCGTGTCTGCTGCCGAAAGAAGCAATCCACCTGAGCAGGGACTTGTTTTGATCTGGGAGGCGGCTGGTTCCACAGAGGATGCTGGCTCGGTGTTATCAGTGTCATTGAGCCTTGGTAATTGGCACTTCTGGATATTTGCACTGGCAGGTAAAAGGGAAAACTCTTTGCTGGTTCTTGATGTGTTTGTGCGCACATGTCCTGATGTAACAAGTGAGTGTTTGCCCGTTTCATCTGTTGTGTTGATTCAGCCGGGCTTACCTTGGATGTGCAATATGTATCCAAACTAGATCTGAAATAATAGTGCTGCCTTTATCAAACACTGTGCATGCTAGATTCCATCTTGCACATTTGATCTCCTCTCATGTGTCCACTTCTTCTCACTGATATATCCATTATGATAGAATCTAACATGTACCACTGCACGGCCGTGTTTTCTTCAAAGATGCATGTTGAAAATGTGACACAAATCTGTCAATCTGCGGGATATACGGAATCGAAGGTGAGCACATTTCACACATGGGTTACAACATGAGAGTCGTGATGTCAGAGGAGTTATATAAGAAGTGAGGAGCGGTGGAAGCGCTGGATGCACACTGTGTCTGCATGAGGCAGGCAGATCATGGAGGATGTTTGGGCTCCAGATTTAGCTCTACAATTTTGAGAAAGGCTCATGAATAATCAAACGTCGGTTCCCGTGACTGTCAGGGACCGTCTGAATCTCCAAAGTGTCCCGGGTGTTGACAGCAAATTGTTGTGTTTCTCAATGAAACACATGTCTAGTCATCGTGACAGGAGAACATGAATAAAGCAACAGTAGGCATTTAAAATTAACATTGTGAGACAGAACATTTAAAGGACCAGTGTGTAGGATTTAAGTCAGACATTGGATGTATACAAATCAGAATTTTGTCTTCATTTCTATATATTCACCTAAATCCAAAAGGCATTAGGGTTTTGTTACCTTAGAATGAGCCAGAGGGAGCCCACTAACCAGTCAATAAATATCCCTGAATGGACAAATCAAACACCTACTCCAGAGAGGGCATTTGTTTGCCTGAAGGCTGCCACTGATTCCCCCTATACACTCTTGGTGAGGGAAGGTCAATCAGTTGGTTACAATCTGCTCCCTGAACACTAGATGTCACAAAATCTAACACCCTGGTCCTTTATCATATGATTGATCGCATGTCACGTAGCGTTCTCCTCCCATTGGGCCTTGTGCTGTTTTTCAAATTCTCTTTTGCTAAAGGAAACACATCAAACTCTGTGCTAGCACACTACATGTTGAAAAATGGCAAGTTTTTATTGGCCATTAACATATAACCGACACAAGTCCCCCTGCCCCCCATATAGCATTGGCCAGGATGGCTGTGATTGGTGATATAGCGTAGTGGAGATTGGTTATGAGAAACTATGGAGCGCTATAACAGTATACTACAGGAGTGTTTAACCGAATGGATCGATAATATCTGAAAAATCCCAGGTGTAACACAGATGTAGTGTTAAATCAACTCATTGTGAAGACATGTGCATTAGTGCAGTTTGTTTTCACAGGACATTGAGCCGTAAAGGGAACAATGGTTCCATCATTACTTAAATTCACTTCAATGAAAGCTAGATTTGCATTTAGGTAAATTTATATTCATATGGAGTAATACAGCAAATATATGCCAATAAGAACTGACCTCATGTTTCAGCAAAAGGAGAAAGAAGAATACAACCCCCTCAGCATGAATGCTAAAGAGTTTTTTTTACTGGTATGTTTGCGTTTTGATCCAACAAGTACGTCCACACTGACAAGAGCATTTGCCCTCTCCCGCCCACTCATCTTTCTTATGTTCCCAGAAAATCACCACCAGCCATATATGAAATAATTTCATTACATAATTAAGAACTCACTTGGGCAGCATGTGAGGTTTAGCTTTCAGCAAACGCAGATAGTTACTGACTGACGTGCTTTATGCTTGTGGCTAACTGGAGCATAACATGCTGCACAGTGCATACACAACCCCACACCAGCTTTTGCATAATATTCTGTGTCTCTTCAACTTCCTGAACTGCCTGCACACCGAATAATGCCGACAAGCTTTGACCCTCATCTGATTTATTCATGGGCCGAATTCAGACGGTTGATGTAAGAAGTGCAACAGTACATTTAGCAGTCCATCCCCAGTATGTAATAAACACTACAAAGTATCCCTTGAGGAGAGTAAGCTGATATTATTTTCAGAAATCAACCCACTCCAATTTAAAGAAAACAGGGATGGAAATTTGTCCAGTATTTATTTTTACTGCTCATTTTTTAAAACTGTATAACACAATGTGGCTCGTCATTTCTGTATACAGCCTTGAGGAGCTACCCTAGCAGCTAATGGGTGTTATTAGACGCCATTAGATGCATGGCTCTCTGCATAATGGGAGTGTTGCCATGTTTAGCAGGTGGCCATGCAGGGTAGGAGACAGCACTCTTCCTGCATGCACAGGCCCATATGGTTGTGATTTGTGCACAATCTGTTTTGTTTGTTTTTTAAGAGACAAAACTGACACACAAATCCAAACTACATGTGACCCTCAGAGATTTCAGGAGTTGACAGTTTGTAGTATTATGTGTGAAAAGTGTTTTGAACCAAAATGAAACAGATTCCATGTTTTATTTTTGAGGTGAGGAAGATAATCACTGAAAATAGAACAAAGATTTTTTTAAGAAGTAAGGGAAGAAAATAAAAGATAAGAGATGTTTGATTCTTATGTATGGATGCTTCAGTGCATAAATAATTGTTTATCTCAGTTGTTTATCATGAGCAGTTTAAGTGATACATGTGTAAAATAGTCTGGTCGATTCTTCAACCAAAATCAACAATATCTGGCAAATTAGTCAGTGCAACAATTGAAAAACATTATATTTTGGCTTCCTGTTTGCACTGTCCCATGCTGATTATCTTGAGAACATGTTGCACAGACATCCAGCCCCTTTCTGTTTATTCTAAGCCTCGCCACCGGATTCTTTTTCACTGGATTTGGTTGAAATGTGTAACATCCACCTTCTACAATTGCAATTGGCAGAAACATGGGGTCACATATCTTACAGGCCAAACCTTCCATCCTGTGTCAGGAGGGATTATATCTGCATTATTGTTTCCTATAGGTACAAGTTAATGGTATCAGGCATTCAGAAGGGTTTGGAACTCTGAACTTATAAACAGTGGAGTCCACAAGTCTGAGACAAGAAGAGAAATGGTGAAATTCAGCTCCAAGGGGTCAAACTTCAAAAGAGTAATGACACTACAGTGAATGAAAGTTTGTTATGAAAGGTAGAATATGAAACCTGCAGATTTAATGACAAAAACATCAATACTTAATGACACATATTTACATTTAGGGGGACTGGAGTTTTGCGTGGTCAAACTAAGTCTCCTCAGGAAAGTAAAGTCATTTACACCAGTACACTCATTTCCTTAAATTTCCTGTAAATTGATGGAATGAGGTTTTTCTTTTCGGAAACCCTTGTTTAAATCTGGTACAGGAAGATTAATGCAGCTCATTATTTTTAGGTCACTTCCTTCTTTTTATGGTCCTTTCACTTTGCACATTATTAGTGCTCCGTCTGTCCATACACTGTGACTATTACAGAATTATTGAACCGATGGCTTGAAAAACTGCCACTCTTATTCTGTTAGGTGACTTCTTCTCATATCTTTCCACAGTTGAATTTCTGTTTTGATGACACAGTAAGTTATTGGGGTAAATGTCCTACAGTTGTTGCAGAGTAGAGTTTGTGACTGAGAAACATCTGAGAGAATCTCCCTGTAAGATTAATGAGTTTTGCCTTTGGCTGCCTGGTAGCCATTTTAAAGGCTGTGTTTACTGACGACAACATTTCATATTTGCAGAGGAAGAGATAATGCTTGACTGCATCCCATAAGGATATTTTTGGTTTTCAACAAGAGACTACTTTGAATTCGTTTTTATTAATATACATATCAAGCAAAAACAGCCTCACTACACTACAGGAAAGAGAGAAGATGTGTAGTAAGACCTGGAGCTATGACATTTTAAATTGAAAACAGGATATAATCTTTATTGTGAATCGTCATAGCCACTGCATAATACTCATGAAGTAAGACATTACATTAGGCTGTTGTCTATCATTTTAATTGAATCGGTAGCACATTACTTTTGCATCATTTCTTTTATTATCATTGAAAATAAATAATACAAGAATGGTTGCCCCTGCCAGCCTCCGTATGCCGATTCAGAATTTGCACAGGATTTAATTTACAACACTAATAATATTCTTTACTGTACACAAGGGAGCTTTCTTTATAATTGTTTTGTGAGTAAGCTTGTGTATGTGCATGGCTGCATTTTTGTTTTCCTTGACAAAGAGCACTGTGGGATTTATGTAAAATAATAGCTTAGTCCTAAGACATCTTGTCTTGTCTTTTATTCTTTTAGGTAAACTCAAATGGGCATTTCTAGTTCACTGCTGCATCCTAAAGACAGATCACAGTTCATGTTTGGTTTTTTTTGCGCTGGAGAAGAATTGCTGAATCCCCCAAAATACCAGTTGACAGTCACTTCCCTTTGAACATCTTGTCGTGCTCTTTGTTGCTTTTTTACTTCTCTTATGTTATTGGTAGTGCGATTGACAGATCTCACTGTGTCTTTGTGCCATGAAAGATTAATTGTAAGTATTTAGCGGTGAATAGCACATGTGTCAAGAATAACTGTGAATTACACAGTCTGCCCACAGCTTTAATTAACCAACATTGTTGGCACCATACAGAGATGCTGCTGCTGCTGCTGCTGCTGCTGCTGCAGCCAGGGAGAAAAGGAGGAAGGAGCACTGTTAAAACTCTGATTACAGAGAATGTGGAAGCCACTTACAGTTTGTGCTCATATTTTTAACTTGAGACGAAGAAAAATCTGCTGATCAGAGGAACCGAAGTCTAAAGGTTAAAACTGTGGAATTTTAATTTGAAGCCAGCGGATGATCTCTGAGACCGAAAAATTCTAACTCACGAAGTTGGGAAATTTCATCTGCATGATTCTCCTAATTAAAAACGCTGTATCTTCATTAGTGTGGCATGTGCAATGTGTAACACATTACAGTGTGAGTACTACACAGTACACTGAGCGCCTCTCAGTGAAGCTCACAGTGGTTATAAACAGCGTGAGAAAACAAACATTGGAGCTTGATTGCTGTCGCCCACATGATCTATTCTTGCAGCACTGCAGTACCTCATTTTAGTCTCTGGCCTCCTGTCTTTACACGTTTTCAGGATTTAATCAAAAGAAAATGTTTTCAATTTCTGTATTAATCTGCCTACTGTTATTTTCACATAAACTGATAAATCAATCATGTTTTTTTAGAATTGGTGAACTAATCATCAACACCTTACTTGATGTAAATATGATTTTGTATTTATATTTACAATATATTATATTCCTTATATAAAACACAAAGGAAAGGTGATTCAAAAATCAACCAATCGGCTACCTGAAGGGTATTCCAGTTTAATATATAACATTATACATTTATGCTTCTCCTGAAACACTGTCAACAATTCAATAGATAATATAACTTTATCTGTATGGCACTTATCTTACAAAGTGCTTCACAAAATCCATCTAAAAAAAATGAGTGGACTGAAATAAATGGTATTCGATTCAGCTCAATTTTAAGAGCCAAATCATAACATATTAGGGTTGAGACCTTAACATTTATGGAGAAACCAAACAGTTGCCCGCAATGAGCAAGTACTATTATTTACTGCTACTCCACACAAATAACTTAAGTACTTTTCAATAAAACTGATGCAAGAAAACATGATGGTAAAATAACAGCATAATTTTTATCATTCCCACAGCCACGTCTCCCACAGCAGCTCCCTGGAGGAGATTCGTCTGGACGGAGACAAGTTTGTGCCACCAGCTCCCCGGAAGGTGGAGATGAGACGGGACCCAGTGCTGGGCTTTGGTTTTGTGGCCGGCAGTGAGAAACCTGTGGTGGTTCGCTCAGTCACACCAGGTAAAGTAAACCAGCCCCATACAAGGAGCTCTAATATACAGCAGCGGTGACTCAGTAGATCCCTGGACTTTATCAGCGTATTCCCCAAAGAGGGTTGAAACCTTCCTAAAAACGTTGCTAGAAAGGAAAAGGGAAACGAGGAAACCCACACCGGCTGTAGTTTACTTTGATGATTCATTGGTTTAAACAGCACGGAATGATTAAGCTTTAATTCGAGCCTTGAGCGACGAGACAGGAAACCATGAGTTCAAGAGAAATGGTATGACTGTGCAAGGTACGTGGCACTTAATTCTTGTTTGGTGTGCGTTGGCAGGGGGTCCATCGGAAGGCAAGCTGATCCCAGGGGACGAGATCATCATGATTAACGATGAGCCGGTCAGTTCCGCGCCCAGAGAGAGGGTTATCGACCTTGTCAGGTATGACGACCCACTAAGGTGAGGTGCCATTTGTCTGCTGTTAGAGCTGTTGTTGGTAACTCTATAGCTGTGTCCCAATTCAGGGGCCCCCGTTCTTTTGGAGGACATGTGGCCCACGAAGAAGGCGGCCTTCGTGGGCTGCGTGGACCGCCAAGGCAGAACCGAAATAAGAGTATGGTCTATGGAGGATTTTCTTGATCGGCTTCACCAGCTTGTGCCGCCCTCGCCACGGTCACCTAGCAACAAGAGCTGCAGTGCGAAACTACAAGAACGTTTTAATACCCCTTGGTTTTTGTATTTTGTGTATCGTTAGTTTTTGAGATGAGTGAAGCCGTATACTTAGGGATCCACACATTTCAAGGCTTCATTGCTCAGGCACGAGGGGATGCAGTTCTGGGCTGTTGTGACACAATTGGCCCCTTAAATCCAGCCTCCACAGGATTCAGCCCCTGAACTTGGACACAGCTTATATTCTCGCTTTTTTAGAAGTTTCTCAACTTTTATTGTCTTACATCATTTAATCAGAATAGATTTATTGTCCGTTTTGACAAAAAAAATGACCCTTTAATGTCAAAGTAAAAACAGGTCTCTACAAAAATGATCTAAATATTTACAAATACAAAATACTTTCCCTAAATACTGGAGCAGCAAGTTGGTTAATCTTTAATGGAGGCTACATATTTGTGACCAAGGGCTTACAGTTGGTTGTAGTATAAATACAAGTTTTGGCAATTTAGTATAGTGTCAAAACTATTAGCATGGTGCCTTCATTCTACCTCACTGTTCTGTACAAAAGGTAGAACATGTCGTGGGGGGGGTGTTTCCTGTTCCAGCCTATTGCCGGCAGCAGAGGGAGTCACTGCTGCATAAATATAATATATTTTCTCACAGTTTAAGGACATGTTGTTCTGTTCTCTATCTATCCAGATTAGGAAAAAAAAACACAACTAGTTTTTATTTGTATTTATCAAGCTTCATTAAACCAAATATTTCAACTGAATAAATATGTCACTTTATTGCAGCCACCTGCTCAAATGACGGCAGTTTAGCTGCACGCTGGTGCTGATGTTTTCTCATGCGTCTCATTAGATTAATGTCACTGAAACAGCTGAGTGGCTGGCTCTGAGCGTTTTGGTCCTCGTGCGCACTGTGCACCCGGGTGTAAACTGCAGATGGCAACAGGTAGCAGTGCTCACGTGGACACTCCCTGGCAGCTCCTGTGGCCTTGACTGAGCTCTGTCTCTGCAGTGAAGCTCTGCACTAGGCGGCCCGGAGCGTCACCAGGACACAGCGTTCCTCCTCCCCCATGATGTCTCAGCATCCATAACTGAGCCCAGGGCAACTTCAACATTTCTTAATTTGATTTACCTTAACCACAGCATTATTATTTTATTGCTTTCAAACCATCATAAATAATTAACCCTACATTTATGTGTTTATTCATTTCTGCAGGAGCTGCAAGGAGTCCATATTGTTGACCGTTGTTCAGCCGTACCCAGTAAGTTTCCCCATCCTCTCTGAATCAAATGGAGTACATTACATTAGGCTGTTTGGTGTGATTATCTGTTTTTCGGTGACAGTATCAAAAGCAAATCTTTAACCGTGCCATATGTTTGTGCTGGCACTGTATCAGTAATGCCGCAGCTGCGTGTCAGACCCAGGCAAACTCGAAGGGAATCCAAATCCACTGCAGTCTTTATCAGGTCCGATCCTCGCAAAACCTCTGATAAACCTGACACATCCACATTTACTAGAGTCAGGGAGCACCAGATGGTGGTGAGCGAACTGCACCAGGAGCATATAATCGGCCTTTGTTTACCGTCACGTAATAAGTCAGTGGAAATTGAATTATGCTTGAATTCCCTCCAAAAATAGACCAAGGCGTGAGTGTGTGCTCGCAGAAAACAACACTGGCAGGGAACCAGAGAGACAGTAATTATAATATTTTATATCATGCAACATTTCCTAACAATAAAAAAAATCTAATCTTATTAAATTGATTCCCCTGACATTTCATATAAGCACGTCCTATATGTCAGTATAGACTCTCATCATGGTGAGTCTCTTTATAAGCAGCTAAAGAGAAACAGGAAAAAAAAGAGTGTAATATTCCATAATACCCAGAGGACCAAGGAGGAATTATAATCCATCATGTAATAATTACCATTCACCAGGTGTTTTTCTGCCAGCTCAATGAAATGGCCGCAGTGAGGGCGTTCTCTCTCACATGCCGACACACAGTGCCACTCCAATTACATCAGTGCAGAGTGGAGAAAAGGGCCGTCGTCATGTTTCAAGAGGGAAATGTCCTTGACTTTGTGTGTGGCGATGAAACAAACACATGACTCATCTCTGAAAGGGCGGATTGTCCTTTACATCTCTGTTTCCTCTTTTTTCTCTTTTTCTGCTTTCCCTCCAAAAGTCACCGAAATCGGCATTCATCAGCGCAGCCAAGAAGGCCAAGTTAAAGACTAATCCTGTTAAAGTGCGCTTCGCTGAAGAGGTCATCATCAATGGCCAGGTCCCGGTAAGTCACGTTGGAAACAGATTCATACTGTACATATCAAGGTTCTGCACAAGACATGACAACAGCAGTAAGTCAACTCTTTTAGCACAGAACAAGTCAAAATAGTTTTGTATATATATTCAATATCTAAGATAAAACAATGAAGAAAAAAGGCGCTTGTTCCTCATTTCCATTTTCATCAACCAGCGCATGAAGGTACTGTTGAGATAAAAAAAAAGGGGGAACCTTCGACAGAGAGCTTCCCCAATTTTTGGATGTATCACAAATAGATTCGATTTGTGAGAAGTTGTTTTCTCAGAACATTTAGAGAATTGGTTTAAAGTTAGCTATGTTGCAGACGGTTGGCTTAGCACAAAAGAGGGAACCAGTAAGCTAGCTGGCTCTGTCCAAATATACACAAAATATAGTATTTACTAATCATATAATATGTAATTCATATTTACAGTTTGGTCATGATTGTGAAACACAGCACATTATTTAATGAGCCTTAGAGGTGGATTGTGTTGGTATTGGAGCTAACTGTTTCCCCCTGTTCCTGGTCTTATAAACTGAGCTAGTCGTCTTGAACCTTACATATAGTAATCTAGTATATATAGTTTCCCTAATTAATTAATTTAATAATCAATCGCTATATTTGAATGTGCAATCACTTCTTTGCAAATCTTGTTATTGCAGATATTTTCCACTCCTGATGTATATTATCTGCTGTATGTAAACAACCTTAGGCAAGAAAGTGATTTGTTGATCGAATTATTCACATTTCATCCTCAGGAAACGGTGAAGGACAACTCCCTTCTTTTTATGCCAAATGTTCTGAAGGTGTACCTGGAGAATGGGCAGACTAAATCATTTAGATTTGACAGCAACACCTCCATTAAGGTAGGTGCTCGAGGGGACCCTGCTTAGCGGTGAAATGCTGCTGCACAATCGGAAGTGATGTTCAGTTTAAATGTTGAATGTTATTCACAGCTGCTCTGTGCATTATAAAGTTTAAACTCCTCTCTTCGCTGTGGCCTTCAGAACCAAACAGAATGCACCTTAATCACAGTAAACTGGAGCAGGGAGCTTTCACGTGGTTATTTGCATTCCCCTCTTTTCTCCACTGCAGTTTATAATCAAATTGAATGTTCAAGGAGGTTCTTGTTGCTGTGTGTGTTCAGTCATAACAATTACTCACGACTATGGCTGTTAGCTGAGCAGGCTGAATGGCTCTCATGTTGTATTAACAATGACTTCATCCATGTGAAAGGACGTCATCTTGACCCTGCAAGAAAAGCTATCCATAAAGAGCATTGAGCACTTCTCTCTGATGCTGGAGCACAGAGCTGATGGATCTGCCAGCAAACTCATGCTCCTGCATGAGCAGGAGATGCTAATTCAGGTGAGACTCTATCGTATAATCAAGTATTTTTCTAATGCTACTGGGTATTGCACAGTGATGCTGTGGTTAGCACTGCAGCCTCACATCAAGAGGGTTCTGGGTTTATACCTGATGACTGGGGCCTGTAAGTGTGGAGTTTGCATGTTGTCCCCATGTCTGTGTGGGTTCTCTCTGGCTTCCTCCAACGGACTGTGGCATGTAGAGTGGTGTTAGTTTAATTGGAGATTTTGTGTGAATGTGAATAGTTGTTTGTCTCTAAATGTTGGCCCTTCAATTCGCTGGCAATCTGTCCAGGGTGTATCCTGCCTCCCGCACTGGGATTGGCTCCAGCTCCCTGCGACCTTCACAGGATAAGTGCTATGGATGGATGGATGGATGGATGGATGGATGGATGGATGGATGGATGGATGGATGGATGGATGGATGGATGGATGGATGGATGGATGGATGGATGGATGGATGGATGGATGGATGGATTCCAATTGTCCTGTACTTTACAGTTCAGTATATGAACGAAGTCGAATAGACTTTTTTGGCATGCTTTTGACAAACTATCATTTACATTCTTGCCAAGATTTCATTAATTTCCTTTTAATTGTCTGTTGATTAAATAGATTAGGGAACAATATATTATCTTAACTTGTAGCATAGCATAGGTGCAAAAGCTCCAGGGCAAACAATGCTAACAGCCAAGAAAACAATTTGGGCTTTGAATGGATTAAAGCAAACAAGCTATAAATTCAGTGTTTTCTTGGTGAATAAATTAATAAAAGGTTTAAGGGCTGGTTTTAATAGACTCTTATCTACACTCCAGCAATACTAATGAACTTGCTGCTGGGCATGATTCCAGTAGATTCACCTGCCATACCCACGCACCCAAGCTAAATGTTACAGGCATTTAAAGCACAGAGAATGATAGAAAGAGACAAAGTTCTCCCAATTAGAAACTATTTGAAACTTTAATGGCACTAGAATGTAACTTCTGGTTCCAGTTTCATATTTACATAACATTTAATCCAATGTCCCTGTTTTGGGGCTTTTTACTAAGCTCCTCAATAAAGTTGATAAGTCTTTATTCTAAAGGTCCTTAGGGTTCACTTCAAGCCTGTTCATCTGAATAATTGTAATAATATAAATTCTAATAAGGAAATGGAAAGATAAGTAGGAACTTGTGAATAAACATTTCACGGACACACACTCCATGTCTAATAACACCCCCCTTATCTCCGACTCGTACTCCAGGTGACACAGAGGCCAGGGTCCCACAAGATGAAGTGTTTTTTTCGAATCACATTTGTCCCAAAGGATCCTCTGGAGCTGCTGAGGAGAGACGCGGTCGCATTCGAGTACCTCTACGTTCAGGTGAATATTAAGTCAATTGCCTCATTTAACACATGGTTGTTGTCTGTGTGGTGTTGTTTTGTATGTAACCTCTGCCTGCTCTCTCTCTCTCTCTGTCTCTCTCTGTCTATTTCTCGCTCCTCTAGAGCTGTAATGATGTGGTATTGGAGAGATTTGGGTCAGAGCTGAAATACGACACTGCCCTCCGTCTGGCTGCCCTGCAAATGTACATTCTAACCATCAATACCAAGCAGTCCCAGAAAGTTTCCCTGAAGTACATAGAGTAAGTGGATTGAGTTTCACACTTCAAGTTCATTGGACTCAGTCTTATGTCTCCTATCTACAGAGATATTTTGTTTCTAACAACTTTTTCCTGCTGTGGGAGAAAGTACTCATCCAGAATACTGTTATTCAATATCAGCATAATGCTTTTGATGGTATTGTTCTGCTGCAATGCCAAAAGGTACATCCCTGCCGGCTGGTTAATAATTCTGGTTGTAGCCTGCCAGTTGATCAATAGACCACCTGTAGGAGAACAGAATCAATCGCTAGTCAAAATGATGACTTGACTGTTTTTCAATGCAAACCTTATTTAATATTTTATGGATTGTGCGTCTGCAGAAAGGAGTGGGGTTTGGCGTTGTTCCTGCCTCCTGCGGTGCTGTCTAGCATGAAAGAGAAGAACATCAAAAAAGCGCTCACTCACATCCTCAAAACCAACCAGAACCTGGTGCCGCCTGGCAAAAAGGTAAAGTCTCTATATGTACCTCACACGATCCATCCATCACCCTGTTTGCTCTGCACCACATCTGAACGGGCTCTTGACCACCACCTAGTGGAGGATGGCATTTCAGAAATACTGGTCCTGCGTGGTGGCTTGAACAAATAACATCAACTCATTTGGATGTTTCTGCTGTGAATGGCTGTTTGGAATGATTTCATCTTGTATCTTTTCATACGCCTTTCCTTTTTTTTTCAGCTGACTGCCTTGCAGGCAAAGGTCCATTATCTGAAGTATCTCAGTGACTTGAGGCTGTATGGAGGACGTGTGTTTAAATCAACACTAATTGTGAGTCAAACCATCTTGCGGTCTGCAGCGTGTGTGTGAAACAAAAAAAAACTTGTCAGGTCACTGCTATTCATTTTCATGCAGAAAGGGATGTGTGCACTGACCTTCTCTCGCTGTTTCTTTTTACAGCAAGGCGAGAAGCACACAGAAGTGACACTGCTGGTGGGGCCCAAGTATGGTATCAGCCATGTGATTAACACCAAAACAAACTTGGTGGCACTTCTGGCGGATTTCAGTCACGTGAATCGCATTGAGATGTATACGGAGGATGACCGCAGGGTTAGAGTGGAACTACATGTCATGGACGTAAAGGTTAACAAACCTTATTCCCCTCGACCTTTTAGAACATTTTCTATGGATTTTGCACAAACAATACTAAGTCTGTTCAGTAGACATTATCAACTCTTTCAACTCACTCTCCCATTATTTTTGCACTCATTTCCCTCTGCTTATCTGCCTTTTCCACAGCCCATCACTCTCGTAATGGAGGCAGTTGATGCAATGAATCTGGCTTGTTTGACTGCTGGCTACTACAGATTGCTGGTGGACTCCCGACGCTCAATCTTTAACATGGCCAAGAACACGGACAGCGTGGAAACAAGTATGACTGCAGCGATCGCAAGATGACTCATCAGAGCCATGTGGTTTTTAAATAGACCTGTGTCATTTTTTGCTTCCTCTTTGCAGGCCATGCAGCGAGAGTAAAGCAGAACTATCAGGCCATCGAGTGCACCTACAGCACACCCCACAAAGCCTATGAGGACAGAAATAACCAGAGGTGCAGCCAGGATTATTCTGACCAAGAGTGCGAGTACCTTGACCATGGGAGATGTGAAATGCAACCAGTCTACATCACAGAGATACACCAGGCCCAGCACTCGATGCACATGGCAGAGAGAGCGGAGTGCTGCAGAATCCCGTGCTCCCAAACGTACCTCAACATCCCCAGGCCCAAATCCCAAGACTCTTCCAGGAGCGCAAAGGTCTCCTTCATATTTGGAGATCCTCCCTTAGACAGTGTAAACCCCCAAAACCTGGGCTACCAGAGACTGATGGATGAGGGCCCAGAGATGCTGGACAATCACAGCCACATGTACAGGCGTCTCGAGGAGGACTATAGGATGATGGATGCCATAGAAGATGGGGATGGGTATCAGTACACCACCAAAATCTTCAGTCCCACTGAGTGCATCGAGGAGCCGCTGCTGCACGACATCTGCTACGCGGAGACAACAGACGATGCAGAGGATGAGGACGAGATCAGCTGTGAGGAGGACATGTTGATGAGCGACATAGACAAGCCTATGTTACTGTCACTCTCGGGGTCCAGCGATGACATCATTGACTTGACCTCCCTCCCTCCCCCACCCGAGGGCAATGACGAGGAGAACAATGACGTGCTGCTACACTCTCTTAACCTGGCCATCGCTGCTCCTCCTCCCGGCTTCAGGGACAGCTCCGATGAGGAGGAGCAGCAGGGAGCCGGGACTCACGGCCAGGGCGGCCGAAATGACATCCCAGTGTCCCTCATAGATTCGATGCCCACCCATGGAGCCGAGGGCCCCGGACAGCCTCTGGACAGTGCGGTGGTGTCCACCTTACAGGCCCTCGAAGCCCTCTCTGCATCCGAGGACCCGAGTCCAGCACAGTCAGAGAGTAGCACAGGTTCTTCTTTCACTATTGTAACGTTCATTCATTAACACCACGCATGTTCCAGCCATTCACTTTTGATTTTGTCGTTGTTACGTTTTTTTCAATAAAGCCCATTTTGTTCGATGTTTCCATTTGTGTTTGTATTATTTCATTAATTGTGATCATGCAGACAGCTGTTTTCATTACAGTATCATTCATTTTTGTTGAAATTTGTCGTTTTGTGAAACCTTTTTGTTTGTTTTCTCAAAGGCAGATGCACAGGGTCAGATGTTTGTTGCTAATGTAGAAAAATCATTTTGAATAGCCTTCTTTGGTTTGCTAGTACTGTATAATTTTTCTTAAAATGTTTCTATTGGAATTTCAAGTAGAATGTGATTAAGAAGTGAACCACAGGCCTCTTTATTTTTTCCATTGTTATCTTAAAGGAACACATTTACTCTTGTTCTCACTACATGCTAATTCACAGTGTCATTACCATCTCTCCATAGTCTGTGATATTTTCCATTTGCCTCAAAGGGGGTTGTTAATGCTGTTTTTGTCTTTCTGTGGCACGCAGGTGTTGAAATATCACGAGCATTTAGTCCCGATTCCTCAGATTCTGGCAACGAGACCAACTCCTCCGAGATGACAGAAAGCTCCGAGCTGGCCAGCGCTCAGAGGCACACGGAGAGCCACCTGAGGATGCATCACGCCACCACAGAAGGCTACCGCGCCATGAGTGAGGAGAAGGTGGAAGCGACTGCTCAGAGCGATGGCAGGACAGGATCGGTGCAGTACAATCCCCAGGAGCATCAGGAGGACGAGGCAAAGTCTTCTGCCGTTGCCTCCTCCCAGATATTTCACTCAGATGGTGGGGAGATGGAGCCAGAGACAATGGAGATCAAATCTGTTAGTGAATACTTCACTAAGTTGCACATGGGCTCAGTAATGAGCAGCCAGAGGGGAAAACAGAGGGAGGCAGAAGGCAGGGTCGAAGGTGATGCCTGTGAATCATCTGATAGGGTGCACTCAGCCAAAGAGGAGCCCACTCATCTTGTTGGGAAGTATAACGCTTTCACTGTGAGAGATTCCTATTACATGAATCAACTTGATCTGGGGAGAACACACTTTAAAGACAGGCATCAAATGTCTCCAGAATGTGTGAGTGACTCGCAGGCTTCCCTCGTAGACAGGTTGACAGTAAAGGGAGAGAAACAGGACTCGGAGGAAAAAAGCCCAAAGATAAATACCCATCTCCGCTCCCCATCCAGAGGCCCCGTCTCTGTAGAGGGAAGCGCCACCTCACAGGAGATAGAGCAGCAGAAATTTAAGATTCCAGCCTCAGAGCAAGACGCCGTGCGGTTATATGAATACCACATGAGCAAGCGTATGTCGTCGCTACAGAGCGAGGGCGTCCATTCCCTCCAAAGCTCACAGTGTTCCTCTATAGATGCCGGTTGCAGCACAGGCAGCAGCAGCTGTGCCACGCCGATGGATTCTCCCCTTTGTGCCACAGACAATATGCACGTCCTGTCAGAGTCATCGCTCAAGGGGCTGAGTTATGTAACCGCTGAGGAGAAAGCTCACGGGCCTCCAGGCCAGGGGAAGGCGGGTCATCCCATGGACCCAACCATGCTGAGGAAGATCCATGCAGCGACCAGTGCCGAGCCTGGATTCACGATTCCACGGGATGGAAGTCACAGGTTGCCGAAGATTAAAGAAACCACAGGTAAAACTATACAGGAGGGTGCTCTTTGTTTTTTTTTAATCGGTGGTAGTGCATTAGAGCAACAAAGGGACATTTAAGAAAGTTGGTCATTGCAGGCAAATAAGGGCAGGTGCAAATCTCAAGGGATTAAGTTGTAAAACGTTAAAATAATTTGTTTTCCCTTATGTCTAGTAGCAGGTAGCCATAGGGATAGTTTATAGGATATTGGTCCAGATTTCGGGATTATTTCCCCTGAGAATTTCTACCTCGACCTCGATAAATAGAAGTGAGTGGAATTATTACCAAACTTCACTGTAAGCTGTTTTCATTGGAGTCATTTTACTGAGAGAATAGTCCATATGTGCAAAATGTGTTTTCTGTGGAATATTTGCAGAAAAACTGAATTAAATGAGAAGACTGAAACCACTATGATATGACATATGTAGCTGTAGCTAGCAGCTGGTCACCATCGCTTAAAACAAATACCAGAAACGGGGACACTTGAAGTTTCTCTGAAGTTATGTGTAGGACTGTATTTTGGCAGTGTACAGTGACTTCCTGTTGTATTTTCCCCACTGTTAGGACGACAGGAAATGAATGGGACTTTAAGACGTTCATCTAAGAGTTAGTCCAGTGGATAATCCTCTGCAAATCCACGACTTTTAATTTTGATACTTTGAGTCAGCAAATGAGAAACAACATGTTGATTTGTGAACATTAGAGGTACAGATTTAGCTACCTTGAGACAGCTGTTAAGCTAGACTCACCCGCTGCTGATTCAGCATCATGCTGACTGAACAGATGTTAGAGGGGAATCAATCTTCTCATTAACACCAGTAGTTCCCAAATCGTCCGATTATTTGCTTTAATGTCAATGTATGTGATTTCAGTTTGAAGACAAGCCATTTCATTATTTTAGATCATAAAGTCATTTTATTACAGATGAAGATGTGCTGTCAGGGAGATGCTTCACAGTTCTCTTTTATTTTCTCCTACCCCTAGTGTAGCTTGCACACAGCTGAAGAAGGCTGGAGAAGAGTCATCTTTAGCTCTCTGTAATGAGACCAGAACCACCGCCAACACCATGTCACCATCATCATTACAAAGTAGCACAGAGCCCAGCCAGCTTACACGGGCCAGCCCCGAACCCGACTCGTACGCCCTGGCTTCCCCCTCAGGCGGATCTTCGTGTGACCCCACAGCAGGCAGCCTCAGGAAGCCACGCAGGGTTCGGATGCTGAGGAGGAGCTGGAGCACCCTGATGCCAGGTTCAAGGGGCCTGGAAGCACTGATAGAGAAGACCAAAGCCACACTCACAGGGAAAAGTGGTGGTCAGAATTTCCAGTCTCAAGATGCCCCAAAAGTGCAAAGGATATTCGCTGCCAAAACCTTGCCCAAGAGCTTGTCCCAGGGCGCAATCGCCACCTCTATTTCATCTGGTAGGGGGCTGCAAAGAGGAGCCTCCCCGCTGCGACCAGAGTCAACAGCTCAGAGGCTGGATGCTGGTTCCTGGAGGTGCCGTGGGCCGTTCAGTCACTGCTTCCTCAGGAGAAAGACTGATAGTGATAACGGAGGCAGAAAGACGCCCTCAGATGCTCCGTGTTCTGCCAGCTCAGTTTCTTTCATCCGCCAGGGAAACGCTAAGCGGAAAGCAGACCGTAAAGCTGAGAAGAGCGATAAGGCTACTGCTGCGAATGACATGAGCCTTAAAGCAAGGTTAGCTCGCGTGAATTCAATGAAGGGGAAAACCTACAGCCTTCACACGGGCTTCGCACTTGCACGAAAGGATGCCTTAGACATGATCAGTGTGTTGCGGTCCGGTGTAGGCCACTTGTCCAGAGGTGAGAGGCCCGAGGTCAACAAGGCCGACATGGAGACCTTCTCCCAGCTGCTCACCGTGCAGGCCACTGTGCTGGGCGGCGCCTGCAGCCAGATGGCCGTGGAGTACGGCAGCCCGGAGGAGCTACTGCTCACTCTCACACACAGCTTCCACACACTCTGCTGCCTGACACAAGCCTGCATGTCACTCGTGGAAGGCATGAGCACCAAGAGAGAGCGGCGCGAGGTGGTGGCCAAGGTGGACGAGGTCGTCATGAATTATGTGTATCTGTTGAGAGCGGCCGAGGCGGCGTCAGGAGGCTCCCCCAGTGACCAAAGTGTGAATGCATTGACACATCACTCTGCCACCATGTCTGCTATTATAAACGCACTAATTCACTCACTGAATACCCAGCTCAACAAATAAACTGTTGTTATTTTGTCTTGAATATTGATTTTAAAGCCATACATGAAGAGACATGGGTTGAACAACCAATGTGAACTGCTGTGAAAAAATAAATCTTGCCTTGTCTATACAATATTTTATTATGTAAAGTACAAATTAAATTATATGAATCATTTACGTTTTAAATAGATTATATGAAGGCCTATATGAGAAAGAATACAACCCTAAACAAGAGTATATAATATTACATAATAGGGATTATTTTAATGATTTATTGGTAACATGTAGAATATTACAACCTTGTTTATAAATTGTCAAAATATATGTTGGAAAATGCATTGACTATACAGCTGTAGACAAATCATTGCACAGATGAAGACGTGATGAGATTAAAAGTAATTCATATGACTTCTTAATTTGCTGGATTCACCTCAATTTAATGAATACTTTAAACATGGACACTTAGTACTTTCCTGTTATTTTTTTGTCAACATCATTAAAGAAATTTAAACTTTATCTCGAATGTTTTTTGGTCTATTTGTGTTTGACCCCATTCTTGTGTGTAGTTCTGTTCACTAGTAAGCTATCACACAAAGCCAAATTTCATTTCCTCTTTTCTTCAGTTGTGCGTGCAAATGCCTTACTTAATTTTTATTTCAGTTGATCACTGAAGCATTGAACCAGAATAACACAAGCTGACAGATTTACTTTTCTGGAGTGTACACGTTTGTTTTTAAATTGCATTATTCATACAGAAAAGTTGCTCAACCCATGTTTAGTTATATAACTTATGTTGAATAATTTACTGTTTTACCATTTACTCCAGACTGAGTGGTGGCTATGCTTTTTGCATTAATAATGATGATTGCCCATTTCCCTTTCAGGGCTAGAGACAGTGTTCGCACTGTGTTATACGTGAGAGAGGAGCAGGTGTAGACTCTCTGAGGCTGTAATGAGGTACAGCATTGCTTTGAGCTAAATGCTCAAGTCAGCATGCTAACATTTGCTGATTGCTATGAAACACAAAGTCCAGCTGAGGCCGACTGGAATGTTATTAGTTTTGCAGCTATTGGGTCATAAACCAATATATTGGACTAATTGACACCAGAGGATAAACAGAATGATAATCATAGCCATTAGAATTCTAATCTGGGGACCATGATTGTCTAGACCTCATCCAATTTCAAGCCATTCAACAGTTGTCGAGAGGTTTCAGACGTGACAGGTTGATATTGCAAAGCCTAAAACCAGGCAGCTCCTACTGAGTAACCACTTTCATATGAACATAGTGCTTTACAGGGGATTGACAAAACATAGGATGTTAAAATAATTAAGCTTTCTGATTTTGGGAAAAATTACTAAAAGGAAATATACATAATCAACACAAACATTTTAGTCAGAATAAATAGAATGACATAACAAATTATGATAAAACATATGTGTAATTAATAAAAACAAAAAAATATAAAAATCCTATTTATAAGCAAGAATGAAACAGCCTCTTGGGGGATGTTCCAGTGACGCAGAAAATAATAGCTGAAATGAGCATCACCTAATGTTTTGGTTCTGCTTTGTGGAAAAGCTAAGAGGGAAGAACCCGAGGACCCTAGGGGTGTGTTTGTTGATAAACTGCAAGTATTTCTGATCAGAAGTCTGGTGAAAGTCCATGTAGTCCATTATAAACTGAAAATCAATTAAATAAAAGTTAACCAGTGTTGAGACGTTTACAGTGAGTGTTGTACAATGTCCTTTTGGTCTTGACAGAAGTCGTGGAGCAGAATTTTGGAGGAAATTAGGCTGATTATCTTTGTCATCATTTCTATGCAAGATACTGATTGGCACAAGCATTTAGTCAGTCAAGTAAATATTGATATATATATATACTATCAGGCCAGATCATGAAATCTACAACCCACAGCAAACAGAGAAGGGCCTGAATAGCATGTTCACCATGTAAGAGATGGTAAACCTAAAGCAAGGCTTGGCTTCACCTTCCCCTGCAGGCCTATCAGAAATGAAATAGCTCTTTCCACTGGTGACGGCGACCCAAGCATGGACCTGCTGAGTAACCTACAACTCCCCTGGATGTGCAGCTATACTAATGTACCATAGGAGCAAGAACTCTATCCTCCTTTTACTAAGGCAACATCTTAATGGAAATCCAAAACCACTCGTGCCTTATTGAAATGGGGAAGTGATGCTGCCTAATTATATTCACAGTTGGTGGAATCCAGCCACCTGCTACTTTCATCACATTAGTTACCAATGTTTCATCAATGCTACATTTCATTCAGTGCCCAACTTGACAACAGGACACAAAGCAGGATATCTCTTTTTATTCTCTCACATGAACAATGCTCTTCCACCTGGTAAGTGTTTTATCTTTGTTAATATATAGAACATGCATCTTAGAAGATAGAAGAAGAAGAAGAAGATAAAGATGAAGAAGATGAATACTAATTCCTGGCTGTATTATGAAGTAAAATATGCTTTATATTCCTTGCTGTCCCTTTCTTGTCTTAAAAATGATATATGAATGTCTTGCTGAATGTTTGGTATGTGAAATGTGAGTGTGTTTTATTAGTAAATGTAACTTTCCACCTGCAAACATTTCTCAGAGAACTGCCTCTGTTTTTGCACAGATGTGTTCGGCACTGCCGGCCCTGTGGTGTTGTCTCTGCGCATCAACAGCCACCGTCTCCTACCCAAAAACACTGCCGTGTGATGTAAGCCAGGCCAACAACGGCAGCGTGGTAACTGTGGACTGCACCGAGAGGGGCCTGACGGATATCCCCCTTGGCATCCCCATGGAAACCACCAATCTGACGCTTACCATCAACCACATTCCAGAATTAAACTCCTCCTCCTTCCACGGTCTGGTGAACCTGACTGAGATCGACATGAGGTGCAACTGCGTGCCCATCAAAATTGGCCCCAAAGACCGAGTGTGTACCAAGAGTGTGACGATAAAGGAAAACACCTTCACGAGCATGAGGAGCCTGCGCGCGTTGTATCTAGATGGCAATCAGCTCATCAATATACCTAAAGGTCTGCCGCCAAATCTGATCCTCTTGAGTCTGGAAGTGAATCACATTTATTATATTTCCAAAGCGAACTTCTCTGACCTCAGGAACATTCAGATGCTCTACCTTGGTCAGAACTGCTATTATCGTAACCCCTGCAACGTGTCCTACGATATAGAGAACGGTACGTTTTCCCAGCTTCACAACTTAACATTGCTGTCCCTTAAATCAAACAATTTATCTGATATTCCTTATGATCTACCCACAAGTCTGAAGGAGTTGTATCTTTACAACAATAACATTCAAAAAGTCACTGGTGAGGATTTCCAAAACTTGACAAACCTTGAGATTCTAGATATTAGTGGAAACTGTCCTCGATGTTACAATGCCCCCTATCCTTGTCAACCGTGCCCAAATAATTCACCGCTACAAATCAGCAAAACTGCCTTTGAAATGTTAACCAAACTTAAGACGCTCCGCTTGCACAGCAACTCTCTGCACCATGTGCCACCCGAGTGGTTTGCCAACACAACGGAACTGAGAGTGCTTGACCTCTCGTCAAACTTTTTAGGAGGAGAGATAGGAGTCTCACATTTCCCAAGATTCCTGGGAAGTCTAGAAGAACTGGACCTTTCGTTTAACTATGAGCTCCAGCGCTATCCTGAGACACTGAGGCTGAGTAGCAGTTTCTCCTACCTCAAATCCCTCAAGATTCTCCGACTAAAGGCTTTTGTGTTTCGTCAGCTAAAAGCAGAGAGTATTGCTCCTTTAAAAGATCTGGCAAACCTTGAGGTTGTAGATTTTGGTGTAAACTTCATAAAAATTACAAACTTCAGCATCCTGATGGAGTTAAAAAGCTTTAAAATAATAAACTTGTCTGACAACAAAATATCTATGCCCTCTGATGGCCAGGATGCTGTTGGATTCGCTGGAGGAGAGCCCTGGCACTGGTCCCCGATGTCAGCTCAGTATCAAAGTAAGGAAGTGAGAGAGATTCATTACTTCAGATATGACGAATATGCACGGAGCTGCAAACATAAAGACAAAGAAGTCGGAGTTGTTACATACTTTGTCAAAAGAGAATGTAGTCAGTTTGGCAAAACCCTGGATGTGAGTAGAAACAACATTTTCTTCTTGCATTCCAAATTTTTAAACCTCGGAGAGCTGAGGTGCCTCAATCTGTCTGGAAACGCGATGAGCCAAAGTCTGAACGGCTCTGAATTCAAACATCTGACTAATTTACAATATCTGGACTTCTCACTGAATCGCCTGGACCTGCTCTACTCCACCGCGTTCCAAGAGCTCAAAAGTCTGGTCATCCTGGATTTAAGTTACAACAACCATTATTTTGAATCCGAGGGCTTGACCCACATGCTTAATTTCACCAAACACTTAAAGAATCTCAAAACATTGCTGATGAATCACAATAAGATCTCTACTTCTACAAACACAGAGCTGGAGAGCCAGTCTCTTGAGAGGTTAGAGTTCAGCGATAACCGGCTAGATATGTTGTGGAGGGATGGGGACACAAGATACGTGCATTTTTTCAAGAAATTACTCAACCTGACTGTCCTCGACATCTCTAGTAACAACCTCAATTTCATTCCAGACGCAGTGTACAGCAGTCTACCAGACAAGCTTTCTGAGCTCTACATAAAAAACAACGAATTAAAATCCTTTTCGTGGAATAAACTGCAACTTCTACGTTCTTTAAAAGTCTTAGATCTTAGTGGAAACAGTTTAGACCATGTTCCAGTGCTGTCTCAGTGCACCAATTATCTCAAGAAACTAATTTTACATAAAAACCTAATTTTGAAACTCGCGCCAGATTTCCTCAAAGATGCTTACAACTTGAAATATCTGGATCTCAGTTCTAATCTCATACAGCACATTGAAGCGTCTAGCTTTCCAGATGATGTTGTTAACAGGATGGACATGCTGCTTCTGCATGACAATAGATTTGTATGCACTTGCAACGTGTCTTGGTTTGTAACATGGCTCAACAGGACCTTAGTGACCATCCCCCGACTTGCCACAGACGTGACCTGTGCCGCACCAGAGGCACAAACTGGTCACCCAGTAATCTTAGTGGACCTGCTGGCCTGCCAGCACAACAGCCTGTCGATCATTCTCTACACCCTCATGACTTCCCTCATCCTCAGCTTCCTCACCCTGTCCATTGCTAGCCATCTCTTCCTGTGGGACATCTGGTACGTATACCACTTCTGCAGGGCCAAGGTCAAAGGCTATGGCCGCCTGTACTCCCAGAGCTCTGTCTATGATGCCTTCGTCATGTACGATAAGGAGGATACCGCCGTGTCGGAGTGGGTGATGAGGGAAATGTGCGTTCATCTGGAGGACAGCGGAGACCATCACTTCTCACTGTGTTTGGAGGAGCGGGACTGGCTGCCGGGATGCCCCCTGATAGACAACCTCTCCCAGAGCATCCACAGGAGCAAAAGGACCGTGTTTATTCTCACTGACAAATACATCAAAAGCGGGAACTTCAAGACGGCTTTCTACATGGCCAACCAGAGGCTGATGGATGAAAAAGACGACGTCATCGTTCTGATCTTCCTGCAGAAAGTACCCTGCAATTCAAAGTACCTGAGGCTACGGAAGAGACTGTACAAGGGCTCTGTGCTGGAGTGGCCAAGCAACCCTCAGGCCCAGCCGTACTTCTGGTTCAGCCTGAGAAGTGTATTAGCAACAGAAAGTCACAAACAATACAGCAACCTCTTTAAAGAGACACTGTAAATACCAGAATACACGGTTATACTTCAATAATTTATATGTGTACTTCTCTGTATGAATTACAATGTGTGAAAATCCCACCAATGAAACTGTCAGCAGATCACGAGACAGGGAAATGAAACAGACGCACTTCCTCATTTCAAATGCTACTTCTGTCTGAGGGTCTTTCTTCTTGTTGCTTTTGTTTGACTTTAGCACCAGGGTTTTTTTTCTTGCTGTTGTGTGTGCTATATATTCAAAATGAAGAAAGACTGAGATTAAAGAGGGTATTTTGCTCTGTGGTGAATTGACGAAGCACCTGACCGGCACCGTTTATACAGTTAGTTCATTTCGATTTTCACCTGAAAGATTCCAAAGTGCAGAAACTTTGCCTGTTTCATGGTTGTCGTGTGAGGATTGTGAGGGATCAATACGATACATGCACGATGGTGAGTTTTATTAACACAAGCTGTACTTTTGAAGCATTAGACTATGATCGATAATCAGCTGCTGAGTTATTTATTACTCACATGTGCATTAAAATTAATATTTCTCTGACATTATCTTTAATGATTTTTTGCTTCTATGACTGTGTGCTGAGAGCTTAAGAGGACTTGATAATAATTGGTCTATTATTTGAATGAATCTATTTGACTGTTCATGTAATTCCTTTTACATGTTTTGGACATGTTTGATAAATGAGCTTTGTACAGTAAATACAACAAATAAAAGTTTCCTCAAAATAGTGTGGGAAGAGAAAATATAGCATATCATGTTTATTCTTTTACCATAGATGTTTAGATAGAAATGTTTCACCTCTCTATGCTACTCTATCAGACTAGTGTTTAAAAACACATGTTGCCCAGTATTTATAGAATTTCATTTTAAATTCTAGTGTACATCCAAAAATTTAAAAAGATGCCAAATGTATCTAGCTGAAACTTGGACAAACATATCTAATATATATAGAAAATATTAAGAATACACTTAATTATATTTGTGGTCAAATGTGTCAAACAGATTCGTTTTACCAACATTACAGCTACTTCAGGGAAGATTAAGGGGAAACCACAAGTTAAGTGAGACTATGTCCGTCTATCTTGTGTAGGAAAATATTCCAAATCTATTTACTCACAAATAAAAAGGATGAAATTCTTGACTTCAGTGCACTTAGTGTTTTGTTGTGACATATTATGTTGGCTAATATTTGTAGATAGAGATTATTGTGCGTTTGACATTATTGAGTAAGTTCACAGACTGCATGATATGTGCTACTGTTGCATTATCTTAGCATTTACCTTCATCTCACAAATGTCACATGTGGCCTCTCAACACAATGTCCATTGTTCAGCCAACATGAATATCGTCTCCCTGTAAGAGATCAATGTAGATTATAATTCTCACAAAATGCTAAGAGCAGATCCTTCAGTGGAGCAGCTGCCACCTGCTGGTTACAAGTGGCATTCTGAAATGTAGGTAGCCCTAACCCTGTTCACAAATGTAATAAATTCTCCTTTGCAAACTGTTCAAGCTGGACAAAATCCATATAGATATACAGGTACTGAAGACTGCCAAAGCCCCACATTAACTTTGGAAAATATTTTCCCGGGGGCTGGTCACAATAGTCTGAAAATGTTTAATTCAAAGACCAATTTTGATTTTGCTTACAAAGAGTGTAAGCAGTGATTTTATAACTCTTATTTGATAAACAGCTAAATGTTTAATAAACCTGAAAAGGATTGTATAATGTGTTTTACCTGGTCACTGTGTTTTCACATTGCATAAGCATTATATTGACATATGTTGAACTATTATATATATATATTTTATAAGTATATATAAGTATATTATAAGTATATTGATATGGAAGAACATTATCATTTGAATTGCAAAAAAAATTGACATTGGTCTATTGACCATGCCTTATAGTGGATTATAATCAATATCACTAATATTGAAAGCACAATAGTCAAATTAAACATCTCTTAATGTCCAGCATTAGCAAGAGGGATGAAAGCAGCATCGACACTTTTCCTAACAAATATCTGTATGTCAGACTGCATTATTATAGTTTCCTCATCCTACAAATGTTGTTGTTTGTCTGCAGACTGTCACACGTTGGATGCCGTTGCTGCTCCTCTGGGTGTGTTGCCATTATGAGGTCCAGCCTTCTTCGTTAAGACCTATCTGGAAGCCGCCGCAGTTCCCGTGTGACGTCAAAGCCAACGAGTCCGAGGTCAAGTTTGACTGCAGAGGGCGTCATCTGCATAGAGTACCTTATGGAATAACTAGTGACGCCACTGTGATCGACTTGTCAGAAAATTACATCTCGAATATTACTGGGCCTGTGTTTTCTGGACTGCTGAATCTGACCACACTCTTTATCAACTGGGCAAACAAGTCGAAGTACTCAGTACTGCTGATCGGTGACAATGTCTTCACAAATCTCACCAAACTGAATCATCTGGAGCTGACTGGAAACAATCTGTCGGAAATTCCTGGCAATCTCCCTCCCAGTGTAGAAACCCTTGATCTACGGTTTAACCAGCTCCAGCTGGACAAGTTGAATCTATCAGGCTTAACATACGTGAAAAATCTCGGGCTCGCCAAAAACTGCTACACATGGATGCCATGTGGAAGAAATGTGACCATTATGAACAGTCCCTTTGCAGTTATGACCAAACTGCAGACTCTGGACTTGTCGTTTAATAATTTAACCCACGTTCCCCGAGGATTGCCTCGGTCATTAACAGAGTTACGGCTGGCTTCTAACAAAATACAATACATAGATGGCGACGATTTCAAAGGGCTGCATAATTTAAAAACCCTACACATTCAAGGGAACTGTCCAAGGTGTCAAAATGCACCATTCCCATGTGTCCCTTGCATAGTAAATCGTTCTCTTGGCATCCATGCAGATGCATTTCACAATCTGACAGAGCTTCAGACACTGCAGATGGGAGGAAACTCGCTGGAGCTTGTGGATCCTAACTGGTTTAAGAGTCTGAACAAGCTGAAAAATTTGTTCCTGTCATTTAACTACCTGCTAAAAGTAATAACTGGGAATGCAACATTTCTAAGATACCTTCCCAACTTAGCAAAAATAGATCTTTCCTTCAACTTTGCTCAAAAGGAATACCCTACATCCATAAATCTTTCACAGGATTTTGCCCATCTCAAGTCTCTTAGAACTTTGCATCTAGAGGCTTTAGTCTTTCAGGGTATTGGACAAGACACGCTCCGTCCTCTGTATGAGCTAAAAAATCTGACTGCACTGAATTTAGGGACTAACTTCATTATTGACTGTGATTCTAATATATTCCGCAAACTCTCTCACGTGAAATTAATATACCTCGCAGAAAACAGGCTGTATCCCATTCTGGAAAAAAGTTCCAGATGTCTGAGTGACGAAAACAATAAGAAGTCAGACTATTCTCTTTCACCCCCTAAAGACCCAACTTTTGAGGTATCACAACACTTTATCAAGAAAGAGTGCTATGAATCGGGCCGAGTGCTAAGCCTTAGCTCAAATAATATCTTCTTCATTTCTCAAAAACAATTTGAGGGCTATGGAAATATTGCATGTCTCAACCTCTCAAGTAATGGATTTTCTGCAGCACTTAACGGCACAGAGTTCCACTCGCTTCCTAATCTGACATACCTGGACCTATCTTACAACAAGATTGACCTGGCCTATGACTATGCCTTCAAAGAACTGCAGAAACTTCAAGTACTCGACCTCAGTTACAACCCACACTACTTTAAATCATACGGGATAACGCACAATTTAAATTTCCTGGGAAACCTGCCTGTTCTGAGAGTGCTGAATATGAGTCACAATGACATTTCCACGTTAACAACAAAAAAGCTATTCAGCCAATCTTTGTCTGAACTTCAGTTCACGCATAACCATCTTGAAACTCTTTGGAAACCAAAGGATGTCGGGTACAAGATGCTTTTTACTGGTCTCACCAATTTGACGTATTTAGATATATCCTATAACAAAATTGCAAAAATTCCAGACTATGTGTATCCTAATATTCCGAATAACCTCATCAAACTATGCATAAGCCATAACATGCTCACTGGTTTTAAATGGGATGAACTGAAGGATTTCGTCCAACTTCAAGTTTTAGACCTGAGCTTCAATTCTTTAACTGACGTGACGGGAATAAATTCAAACTTCAGTCAGTCTTTGAGTTTCCTTGACTTGAGCCATAACAACATTTTCCACCTGGACGATGGATTCATAAAGGGTCCGAAGAGCCTCAGCACTCTCAGCCTTAGCTACAACAAACTCACCACCATCAATCAATCTACCTTCCTGTCCCGACCCCATAATCCGATTAAGACTTTGTCCTTGCAGGGGAATCCATTTCAATGTACCTGTGACTCATTAGATTTCATTCTGTGGATTGAAGACAGTCAAGTTAAAATCCCAAGACTGACCACTGAGGTGACATGTGACATGCCAGAAAACCAGAAGAATCACGCACTGATATATTTTGATATAAAACAGTGTGTAAATGACAGTAAGACATTTCTGATGTACATCCTCACTACCTGCTTCATTATTGCTTTTATGTTTGCGGCAACTACAGCTCACTTATTTTACTGGGATGCTTCCTACGTGATACACTATATGATAGCCAAGCTGAAGGGGTACAGATCCTTGAACTCATCTAACAGCTTTTATGACGTCTTTGTGACTTATGACAACAGAGATCCACACGTCTCTGAGTGGGTAATGAGAAATCTTCGGGTGAAACTGGAAGAGGAGGGAGAGAAGTATCTTCCTCTGTGTCTGGAGGAGAGGGACTGGGTGCCAGGAGTCCCGGTGCTGGACAACCTCACCCACAGCATCCAATACAGCCGCAAGACCCTGTTTGTCCTAACGGAGGGCTACGTTAAGAGTGGGGTTTTCAAGCTGGCGATGTATCTTGCCCACCAAAGACTAATGGATGAAAATGTGGACGTGATTGTGCTGCTGATGCTGGAGCCCGTCCTGCAGCACTCAAAGTTCCTGCGCCTCAGGAAGAGGCTGTGCGGGAGAAGCGTTGTTGAGTGGCCGAGGACAGCGGCCGCTGAGCCCTGGTTTTGGCAAAACCTGAGGAATGTTGTGAGGGTGGACAATCAGCTTATGTACAACCAGACTTATTCAAAATACCTCACCAGCAGGTAAAGCAGGACAAACGTCAAGATTCTCTGGAAAGATTTTTTTAAATTCCAGATGATGACAAATACTTTGAGCTTCTTTCAAAACCACTTTTCTACAGCAATACTGATTTTTCTCCTTCACAACTTATATCACTATGCCTGGGACTTAATACAAGATAACTAAAGACATGATCTGTTGAGCTTTGTTTATACATGGGCAATGGTACTGAATCTCTTGTAACTTGCGTATTAAATATGAAAGTATGTGAATAAATAAATCCTTTAAAAATTGTGCCAATGACTAAGTGTGATTGTTTCAATCTATTATCTCATCTCTATCTGATATAGAAAATATCTTAAGGGTGAGCATAAGAAGGAACAAGTGTTTACTGCTGGTTTTATGTTTATGGTAAATTATTTCATAATAAAAAAGAAAAAAAAGGCAAGTTTAGCACATTTGTAACTATTTTAATATTAGAACAAATGCATGATAATCTTAAGCCTGGTCAATAAACCATTATTAATAATTATCGCAATGTACTTTTTATCATTAGCAGTATAAAAAAAGACAATTTTACATGGATATAATGCGTATGGTATTTTCTTGTTTGTCTTCCTGTAAAACAGTTGCAACGGTCTGATGATTCCTGATGCACTGTATTATTTATTAATATTGCATCCAATAGTAATGTTTAATAAAGTTATTAACTGTCCCGATATGATCTATAAATACGTAAATTACATAATTGAGTCACCTCAAATTTGTCAAATTTGTTGGTATCAATGAGTGTTTGTCATTGTCTGCTCTGAAGAGTTTAAAAACACAAACCTTTACTTAGGAGCTAAATTTAGTCCATGAAAATTCAAAAGAAACAAATACTGTGACATATTTAGGTATAGTACATTTTTCTTCTTTTAATCTTAACATATTGTTGGGCCACAGTGTCCCAGCCCTTACTCTACATACAATCCCCTTAAATCCTTCACTATTTGTTCTCCCCCTGGTCACAACCGCATTTGTCCGCATGGTGTCGCTAGTGATGCAGTTTTAAAAGGAGCACTTTGCAAATGTATCCCCAAACCTCCACTTAACAACCACTTATTAACCCACGTTTTGGTGCGTTATGCCGCACACAATAAACATCTGGAGACAAACAAACATCTGCAGAAATCCTATCAGCCAAACTCTCGCATGAAGAGGAGAAACCTGGCCTCACTCAAACAATGCGGTATAATAAACGACAAACACACGAGCAGCGACTAATAAAGCTGCGTGGTTTAGAAACAGTGTCATAGTTTTCTAGACCCGACAAGAAAACAACAGGGTTTGGAGGCGGTGGGCGTGGCGTCATGGAGCTCATTTGCATATTGCTCAGTATATATAGTGCGCGTGAGGATGAGGACATCACTCCGCCGCTTCGCCTGATCTGCTCACTTCTCATCAGTGTATCTGAAAACCTGGTGAGTCTACTTCCGCTTCTCGTTTTTTTTTCAATCGTACATGTATAGATTCGGATTGTGCCATTCGCCTGAGTTTTACCCCTTCGGTTGTTTTCCAACCTGCAGAGCGTTGCTTGCACCAGATGCGCCCTGACGCTTATAAAAACCCAAACATCTGGAACGAATAAGAGTGCCCTAAAGTGCTACGTGTTAAAACGCAGAAATGTCAAGGAGTTGACCGACGGGGCTCAGCTTCAAGTTGTTTTTTTTGCGTGTGTGTGTGTGTGTCTGCGGAAACTACACAAACGCCACGTGATTGTCGTGAATAATCAATTTTGGCTCAGCGCGCTATTTCGTCACACTTTGCAAAGCGCCCCGTTATCTGGAATCCTCGGTTTATTGTTCCGATGGTTCAGAGGAGCTGGGACTGGTACTTTGAGCCAGTGCGATCGTCCAGATTGCTCAAAAGGGCGGTGGTCCCTCGCGCTGTTGCACATGAACTGAGTGACCCCCCCCCCTTCGGCCTCTTGAGACGCATGGGGCGTGTTTTTGGATGAATGTAGTTTGAGTTGAACTTAAAAATGGCATCACTTTTTTTGTTTTGTGTGTTTCTCACTGGCCTTGTATGTGCCCAGGTGTTTCAAATGAACTCTTTGTCTCCTGTTCAGATCTCCGCAAACATGTCTGACAAAGCCGATGTCTCAGAAGTCACAACCTTCGACAAGTCCAAGCTGAAGAAGACCGAGACTGACGAGAAGAACATCCTGCCAACCAAAGAAAGTACGTGTGCCTATCTGAGTTAACGTGATCCAGAACAATTGGTGGACAAACCGTGTCTCTAAATAATGCTGAACCTTCTTCCTCTCCACTTGCAGTTATCGAGCAGGAGAAGTCAGCATGAAGGCCCGGCCTCCTGCACGCTGTACATTCCACAAGCCTTACCCTTTATCCACCTTTCCCACATGCATTCTCAGTTGCAGCACTCTGATTTGACAAACTGCTGCACAGCCACACACCAAACCTGTCAGTTGTCTAAAATGTCCCCGTTTACAGTAAGGAAGCATGATTCAGTGACGGCATGGGTTCCTTGTCATCAGTTTTGCTGTGGCTGAAAGTCGAGGTGTGTTCTGGAACAACTGAGGGACCTGCTCTTTACCACCTGTAGTCCTCTGGCCACCTGTGAATGCAAACCAAGCAGATCCTTATTTTATATATATAAAGAGAAAATGACTGGAATGCACAAGTTTAAATATGCAAAATAAAAGGTGTAAATTGACTCGTGTGTCCTTGTAATTTTTACACTGGAAGTCCTTTTAAGCTTAATCGGCCATCCTGGGTTATACATGAACACTTGCGGTACCACAGGGGGGGAAAAAAGCAGTCTGGCTTTAAGTCAATGATGAGTCATTTCAAATTGCTCAATCTAAATTGCACGTGCAATTTAAAATCTAGCTTGCGGTCCTGGATTTGTGACCCATCCGCTTCAGCAGGTTTATTTAATTTGTTTTACATGCAGCCCCTTGCTGTGCTCGTAGACGTCTATGCAGCTCCAGATGAACATTGAACCTCACGTGTGACTAAAGCCTTCATTCACATTGTGAGAACTCTGGGCTGTTTCCAACCAGCTGCATGAAAACCTATAGGGATAACAACTTAATTGTGCCTCTTATTTTCTTTTCTCAAAGGACTTCCTGCCAATACTTGACATTAAACCAGGCCTGTACAGTGCATTAGTTTCAGCCAACCCTGAGCAACCGCACATCCAGTTCCTCCCTGCTTCCATCTGTGGCTACAGCAGCTTCACACTGAAATTGCAAAGAGGCACTCGTGAGAATTTCTGACCATGATCTCAGGTGCTGGATGCGGGGACACTGTCTCAATCTTAATTATGCCCAGTTAGATTTAAATCAGGCGCTGCAGTATTTTGGAATTGCTTTAAATTAAAAGTAAGAAATGCCTGATAATCTAACCCTGTTTCGCAGCGATCACTGCCTGCGCTGTAATCAGAGATGAACAATGTACTACTTGGCCTGTTGAGGCTGATTTCTGGAACATGCCCTGAGGCCCTGCATGCTCCCAAACGTATGGAGCATTAGATCTTTTACTGCTGGGTGAGGCTGCATACCATCCATTGAGAGCTGTGTTCTGACAGGCTTTCTGCTGTTTGCCTGCATGGAACCAAAAGCAGGAGCATAGCGTCACATTTTTTATGTATATGACAAATCATGCAAGACTGTGATGAATACATATTGAATTTTTGGGTGACCTCATCGATGTGTAAACCACAGCACCAACGAGGCTAAAATATATGTAAATGTAATATTTAATTAAAAAAGAAAAGTAGGCAACCTTGTTGTGCAGCACGGAGGAGACAGCTGTATCTCATGTGAGAGAGAGATTATGTAACTGTGTCCATACAGTAGACCATAACAGCTGTGCTGGAACAACAATAGGCTGTGCTGAGGGACTGGCACAATACCACATTCATCCTCGTTCCCATGAGGCTTCATTTAATCTGAAGTAATTTTTAGTATGGGGAAAAAGGACGTGTTGGTTTTGTTTTAGTAACATATTTCCAGTCTTATTGACGAATCAGAGCGCTTCATAGTACAAGCCTTATTCACCCATTGGTGAAACGATTCATACAGTGCTTCACTACGCCCTCGCCGTGGCCAACAGGGGCAATTTGGGATTCAGTGTTATGCCCATAAGACACTTTGGAACGGAGTCGGGAAGAGATGGGGATTGAACCACCAACCTTCAACTGCTGAGGTAGCGAAGTAACAAATGGGCACACTGTTCATACACACATCTGTAATAATGCCAGCCCAAGTCTCAGCCCTTATGAGCAGTCTGGTCACACAGCTCCTCATTGTTCAGTAACAACATGTGTCTGTAACATAATCCAGTGCTACACAATACAAGACACTAAACTACACACTTTGTTTTAATATCATTGTGGTCTATTAGACGGACGTGACAACTTCATAATAAGCTGTAGGGCACAGCGTGTTCCTCAAGAATATTTCAAAGGGAGACAGACTGGAAAGCTCAAACCTCAGTTAACAAGTTCTTTATTTACCATTGACTGCATTCCATGAGGATTTGAAAAGGGATGACAGGGATGCAAATGACAGTGACGTGACACCAGGGGCTGAGTGTGGTGCACTCGGCTTGAGGCACCAAGAGGCCATCTGCCAGTGTTGCAATGGGCACCCTCTGGACTGACTGGCCGCAGCCTGAATATGGCCACATACGTAATGTGCGTTGAGAATGAGAGCACTCAAGAGCGTCAGCTTCCCCACAGAGGGCTTATACTGCACATCAACAATCACATTGTACTGTTACAGGGCAGAGAAGCACCACTTCCCAGAAGTTCTATTGGATTTAGATCTCGTGACTCGGGGAGGGCACTGAAATCATTGCCGTGAAACCACTTCGAGACACATTTAACCCTGTGATGTGGAGCATTATCGTCATTAGGAGATGGGTACGTTGGGTCAAAAATGCACATGGTCAGTAACAATTCAGAAATACTCCAAACAGCCTGTCTGGCCGCAACAAGCTCAAAGTCCCTGAGATCAGTTTGTCACTCTGCTGTTCTCATCCTGTTGATTCTCTTTGTTCCATTAAAAACATGTTGGGCTTTATTTGATCCCCTGATAGTATGAGCCATGTAGTCTCCTTAAAAACAAATTGGTTGATCTTATGTTTGAAGTTGAGTGCGAGGGCCTTGAGGGTCACTGGGGGAGAGGCTGTAGCCAATGCAGCAAACCTGAACCGCCCGGTCCTATAAGAGCGCGAGAGCGGACCTACATTCTTCTGCACTGTAGAGAGAGCGCGCGAGTGTGCGGCGGGCGCTTCTGAAAACCTATCTTTCTTCTGCTCTGTTTCCATGGCAGCAGACAGGAGATTTTAGGTTTTCACACGTTAGACAGTTGTTTTGTTCAGACCTCTACATGTGTAGAGTTATGTTGACTACTTCATATCCAACAGTAATCCAGACAAAATGATTGGGAATTAGTATTCATGATGACCATAATTAACTAATAATTTGATGACAATATAGCAGTTTAGCTGTCTGTGTGCAGTAGGTCTCTGTCCTATGATCGTCAATATAGACATCCCCTGACATTTGTGTATTTTCTTCCTCTTAAATCAGTGTTGTGTTTGTCCTAGGTGTGCTATCAGATGTTATGGGTAAAAAAATATACAGCTATTAAAATACAGGCTTGTCCAACACCTGCAAGGGGAAGTGACACATGAGAAACTCAACTCCCCAGTGAGCTATTTCCCACTGTTTGGTTCACACAATGCAGGTCAAGAGAATCCCTGGGGGAGAAAGAAAACGTTTTAAATTGGCGACCTGTTCAAGCCTGATGCTCCTGTTTCACAAATAGTTGTTGGGCCTCGCTGTGTATACTTTGAGATAAAATGACCAAGACACTTTCTGAATCCTTCTTAAGGTTAAGAAATGTATACATTTGGAAAAAGGAAAACAAGCATTTTTTATAGTGGCTGTGCAGTGCTATACTGACTGTTAATCAGCACTGATTTTTAACAAATTACCAGTCCTCCAGATGGTCACACACCAGTTCAAGCTCTTTGAACACTACGTTTTCTTTTAAGTTATTACAAAAGACCTGAGTCAAACGTTTACACCAATCCATGTGGCATCAAATAGGTGTGGTGTTATGGTATCAAGTTACATGTTTTGTCGCGAGCATTGAATAACAGAGCAGAGTAATGGCACAGTGACAGAATCCTTGTAAATATTCATTGACACATTAGGAGGAGAGACATTATAACATGTTATGTCAAATCCAACACTGTCGAAATGTATGTGAAATTCTTATTAGCGCAGCAGTAGTAGTAGAAGCTCAGTCAGTACAGAAGCCGATAAAAACCATGGACTAATAATATGAATTCACATTGGTAAAAAGCATTTAAGATCAATTTAATCTATCAGTTTTATGGATTTATATGAGAAAATGTAAAGAGGTATAATAAAACTGAGTCCAGGACGAAAAATGGCACTCCTCTATATGTGGAGGTTCAGCATCTGAGTATGTCACGAAAGGGACAATTCATCTTTGTCTTCATTATTATACCCACGGTGGGAAAAAGCAGCGGCGCCATTGTGTGATAGGTAGACACAAAGGCTGAGGGCGTGTGCTGGCCAATCCAGTGACACGCCATAATGGTTGCTATGTGTGACAGAGAAACTCCACAATCTGTGTCTCGTGTGATACTTGAGATTTGTGGCATGGAGAGCAAATATCTATCCGACTTAAAAACTGATCAATTATCTTTCAATGGGAATTTTAAAAAAAAATCTATAAAATCTATAAAATAGCTTTTAGAAATGGTAACACAAACACAAAGCCAGAGTAAATAGTGAGATGATGTTGCCCAACCTGTTCCTTGCTCTCTGAATGCTTCTCACCTTTACTTACCTTAATGAACAGTTGCTTAGAGAACAGTGTGCGCTCATTACATACATTACAAGAACAGTGAGACAATTATCTGTAAGTCAAGACAGGTAAATCGGAATGAGGACAAGCAGGAAGCACCATCACGAGACATTATATCTCCAAAAGATGAAATATGAACATTAGTCCATAGTGTAGAAAAAAGAGCATGAGTGCACATTTTTCGTCTTCTACTTATTTGGCTTGCTGGACTGGATTTTTAAATGATTTTGCTAAGCACACGTGTCTGGAGGGCACTGTCAGATGAAGTGCTGTGTGATTCAATGTGACATGTGCATGCGTGTGCATTGCAGCTGCAAGTATCACCCCCAGTGTGCACGGTAACACGCCACCTGCGAGCCTGGCAAACCTAATACTCCGGATCGGCCCCAGCGTTCCCACGTAGGTGCAGTAAATGTGTACGACCGTGAGGAAATCACAGTATAACGAGCTCTTGCTTTGTGATTCCCAGTATGTGTTACACATGCAGCAGAGTGGGAACAAGGTGAGGCATTAAGCTTGCATGATAACAGTGTTCTTGTGTGACAGGAAGTATTTAATTGAGGTGGCAAACTTTGTGTGACAGAAAGCATTTTCGGCGTAAGCACCGGAAGTGAAGGTTGAAGGTCGATAGACACAAAAATAGGAAGAAAATGTAGAGCACGGAAGCAGCAGAGGGGTTACGTCTGAGCTGCAGCCGAGACTGACAGAGACGTGTGAAGAAAAACAGACGTGGGAGATGAGGAAAGCGACTACGATTTGTTATTCAAAAACTGTGATCGGTGATCAAATCGGTATTTGCATCGACTTTCTCTAGTTCCAGCTAAAGGAAACTGCATATGTTTGAAAAGCAGAACTGCAAGCAAACCCTGCGGTGAATGCAGATGTAACCAAACTAGAGTGGTTCCCTCACAGGTTGCCTAACAGATCTTGTCATTTTGTAACGGCATATAAACCCTCATAAACACGGCCTCTATAGGTCCCACCGTAACCAGGCCACTGGGTGGATGAGAAGAGAGCCAGAACAAAGACTTTTCTTATTTCAACGCTCTGTCCAAGTCACAAGTTTAGTCTGAAAAAACTGCTGAGGGGTGTGTGCACTGCAGGAAACAAAGTAGTTCCCTTTTTTTTTAGAAAGGACTAAATAGCTTTTCTGAACAGACTTTCAGGACTGACCAGAAGTTCCTCCCTGAAACCACACCACTGTGAAGCTGGACTTCAAACACGACAACGCACAACACACACCTCGGTTTGGTTTAGTCTCACCACTTTGACGTTACATTTGTGGAGATTTCCCCACAAATAATAGCACAGGGCATTGATATATGTCTTAAGCCCAAGCTCCCCTAATAAGGTTGCTCTCGAGTTAAGTCCTTTGGGCTGGTATACATCATCATACCAGAGCAGAATAATGCTCTTGACAAATCATCAGAGCTCCACCATGTCTCAACTTCTCCTCCTCCCACTTGTGCACACAAGCGGTTTCTCAAACATACAGAACAGTTTCCCAGTGTGCTCATTGCACTGTCTGCATTTAGGATGATCGTTTATCTTAAATGAATCATCATAACTATGTGTGCACTTATAATGTGCTATTTTAAAAACATGTTGGCATTAGATCCTCGTCCTGCAAGAGCACTTAAGAAGAGCTAAACAAATTGTTTTTAATTGCTCATCTGATCGTGCTGCATTTACAGTTTCACTGTGTGTTACAGCAGCAGCTTGTTTGTCATCTGAACTAAGAGGTTTCAAAGGTGTGTAAGAGGAAGTGGTTAGAGAGTTGCCGTGCCTCAAAGTAGAAGCAAAACTCCACAGATGAATCAGCCGTGCTGGTGGACTTGCATTTGAATCAGTATTTTGCAAGGGTTTTAGAATCACTTCTTTCCGATGACCATCAGTATAAATTGCCTGAAATATCAGCCTCTGGTAAGGAACTTTCTATGCCAGCTACACGATGTACGGAACAGCTTGATCCACGTGCCAGTGACTCCTACCACAAGCTGCACACATCAAATTAGACGTCTCAAGACATGTAATGCTGCAAGAGTCTAATGATACAATTTGAGACCAGTTCCCTCCGTTCTTTATCTAAACCCCCTCTCATGGTGGGATGCAGAGCCAATCCCAGCTGACATCGGGCGGTGGGCAGGGTACAACCCGGACGGGTCGCCAGCAAATCGCAGGGTCAACATCCAGAAACATACAACTCCCCACGTTTCAATTCACAGGTCATTTGTGGACAGTCAAGTAATGGAGGAAGCCAAAGTACTTGGAGAAGCCTGTTGGAGTTACAGCTTGTTGAAAACCACCTGAGGAATGTGCCTAGCTACCTGTGCTCAACATGTCTCAACTAAATGTACGGCATCCTGTAATGACCAAGGGGATTTCTTTTGAAAAATATATTAAGAATCGTGATTAAGCCATAAAGGCACACAAACTTGCAGCACTGGTCTAAAAAAAGCTTGTTGTGAAACAAGGCCACTAAAACTATGGCATTCGGATTCGTCTGAGAGCAGTTTAATCTAGTTTTAATCAGTGTGGCTCAGCACATGGAAGTCTCTGCGTGTGGGTGCATGTGTTTGTGTGTTTGTGGGGCTGCGGAAGCCGTCGAGACAAAGCATAGGCCAACCTTTTTTAAACCGGTACTTCGGACTTCTGCTATTTGTGACATTTTCTCTCTTCCCTTTGTTGAAGGCTGCTTCCACCTCATACTGTGCACACACTGAAACAGAGGAGCCTCATTCCTGTCTGCTCGGACCAACAATATATGCAATTGTGAACCAAGCAGAATGTGCATGTACGAGTATGTATATGTTTAAATACCCAAAAAATATTTCAACTATTAATGTATTATTGATTTTGTGTATATTTGCTGCTTCTGCTTAGTTTTTCGATTCTAGGTTTCCAGGTTTCATTGCTGCTTACCAGAACCTCAGTGCTCAGTTTCGTTCCCTCTTATGTTCCTCTTGTTTTGGAATGACAATAAATCTTCTTGAATCCTACTGAGTCTTAAACTCCTCTCATATCTTGGAGTTTAAGAATATAATAAATAACAAATCATTTAAAAATGCTTTGCCTGTAGAGTGCTTTGTGCTCCTGCAAATGGAAACAGGAAATGAAATGTATTTTTTTTTATTTACATTGACCTTTACAAATAACCACACAGCACAACTGTTTTAAAAGAATGTCCAACAGCCTTTAATCCCTGCAAAGAGAGAGTCAATGCACCTTAGAAACATGGTGATAACCTGAAGGTGATACTGCAGCATGTTGCATCATGTTAGGCATTCTGTTTACACACTCATTGCATTAAGGGTGAGCTGGTTTCTCTACTTTGTATATAACTGTGTAATTATATCCAGCATGAACCTCACCAGCTCAGAAGAATAAAGGACGGTATTTAAACTCTAACCTTTGGGGTCTTGACACTTGAAGAGGTTAATGTTAAATTGTACCCTTGAAGACATAAAAGAACAATCCAAGTTCCAGTTACGGCTTTATTATCACAGTGCCATGTCCCTTCATAATTGTAGTTTTGGTAATAACAGCATTGAAAATAAGTTGTAGGTGTTGTGTTTCACCAAAAAAAAACATGCCAAGGCCACAAAATACATGTACCAGGTAGAAACTTGATTAAAATACAGCAAACACAAAGAGTGAAACAAGACAGCACAAATGATTAATACAAAAAAGTTGTAAAAAGTGTAACACACAACCTTGTGTGCAAGAGTGGTTAAATAAAAGAGGCTGCTTGAAAAGTAGATGTATGTAGATCTGGCAGGAAGTGCAGAGGGGAAGTTCCCCGACCCAGCCAAAGATTTAAGGAAACAGAAGTTATATTTAACATATTTAGTCCTGTATGGACTTGAGTATATGTGATGTTTTTTTTAGTGGTGTTTGAAATGTAGTCAGTATGAACCAAGGAAGATGACTCACAAGAAAACACTGTGGCAATGCCTCGCTTAAATTGAAAAGTCAGCATTAATGCGGCAGACAAAGGCCTGCCCCGAATGCAGGAGGACATCAGGCTGGTTCAATACTGTAACGTGCCTGACCAGACGAGCCAATCAATAAATAATGGTGGGCTACACATCAAGTGTCTTGAGAGCTCTGGGTCTTCCCTCCCAGCAGGGCACAGTGGTGCTGCTACATTATTAATAAGATGGGGACGGGTGCCCAGCTGAGGCCAGTGATGGTGTTCAGTCTGTCACGTCGAGGGGCAAAAGTGTCTGTGTGATCTCGCGCGCGGCCTGAATCCCCCAAGGTCCGTCTCTCTGGTTGCACTGGGTTCAAACCCAGGACGCAGCCGGCTGTCATTGTGTAATCTGCAGGCAGCAGATGTTCCAGGAGAAGCACCTGGACATATAAAATAGTCTGTGTCTGAACTACAGGAGTTTTCTGTTGGGTCACAAATAGAAAAAGAGCCATAAAATCACAACTAAATCTGATATTCTGATTCTTCTGGAAACCTAATGTTGAAAATGGTTTATCTCTCTTCATACAAGAGGGTATGTGTACAATCCCCTCTCTTGGCTACAGATTATATTATGCACACGTCCACCCAGTCAAACAGATTTCTTAAGGTCACACTTAATATTGCAAGAGGAAGTCACAGTTTCACTGCCTGCAAAACTTCAGTCTTACACATGTCAGTTGGTCAGGTTAAGGTTTTTTAGAACAACCACACTGCAAATTAACACTAAATATCGTAAATAATTATAGATGATTGTGCTGCTTTAGCAGATTTAAAAGAAAGTGCACCAATGATCTATGTCCACAGCCTTTTTAAACCTGACTTGTGTGCTATAGACAACAAGAAGTCAATCTTGGCAGCATTGATTAAAAGTATTTAAACACACCCTCTGAACTAGTGTTTATCACAACTATAAGCTTTCAATGAGCAGAGAATCAGTTTCATTGCAGTCAGTGTTCTCTGCAGTGCAGTCTTTGCTCATGTCATCTCCCACTCAGGGCAGGATGTGGTTGCGTACACATCACTTTCAAAATGTCTCTTCAACAGCCAGGTTTATCCTTTTATAGTAAGAGTCTTGCTCTTTGTGTCATGGGCCACAGTGAGGAACCCATCAGAGTTGATGCATCAGATTTTCTCCAAAAAAAAAGGGAAATGCTTGTTTCAGGGCGGATGAGCTACAGATTGTAAAGCCCAGTTATCAGCAGTTGTATCAAATGACAGCTTGTTCGACTCCAGTTAAGTAAGAGGACGGTGAATTGTCAGACTTGGGTACGTGGGGAGTGTCCTGAAGGCTGCGATGTTGCAAAGAAGCGCTGCACCACTTGATTCTTGTTTTGTAGCCACTTAATAAAAACATAAAGAAACGAGGACAAAACTTGCTTCCTCATTCCAAAGGCAACACATGAAAACAGCCAGAAGTGACTTATGTAAGTTTGGATCTCTCATATGCACTAAAATGCTAAAACTAACCCAGGTGCAATGTCTCTGTTAATGTCCACAAAACAGTAAAGTGAACCACAGACCAATCAGTAGCCACCTCTCTTTGTAGTGTGCCTGTCATTCGGGACATGCTGCGGCCTTCTTCAGTCAACATAACCAAACAGATGTGGACCTCTTGTGACAGAAATGTGACAAAGCACACTCTAAAGCACTGTGCTGGTAAATTTCCACTCACACGCATCAGAGATCTCTGTTCAAAACTAGTCACAGCACATTTAACCATAAATCACATTCACCCTCGGACACACTGATGTCTGATGCGTAATCATGACGGTATGAAGCTGAAACTCCAACTCAGTTACAAGTTGAATGCAGTCAGAGTATTTAGCAACTTGGTCTTTTTCAGTTTTTCAATAGATGCAAGTGTTGAACTATGTTTCCCCCTCCTGGACAAAAAGTGTAATACAAAAAAACAAGAGAACGGTTTAGAGTAATCTGTACGTTGTGCTCCTTATTTGCACTAGGAACTAATTGGACTCAAGAATTAAACTCAAAAAATATGTCAGAATAAACAACACATACCTGTACTATTCAAATAAACAATTTGTAGTATAAGTTGTGGCTTTTGTAAAAGCTCAATTGTCTAAACGTGCTGAATCACCAATTTATACCTGACATAAATTAAGTAATCCTTGTGTTATTCACCCATGTATGATATTGATAATACTGTATCATCATTGAATGAAAACATTGAATTGCTATAAGCACAGAAGCCACTAACCTGCACAATTTCAGTCGTGACAGCTGGTGGCGCTGTTCACTTGATAACTAACCTATAGCACAGAGAGTACACACACACACACACACACATGACATGACTTAAGGGGAAATCACATTGATTTACATTGATTTCCTGGAAACTTACCCCCACCTTAAAAATACTTAGTAATTGCCTAACCCTAATCATTACCCTAACCCTAACTAGACCTCACCTTTAAGTAAACCTAACCTTAACCTAACCTTACAACATGTCTTCCTGAATTACGTGAAATAATTCACGGAGACTTCTTTATTGGTCCCCAAAGGGCAGACAAGTCCCCATAAAGATACTGTTAACAGATGTTGGTTCCCAAAAGAGTTTGCTACACACACATAAAGCCAGCACACAGCTTTGATGTATAGGATGCATGACCCACATGCTTGAGATGTCAGTAGTCGGGTTGCAGGCTATAAATTGGACACACAGAGAGAAGTGTGTGTTTGTGTGGTGAAGGTCTATGTGTCTTTCCAAGAATTGAGGCTGTGAAGATGTTGTGCATCTAGCGACATGACTGCATGTGATGCTATCACTCACATCTTTGTTCAATTTAATAACCCAGGCAAGAGCAGGACACTCAGCAACACAACACTTCACTTTCTGATTAAAGCTCTTATATTTTCCTAATTGTATATATGAAAGGAGTCAGCATAATATCACTCACCAGACAATAACATTGCTTAAGTAAACCCACCCATCACCGACAACTGTGAAGGTTTTTAAAAGGCAGTTGATGTGATCTTGTAAAAGTTTTTGAACATACTCTCCAACTATTTTGCTCCTCAAATGATCCAATCAGCTGTGCACACATGCAACCACTGCCTGCATCCCTCCCCCGACCTCCTCTGCCTCTCAAACTTCCTCCTGGATCAGCATTAAAGAGTTTTCTGCATGTGGATCCTGTAAATGAGCAATACCAGCAGTAGCCTATGTGTAACCGTTGCTCTGTTGAAAAGTGTATGAGCTCTCAGACATGTTTGTCAGGCTATGGTCCATAAAAGGTTGTTACCATCCACGCAGACAGTAAAGAGATGATATGTAATGTGCCTCATCAGGCAATTATCATTTGCCTGTATTTACATTTATGTGACCCCTAAGTATGTGTACCTATTACCTGATATTCATTGCATGTGAGAGCACCCCCGCTACCATCACAAGTGAAAATAATTCTGAGGGAAACTCTGCAGGGACAGTGATAAAAAACCCATTTAAAATGTAACTGATTCTTTCCTGAACAATAGACAGACATAAAAACACATAATTTCTTTGGCAGAGGTCCTTTGTTATTAAATGGGTTCAAGTAGACTGACTTAATGCTGATCTTTCGCCATGTAAAAAATGAGATATAACCAACTTTTTCACTTCCTGACGTGATATCTGGTAAAATGATTGTTGTGCTAAACTACATCATTTAACCACAGACTTCCTCCTCATCGGAGAACCATTTCCATTGCATGTTATCGCCATTATAAACCTTTTCTGGTGGTGTAGCACTGGACAGACATTTCAATTGTAAAAAGAAACAGTGCTTTATTGACCTATGTCATCCAAAACCTGGGAGATGTATTTCAACGACAAATGCGAACCAAACCCTGAAGCTCCTGCAGAAAACATCACCTGTCCATTTCTGAGAGGAACAGGACCAGATGTCAGAGCTGACTTTGAAAGCATGCAAACCCCTTACACCTTTTTTTATGGCTGAATTGGGAACTAGCACGTGTGAGAGAGCAAAGCTTTATGTGCTACCTGTGAGTGAGACATCAAAGAGCACTGCAGCTGCTAATGACAGGCCTCTGCACGTCTGAGTTCAACAATTAGCCGATAGGAGCTAATTATCCCCAAAGTACACGGCATGGGCCGCCTGTCGAACAGATCCATGTAAAGCTTCTGTTATTTCAGGAAAAGAGAGGCAATCGAATTATCCTGCAGTGCACATTTGACCATTATGATTCCTCCTGCTGGTGATTCACAGGAAGAGTAACATGTGGTCCTGTCTAAGGTTTCAGTGAAGGAGAGCAGCACCCCTAAACGAAATCCCCACCCCCCTTTCAAACACACTCCTACCTTCAGAAGTCACAACCTATCCCTCTCAGTGCAGTGTCATTTCACTGAGTGTCAACCCACCTCTGGGATTTTACATAGGGAGACGTGGAAGATTCTGGGACACTCCGACTGACTGCTGCATGAAGAGAGCGAGATCTTTTTTCTGCCTTGGAGGAGGCTCTGACTTTGTGCTCGGGAAATACATTAAATCCGGCGTGCCTTGAGTAGAAGCTCAACTGAGACCTGCTCCTGTCTAAGCATTTTAATGAGAGTAAGCCCCCAGGAGGAGTAGTCAGAGCTCTCAGCGACCAAAGTCAGCCCCGTGGGAAACAAAGCGCTCCGGCTGCTAACAGTCACAGACATGCAGCCATTCGCCTTGGTCAGTGCTGTTCTCCTGCTGATCTGCATCTCCTCTGGTAGCACAGCAACCCATAGGTAAGTCGAGGAAGTTGAGCCAGCGATTGTTTTAAAGATGCATGGTATGGGCCTGCAGCATGTGTGATATTTGCATGGTTAAGATACAGAAATGGTAATGTCAGAGAGATTCCTGTCTGCTATAAAGTAACTATCACATTGCAACGAGCCTGAAATGTTATGATATCAATAACAAACCAAAATTCCACCTATGGTATTGGCTAATGTGCAATCTGATCCACTTCCTGTCGCCGAAATGAGAATTATACCCCATTAACTATGAGTTCCTCCACACACTGTTATTCTAAGTGCAGCAGCTCAATGAGTAACATGAACCTCCCTACTTTGCACTGAATTATGTGCTTTAAAATCGTTACAGGGAAGACTGTTGTTTTGATGGTGTGTACACACTGCTGCCGCTGCCAACAGGGTACCATGGGAGCTATGGCCGTGTGTCAGCTAAATGCGGCGCAGCAACTGTTAATAACTGAAGAGCACCTGTCACACTTAGGAGTCCCTCTTCTCCGAGCTATTCTGGTTGATTTCTACCAGGTCTCAGATTCCTCCGGTCCCATTGGAGCCGAGGCTGCTTTTAGGATGCTGCCCCTGCAACACCTTAACATCTGGAATATTAGAGCATGGAACTGAGCACGATCGAGATGCTGAAAACTCTCAAATTAGATTTGGATGTGTGTTATTCCGGCATCCATTTATCTATTTACACATTAGCATTTTAATCTAATTGACAGGTTAAAAATATGCACATGAGTGGAATCTCTATAAGCGATACTGTCGGTTATTTAATCCACAACTGTGAATAACTTTACACTAGATTCTCGTCTAATTCCGGTAACAAGAGTCAGATGAAGTTAAACAGAGGAAACAGAGTCGTCCAATAGGTATCAGTGTGCAACACAGGAAATGTCTGATTAGTGTGTTTTTCTCCATCTGTTGCCAACATCCTGTCAGATGGCTGTTGCTTCACAGGGAGTCCTACTTTTATATGGGAGCATGTGAGGGGACTCTTTATTTAGGTTGTTTGTTCTTTTCACACCACACCACCGTTGGAGCCGATAATCAGAAGCGGATGCCTGGAAGCCTCCATTTGGCAGCTTGAAAGCAACACGACCGTGAACTTGTGATAAACTGAACTTCTTTCACTATGATTAGGGTTTATGGTCAGATTAGAATGTTCCACGCATTACCAGTGTGGGTTATGAATACTGCTGAGACTGTGAAATCACAGCTCTTACCTTCTACTCTCTCTCTCTCTTCCTCTACAAAGGCACTACCGACAAGTCCTTACTGGAAACCAACCAGGTGTGTGCCGCTATGGTGGGAGACTGGAGTGTTGCTATGGCTGGAAGAAAAACAGCAAAGGGCACTGTGAGGGTAAGGATTAATCCAAAGACTGATTTGCAATGAGTGGATTACAGTTTTTGATATAAGAACATCAACCATTATATTCACATTCCATTTAGCATACAATGCTTTCTGAATGAGCAAGACATACATAGATGGAAAAGTCTGAATTTACTCCCACAATATGTGCCTAAACAATTGTTGTTCTTTTCATGAGGGATATTTTCCTAACCGAGAATAATGTGGAGGAAATCCCACATCTAGATTGAAAAACCTTTCCTGCATAATAGAATGTGTGGTTTGACTCCAGTCCATCATCCACAAAACCACAGATATTTCTGATTGTGTTTTCTCCACGTTTAAATGTTTTACCAGCTCAGTGTGACCACGGCTGCAAGCACGGAGAGTGTGTTGGCCCCAACAAATGCAAGTGCTTCCCAGGATACACCGGAAAGACGTGTAATCAAGGTGAGTGATTGGGGTCAGTGAAGAGGGGTCTGGAAAACCTGGGTCAAACTGGGTACAGGGTGATCGAATGTCTGACTCATAACTTACTCTCCTTGCCACTTTGATAAATGCTTTCAAGAAAGTCTTCAAGCTGTGTGAAGGTTGAATTCCAAGTTTGACCTTTTTTAAAAGTCGGTGTTGTGGCCAAGAACATGAAGATGACTCTTATTTCCAGATTCAAATGAGTGTGGCTTGAAACCTCGTCCCTGCGAGCATCGTTGCATGAACACTTACGGCAGTTACAAGTGCTACTGTCTCAACGGATACACCCTGATGCCCGACGGATCTTGTGCCAGTAAGTTTCACCTTGCTACTATTTGGTACTTCCCTTGAGTTGCAGTCGCAAACAGTTTCAGAATTTGCACATTTGTTAATGTGTGCTTATTGGTTTGTGCCCATGCATGTAGATTCCAGAACTTGCTCTCTTGCTCACTGTCAGTACGGATGTGAGGAAGTTCAGGGGGAGATTCGCTGCCTCTGCCCATCTGGGGGGCTTCAACTGGGGCAAGACGAGAGGACTTGTGTCGGTGAGCGACCACAAACACAGGGATTGAATGTGTTTTTGACGTTGCCCTAGAAAAACCTAATATATTCAAATATTTCACAAGAATAAGCATAAGCAAACTGTTGGAAGTACAAAAACAGATGTAGAAATACCCTTTATCTCAGTAATGTAGCGGAAAAAGTTTCTACTTTGTGGCTTTGGCATGCTTGGCTTGTAAATCAAATGGATGCAATTAAGTTATTTTTCTTCCAACAAAAGTGCTTGAGCAGTCTGACATCACACAGAGGAAGTAATATAATAGTTTAAAGAGCATTTTTATTTCATGATGACTATGTTTATAACACACTGAAAATAGGCTCACAGCAGAAATACACTTTGACTTTGAAAATACAGCAATTAGATGTTTCTCAGACACACATGAGCCACAAAGGGAAAGATAATAGATTGTCATGATACAGACAAATATCTAATCTATCCAACATGGAATACTATCTTTAATATTTCCAAAATACAAATTTGAACCTTGGCTTACTGTCTGCACTGTGCGATAGACCTCCAACTAGTTGCGGGCACGTACATTAAGTTGCTGACTACAAGTAGGAACATGTGAAACCATGAATTTTAGATATTCATAAAATGATATGACTGAATTAAAACATATTGGTTTATTTACTCATCAAAATACTGATAGGCTGACTACTATGACTACATGGCATGTGGCATCATTAATGGTGAAGTTAACCATTCCAAAAAAACGTAAAAAAAGCTGATGTGGCATGTTAAGTCTAAAGGTTCTCCGCTCATACTCAGCATATGCTATTAGTGCACTTTGCAAATTACGGGATTTTAAAACTTGCAGTTTAGGGTAATGTGATGTTCTTTCGTAGTGTATTGCCACATCAAGTATTTCACTGAGGTGTCTCCAGGTATGTGATGCATATAAAATCTTGCCCTGTTTTTTTCCCCTGCAGATATTGATGAATGTGTTACCGGGAAGAACCTCTGCCCATACAACAGAGAATGTGTGAACACCTTTGGCAGCTACTACTGCAAGTGCCAGGAGGGCTACGATCTGAAATATGTTGACGGAAAATATGATTGTGTAGGTAAGGTAAACACATTCATTAAGGCAAAATAGTTTTTGTGATCAGTTCTGCTCCTTAAGGTACAAATAGGCTTCTTCTAAATTCCAGACAACGATGAGTGTGCAGCCGGCACCCACAAGTGCAGCCACCAGGCAGTCTGTCTGAACACTCAAGGATCCTTCAAGTGCAGGTGCAAGTCTGGCTTCAGGGGCAGTGGCTTTGAATGCTCTGGTGAGATCTTAATTAATTTGAGAAGTTTCTTTAATTAGGTACTAAAACACAAAAGCGTACGTCTCAGGCTTTTCCCAGACGAGAGCAGCCAGTCAGTAAAGTCAGGAGCCATTTTTACAGCCACATATTTCATTTGGACTCTTTAAACACCGGCAAATCACAGTCCTGCCAAGGGCAGTTTCCTGCTTTCCTGACTCTACTCCTCTTCACAGATGTTAGCCATGAAGCGCCACAGATTAAAAACACACCTGTGTAGATATATGAAACTGTATGGTAGCCAGCCAACTGAAGAAGAAGGGAAAAGACAGGTTGTGTTGACCCTCTTTGAACCAGATGATAGCAGGTGAAGCCTCTTGTAGCCAACTCACACAAAAAAGCCGAGGCCAGATTTCAGCTTGAATGAAGATGCCTTTATGTTTTGTAGTCAAGCCGTTTTATCAGAAGTCGTGGGATGGAGACAAAGGCAGTACAGATGATTTCCTCAATGGTGAGACTGAGTGGAATCCGAGACCCTGCTTCCGCTGCTCACTCCCTGCCCTGCATCCCCAATTCATCCTTTCCTCTCACTTACTTTTTAGAACACCTCCCCTGATACTTGCTTGCTCATGGCTGAACACGTTGTATGTCCACAGCACACAAAGGCTTGATGTGAGAACTAGAATCTTCAGCATGACCCTTAAAGTGAAGAATATAACAAAAATATGCAGACCCCTTCACTCTTAACACATTTTGGAAATGTATTAAAAAGGAAAAACAGAAATATCACATTGATAGAAGTATTCAGTCGATTTGTTATGACAGTTGAAATGCAAGGAGCCTCTCACTTCTCTCGATGTGTCTGTACAGATTCTAAGTAATCCAGATCATAAAAGACATATGCTTTAAGTTCTTGAAGACAGATCGTCTCTCATCCGTTTAACCTCTCGTGGGGCCAATTTGAGAGTCATTGACTGTCTTCTCTGGCCAAAATTTGTACATCTGGAATGTATATTGGACTCAATACTGGATCGTCACTCTGGCTAAACTCCAGAGATTGGAGAAATGTCCAGAAGCACCATCACCATGTGAGACACATGAAAGCACCTAAAAGAATCTCAGACCATGGGAAGACAGATTCTCTGCTTTGATGAAACCAGTTGTTTCTCAGCATCATGTCTGGAAGAAACCAGACACTGCTCATTACCTACCCAACAACAGCAATCCAAGGGTTAAGCATGGTAGACACCAAAGAGGCTTGAGCGTTGAGTGAAAGCTAATCAGAGAACACAAGATCCCACATGGAACTCCATACCCAAGACCGCTTGAGGCCATGGTCAGTGCCAAAGGGGTTTCAACTTGGTGTTGAGTTAAAGGTCTGAAGTCTTATGTCACTATGATATTTCAGTTTTCCCTTTTAATATTTCTGTACCTCCCTTCATTTTATTAAGGGACATTGAGTGAATATTGATTAGGACACTTTAAAACATTTTAACCATAGGGCACCAACATAACAAAATGATACAAGACGAAGGGGTCTGAATACAATGTATGTGATAAAAATGCTTTGTGTTCGAACAACGAATGTCGGCAATGCATCGGCTTGGAAAAGGATATTCCCATCAATTGTTTTAGCATGTTCTGTAGTATACTGCCTTTAGTGGAAATGTAATGTGTTTCACAAATAAACTGGTAAGTAACTGCAAAGAAGAGATTATCAAGAACAGCAGCTGCAAAATACATGACAATAAACAACATATGCACCAGAAACCTAAAAATACTGTACTTCCCATTCCTGATTGCAGTTCCACCTGTCTAATATGCTTCCTCATCCTGCCTTCAGCCATCCCAGACTCCCAGGCGAGGCCCGGGACTCTGGACGAGGGAATCAAAAACATCATCCCGGAACCAGTAGCAACTTTCCCCCCTAAGATCAATCAGCAGCCATTCGACTATGATGGAGAGGTCTACATTGGCGCTCAGAAAGAGGGGGGACGAGAGGAAGAATTTCTTGAAGAAGAGCAGGAGGAGGAAGAGGAGGAGGAGGAGGAGGAAGATGTAGACAACCAGCTCAATCCAAGAGGAGATGTTTTCAGTTAAGTGTGGCTGCCTTGCAATAATTGTTTTTCTAGTATTCCGGGTGGTCTGCAATGCATTACAGTCAGAGGGTTTCTATGGAGATGTTGTTCTGGTGTCTGAACAGCATCTGATCACAATAATCAACTTTCTAGTCGGCAGCTGAGATAAGAATGAAATAGTAGAAAAGGTCTGAGCCTTTCTTTCATGTCCATTGTCGACCAAGATTTACTGCCAAAATCGATACTCTTCTTGGAAAGCTTACTTATAATAATGCACATTTCTACATTTGGTGGCATGGACATAAATCACTCTTTAGTGACCAACATAATAGATGGTTAGCTGAAGAAAAGTGTTCTTCAATAAGAACACTGCACTATAAAAAATAATTATTATGGTTACCAGCACATGACATCTTGGCCTGTGTCGTGTTTGCTTGTTCTGGTCACAGATTCAGACACTTTCTTCAGATAAAAAGTGCAGAGTGGGCAGTCTGACTATTCAGTGGTATGCATTCCACCTAAACACCCCATAAATGTATCTTCCATCGCTCTTGATCTTTATGGAAACACAGAGTGTGTTTAGGAACCAGCAAGAGGAGACAGGCCCCAATACATCCATCACCTCAAGGGAGGAATGTTACGCTGTCGGTATGTGATAGCCCAGGGATACGGTGAATCCAGGGCCTGCTTCCCATCTCCTGGGAGGAGGAGGAGGAGGAGGAGGAAGGGAGGGAGGTTACGAAGCCCCCGAGCCTTTTATTATGTTTTCCCCAAAACAGCTGTTGTGCAAACACACTTGACTGCTATTTGGAGAGTCTGTCATCAGCATTCGAGACCTCTCTACCACTAGCTCGCCCTGGGTGAGCAGGTTAAATAACCCCAGCTGTCAGTCGTCTGACTGTCAAAGGCTGCTTGCCATGGGGCTGGTTCACTGAAAGAGCTTTAAAAGGCTTTGGCTGTATCCTTAAGTCCTAGTTCCATCTCGAGACATGAGTGATAGCAGGGCAGGTCTGCACCTGTTTGTTAAAAGCCCCTTTCTGGTTTTGGTTCATTGGGGAAAATCTCTTTGCTGCATAATTGTGGAAGATTTTTTTTTAAGATCACATATTTCTTTAGGAATTCATGGACAAAAAGTGTTATGACGTGTTACCCTGGTACAGCTGTGACTACTTGTATTCATCAATTGTCATATTTGAATTTTTTTTCTCCTCGTTTAATCTCTAATCACAGTATCAGAGGACTTTGAATCGGTTTTCGGCCCAGCCACAGAAATCAAAGAAATCCAAATAGCACCAGTTCAGGAAGGTAACGAAATATCAGTTCATGAGGCATTGTTTTATAATGACTGAGTGCTTGATTCATTTGCTGTTGTGTCCCTGTCTTTTTATACCTTGTAGAATTCATCATGGATTGCAACTTTGACCAGGGAGCATGTGAGTGGGTCCAAGACAGAGCTGATGACATGGACTGGAGTGTAGCCTACCATGATACTGGTAATAACACCAAGACACTCTGTTTTAAAATAGTAATTAAGATGAATTATTTAGAACAGTCAGATGCAGTTGTTAATCAGAGCTACTTCAAATTTTCTCTCAGGTGCAGAGTACTACATGGTTATGAGTGGGCTCCTCGGGGAAAAGGAGAACATCGCTAAGCTGAAGTTGCTTCTCAATGACAAGGTGCAGCAGGGCAGCTTCTGCCTCAACTTTGACTACCATGTGGTGGGACGCAACGTGGGCAGTCTCAAGGTGCTGCTGGACAACAATGCTTACCCAGTGTGGGAGCAGAGTCAAAGCCGAAACCAGGGCTGGCAGACAGAGCTCCTCACTGTGGCCTGGAAAGAAGAGGCCCCAGAATCTGTGAGTAGTGCACTCAATTCATTAGACATCTTATAGGCCCAACTGTTACAATGTCAAACAAAAGTTACTAGTAATAACAATATGTGTGGCTAAAAAGCTTTTGAAAAGAGTTTGAATGTGCCTGCTGCTTGGTACATATCCAGGATATCAGCTGCTCTGCTTTCCAGATTGAGGCGCATGTCAATAAATTGAAATTATGTGCATGCCCAAATTTGTATGAAACAGGTGAAGGTTTGATTGCCTTTGCCTACTGAAGCTAAAAAGTGCTGTCGGATTTTACTGGGCTAATCTGACACATTTCAAACTACTTATTTGAGGTATGGTTGTATACGTGGGCTTTAATTGTTTTAATCCAGCCTACTAGGCACATAATAACAATAATAATATCTATCATACAAAAGAGGTAAAAACCTTACACATTTTATATCATTAATATATGCAGTAGTTATGCTACTATTATATTGATTCCATGTTGTGCAAACTAGAGTTGTAATTGTACATTTTGATGTCTTTCAGATTGTCTTCGAAGCTCAGCGCGGCACAGGTGTGGGAGGAGAGATAGGGCTGGACAACGTGGTGCTGACCTCAGGGCCCTGTCAAGAAGACGTCGACCCGCTCTTTTAGGGAAACTCCACCTTCTGAACCAACAATTTGAGGAATCTCCTCAATATGACACGTGTCAAAGATTCCTGTTTCCTGTCTGTGTTATGGTCTCCCGGTTGTGGAGTTTTTTTCTCAGTGTTCTTGCACGGCATTGCCTCGGGACATCCACACAAAGATACAGACACATGTTCTCAGGAGGAGATTATGTGCAATCACAGCATGCATGTTTACTTTGTCACCATGCTACAACATCAGCCCACCCTGCCATTAACCCTACTGTGGTTTTTTAAACTAGACTTTTACAGTACAGATAACTCAGATCTCAGGAAATGGTGGAAATGCTAACTTTGTCTGTTAGTTATGTTTAACAGTATTGTGCGTAGTCCTGTGTTGTGTATATGCAATAGTGCATTGCCGAAGTTAACTGAAAATAATCAGTAACAAGTGACGTGAATTTCTTAAGTGAAATGTTTGCTGAAATTCGATCTTTGATGAATAACTCTTTTGAAGGCTAGTTAGTTTAAATGATAAAATGTATCAGTGCATAACTGCTGTAAATTTTGCTTTCATATTATTCTATACTATTACATTAAAACTGATTGCTTTTCTAATCCTGTCTGCCACTCTCTTTTTTCTTCATAAAGGCAACTATGCACAATTAGAGGTACCCTAAATTTTTAGCCCATGACCCCATTAACCCAAAGGTTATTGATTTGAGCCAATTCACTATAAAATCACTGATGTGCATGTATTGAAATGTTTCCTGTGGTGCTGGGAACTGACCTGCTGGAACAGATTTTAGGACCCCCAGTTTGGGAACCTCCGATCTACATCCTGTAATTTATGGATATCCCCAGTGGTGTTTTATTATAGAACCTTGATGGGGTAGTCCATGCACACTCAAAGTGAATAAGAAAAACACATTTCATATTAATAGAGCTATGTTTATTTAAAGGGGGGGGGGAGAGAAGGTTTATTATAACTTGTTAGAAATCATAATGTTATAAAATCAATACAAAATAAAGTAGTAATAGACAAGTGCTTTGTGTGGTCATCAAGCCTAGAAAAGTGATAATTAAATACAGACCATTTGCCATTAATCAATTTGCATTAATCACCTCACATCCGCTCATATAGATCTGTTGTCCCTTTGGATGAGACATTCAGGTTAGGAACCACTGGACCATCCACCAGTGCCCATAAAACAGTTCAAACCAGCTCCATCTTGAACAGTGACAACAATAAAGTGCTGCTTAGGTAGGAATGCACCAGGATTAAAGAACTAATAAAACAGGATTTCAGACACAAGAGGTCATTTTTACAGCAGAACTTCTTTTACTGCTGACCCCTGCATATCTCTGGATGATAGTGCTTGTGTACTTTTACTTAAGTGAAGTTTGGAATGCTGTCTCTTTTTTTTTATTTACTTTGTGGGAGAGGTAATTTGGCTTAAAGGTTCAGTTTGTAAAACTTGATATCAAGAGGTGGAGCTGCTTGTTGCTGCTTTATACACCTCACCTCACTCTCCACGTCCAAACATGAAAGAGAACCGGGGGTAGCCTTCAGATATCATAAAAACTAAAAGGTTTTAAAAACTAAATATAAAGTATTTCAATATAAATAGCCCTTTATAATGTAAAGAAAACAACAACTTACCATCTTGATGATTACACACTTTTAAAAACATTACTAGGATTCATTTATATTCAATTTCTGCCAATGGATCCCTTTCACCTAAATCGTTCACACTGGACCTTTAATTAAAAGATTAAAACACTTATTATGTGGTTTAAAGATATGTTATATATATTTTAGCTGTTCAAGTGCATATCCAGTTTCATGCAAAAGCCTGATAGCTTATCCTGCATCCCTTATTTTTCATTGAAACGTATTGTTGGACTTTTCCCTTTGTCACAGCGTGTTGTGGAACAGTCAGCAGCTGCTGGGGTGTTGGCCGGTGACAGCCAGTGTCGCTCTCTGGTGTTGGTGCATGAATATTACAAAGAAGGGAACTATATTAGCACTGGAGGGATCTAGTAGCCCTCAAATATCAATATGAACCCTCAGTAAAGCTAAGTTCTGCTCGGTTTAACCGTAAATGTGAGTGTTTTCACCCGGTTGATCGGTAAACAGCGGATCACGTGTAGACGGGACCGAAACGTTACCTCAGCATTCGTTGGCTGTGCTCGCCTCGCACCATCACATGATCCGCGGGCTAGCTGCGGTTAGCTTGTTAGCACGGAGCCTGTCGGAGCTCACCAGGAAACGCTGCCAGCCGACGTGATCCCGAGCTGTCAAACATACGCGTTAACATTCCTCCAGCTGCTTCGCGTTTTTACTCCTCGTCGGACTCCACAGGGGAACCACGTGCAAGGTGAGTTATTAGCGTTACGTTTCCTGCAAAGTAAAGCAGAGCCAGCCGGCGGAAGTATATTCCACAAAAGTCCAGCTGTGTTTTTGTTTTTCCATCTTCGCGTAGCTAGCACTTAGCTTGGCTCACGCATATTCCACATCCTCTCCACGAGCATGTGTGCAGCTATGTTATAACTTCTATATCATGTACCCTGTGGAGTGTGTACATTCTCACACAACGAGAGCCAAACAGCGTTACAGGGAACATATGTTAGCAGATGATTGATGCTACTCAGCTAACAGCAATCCTGGACGTTCTGTTAATGACCAACCTGTTTGTTGATCACTGTGTTCCAGCCGGTTGAACGTCACCTGCATGGCTGTTCCCTTCATCATCCTACACACGAGCATGTGACCGAGGACCAGGGTCTACAGCACATGATCTGGACCAGAGGAGGAGGCCAACAATCAATCAGGGGTGAGAGGAAGAGGCACATGTCCTCCACTTAAAAGCTGGTGATTGGTCACACAATGTTTTTTCACATGAAAGTGTTGTAAATATGAAATATCTCTCAATCATTGCATGTCTCCACCAGGTGAATTATTTCTTACTGGTTGACCGGGAGTGAATAGCCATGACGACAAAGACGTCCCTGTTGAAAGTCATCCTGCTGGGTGACGGCGGTGTGGGGAAAAGCTCGCTCATGAATCGCTATGTCACCAACAAGTTCGACGCGCACCTCTTCCACACCATCGGCGTGGAGTTCCTCAACAGGGACCTGGAGGTGGACGGCCACCAGGTGACCCTGCAGATCTGGGACACTGCCGGCCAGGAGCGCTTCCGCAGCCTGAGGACTCCTTTCTATCGGGGCTCTGACTGCTGCCTGCTCACTTTTAGTGTAGACGACAACCAGAGTTTCCTCAACTTAGGCAACTGGAGGAAGGAGTTCATTTACTACGCGGACGTCAAGGAGCCGGAGAAGTTCCCTTTTGTAATCCTGGGCAACAAAGTGGACGTGACGGAGCGGCAGGTGTCTACCGAGGAGGCTCAGCGGTGGTGCCAGGAGAACGGCAACTACCCCTATTACGAGACCAGTGCCAAGGACGCCACCAATGTAGCCGTGGCCTTCGAGGAAGCAGTACGCAGAGTGTTGGCAATGGAGGAAAGAACAGACCACCTCATCCCCACAGACACAGTCAAGCTCCACAGAAAACCTCGCTCTGCTACCAGTTGCTGTTCATAACGTCCGGGAGTTTTCACTAACATTCATTTGCTGTTATGCCCAACATGCATCAAGGCTGTAGGTGTACAATGCTATAGTAATCCTATTTAAACAAATTATGCTACTGGCTTCGTGATTTATTTTACTGATAATTGGATGATCCTTATGGTTGGACTTTGGTTTAAAGAGCGCGAGAGATGAAACACTAAATTCATCCTAGACTACACATAAACAAGAAGCACTGAATCATTCAAACAGAATGGTGGAAAAGGATCGCAAAGAAATAAACTATTTCACGTCGGCCCAAGACCACCTGTGATGAACTAAATAATCTCAAGAATGACCAAAGGCACTATCTTTGAAAGGTTTCACTTCACTCTGTTTAATTATTCCATTCCATCCTGAAGTTAAATTATAATGCGACTCACTGATAATATGCTGTGCTATCTCAGTAGTGCACTTGTTATTGTATCCTTGAACTTCACTCCAGAATGTGACAGTGCCGATAAAGTGATGACCTGTTTATTTATGTTTAGAAAATAATCCCTTATGCAGCCCAATAACCTTATTTCTGGTAATTAAAAAGTAGCTAAGGCACTACTCTATGAAACTAACAGTCAGGCTTGTTGTGACTATTGTACCTCTAGGTCTTGTTTGTGCAAATTTTTCAAAATTAATAGATTGCTGTGTACTGAAAGCACTGAGGGACGAGATCCCTAATAGAAGATAAATATTCAAGCAAAGTTAACATGCATGGCATTTGGTGTATGCTTATGGAAACATTTTTATTTTTTATCTGTTTTACCTTAAAAAATATCACTGAATCAAGCTACAATCTTTTCTCTAGAGAGGTCAGATTGAATAGTGGTTATGATTGAGAAAATCATTTTTTATATAATTATTTTTTGTTTCTCTTCATGATTTCATTTCCATTTAAAGATGTACCTCTGGTTTACCATATGATAAATAAACCCCCTTGAGAACTGTTGGTCAAAGCATGTTTTCTCTGGTCACTGCCCACCACATGCAAGAAATAAACATAAGCTCAGAAAGAATGTCAGACAGAAAAATCTTTATAGAAAATCCAGATTTATGTTACATTTGACAAACATGAAAATACTTAAGACGCAGACATCAAACAAGTATGTTAGGTATATGTACAGCGAAGAGACAATACACATCCATATCCTCGTGCATCAGATGTGATTAACCCAGAAGATGTTTCTTTCCAAGAAACTGGACTTTCCTCTCAAAAGCGGTTGAGCGGACCGGTGCATTGATTTCATAGAACGGATTCATTGCAAACTGGAAGAGACACAAAAAGATGCATTTTTAACTTTTGAAGAAAGGTTTTTTGAATTTATCCTTTCATAGAAGACAACTTACCTTAATGTACAAGTCATATACATCATTAAAAAAGTTTTTAATTCCATCTTCTTGACGTGCGTCATGCAGCATGATGAGTCTTATATGTGGGGAAAATAATTAAGGGGAATAAAACTTACCAATACATTATTTTATGCAATTGAGCATAAAGACAACGTGAATGACTTTGAAAATAATTAAAATACACTAAGCAAACTAGCAGGTTAGATAAATATAGCAGTGGTAGAACAAAAAACCTTTTTTCATTTTCAATCTGGGAGTTCATTAATGAATATGTTATCTCTAAAATGGAAGAAAAAAATTGAACTCACCACAATGTACTAAAGACTAATGTGACTTCTTAGAAGTGATATTTTTCCAAGCAAAATATATAAAAAAAGATTTAATGTATAATGATTAAAGGCAAAGAAAACAAACTATGTTAATGAAGCTTGGAATATGAGAGTCTCTGTTTTTGTTTTGTTTATGAATGACAACAAAATATCAAAATACTTGATTAACCGTCTGTGAATTAATTAAGTGATTATCACTGAGTCATATCTACATTGCCGATTAACCTCTGATATCAGATCATCAAGCATGACTATACTGACCATTCTGAAATTTTTTCCTGTAGCCCTAAATATTATAACAGTCACATATTCTGCAACAGCATAAAGGATATGTCCTGCAGTGACGAAGGCCGAAACAAACCACTCGTTGAACTTGTCCACAGTTTTCAGGTACATGCTGTTGGACAGCCACATGTTTTCATCCACCAGATCGAGGGCTGCATGTGCAATGAACTGGTTCAGGTGACGATGATCGTCCTGTGGTCAAAGAACACAATCTTTTATCCAACAAGATTATACATAAACATACACTATTATTATTATTATGATTTAGCCTTAAGGTCCCTGACATTAATGACAACTGGAGATTATATGTCTACTATTATGTCCAAGTCTGTGGTTAACTTAATAACTAACCACTATCGTTCCAGAAGGAAATATACAATGACTTAATTGATACTGTCATTATTAACGAAACCCCTTTACCTTGGACTCCGATTTCCCAGCTGGCAGGAACTCCATCTCAAACACGGGGTTGTCGTGATGACCAACCATTACGAAATAAAAACTTCCAGACATCGTTTCCCCTTCGACCTAGCGAAGCCAAGTGGCCATGAAATCAATAGGAACCAAAAGAAACGACGTTAAACCATCAAATCGTTCAAAATGTCACCGTCACTATCACCAGAAAGACTGTAAACCTCCAGCTAGCAAGCTAACCGCATCTCGGCAGACGCTTGTCACCGTCCGAGTCTTTAATGGAGTATCGTAAAGCTTTATTAACTATAACAACACCTAAAATATAACGATAAAGCGACAATGTCAACAAGGGCAGCGTTTTAATGAAGTCGATTTGCGTTTGTTTACCTGTCAACTTGGTTTCCTGGAGGGTGGATAGAGAAGTCGCGGGTAGATGACGTCACAGCAAAGTTGCCAAATGCACACCGTATAATGTGAATTATTGTAAAACTGATGTGTCATTAGGTGTAAATAATTATTTAGAGACACAAAAACTATACATTTTTCGATTTTTAACAAGCTTTGACGCCAAGCCACGTTTACATCGGTGCTCGGAGCCTATTTATTTTATTTCCTGCGTCATCACTGTGGGACAGCCCGGAACGAAAGGGTCCGTTGACGGATTGAATTGACAAGGGCACACCTCCTGGAGAGGGACGCTTTCTGGTCGTCAGGCGGGTTCATGGATGGATTATAATTGTCTTTTTTGGATCCCTGTTGCTGCAGATGTGATGAAGACAGTTACAATATAGTCCAACTCCAGGTAAGATAACTTTAAAGTCGCTGTAAAGTCATGTCTGTGCTCTCCAAGCCGACAATGTTAGCATCACTGTGCTGCTGCTTCAGCATTTCCCTTCTCTCCAGTCATGAACGCGGCTAAGGAAGACTCTCTGTCCCCGGACGAGCTGAGGAAGCGGCTCTATCAAACCTTCAAAAACAAGGGAGTGCTCGACACACTCAAAGTAAGTGGGTCGGGATTCTTTGTGTTGTTGTCGTTGAATCTGCTCGGTGTCAGTTGCATTCATTTTGTTTCTCTCGGCTCCAGACTCAGCTGCGGAATCAGCTCATCCAGGAGTTAAAGCACCGTCCGTTGACCGGAGGAGACCCGGTCCCCAGACCAGTGCCCGGGAGATCTGAGCCTCTCCTGGTCACAGCGTGCAACAGCATCGTGGCTGATCACCTGAGCTCCTCGGGGTACGAGTACACCTTATCTGTGTTCTACCCTGAGAGTAGCCTCTGCAAGGAAAAGGTGAGTGGGACGTCTGCATGAGTTGAATCCACTGTAGCATTACGTGTGTAGAACATTGTTGTTAAAACAAACATGTGGCCTCTGATCCATTTTGGCAGGTTTTCACCAAAGAGAATCTTCTACAACTTCTGAAAATTAGTCCTGAATCATCCATGTACAGATCCCTGGTAAGTAAATACTGCGATCAACGACATTCAATATTTAGAAATAAAAATGTTGTTAGTTATAATATTTGTTTTTTTTACAGTCTTCAAATAAAGACAACAATGATAAAGGTATGTGGAGTTTTCATTTTTTCTTTAAATACAGCTGCTTCTACCACCACTTCCTGATTTAGATGAACATGTGTACACCTTGTCTTTGTCTTCCAGGGTTCCTGATCAGCCTTCTAACACAGCTAACACACCATCACACTCATGGCCTGTGCCAGGATGCCGACACGCAGACAACAAGCACAGCGAGTAACAGAGAGTCTCTTGGTATGTGGAACGGATCTCTTACATTATATCTTAAATCTGTGCATAGTTTCTAATGTTTTCTATCTATTTTTGATTACAGTTGACAAGATGAAAATGATTGATAAGGAATATGAGAACCTAAGCTGTAGTGGAGACAAATGGTTTCCACTCGAATCAAAACTGGCTGCATACAGAAAAGAAATCGAAGCCCAGCTGCAGGCAGAAATGAGCACACAGGTACATAAATGTTTTTACCAAGTAAATTAATAAGAAATTGTCCAAGCAAGCAGGTGTTGACCTGCTGGACAGTCATATAGGCAATAATTAAAATAGATTAATGCTGTTTTAGAATGAATAACATATTTGCTAATATGTGAACATTTCTGTTTTTGGATCCAAAGCTTCAACATTTTAAAGACGTTGAGATTGCCAAGGTGAAGATGGAAGAAAAGACAAAATTTCATAAAGAATTTGATAAGCTGAAGCAAGGTATGGATAGGACTTATGAAATGAAGACAAAGGCATTGATGGAGCGGGAGAAAAATGCCATTGATCGCTTGCAAAAACAACAAGAGGTAGGTCGCTGCTTTCATTCCCTGAAAGATAAATCTCTCTTATTTCAATTGTTACATTGTTACATTCAGTATTCATTGGTTTATTAGAAAGTTGCTTGAATCCAAGTCTTTGTGTTGTTTCTTTTGTGTTTCTCTTTTCTTTAGATAGAAGAAAAAAACATGTATATGCAGAGACAATTGTTTCTGAAAGAAATTGAAACACAACGGAACAGAGAAAATGAGCTGAGGATGAGAATGGAGGCGTTTGAAAAGTGAGAGCCTTTTAAATTAAACAATTATTTGTTAGTAAAGGGCTGCCGTGCCATCTCGCTGTGATCGCTCGTTCATAGAGGATCTAACTGTTGCTGTTCAACAGGACTTGTCAAATTCACGAGGAGAAGGTTAAGACCACAGAAGAGCTGATGAGGAGGAGAGAACTGGGCGTGAGGACAATGGAGGACACGCACGACCAAAGGCTGAAGAATGAACTTTCCAGGTATTTTCACGCTGAACACAAGAAAACGCTCTCTTTTGCTTAAATTACACACAACTCATTTATGTTGTCTGTTCATTCTGGTAGTTTGTATCTCTCAAGATACTCCTAGTTGAAGGATAGACTCATTGTGCGTAGTGTTGGAGTAAAAACGCTCCTGTGTTTATATAATATAAAAGGTCACTGAACTGTTTGAATGCCAGTGAGAGTCCAGAAGGATTTTTGTCCTGCTTGACAGAGGCGAGTCAATAAACACACAAACGACACTCAACAGATTTTGTTTGGTGAATTAACACCTTTGTCTCAATCTTGCTTTTTAAATGTATTTTTCATTTGGTTATCCGTCAAAGCTACAGTATGACTAATGTTGACAAAAAATAATTATCAATGTAGTGAATCTGTTCCGTTGCCAGGTTTGTTGTCCTGCTGTTGCCATGACTACATGTAAACATACCATAGATCATCCACTTGACCATGTGATTCATGGCTTTGACTTTTGATTGGTTACAAAGAAGGAACAAAAACAGTTTCCCAGATGTTTTGTCAGACCTCTTTTGAATTGTCAATCCCATGTCTTTACGCAATTAGGTGTAAGCTTGAATTAAAAGACGAATTCCTCAAGAGAACCGAAAAACTAACAGAGAACGAGAACAGAAACAAAGGTGAGTATTTAAATGAATGTTGTGTTACTGAGTAGATCATTCTCAGTCTGCTTATGTTTACAATCTTTTTTGTGTTTTTTTCTCTCAGCTGAAACGGCGCGTATCCAAAGGGAGTCAGCAGTACTTGATTCCCAATTAGAGGAGCACAGTAGAGCCTGTTCAGAGCTGAGACGGCTGCAGGTGAGCGTCACTACCCCAGACAGCCAGCAGAGGACGAGTTTACATGGACACCCATATTATGTTGATCCGATTGAGACCATAGTCTGAATAAGACACTGCCATAAAAACAGCATTTTCTGATCACCTTTACCTAAATAAAATCATGGTCGGAATAAACAATAATCAAATTAAGGCATGTGGAGTTATCCGACCTTTGTCACATTATGTGGACATGCATACGTCAAAATCACATTAGAATGTACATTGGAGTTTTCACAGCATTTTGAGATATTGGCATACATGTAAATATGTAGTTGGACATAATTGTAATGAGCCAAAATCAACTATGCTCATAATAAGGGTCAATGGTCTATATTACTAATTCGATATTACTGTCTGAACAAACAGTCAATGTCAACTTTACTGTCTTCAGTGGCCACCTGGTCCCATGGACAAGAGTGTCATTCATTCAGTGTGATGATGTTCTTTTAAAAGTTTACAGTAGACTGTCTAGTTGATGTGTTCACATTTGAAAAAAAATTTGTCTTTGACTCTCGACCTGATTGTGAACCTTCGTTTTACTTTATTCTGTCGCTTCATTTTAGCTTTTCTTTCAACGGCTCTTCTGTTGTTGGCCAGGTGGAGCTCGACACAGCACAGCAGCAGATTCCTCTGCTGACTCAACAGAAGGAGCTGCTGAGAGAGAAAGTGGAGACCATGAGTGACTATACCAGCTTGCAAAGAGAGAAAGCAGAGCTGCAGGGGCAGCTGCGTCTGGTACAGAAACAGCTGGATGAGGCCCAAGAGGAGAACCGGCTTCTCCATGCAGGTGAGGAGCGGCGTCTGTTCCTAAGTTCCTCTCAGGGGTGTTCCCGTGCCTCAGTGTCCCCATCAGAGAATAACAGGCTCAGTGTTTTCTGTCTGTCTGAAATCTGAATGTCTGAGAGTTATTGCTCATCTGAGCCTAGAGATTCAGGACTTGAGAATAATTGTAGCTTTTCTTTAATATTAGATAAATCCAGTTCCCACAGAGTGCTTGAGACTGGGCTCACTGTTAGCTGTGGGAGATGCAGTGTACTGTGACGTGACACTGCTTCAGGGTCAGCTTCTTGAATGCATCTTTCTTGCCAATGTGCGGCTTCTGCGCTGCTCTTGTAGCTTTGCAGACAACTCCCTAAACTGGACTGGATGGGGAGGTAACAATGATCAGAGACAGAAGGCTTCTTGTTCTCATTGCAGAGAAGCAAACTTTTTCTTTATCTCAAGGATGCACTGTATTTAACTGTGTCACGGTGTGGCAGGGGAGCTCTAAAAAAAGCTACTGTCCTATGTGATGTACTCTTGACGTCCTCAGATCTGTACAACAACATTTATAAATGACTTGTTGAATCATAACCTCTGGATGTCACCTTCCACTTTAACTTCACACAATTTCCCAACTAAAGTAGATGCATCATTGGGAAATAACCGTTGCTTTTTAGATTCTGTTTTGACTTTAATAACCTCTCTCTCAGATTTGAGTAAGCCGTCCAAAGAACAGCTGTCCCTCCAGTTGGAGCTTCTCAGGTTGCAGAGCGCCCGCAGACTGGATGAGGAAGAGTTCAACAGCCAGAAGAAGGAGCTGCAGGCTCGGCTCCAGAGGGAGGTCAGTCGGCCTCTCACTAAGCGTGGGAAACTTTGTGTTCAGATTTTTTTTTCTTGAAATGTAAAGTCGCTTATTTTATTTTATACTTACTTTGTTTGTGTACATTGTGGCTTTTCCGCAGGTGGAGCACTGCGCTCAGCTCAAGGCTCAGCTGATGGAGTACGAGGAGAAGCTGCAGTGGATTCAAAACCATGTGGAAGACGTCAAGATAAAGCTTCGCCAAACACAGCAAGGTACTGTGATGGGCATGTTCTCCACATCTTAATGGGATTAGTAACTATCTTGTGTACAGTGTATTTTGTGTTATAATCAGTGATATACCACTTCTGTAGTTGACTGTGATTCCATTGTTCAGTTGAAAATTAAATCTTCTTTGTGTTTCAATCACCTTCAATCAGCCATATTGAGGTAGTAGCAATTGGGTTATAGGTGTAGGTGTGATGCATATAGACAAATTTCTCTCAGAGGGTTTCTCAGAGATCCTGCTCTTTTATGGTGTTTGGTATTCTGTACTGGTTCTCAACTCTCCTCTTGTGTGCTTTTCCGTTTCTTTCCACTTCCCCATCTCTTTTCTGTGATCCATGCGATGGTGGCAGCTCTTGAAAATGAAGTGCTGTGTAACCCCAAGCCCTCACTTGTCGATCGCTCACTGCTGGAGCTCCACGCTGACAAGCTGGTTCCGCCTGACATCTATGTGAACAGAGCTCTGCTGAGGGCCAGGGCGGGTAACAGTGATATATGTGGAGCAGGTGGGCCCCTGCGAAGGCTCAAGTCTCCCCGGAGTGACTCTCCAGACTCCGACATGGAGCTGGTGGCTGAAGCCAAGGCCCGCATCCAGGAGCTGCAGAGGGAGGCCGAGACCTTGGAGGAAGCCTACAGGAACTACCAGCAGAGGGCAGTGCTCTCCACCATCTCTCATATGCTTCCCCTAAGACCCCTCTCCCCACAACAACCACATGCTTCGCATCGTCCCAGCTCTCCTCCAAGGAGACAGGTCTCTCACCATTCCTTCGCCCGCTCCCCCCATAAATCAAAGGTTTCCCACAGAACATCGTCTCCCCAAAGCTTAGAGACATCCTCCTCTTCAGCGTATGACACCAGAAACACCTTACCACCAGCACAGCCAAGAGTGACCTTCTTAGAAGCCCACAACCAACCCCAGTCCCCAGTTTTCACTGAGCACAGTCTCCATTCATTGACTGAACCTGTGTTTCTAAGTGATGGACAGCATCAGGATGAAATCTCTGCTCCAAGCAGACGTCTGTCCTCCACACCACAATCCCCCTCCCGGAAAAAGCTTCAAAGAGAAACTGTAGAAGGTATGCATAAATATACGCATTAAAGTAATAATTAAATGTATCTGTTAAGGAATAAATAATGAAATAGTCACAGCACGTTTAACACATACTGCACATATTTTATTAAAGTTGCAGAAGAATTAAAAAAAGTTTAAACATTATATTTCATGTTAATCTGGATAATGATCTTCCTCCCATATTTGTATCCTCTAACATTAAGTCTTTGCCCCCTGATAGAGCCAGTTGTGTCTCCAGTGCCGTTCCCAGAGCTGTCGTCTGAGAGGCAGCTCCCCCTTGCCCCCCGCGAGGATGGGGTGACCTCAGGTGACTCGTCCTCCGAGTTCAGTTCACCTCGCAGCCCTCAGCTCAAGAGCACAGCACGAGACCAGCCCAGGTACCATCTGCCATATCACTGGCAAGGACAGTGCATCATTGTCATATGCTTACACACAAAGAGATAATGAATAGCAGTGCCCTCATCTGTCTCTTTCATTTCTTCAGTCCACCACAGATGCAGCCAGTCCTCACCAGCTCGGACTCTTCCCCACAACCTGACAGAATAAGCCTTGGAGACCTGACGGGGATTTTGTCAGGTACTTAGGAATATTATTTAGTTTTTATGTCCCTGTACAGACCTTTTCCAGTCTCCTCTCTGTAAATACAGAACAGTAAAGGTGGATCGTTGATATAAAAGTGCTGTTGACAAAAACTGCAATCAAATGGGAACTTTAAAATATTTCAACATGATGTACTTTATTGCATTTGTCCTGATTGTTCTCTTGTGATTAATTTAAACAAAATCCCAGTACCAAAATCAGCACATCCGGTGTGGAGGTTTTGGATTTTTGAAAGGCTGCTTTTTTTAATGAGTGTGTGACTGGCCTCCAAAGTGTCCTTTCAGTGGCCCCGCACAATGGTGAAGATGAAGGGCAACTGATTATGTATTCTGTGCTGGTTCTCTGTCCCTGTTGCATTATGGTGCAGCATAAAAGATCTCTTTGTGCGTGTCTCCCTCCAGAGCCCGGCCACATTCCACAGCTTCTCCTGGACACTGCCGTCCCTCTCACTGAGGAGGCCCCTGATGGCCCCGCTGTCCCCCGCCCACAGGACCTCCCAGAAGACCCGACGGACTCGCAGGACCCGGCGGGTGAGTCCCTAGGCCCCAAGTCCACTGATGAATAATTGTGACCCCCAAAGGACAAGGATAGCCTTCTACTGTAAAAAGAAGTCAGACCTGTTGGTCCTCTACTGATTACCATCAGTCTCATGGATCGCTCTGTACAGTGCAAACCATAAGGAAGACGCAACGTTACCTACAACTCGTGTCTTTCCATATGTTTTGTAGAAGTCCCACAAACCGCAGGTGATTCTGCGAGGGAAGAAGATGACGAGGCTGAGGAGCAGAGGTGGGAAAGAGAGCGAAAAGAAAAACTAGAGCGAAGGCAAAGGGAGCAAGAGGAAGCACGAGAGAGGGAGCTGCAAGAACTTGAAAGACTAGAGAAAGAGATGGTAATGATCATCTTTCACCAAGTTTCACTAACACTGCTCTTTCAGATCTTCAAAAGTTAGTTTGATGAATGAGTCCTGACAGTGTCTTTGTTTAACCAGGTCATGCAAGAGGAGGAGCATCCAGGACAGGAAGAGGAAGAAGAAGAAAGAGGGAATAAGACGGAAGGAGATGGAGAGCAGAAGGATGATGTAGAGGAGCCTGAAGGTGAAAATCCACTGGAGAAATACATGAAAATGGTCCTGGAGGCCAGAGAGAAGCAGCCCACACAGGTGAGTTTGTCCCAAATGTCTGAGAATACAGAACAACTTTGCACCCATAAAGAAAAACTTTGTTTTAAACTGAGTGTTTTTTTTTGTTTTTTTCAGAGCTCTGGAAGAGAAGAAGCCGGGCCCACAAGCCCAGAGGCCAAGAGTCTGTTTGAGGAGAGAGAGGACAGGTAACTTTTTCCCACAGTTATTTATATATTGACTCTAATTAAATCGACTTTTATTGTATTATCCTTTTTACTAACCTGAATGTGCTGAAGCGGAGCTCAAAGAACAAAGAAAGTTCAACTGTCCTGGGTACTTACCGTCTGGACTGTGTTTAAGCCGACATAAGCCTCTTTCAAAAGCAATTTCTTTCATGATTTCTTATCATCTCCTCATCTCTATAGTAGTCTATTATTTGTTGTGGATTTACATTGTCTTAAGGATGACTTAATTGAGAAATTACTTTCTGTCCCTCGAGGCTTTTCACTGACTTGATTTTTGTTTTTTTCCCAGCATCACAGCATTTTCTCACAAGGATGAAGACGAAGATTTCTGGTGAGCTTGACGTCCCGGACTGCAAACATGAACTCATAGTCATAAGCTGATGATTCATACAAGCTTTTCTACTCTTGTTTTAACTGTGATCTTTGTGTTATTTTTCTGTTTAATATCAATCGGATACTTTTTTACATTGTCTGTGTATGATTAAATGCTGATCTACATTTTAACTTGCTGTACAAGAGTTTATTTCATTCAAAAAAGTAGACATCTAAACAGAGAGGAATTATTATTTCTTTATTCCATAAAAACAGTCATGTCATAAAGGGATTTCCAGTCAGACAGGAAACTGGAATTTGTATCCTTCTGGTGATTGATAGGTAGCGTTTTTTCTTTAGTTTTTCTTTTGGTTCATTCAACAGGAATCATGGCGGACAAAGATGAGATGTGACAAACCCCTGCTTCATGTAGATCCATCATATCGTCCTCTGCACACCCGTGGTTATATGATCACATTGGCATGCACACTGTGGCTGAATTTACCATTTCGAATAAGTTGTATAAATGGCCGGCGTGGCAATTGCTGTTTCCAAAATGTAAGCTTCAGTAATTTACGGGGAAGCCCTTGACATTCACAGAAAATACAGGAACAAAACAATATAAGACTTATAGAAGTTTGACTTGAATAAAAGAAGCTAAAATAACATCTACAAGTAATCGGCTACATAAAATAGATTAATTAATTGGTTAGGAAAGAAAAAAAGTTAACAGGCAAACACTGCCTACTAATGACATCAGTATAAATGACTGTACATCACATGTGTGTAGCTGCAGTAACAGGTTATCTCCATGCAACAAAGAAACATTATTCCTGTAACTCAACTAGCAGACAAAAGATTACATGAGTAATTATGACAATTGCACATCAAAAAAAGATGCAAATATAGAAAATTAAGAAAAAGTGGTATTTTTTGTCTTTAGTAAAAATAAGAAAAAATCCTGGCTCGTAATTTACAGCTCATATCTTGAGATCTGTTTGGATCAACAGGTTTTTCAAAGTACCTATACACAGTGGACATAATTCTGTTTGTTTCAGTTTCCAAAACCAAGTAAGGTTTAATTCTTGGTATCGTACAGATGTTAGTTATTGGCAATAAGCCAATATCTGTAGCTCTTTCCATCAGCAAACCTTGATTTGTCTTTTTTCACCAAACATTTAAGATACTAAATAAAACCAAATATCTTTCTATGTCATATTGGCAGAGGTCCACGTTTAGCAAGTGATTCATTCTAATGAAATTGCTCATAAAAACAATCAAACACCAAGATGCCGTAACATTGAGGAGCTCCTGTGTGTGTGTGTATTTGTGTGTGTGTGTCTGTGTGTGCGCTTGGTTTAATTAACAGGTACCTAAAGATATACTTGTGTTGGAGGCATCTCTTTGCAGTTGAAGTGGGATTCTCAAACCATAGCTTTACAAAGGGAGAAGTGTTCCAGAGGCTGTATAGTGCACATCTGAGGTAGTGTTAATGTAGGCCATGAAAGGTCCTTGCGAGGTTTACGCAGATCTATGACGAAAATTTGAATCTAGAACCGATAATCTACAATTAAATGATCCAGACTAATACACTTTCCAACAGGATGTGATACATTTTGTATATGTGACCTGTGAAGTAAAACATCTTGGACGTAAGGCCTTTCACGTGTCTAATTAATCTGCATTTCTGATTGAGAAAGAGAATATTTCTAAATAAAACGGTTGTACATTATTTTGTTGAAAAATGGCCCCACCCGTTCAGAAAAGACAGAGCAAGACTGTAAAAAAACAAACTGCGTTGTATAAGAATAGTGCAATGTCTCAAGCTTCACCAGCAAAAAATGGTTCTAAAAGAAGGGTGAGAGAAAATGAAATGACAACGAAGAATTTGTTTTTCTCTAGAAAAATTGAAAATATAAAATCAGCATGAATGAAACTTGACATAGGAGATCTAAAACACTTCTTGGTAAGTTAGTGCAGGAAGCAACACTGATGCATTAGTGTGTTAGGAGCCTGGTTAGTACTGCACAGTGTCAGGGGCAGTTGGCAGGTTGGCTTAGCGTTGTCTTGGTCCAACAGGGCCACTGTGGTTGGCCGCAGTGCTAATGTATGTGTGTGTGTGTGTGTCTGTGTGTGTGTGTGTGTGTGTGTGTTTATGTGGCGTGTGCGTGTAATATCCTCATGTGTAGGAATTGAGGCATTCCTTTGAGCGTGAGGTGATGTCCTGCAGCTCCCGCTCTTCCTTCATTTTGATGTCTTGGTAGGCATGCATTTGACTGGCGTCCTTAAGGTAGGCCCAGTTTGCGGAGAGAATCATGAGGAAGTGGATCTGGAAGAGAAGGGTGAGGTGGATGGCCGGTGAGCATGTCAGAGAGACGCAAAGCAAGCTACAGGAGTCAGAGCTACAGTACGTACATCGTAGACACACACACAAAGTTAAGGTTCTCAGATAAAAGACCTCACACACACACAGGGGTGACGTTAACAGGTATAACGTTATTGTGATGATCATGACTGGTGCTACAGAAATGACAGTTTAAAAGGCGTGATGGTGAGCAGAGGAAGTGAGTTACACATGCAACCTTAATGCAGCTGAAAAACAATGAAGGTTAGTGCAAAGCATGAGACCCTGCTTCGTATGCATGTCGAGTCGTATACGTCCGAAACACTCGCTTTTAGATTAATAATAAATAGACCAAGTAGGGGTATTTTTTGTAAACAAAGATTGTTTATTTTATATAGAAAGTAAAAGCTACAGTCTTCAAAAAAAGAGAAAATTAAATATATATGAAATATGGAGTATAAGTAGCTATAAACAGATCAAGGAGTTCTTAGAAATGTAAGCATGCAGGCTCAGTGTTAAAGGTAAAAACAAAATGGCCCTTTAATGGCACTTCGAGAGAGAATAAAAGGTAAGAAACAAAACATCAACTTCATAGCCGAGGCCGAACCAGCATCAGCGCTCATAGGGAAAAAAAATATTACACGTGTGCTCTACTCTAAAATAGGAGAATTTCTTCTTTTGTAAAATACATGGAATTAAAAGTGAGACCTCATGCAGAAGGATACCCCTGGAACTGGCCTAACCCTCCATCAAGTGCTGCGCTACGTACGTGCTGTTACTCTTGTTGTTTTAGTTAAGTTTAGAATCTAACTCGTGACAAAAGTAAATAATACTTGATGTTTTTATTTTTGCGTAACACTTCATGGTACCGAACATTTTAAGGCAGAGCAAATAAATCAAAGAAATAAAAGGACGAGGCACTTGGCCACTGCAGCTAGTCCTTTCACAAATGTTTTTCATCTTAACCAAAATTACTAATCTGGCAGTCAAAAAATATGGAGCCTGAGAACACCTTTGATATTTGTCATCAGATGTGGACCGAGATTTATGCTGTACATACTATTCATGCTATATATATCTATAAGGGTTTGGTGCGGTCTATGGTTTGTGTCTCAGTTCAGGGGCTGCATCTGAAGACCGGTTGCTACACAGCGGCACGACTAGGCTGCCCCCTTTCAAAGACTCCTTCAAATGCGTCCTTCTATCCCCGACAAACACAAGCTCCAACAGGTAGATCCTTCCTGGCCAAATATAAGATAAGGTCAAACCTATACGAGGGTTAACTGAGCCCTAGTGACAAACCACTTTTCAAAGAGGTAACGGCAATGGAAAGCGACTAGCAATCAATGCTTGAGTATCAGGCTTCAACTCAGTCGAACCGCTACCGAATAAAATCCCAAGGGGCATTAAAACTTTCTAACTGTCATACTTTAGTGCCGCTGCTAGGCCACAGCAGTAAGGAGGGGACTAGCTGGTAACGGCGATCACGGAAAGCCTCTGTTGACTAGACCGTCTCATTTTGGTTCGGCCTTTGCGGTCTCCATGGGTCAGGTGGACCCAAAGATGCAGCCCCTGAATTGAGTCACAGCTTATCTCTTGGTGAAACCTTAGAGTAATCTCGACTCTCATTTATATGACCTTTTATGGAATCATGTGCGTCAACCTGCACAAATATCTTTTAGGTTTCACAAAGAACAAATTTGCATTTCAGCTCCGACTGCAGTGAACCTGATGCTCATCCTCTTATGCAGGGGGGAAATACTGCTTAATCCTTGTGATTAAGTTGATGCCTTTGTGCAGGTCCAATCAGCTTCACACATTAGGACTGTATATAATAACACTGGGGTGGATTTCTAGCTGTGCACGTTTCTTATTAAATCAATAAGTCAGTGCAAAGAAAAGCAAACCTAAACCTCCATCTACGCTCTGAAGACAACTCTCATCTGGTGTCCTCAGACCAGCAATATCCCTGGATACCAAATGCTAAAGGAAACAGATCAGCTATTTACACTTCATGTGATTACTACTGGAGAGATTTTTTTTTCTTCCTATTCTCCTTTTTTTTCTTTTTAGTTCATCTGTTGTCAGTGGCAACTGTCTCTACTCAGTGCAGCCCCGAACGCTGCTCCGGGCTCTTAAAGACCCTTTTAAAACTTAGTGCAGCAGTCTTCTCGACTCTTAAACTTCAAAACAGCAAAGTTATAAGTGGTAGCCATCATGTAGATCAGCTGGTGGAAGAGAGACAACAGAGAAGGATGTAAGAGAACATGCCGGTGACCTCATCACCACTAGTTAGTAAAGTGGCCAATTATTTTACAGTTGTTAAAGTATAGAAAAGTTAAAGAATTTTTTTTTATAAAGTATTATCTTATCATATTATATTTGGGATATTATAGTTCAAACTCTTTATTATGATTTTCTTTAATTACTCAATTCCAAAATAGAAAGTTCAAACTGCACCATCCTAGAGTAAAATCAGGGCCATGTGCTACTAAGCAGATGGGAAACAGCAAATGGAACAGGAGCTGAGAAAAAGCCTGAGTAACAGTCCTTAGTACATAGACCATATGGGAATGACAAGAGGACCACTTCACACAGGATCCGTTGATACAAACCATGCAAAGATGAGCTAAAGGAAAATAAATAAATAAGAGATGGAGCAACTGGAGGGAAACTTACCAGAGCGATCACGGTGGCTCCTGCCCCAGCGCACGCTACGATGTACAGGTGATAGGACAGGTAGAACTGCAGGAAGACAAGCAAGAGGGATTATTTCTCCATTTCCTCATCACCCACTGCTGGTGTGTGAATGAAGAGGGGAGCAGCATCTCACCTCACTGGTGTCGCAGATGTCACCTAGCGTAGATCCGCAGGCCTTGCCTGGCGTGGCATTCCATGGGATGATTCCTGCAGCCATGAAATGAAAACGTTTTCATTCCCACTCAAAAACAATGTACCATGTGAATAATGATGCAAAAGTATATTCATTTAAAGGTTCAGTGTGTAGAATTTAGTGACATCTAGTGGTGAAGTTGCATGTTGCAGCTGAGTACCCCTCACTTCACCGTCCCCTTCCTAACATTAAAAGGGAACTTGTATTAGCTTTCAGTTGTCATAAAAACTCAAAAGGTGTTTAGTTTAGACGACTATAAAAAACATGGCAGCCTCCATAAAGAGGACCCGCTCCCCATGTTAATATAAAGTATGTAAAACAAAGGGCTCATTCTAGGGTAAAGAAAACAACAATTCATAATATTTGGATGAAACACACTAGTGAAAACATCACTAGGATTATTTTACATCCAATTTCTGCCAATAGAACCCGTTCACCTATATTTAACTTTATTACAGGCTCAAGGCCCACATGATAAAAAAAATACATACAAACAATACATTACATAAAAATATACAAGGAAAGAAGGTGTATATCTTACACACTGAACCTTTAATGCCAAATGAGTACCGAGAATAAAATAATTAGATTTTATTGCAAATTTTTCTAAGTCTTTGTAGTGGTCCAAAAAGCTGAACAAATATTAAGTCAACCCGACCATGTACTTTTCAGGGAATTCTCAGTTATGCCCTCAGACCGATGGCATTATGCGCCTGCACGAAAACAAATAGTTTTATTCATTCCTTTTGCCATCAGGCTACTAAATGCTAATAGAAGCCAACCTGCAGATACCTAAGCCACCCCTCTACATAATGCTAATTATCTCCTATTTATACTGTTGCTCTGAGCTGGCTTCTCATGCAAGCTCACATATACATCTAGAGAGAGAGCGAGAGAGACAGAGTTGGGTCATGGTTTCTGTTGTAGCAATTATCCTTTTGGGATTAATAAAGTATTCTGAATCTGAATAAAAAACTGCTATAAAGGGGCACTGCGACATGTTTACACATGAAGATCAGTTATTAGGAAGACTCTCCCTGAGCCTTAGAAAGCAACAAACAACAAAGATGGAGAAAAACAATAGCTGTGGTTTCACTTTAGATGAGAGAGTTTACAGGATTATTAAATGAAAAAACACAAAGCCAATTCTTCAGGCCTTTAAAAGTAACTCTGAGGTTTAACTGTCAGAGCATATGCAGCATGTGATTAGTCAGAGAGGATTAGAAGTGTCTCTGAGCTAATAATAAATATTAAGTCTGGACTTGAAAGCATACAGCTGTTTCAGATTCAGACAACTTTCATATTCAGTTTATCCCGTTCACGATCACAAAAAACATCCAATTTGATATGTGTCAGAAAGAACAGGCCAACAAACAATTAGAGGGCGGTGAAGGACATCAGGAAAAAGATTAAGGAGGTGAAATAAATAGCAATAAAAGACAATAATTAGATAATAAAATTGTTACATGTGTTCCTCTGTAAAAAACACAGTCATAAAATATGTCATTGAAAACTACTGATTACTGAGTTTAGTAGCCTGAAAGCAGAAGGAAAGAAAGATTTGGCATCTTGGGTACTTTGCCTCGGAGGTACATGATAATGGCCACCCTGAACTTATGAGATTTTAAAAAGGTTCAGGTTGGCTGATAATGTTCTTTGCCTTCCTTTTCACCTGACTCTCCCAGAGGGAACATAAGGATGGCCATCAGTCATATCAGTTCCACTCCTGATGGACCAGGGCATCAGTGTTTCACCAGCCCCATCTCTGTCCCTCTGCGTGTTCTGGACTAGCGAATCCCAACCAAGTTTAAACCCTCACTGACCCAGCACCGCCCTGGTCCCTGGGTGAAAACATCTCTCCCAGTATGTGGACCCTGACCTCCTCAACAAGACATTCTTGTGACTATCCTCTTACCGTATTGACGAACATCCACACAGATGGAGTCAATGCTGGTGAGGTTGGCCATGGGAGACTTCATGGCAGCACAGGTGGACCACATGTTGTAGAAGAGGAAGACGGGCACCGCGGAGAAGCCGAATACACCGAGCCAGGCCACGCCCAGGATGTAGGTGAGGAAGACAAACTGAGGACACAGCGATGGAACAATGTTAGCGTCACCGGACAACCATGAAACTGGAATCAGGAGTGAAATGGTAACAATTACACTCGTCCTCATCCCAACTTTTTTTCCCCCTCAAATTTGAATCACATGGCATGAAAGCATTGTTTTAAAACCATCAGCGTGTAAAAATCAGGATTACACCTGGCCCGGTGGTTGTGTGTGAACATACCATTCCACTGATGCAGCGTCCACAGATGGTGGTCTTGAACTCGCTGTGCAGCTCCTTGACTGCACTGGTCGTGTAGAAGCCCTCGGCCAGCAGGATGATCCCGTACAGGAAGAAGAAGGAAGCGATGCCATAGATGACATACTGCATCAGCTGTACTCTGTTAAGGGAACAATGTGAAACACACATGAGTTTTAACCAGTAAAGAAGTTGAAGTGGGTTCAAAACAGCAGAACAAATCAACCGCCATCATGTGTTTAGCCCTGGAGAAGCCTACTAAAAATGTCAGGTTAAGTAACAGTGTGGAACACCACCGACCGTCTGGTGTAGAAACACATGAGTAACCTGGGGCTGGCAGATTCATTATAAACAGATGGATATGATGGAGACAGCAGCCCGGCTTCCCTGAGGCCAAATGTGGAGATAACAGGTGATGCACGTCCCTGGAAAGCGTCCACCAAGAGACAGACTGCCTCCGTGGACTTTAAATTAAACAGTGCACTCCAAATCTACACCAACATAAAACATATGTGCATTCCTGTCTCTTGTCATTGCTCTTTTATTGTCTGGACTAATGGATGCTCTGAAACAGGGGAAAAAAAGTCCATATTAGGACTCATCTCCAGGATAAAGTGGATGTGGGAGACCATATCGGCTAAAAATAGTCCACATAAACTCACCCTGATCTAAAGTGTTATTTCACTTTAGACTGGACCTCTTTTTATTTTCCAGTTGACATTATTTGTAGAGCGAGCTGATGCTGATGCTGATAGGGAGTAAAATTCTTCCAACACCAATAAATAAGCGGATATTTATATTAAAAAAACTGGGCAATGATTCCTCATGACTCGTTATCAAACCCTTAAGACAAAGAATTTAATTGAGGCTTGATATTTGTTATTTTAATGATAAAAGTTCCTATAAATAACTCAGAAAACACAATTCCAATTCATTGCAAGGATCTGGTTCTATGTTTCTCACACACTGGATGGCATCGAAGGCATCCATGTACGTACACACATACAGTGTTAGGTCACTTACACATCAGTCAGCATGGCGTGATCAGTGACGACCTTGGAGAAGTGGGTCTCCAGGATGGTCACGGTGCCAGTGAGAGCCACGTGGCCACATCCGCAGAACAAGGCCACACCGGAGAAGCAGAGGATCGTGGCCACCAGGGACGCGTACGGCACGCCGCCTAGACATTTGATGCAGCACTCGAAGCAACCTGTGCAAAAAAACAAGAGGAATTGAGTCAGAGATTGGCGTCATTGTAAGAATGAAACTGCTTTTTTTATTATTTAAAAGGCAATAAAGTCCATTCTATCCCAATATTGGCCCAAAAATCAAATGACTGTTTTTTCACTAGGTGGACTGGAAGTGATCTCAGGGAAATTTTATGTGAGATCCCAGCATGCAGTGGGGGAGAGGCAGGGTACCACGGTGCCATATGAATACTTTTGCATGATTCACCAGGACTCGTTAAAAAGATTGCTAAACTTTAAAATGTTGCACGGGAAACAGTGCAGACAGAGCAGACATGTTTCATTAAAAATTTGTCTGCGGTCACTCGTGATGCTTCCTTCCCCCTCTGCGATGCAAAGCAGCAGCAGACACACTGCAGCTCGTTGTGTTGCCGCTGAGGCTCTACACTCCTCACCGCCTTTAATGTTTCGTTTGACAATTCATCACTACACTTAAAGGGCACTAATGGCGGTGCAGCAGGTCAGAGCAATGGGTGCCTGCCAAGCCATAATGGAAATCAATGGCAACTCGCACTGGGGAGAATGAAATGACCCAGATGAGCCTGTCTCATCCAATGTGTCTCTCCGGCTTGTGAAATGGAGCTGGTCACCGCAATGTACTGTCTGTGGCCGCTCAAGGAAACAAACCCCAGTGTGCTCACAATCACATCCACATGTGTTTGACAGGATGTTGTATGGAGTCATGGGAAACTCAGGTCAGTAGCTGTTTATGTTTTATTGAAGCTCTCACAAAAACCTGATATCAGACTGGGAATCTATAATTGATGTTTTCGATTGGATGTGAAAAGTGACAGAGCAAACTCTACTGTTTCACTCAGCTCTAATGAGCGTTTTAGCCTCTTTAAACCATTGTTTTAGTTTTTATGGTGCACGTCTGTCTGCTGTATCACAAAGTTACACTACAACCTAGTGACCAAAGCCTATCTTGTTCCAGGGTTGAGAAATCCTTGAGGGAAAGTAAGCTTATTTGTAATTTTCTGCAACAATACCACAATAATCATCCCTGAAATGAGACTTTGGATTTTGACATTGTTTCCACTGTACATTACATCATCTGAGCCAAAGCAAAGCCACTGTTCATTAATACTACATGCATTATCTTTACAAAAGCCTCAATAAAACCTGTGCATATTATTCCATTAACTATCAACAGCATAAGAGACTGAGTTCTAGATAGAGCACGAGTTACTCTGAAGAATTCTTGCTGAAAACAGATTTCCTGTTTCAGCTATTTCTTGTGTGCAGTAGGAAGAAGAACAAAATGTTGGGCGGCAGCAGGCAACATGAGAAAATCTTTGCTCAAATCTTGTCTCAAAGAAAACAGAGCAGAATGATTTCCTCCTCTTCTCTCATCCTATACGAGGCGACAGTTCCTGAAAGTTCATCTGTGTTTGAGCTCTTTGCCGTGACAAAGGATATTAAAGCAGATATACTGCTGCTGGGCCCGTCCACTTTTGCAGTCAGACGCTTCATCCTGACTGTTTGTGTAGGGCAGGGAGATACAAAAAAAAATTCTGTCCCATGGTGGTTGAACAAGAGTTGCTATGGCAGCGCGTTAACCACAACTCAATGAGTGCGCCTGGAGCGGAGTCGCTAACTTCCACCGCAGCCCACATTTCACTGATGAGTGTGTAGGGGAGGGCCAGTGGGCTGAGTGCTCCACAGGATATTGAGCCCAGCTGCAAAGTAAATACAGTCCATTTAAAAGGAAGAGCAGCTCTGGTAGTGGATGTCACCGTCAGGTTGCTCTGATCCAGACGCACACTATATCTCAGCCACAAGTGGACAGGCTCCTTAGGTTTGAAGCTGAGTCGCACTGAATCCTCAGCCCCCGAAATGCTTTCCTGGCAATGGAAGTCCCTCATTCTGGAGAGGGTAAAAGTTTCCATTTGAAAAGTGTGTCAGAGAATGAGCACCAGCCATTACAACCGTCATGTGATTGTAATAAGTCGTGTCATGAACGAAACCTTGTATAACTTGGTTTAAAACTCGCTTTGCAATGCAACACTGTTCCCGGTTGTTAAACTCTCTAAAACCTGATACCATGGTTCTGGATGCCATGATTCACTCTGACAGTCAGTCTACTTGTTTTCCTGTATTTTTCCTGGATCTGAAAATAAGAAAAAAACGAGGATAGGTGGGGAGCTCTAAAGTAAAAAGAAACAAAATTGTCACTGGGTAGTTTGTACCTTGAGTTAGAGAAAAATTTGAATACATTAAAACATCTTCTTATTGACTGTGTAACCACCTTCCCCTGCAGGCTGTCACGGAGAAGGTCAGGCCGACATGCCTGCATCTCCCACACTTGTGTAACTCCATGCAGTTAGAGAGAGAAAGGTACACTTTTTAATAAGCCATCTGCTCGGGGAGTCTACAGCTATATACAATGCTAAAAGGTAAAATTTGATTTAAGACCAAACTTGCAGGGACAATACACACTAAAGGGGAAAATAGTATTGATTCCCATTATCCCAGGTTCCGACGCAGTTTGCTTCATAAGCACTTCCGGGCTTTCACCACCGCAAGTACTCATCCCTCTCAAGCCACTTAGCTACCTACCACCTAGCTAACAGGCTGAGTAGAGAGGTATTAGTTTGACACATCAACGTAACCAGAGACATACTAACGATGCAGCACACACCAGAACGGATCATTCTTCTTCTTTGGATGGCAGAGTTGAGCTTTTATGGTGACGTGCCCAAAAAATTTAAAGAAGACCCATCCGATCTGAATTCAAGACAGTCAAATACTATTGACCATATTCACAAATCACAACTTGTCTCTTAGGGCTTAACAAGGTGTGACATACTCTCTCCTTAAGCCTCGATAAGGATGAGGAAATACGACCCCAACATTTTTTTAACGGAGCTATTAGCGGAGGCTAGGACTCGTTGTCGATCAGGGAAATGACAACCGATTCTCAAATTCGAGGGAAGAAGATGTGCAACCAGAATCCCTGCAGGCCGAACAGGCATGTTTAGAACGGACACTATACTAGCGTATGTCAAATCTAATTAAAGGCATTTCAAGACGGACCCACAAGCAGCTTGATTAGTTTCCATTCCACTGCAGTGTCTTGCTTTTCAGGCTCTCCATCTATCAAGGTTGAATGTGTTGGTTTGCCACCTCCCTCTCTCTCGTGTCACTTACCGGGTGTTATGCCTAATAACACAATAAATCCGAGGTCGTATTTTCACAGCTGGACTCAACATGTTGGCAGGTTAGTATTACTCTGTTCTGGCTGACTGAAACAACACTGGCACACGGACAGACTCGCTGCCGTGGTTCAACTATTAGTGACCTCAGGAATACGGCTCTGTTCACAAAAGGGCCTCTGTGCAAGCTTTAGCCTCGGCATCAGACATCAGGGGAGACAGAGACAACATCAAAGCTCAACACCAACTTCAACCAGTGCTGCACAAGGCACCAAGGGGACAGCAGTCAAATAAGACTTCTTCAGTAGATGGATTCAAAGCAGAGGTGGGATTATGAAGTAAGCATAGGATCAGTGGGGAAGTTTCACGTGTTCTTATCAGTCAATCTGCTGGCTTTAAAGAAGGGTGTAGGCCTATAATTCAGAATAAGTTCTTCACACCATCTTATTTTTTTGCAGCCATCTAATATTTCTAGAAATCTCTCTTCGTCTGTCTGTAGCTTGTATATCCCGAGAACAATATATCTTAAATATCAGGCTACGAGCGCTCTGAAGTTTCTCCAAACGTCAAACTAAATCTGGTTTAAAGAGAATGATAGACTCTGCATTTAGAGTGATGGTTGACATGTTAAATGTTACATCTTACATGTTATGTCTACAGGATCAACAACCAGTATCATTACAGTCTACCAGGCAGCAAAATGAAGACTGTATTCTGTGAGTGCACCGCGTGGGATTAGTGCAGGAGTACAGGATATTGCAGTGTAAACTTCAGCTCAAATCTTCCTCCTCCACAGGCAATAACAGAAGGAGCCGGTGACTCTAAACAACAACAAGAAGCCTGTAACTAAAGGGATCTTGCCCGGCTGGTTCGGAGCAGAGGACTGTAAATGAAAATCACGCTTTTTCCCTCTGATGACTTTCACATGCGCATTAGACCCGGTGAGACCTCCAGCCGCCCCGAGACTCTCCATTCGTCGTCTCATTGCTCCTGTGCATGAATGAGAGGCGGAGAGACAGAATGAAAAAAAGGCTTGAACGAGAGAAACACAGACAAATTAGCGACTGTTTATAAAGACAATGTCAGGCCTCGCAGCAAAGGCTAGACTTCAGGATCACGAGGAGCGAGGAAGAAAAAGCTGCTTGTGTGAGAAAGAGTCTGTGTGTGTGTCTGTTTGTGTGACAGTGTTGGAGGGAGATAAAAACTAAAAAAAAATGAGACAGAGAAAGAGTCCAAGAAACCCTGACACAAAGAGCCAGTGTGGGCAGCCCGGGACTGTCCATCACACTGGACTCTCAGGGGCCATTGAGAATGGCAGTGAACCACGGCCCTGCTCTTCCGGTCCAAAGACTGGAGGCCCAGGACAAGCCCACCGCTGAGTTCCATCCTGTGTGCCCCTCCAGCACCGCACACAGCTTGGCCATGATGCAGCCCGAGCAGCCACTTCACACTCCGGGAGGATCCTGTTATTCGAAGCATCTCAAGTCGGCCAATGTGTGAATCAGATGGCTCAGCGAGACCAACATGAGTCGCAGGTTGACGGGGATACCCACTGGCAGACAGACACAAAACCCCTTTTTCCACTGGTCTAAAAAACGGGTCAAATGATACTGTAGCAGACACAGGTTTGTATTTGCTCGCCTCCGATCTTCACTGATGGAGACGTGAACGTGCTAATTTGCCCATGTTTAAAAAACTAACCCACAATCCACCAGGACACTTTGATTTGGGGTAATTTAGACACCCAATCAGTGGGGGCTCCGTGGCTCCAGCATCCACACAGAATACCAAACACCCACATGTGCCGACATACTGTCTGCGCCAAATTGACATTGATATTATGTCAAACTTCACAGTTGGTGACTGACTGGATCAACTGGGGGGGACTAAACTTCAGCCCCTTGCTCCAAACTCTAACCACCAATCAGAGCGTCACTCCAGAGGATCCATCTAGTGAAGTAAGATAAATAAACGCCAATGAACACTAGAGTACAAATGATTCTTGCATTATTGGATATGCACGTATTGGATATGCACGTGGATCTCTATAAAAATTATATTTGAAAACCTTTGTTATATTTGTGTATGTTGTGCTACTAAAGTATTTTATTCCATTAAGTTATACCACATACTAACAGACAGAGAGAGAAGCCCTAACCCCTGCAGCTGGCCCTGATTCATCACCAGCCTCCATACTTCAACACCATCCACCATGTGAACACGGAACGTCATCACCACAAAGCTGAAATATTCCAACAACTGCAGGGTCGTCAGTGGGAAGTAAAAAACACATGTCTAAATCCTCCTTTTACTGCAGAGACGAAAAAAATGTAGAGAATTATAATATAGTTTTATGTGCACACCAGACACAAGCCAGCTCGCAGACACCCAAACAAAAGAAAAACCACATACAAGAATGTAAAGTAAAGTTTTGCATTTCATATACAAAGAAAATCCCAAACGCACAAATAAACACACATGGACACGCACAATTTGAGACTCTCCCATCTTCTCCATGAGCCCTGAACAACAAACTGGCTTCCAGCTCCATTGAAACTGGCATTTAGGTTTAATCTCACATCTAGCCTCATTGCAAACAGATGTGTCTGTTTACAGCTAATGCTAAAGTGTTGTTGTTTGTTGCTCCGTCGGGGGCGAGCTGCCAAAACACCATTTATGAGAAACAGGCTCATTTTCCACACTCTCCACTTCGGGAGGAACCAAACTTTTTAAAACGCTGTAATGGCTGTAATGGCCGCTCCCAAGGGACGGGGGAGATCTGAGCCTGCAAATTTGCAGAGAGTGGTCTTGCTGTTTACTTATCCAACATCGGAAACTTACTCTGTCTCAGCTAATTGCTGTTTGCGAATGAGGATGAGAGAAGTGTGGGATGATGATTAATGTATTCACAGACAATAAGAGGCAATGATTGTCATAATGGACAATATTCTTTGTGCATTTGGAGGAACGTTCAAATCTCTCCACTAACAGGCCTATATCGAAATCTCTCCATCAACATTCCCGACCTGACCCGAGGTTTATAAGTGAAGGTACAGCTCTTCATAAAAGGACAGATTAAGGCGCCAACGTGGTCTGAGGGTTCGAGGCGCCAACCACGTAATTACAACCTGGTAGGCCTAAGTCAGGTCGGGCCGGGGACCTTTGTGCCGTGTCCTTCGACCCCCATCTCCCTCTGGCCTCATTTCCTGTCAGATTTTTACTGTCTGCTCTTTAATTAAGCCACAAAACACCAAGAAAAAGACGACACGGCAATTAAAAACTGGCATTGGCAGGTACAGGAAATAATGAGACTGTTGGAGGTGTTTAGAATGGACATAGAAAGCTGGAGTCGGCATTGTGGTGGAACTTTTCATTGATAAGTAAAGTAAGAAAACCCAGATGAAAAAGATGAGTTATGGATGTGAAATAATAACCTCATTCAATTAGCACTCAATGAAAACAGAAAAATAAAAGAATAAAGAATAAAAACACACCAAGTGTGACAGAAATCTAAGCATGACCACACATTACAATAATACATCTACAATGAGGTGATGGTAAAGTACGTTTTAGTGAAATAAATGGATTTGAGAGACAATTGTTGTTTCCAGCTGCTCAAATGTGAGGAATTGCTGCTTTTATCGGGTTTATATCATTGTAAAATTTATATTTGTATCTTATCTGTCGGTAGCTCTGCCTCTGGGCGTGAGGAGCGGTTCAGACATGACAGGCTTTTACTACTATTGGTCGGGCATTATTAGATTACATGTACAAAATAAAGAGCAAAAAGAAAAATCAATGACTCCCTGCTGACTTCTACAAGTAGGCGGGGATGAGTTAGTTAATGACACTGTCGCTTTAGTGTTTGCAGCCCTCATGACTTTCTGTTTTTGAGATTGGTGATAGCTGATCCATTTATCTTTGTCCTTGCCAGACCCTCACTCCCCTCATTCATCATCTGTCCGCCCCGAAGGAACAACTCAAACGCACCCTGAGCTTTGATTGATCTGCAGCGGATCCTGCAACAGGCTCAACGTCCTTAGAAGTGACACTCGTGAGATGATGACCAGCGGCAGCACACAAACACACACACAAAAACAGCCTCACCCCCTGCAGCAGTGTGTGACTTCCACTAATTAGATCATAAGACAAGCACAAAGCAAAAACACACTCCAGCAACAGGTTTACAGAGGCAGCGATGCACGATTTGCTAATAAAATATCATTTGCGACACGTTCAAGTTCCGTGCATGCAAACACTGACACAAGGAGGCTGCTTTGACGTTTCAGCCCCTGCTGAGAAAGAAATCTACCCAACTATTGTGCTGAGTGAAACCAAGCAGCTTGGAGTAGGTCAAAGCCCCAGTAAACACAGCGGTGAAAAGATCTGCCCTGGCTCTTTGTCAGTGCTCGTTGGTACCTCTTTTGTCCGGACCCTGCTCCTGGTTTTCCTCTGATGGAGTTTCCATGGTTGGTTCTCTCCCATCCAGCAAAAATGCTTCCTTGCAGCAAAGTCTCTCTTCCTCTCTGTCCCTCTGTACTCTCTCCTCTCTCAGCTCTCTCAGCTCTCTCTCTCTCTCTCCCTCTCTGCTCTCTCTTTCTCTCTTCCTCTCTCGCTCCTCCACATTTGCGTTTCCGTCTCGTCCTCCGCTCCACTGTACATCACACTTCCTCTCCAAGATGCAGAAGAGGTTCTCTAGAGCTTATTTGCATGGAATTCGCTACTGGTGTCACTGGTGTACTGATAATAATTAAAAGCATTATAAATAATCCAACTGATCATAGTTCTTTAAATCAACTCTCAATGGGTTTGATATGTTTATTACACAATGATAGGACGACACTTCTATAATGTGCATCATTAAAATCCAGTTTCCCAGGTAAAACTTGTGGCTATTAGGGATCTCATGATTGGTTTGGGGGATTTATTTTGAGTCAAATTAATTTGTCCTGTTATTGACGTACAAATCATTGTACATGTCCTGAACACTGCGCTCCATCGCTTGTATTACAATGAATAGTAACCTGAAGAAAGCAGCCTGGTGAGAGCAGGCTTGTTATATCAGTGAGGGGAGCGTGGGGGGGCCCTACTTTAGTTGTGGGTGTAAACCACTCTTTGCTGCACAATCACCTTTTCTAATTCATGTGTGTGTGGGTGGGTGGGTGTGTGTGTGTGTGTGTTCCTTCATCTCCTGATTGGCACCATATGCCCTCTGCTCCTTGCAGCATACATTAGCTAACTTTGACCGATGTCCTTCCTCCATCTGGTGGCTCTGAACTCACATAAAAAAAAGGGCGACAGGAAAGGAAAAGCAGAGCAACATTTCCTAAACAGGGAGAACGAGCGTCCTCTGGGCGGATATAAACACCAGAGGAAACACGATGCGAAAATGGAGGAGAAGCGGAAAGGGTTGGAAAAGTGAAATGAAATTTAAGAAGGGTCAAGGAGCTGATAAAGAAGGGAGAAATGGGAGAATGCAAAGAACACAAATGAGGTCCCACGATGACGCGGTGGGACACGACCTGTCAAAACTAACAGAGACAAGTGGAAGATGGACGGTGAGAGACGACCAGAGGAACAGACACTGAGAGGGAGATGAGGAGGAAAAATCTTGGCCTGTGTTTGTTTGGCAACAGCAGGCTGAGGAGCCCCGGGGGCATGCTAATGAGAGAGGGGCCTTTCAGCGGTGAGGGGAGAGCTCTGCTGGAGAGGGGGCTTCTCACGGATACCAGACCTCAGAGAGGAGAGGGATCAGCAGGGGAGGGGGGGCCTCGGGGGTCAGGGAAGTGAACTTAGCGGGGTATCCCACAACAACAAGTGCCGCACTAATCTGAAAGCTTTTGCAGCGTTCGCCCTGTAAAACGCCAGGAGAGCTGACATCATCCTTGTAAAGTGGAGGGGGACAGAGCCCGTGTATAAATGTGATGGTTCTTTGAACACTTTATAAGAGACATACAGCTGTTTTGGAGGTGGCCGACCTTGTGTTCTCTGCATTAATTACACTAAAGAGCTCAAGTGAAGCTCAGAAAGACGACTGAATGTATATCACACTAAAGCAGCTCAAACTCACCGATTATGCCAAAATCAAAAACAACGTGATGATCCATCTGCAAACCTTTAAGAGTGTGGACAACAAGATGTTTAAGTTTACTGCAGAGAGGATTTCAGCATCTGGGAGCCCATTGCGAGACCTAATGTGAAGCCCCACTCCCATAAAACTTAAAAGAGAACAAAAAATGTGAGGAATTAACAGGAATTGTATTCAGACTGCATAAAAATAGCTTAAACAATGCCCTCAAAATAGGTTCAACAACAAAGGGAATTCTGGTTTGCAAAGTAACTATAGCCCACGCAGCGAGGTCAAGAAATCTTTATCAGTCCCCAAAGGACAATTTGTTGCACAGCCAGCAATCAGTGCATGACAATCAAAAAGCACATTGTTATTAAATACAATATAAAACAAAACAAAAAGTCACAAAGTCTCCTATAAAAGGCCAAGGACAGCAGGGACAAATGAGCTTTTAAATCTATGCGTCCTGCATTTAAGCCGAGAGATTCTGGGCAAACAGAGGGAAGCAACATAAACTCTTTGAACAGTGGATGGCATGAATCCGAAAAGACAGACTGGTCCTTCCTCAAAGATCTCTTATTGTGTGAGTCAGTGATGTCCCAGCGATGTCCCAGCAATTCTACTGCACATTTTAACGATTTCCTGCATTCGCTTTTTATCTTTTATGGACGAAACCATGACACCGGGAGATAGATAAATATGTTAAGAAAGATATGAAGTCATAGGTGCATGTGTTTATTGAGTCGTCTCAGCTTTCTGAGAGAGGTTTAGTGAGAAAGTGTGGTCAAAAATGTCAAATCAGTGCAAACAGCTGTAGAAAGATGTTCATGATCTGTCTCTAAAGGCAAATCATGATAATCGTTTTATCAGTGATTGTGCAACGTTCATATTCTTCCTCTTGACCTCTGCTTCAATCAGACACATGTCTGGAAAGTCAACTGAGACAAAGGCTTATAAAGCTGATTGGAAAGAAAAAATCTCTGCTCTATGCCTTCTTGAGAAGCAACAAATCATAACAGGGAGAATGAAGCCCATTAGTTTAATACATTTGATTTTAGTTCAATCAGCAATATCAAAATCATAGCTCATGGCAAATGGCTCTGACACAAAGGTTATGGAGGCCATGCAGCACAGTATATGAATATCATTTGTTGTCAATTGGTATTCATGCAGCTAATGAATGACACAATTATTGTGAAACACTAATGACCGGGTTGTTTCAAGGGATCCAGCGATCAAATAAATAATCATCGTGTTTCCTTTACGATGAGAGTCGTCAAGTCGTTACTACATAACAACATATACTGAACTTTATCAATGGTAGTTAAATCATTTAATGATGTGATACCCATCAGTAATAAGATGATATTAATGGCTAATAACAATATCTATGATGCTGTACGATTAGGAGTCTAAAGTTGGCATCCATTGAGAATTCTGTTTTAATGTTGGTCCAGAATTTACTCTGCTCCCACTCTCTTGCCCAGCGAGTCAATAACTTCTGTCTGCTGCCGTCTACTTTATGTTTATTAGAGATTTTTGCTTAAAGCCGAGCTGAGAGGGTCTGTTAAACCAAAACAATAAAAAAAAACATATGAAACAGATTAAAGCTGCGTATTTGTCCCTCTGATAAGTTCATTTCATGTCATATCATCATTTGACAAACTGTGTTGATCAGTGGAGCTTTAATCGAAATCGAATGACATCATGTTATGTAAAGCAGTGATGAATGAATGAAGAAAGACCCATTCAGAGCAGAAGACTGACCAGACTAGTGATTAGACATCACCATGCTGCTGTCACCAGTGCTGTGTCAGGCTGAGTGGCAGTGGGAATAATCCTGTGAACGTCGGAGATGAGGCCCTGAGTGCGGTGTGCTCAGCCTCAGTGCGAGACAGCGCCACTCCCCTACTTGAGGACACAATCTGAATGATGATCAAGCTCATACAAATGGAGTGGGGAGGGGGATTCGTTGTGGGTCAGCCTTTTATGCTGTGAGAGACTGGGGGCCCTGGGAGCTCCTCAGTGTTCAGTCACCCGTGAGGACCTGCACCCTGCTCCGCTCACACTGGAGGAAGGATTTCTCAGGGAGTGCAGTCTGTGTCCTGGGCCAGAGCACCCACTTAAAAACACTGACGACAGACTGAGAGAGCTCAAGATCAACTCCAAAGGCTGTGTGGAGCTATGACTGATTGTGAAGGACAAGGTCTGTTAAAGAGCAAAACAATAAACCAAACCAACCGTCCAAATATCCCAGAACATTTGGCCGCTCTTGTCTATAAGGCTTCTATTTGTTTTTATACTTGGAATCCAGAGACTATGAGATCTGTGTTGATTCCTCTTTGGCAGTTTGTTGCAGTCAACATCATTCCAATGAACTGTGGTGGAATTACTGACCTAGATTCAAAGGCAGGCCCTCTATAGGTCAATCTGTGCTGTATGCCTGCCATCATGTTTGACGTGATGAGTCCAAGTCATCGATTGGTTTACAAAAGCACCGCACTCACCTCAAAACCCATTATTCAGATCCATACGCTTCGCTGACCCATTTCCCCCCCGGTAGGTCGACAGCAGAACAAAAATAACACAACTTCTATGTGACTTTTACTGAAAAATTCAACATATGCTTTATTATAACACTCTTATAACCCCAAATTTAGCCTATAAGTTACACTTATTTTGCCATATGATGAAACAATCGACTCTACAGGCTCTGCATTCGTAAAAAAAAGAGATTTCTCAGTCTGTAATGGAAAAATTAACATGCTAACTGTCTATCGTTCACTTTAGTAAGACGTGTGACTGTGAGAAAGAAAACCACAATGGGCTGAATTATAATGAGCCCTGTGGTTCTTTCTGGCTGCCTCAAAAAACTATAAATTCTGAAGAATCAGGAAATTCAATACACTCAGTCTTTGAGGGTAAAAGGTTAAAAGGCATTTAATCCCATTATGGTGAAATAAAGACTTTTCAAACTGTATACTTGACCTTGAATGAGTAATTTGGAATTCGGTAAGTTCCAAACCCGTTGTTATTGAATGTCAAAATTGTGAAAAATGTCCATCCCCCCCAAATGGTTGGTTAACTATTACACGAGAAAAAGAAGCAATGATCTCTGCCCGGTGGCTTGACTCCACCAACCAGTCAACTTGAAGGTCACAATGTCTCCTTCTCTTCCAGAGTTATGTGAAATATTGCCCATCATGTTAGAATTGGTGGATTCATTCCTGAATAATGGCCTTCAGAATGACCCTGACCTTCGACTGCAAACATCCGAAAATTTCAGCCTTGGGTCAGACTGAATATTTGTGCTGAATTTGGAAAAAGAAGAAAAAAAGACCTGAAAACATTTCGGAGATATCATGTTCAGGAGAAATTGGACGAATGGACAGACAACCCGAAAAAATATTTCCTCTTGTCAACAGCCAACCTCTGTGGGAAAGCACAAAGGGCAAAATACCTCTTTTTACCCACAATGTCTGGAAATCAAATATATCCTGCAATCTCTGACTGAAAAATAATATTATAATTATAAGATAGTTTTAATGCTTTCCTCACCACAGGAATTGAAGTTACTCGCCTAAATTATATGTGTTAGAGTATTGTCCAATCACCCAACTGAGAGTTTATCAGTTCCGATATTCAATTTTTGGATTTTATGAACCCAAGACCTCATAATTGTAACCTGCAATCATCCAACCTCAAAATCAAAGTTCTAAACCAAACTCCTTCATCCTTGTAGTGCTGCAATTTCTTCTTCCTACTTTTAAGTTCTTGTCGGAAATCCAACTCCTCTATTCAATTTCAACCAATTCTTAATGACTTGACATTTCTTCTACTGTATAATTTCCACATTGATTTATTTTTGTCTTTGCTGTAATTATGAGTGTTTGACCAAACAATGCCCTGGGTATCTGACTCAGCACTTCACTAATTGCATGTTTGTGTTACTATCGTGTTAGGCCTGGAAAAACGAAGCGATGCTCTCTCGCGGATGCCTGGCAGCCATGTTTTTTTCCTTTAAAAGTGACCTCACTTGCCTGACTCTCTGGCACCTCCACAGCCACTGCGGTTTTGGCCTATAAGCCTGTTTTGCGGGGAGAGTGGGAGACACAGATGCTTCATATTATCCTGGCTCCCATGCTTATATGGTTCCTTGGAAACAGCCACCATGGCTTGTCCGGACAGAAACCCCCATTGCAATATCAAAACCTAAAGAGTTTCAGAATTTCAGTTTGGAGTCAATAGAGCAAACCGAAGCCAGGAAACAGAAAGAGAAACTTGGAAACGAGTGAAAGAGTGATACAGACGGAGGGAGGGAGGGAAAGAGGAGTCGTTCATAATAGCCGTACCCCACCACCCCTTATTAAGACTGCAAACTTCTACCGTTAAGTAGAGGTCTTTGCATAATTGTTTGTTTTTACTTCACTGTGTATTAAATATTTTAATGATGCCTCAGGTCCAAGAGAGGCTTAGCCGTCTTTGTGGTCTGCTCGCCGAGTTACATTATGGAGCCAGCAAACCGGGAGCCAGGAGGAACTGCAAACAAATACCTCCATTATATCTCCATTATCCAGTTAGAATAATGCTACATAAAAACGTCTTGTCTATTGTGATAAGAATAATGAAAATATCCAGATACGCTGGAACAAATGAAAAAATTTGGGTTATAAAAAAAAACATTTCTCCCTTGGGAATGACACAGCAGCAGTAGTTTCTCTTAATGGAAAAAGGTCCATCCTATAAACAGGCAAGCACTTAGTAAAATGGAGCCTCTGATATTACCAAATGTGACGATAAACGTACATCATTGTTTACGGTGTTGATTCTTAAAGGTGGAACAGCAAAAAAGACTCTGGCCACTTGGGGGAAATTGACCTTTTGAGCTAATATGTCAAACACACATTAGCAAAAAGTTGCCTGTTCACATACATCAGTGACCGAGCACTGTAGCATTAGCCATTAGCATGGCCATGTTTTGAACCACCTAATGACTGTAGGTCCAGGCTAATTACTGACACGGGACTGTATTGACACGTTGTTAAACTACATTGTGGTTCTTTAACGTTGCTCGCGCTACTTGCAGCCACTGAGCTCAACTTTTCACTTGGCAGCGGAGGCACCAGCCAATCACATCACGGTTAAACAAATAATCTAGTCAAGCGCTAGTGTGAGCCAATGAGATCAGGTTTATACGAAAGAGGAGGCTGAGGAAGGTGTGTTCATCTGGTCTTGGATATTATTTTTCTTGCACTTCTCCCTATTATTGCATCAATAGCCAGCATTGAATGTTTGCATGAAAGTCGGCTATATTCTGTTACAAGCACGTAACTGGGATTTTTGTTGTTACCACACAAGGACCACTGTGTTGCTTCTAATGCTACTAGAGTGATCGGAAAGCAGTCAGCCTGATTCCTAATGGAAGGAAATGTATTTGTGTTATCTTGTGCTGCACAGATTGAATACAAGCATGGATATCCTGCAGGCAAATGAAGCAAAAAGATAACAATTTGATGTCTTGCACTCTTTTGTGTCCTTCTTACACGGTCAAGGATCTCCACACATCAGATGTTCTCACACTCAAGCTGCTGCGATGGCAAACAACACAGGGCTGGAGACCGTCCCTCATTTCCCTACTTGTTGCCCTGTTGCACGGTGCATAAGCATGTGAACACACACACACATACACACACAAACACAATAGAGTCATAATGAAGCACAGACACGTGAAGACAGCAGACGAGACTCTCCAGCTAATCTGGGGGGTTACTTCCCATGAACAGCCCCCACACCCTCCCCCAGCTGCTGGGATCCCTTTCTCTGCGTCGCTCCCGCCGGGCCCATTGTCCTCTTGCCTCACGCTGCTAACCTATCACCCCCTGACCCGAGACTTTACCCCTTTTCAAACCCTCCAGCACAATCCCATCCCTCATTAGAAGGAGCAGAAGCCTCCTCCTTTCAGCCAGGCCCAGTTGCTACCCTCGTCGGACCAGCCAGCCAGACCCCACTGTGTCAGGATTCACCGTCAGCGCTATGACAACAGAGCAGCCTGCGAGCATATCACTTTAATGCAATTGTTCCGTGAGGCACTGCTTCCCGTGTCTCTAATCCCTGCATCCTGGGGCTGGATCCTGGAAGGACTGAGAGTCGTTCGTAACCTGAAACTGACACTTCCAGCCCCGCAGAGATGGTGTTTGTCCTCAGATTCATCACAGAATCGGATTAGACGTGGCCTTAAGTGCCAATAAGCAATTACCAATAAGTACCAAGCACATAGGACATAACAAGAGAAAGGTGGAAGCTATTCTCTCTAGTGGTTTGTACAGTATATGTTCCACCCTGGCTGACCTCTGCGAGAGTGGGTCAATCCATTATATTAATACTTTAAGCACTGGTAGGCAGCTCTCCAACAGCAGAGACTTTGCTGTCCTATTGTCCAACGCACTGGACACTAGAAAGCAACTGTGCAATGTACCTATGGCTCAATCTGAAGTTATGTAGTCCCTATATCAGTATCACTAACATGTACACTGTGACAAATGTATTCTTTGCACAATCCAGCACTGAAATTATGTGGAAATACAAGAGGCATACTGAAAACACAAAGATAACCTTGCACCATTACAGAAAAAAGACGAGAGGAGGACACTGTTTCTTAAAACTGTTTGGTTTATAAATGCAACTGTTTCTCCTTTCGTGTTTGCATGTTCAGATCCCAAGCAAAATATTTTGGCTGTAAATGTATTAATAAAACACTGTTTACTTTGTTCATTTTTGAACATTTGCTCCTTATAGTCGAGAAAGAAGCAGGAGAATCACCTGCCCAGCAACAGCAAGCACAAGACAATCCACACAAACTGCCATTGGGCGCTGTGCACTTCACAAGGCATGAAATAACTCGGGAGAGACTGTATAAGACACTTTATGTGAAATCTTTCACACACTGTCACACTATCTCTCTTTCTACAGACACACACACACACACACACACACACACACAGGATCATGCGCTCATTTGCAGACAGCTCGCTCTGTTCATTCCAGATGCTCCACTCTGTCGCAACATCACTTGTATACTTCCAGCTGTGGCCACTCTATTGTTACAGTATTGTTTTCCTCCTAAAGTGGAGGTCAAAAGCTAAGATGACTTAGGAGACCACTCGGTGGTGTAGCTGTGTTTTGACTACTGCTCACTGGTGTGTGTGTGGTTACTGTGTCAAGGGTGTCAAGTTGTTTTTCAGGCTGAAACATCTGCGATTTCCTCTCCACTGTAGCGGGAAAGTGACACAAAAAACGGGAAATGCTAAACGCGTCTCACATTGAAGTAAAACTCAGTCGAGCGTGGTCGGGGGATTCCAAGTTAAATTTAAAAAATGTTCCTGCTTTTAGCAATTTAGTCAAATTAGTTTAAATCCATCTTATGAAACCTGCATGTAAGGCAAACAGTTTCCCCCCCAAAACAGTCTCTCTCAGCTGTTACGTTTCCCAGAAGCAGTAGTTTTAGAATAGCTCAGCTACTGCAGATTTGCTTCTGCTTTGCAGAAGTGCCTGTTCCTACCTATCAAGCTCTTCTCTATAGGATATTGGCAGAGAACAGATACTGTCACTTTTTTTTCAGATACTGGAAAATGACTCATGTCTGGAGTGATAGAGACAAAGAGTGTGTCCAAGTGACCTCTTAACTTTGGTTTCACTGTGTCACATGCAGCACCACATCACAACAACATGAGTAAACAGAGAGTCATGTGCATTTGCCTCATCTTAGACAAAAGCAACACAAGAAGCAGTGGGGACAAATCTGTTATTGTGGCTTAGTATTTAAGCAAAAAAAATAAAACTTAATATCTCATGTGGAATATAGGAGTAAAGAAAAAGTCAAGGGTAACATGTTTACTCATTGAAATTCCTGATTAATTCATCCCGAGCGTAGCATTTGGCTGCATCCAAATGGTCTCTGGCACGGCTCTTCATATGGTGAGCATTTCTCATTGGTCTGCTGGGGTACCCCAGATGCTTTTGTCTTACGGTTGTTTAGCAGCTGCGTAAAAGCGCAGAGGACAAAGACCTATCTGTGGAGGGTTGAATACGCTCAGCGGGCACTCGGCCAACAGCTCAATCCTACAGGCTCCCACAGTTGAAAAGCAGAGTAATGCATTCTGCTGTCGCTCCTCACAGATGATCTTGCAGGGGAATTTAGCCGGAGCCCCTATTGTTTCTTCTCATTTCACTTAACTACTTTCAGGACTGAAGTGCAGTCACGTTGATCTCCAACATATTAATCTACAAAGAAGTTGTTGAAACTTTAGATTAGTACATGCACTTATGCACTTTCTACCCAAATGGGTAGAATGAACACATTGTGTTGAAATTGTCAACCATCTTATCTGGAAACACCTCTCACCCTTATCTCTGATCTGAGTGGAGAAAATTGTCAATGAAGCATCTGTGACAACTCCAGCAGGTTTCTGAAGGACCGTCTGGGACTTTTAAGGACGCTTTCACACCAAATTCAGACTGTTTGGTTTAGTCCAACCAAGAACAGCAGTTAAATGTGCCTCGGACCACGGTTTGGACCAACGGACCACAATTTAGGCAGACCAAAAGAGGTGGTCTCAGTCTGAATCAAAATGAACAACAATTTGGATCATTTACACTTTTTTGGATAGTTCAAATGAAGTTGGTGATGCTGGTAGTAATACTTTAATGACATTACAGTGGCAACAAAATCAACCAGTTTATTGATTTTCTCCCTTCAAATCGAAAAAGACTAATATCCGCCAACGTCAGACACACGCCCATCTATAAACCAATCAATGCTTGTGTGCTTGAATTTGCAATATAGAACCAAAACTAAGCAGTTAAAATGTAACAAAGACACAAACCTTAGTTTTGACTTTGAGATGTGAAAATGTCCAAAGTTTACTACTTCGAATTTATATTGTGAAAAATTGTGTAGAAGTCTAGGTGGAGCTAAATGGGACAAGTGAGGAACATCCAAAGTTTGGCAAACTGACCACAACAGATTGAGACAGATTGTGGATAAAACAAATATGTCACTTACAAAAGTAATGGAACACATCTCTTCACATCATCAAATTCAGGTGTTTCATTCAATCCCATTGCCCCTGGTTTTGATTAGGCCCCTTAGTTCCACTGACGGGGAATCTTAATGCCTTAGCTTATCAAGATATTTTAGACAATTCCATGCTTCTAACTTTGTGTGCACAGTTTGAGGAAGCCTGCCCCAAGTGCACAAAGCAAGGTCCATAAAGGCATGTTTGGATGAGTTCGGTGTGTTAGAACTTGGCTGGCCCGCCCGGAACCCTGACCTCAACCCCATCGCACACCTTTGGGATGAACTAGATTGTGGATTAGGAGCCAGGCTTCTGGATGAATGGGCAGAAATTCCCACAGACAAACTTGCAGAAAGCCTTCCAAGAAGAGTGGAAGCTGTTATAGCTGCAAAGAGGGGGACCAACTCCATATTAACATCTATGGATTTAGGGTGGGATGTCATAAAAGCTCCTGTAGGGGCAATGTGCAGGCGTCCCAGTACCTTTATCCATATAGTGTAGCTGACTTGACTTTAAGCAATCAGTTGAACTCTGTTAAAATTCACGATTTAAAAAAGTTGGTCATCGGCAAACATTTAGAGGTTCTTAAGGCTAAAGTGCTCAAAACCGACTAGTTCAAATGGCGCCGTGAGGCAAAAATAATAATGTTTTTCTGAACAGCCACACTCGAAGGCGCAGTAAAAGCCTGCAATTATAGAGAGTGGCGAGATGCAATAACTGGAATAAAGGATCACAGTATCTCCCAAAAGGCTTTGATAATGTTTTGCACTTAGTTATGACAGAAGTAGTGGTGTGAACTGATGGATGAAAAAGAGAAAGAAATGGACAAACCCTGTACACACACACACACACACACACACACACACACACACACACACACAAACAAATCAATTGTTGTTTTAACTTCATAAACATAGAAAAACTGCACACAACAGTTTTTGGAAGATAACGGTCGTGAGGAAAACAGCGTTCATGATACAAATGTGCACTTGCATGTATCTGAGTGGCCAGCACGTCATCCTATTGAATGATGTCACAGTGCAGACAACACTTGAACCAGGTTCAACCTTTTCACGAGCCGACCCTGCAGGGACAGTCTAAACATGGTCGACCTGTGCAACTTCTGAAACTGGCTTCAGTGTTTAATACTTGTTGTCAACTCATGGCTCTAACGCTCTGCCTCACATCGGGTGTCCATCACAGGGAGGAGTCATTAGCTGGCACAGGCTTCTCTGCCAAGGGCGTCACTTCATGTTGGCAAGAGAAAATAGGTCGTTCTGGGAACAACGTTATTGACCATTTAGTCAATGTCCCCATCATGTGATATGGAGAGAGTGACTCAAAGCACAGACACTATGATGATTTAATACTCCTCCCATCCTCTCTTTTTTTCATCTCTCAACCCAACCGATCGAGGCAGACTAATCATGTGTTGAGTTTTCTACTTGTGACAAATGGCTTTCTGTTTTCCACTGTCGCCAAGGACTGGCTCATGGGGGAAAACAATATTATAAAGAGTACAATCCAGACCTGCCCTATATCAAAGTGCCCTGAACTGACTTTTTGTTTTGATTTGTGGATACATAAATACGTGACATTTTCTTTGGTGCCGTAGTAAATGCGGTCAGTGCTGCAGTGGGGCTGAAAGCCTGTTGAATGAGTGAGTGAATGTTCATCAGCTGCCGGGGCTGATCCCATTATTTTACCACAGGCCTTCTGGAACAGTCATCTGACTGTGAACAAAACACTGATACAGATCGCTGCTCCTCTACGAACATGCACAGATGCCAACATATTGTAAAACTGAAGGGAAAATTCAAATCAGGCCTTATTATGCATATATTTGGCAGTTTAACCTTGGTAAATCGTGGGTTTTTTTTTCCTGAAGCCATGCATAGAAGATAAAGGATAGATTGTATCTCTGGCATATTTCATATAACCCCGGGGTTCAGCGGACTTTGCAAGTCTCAGAAGCTGTGGTCTTTTGCATTTAGTGAATATTTTCAGATATTTAAAGGCCATCCGGTTTCTTCCATAGAGCAGGGGGACTGTGACATCTCCCTAAGAAGGGGGAACTTGCATGCACACAGTTCTATTCTGATTATTTCATGTCACAATACTCAATGGCGTTCCTTGTCTGAGGAGCAGATATTAAGCTCAACAAATATAGATGACTATTCTGGCAGACCTGCAGTGCTGAAGGGGAACAAAAACATATATAGATAAAGCCAGAGGAAAGCAGAGCAGCGACGATGAGAGAGAAATGAAGAACTGGAGAAAGAAGAGGGGAAGTTCAGAGGAGTGGAGCAGGAAGGGAAGCAGAAGAGGAATGAAATGTGGACTGAGCTGAAGTGGCCTCTTTTCGAGAGCTGCTCTGTAAGAGCCCCATCTATTGTATGATTACCAAATCTTATGCCAGTTGGAAAAAAGCCCAGAAATCATGTAACTGTGACAGCAACTTTCCCATTATGGTAAATATTTACTGTAATTATTTGCGAGGCACAGACAAAAAGCTATCAAGGGGTTACTGATGGTGACACGGAAACGTGGGGTAAGTTGTAAAAATAGCTTTGTACAAACTCCATTAGGACTCGTTCACATTCTCCACTCCGGAAATTCAAGGAAAGTATGTTTTTGTAGTTAAGGAGAAATTCCTTTGATTCAAGGAAAAACAGCCAAGTTCATTTTTTTGCTCCAGACACCTCTGCAGTGACTCATTCTCACAGTCCTGTGTTCTTCTCTACATCTCTTGGTAAAACAATCTTGAGCATGTGACCGACAGATAAAAAAAAACACAGACCCCCTCTTATTGCTCATTAGTTTGACACGATGTTGATAACAAACACCTCCGCTAGCTCAGTGCTAGTGGCCCTGGCTCTTTCCTCCCCCTCAGACTCCAGGATGAGGGGGTCACGCCGCCTGCTGTCCACCGCCATGTGTCGGTGACAGTAATCGCTGGCGATGCATGAGCTGCATGATCAAGACACTTTACAGACATCCTTATATCCTCAAAAAGCAGAAGGAACGCTACTACATTAAAGATAAGCTGACACCTCGGAGACACGTTGCAGACACACATGCAAAAATTATTATGAAGGACACTGTCCAGATCGTCTGTCTGGTGTGTGTGTGTGTGTGTGTGTGTGTGTGAGACTGACGGACCAAACTGTTAACACTTGACACCATTGTATGTACGCGAGCAAACGATGAGTCAGTAACAGCTGAGCCGCAGCGAGATGTTTAATTAAAGACACATTCAAAAGTGTCAGCTGTGATTAACCCTCCTGTACTTGAATATACTCAAGAACAATGAGGTCACATTTGGATCTGGTTCGCATCCAGCCTTCGAGGACCTTTTTCCACAAGGCCGCAACTCAGAATGCAAAACACCCTGAGCTGAAGTCGACGAGTTTCCATAAGGAAAAATAATCTTTCCTTCTTTCTTTTTCTCCTGTTTTACAATCAGGATCTGGCTCCGGGAAAAAAGGAGATAGTGTCCGTAATTTGCTTAGTTGAATCTCCTGTCATAGGATAGCCTTAGATTTCAAACACATAATTAAATTGTCTCTATAATATAAGATCGAAGAGATAGTTCATTTAGTTAAGACTTAGAGAGCTTGTAAACTGTGTTTTCAAATTTTGTCTGAAACGCTGCCAGGGACTTTAGTGGAAAAGAACTCTGCTTGTTTTGGACATGTTTGTTCTCTGTAGTTAAGAGGTCGCAGTTTGCTGCGAGGGGGAATTATTACACTTTTTTCTGCAGAAATGCGTCAGACTTTTTCTTGATAAAAGAAAGAACATGTTTATCTTCGGGCCAAAGATAAAATATCAGAGTTGAACTGAAGCCACTTTTTTTTCCCCCTCTGTGTTTAGTCAACAAGGAGACTCATTGCTCATTGAATCAAATGCTGGTAATTGTCAAAGGAAAGAACCAAACAAGATATTTGTGGAAAATGACTCCTTGTGAACTGAGCTCAAGTGGACGGAGGCCAGGTCATCCTCCCACATCCTTAACTCGGGCCTGGCCGCTGTTAAATCACTCACGGCCAGGACAGAGGAGGGTGTCATCACCGGACTGAGGGTCCTCCGTAAAAATCAAATCTGACTTCAGTTACACAACCTCTGAATGACATCTTCACTTCACAGCTCCACACACACACACACACACACAATCACTCTCCACACATCCTGTTTACATTGGGCTGAAGGGTTCCGTGCACACACATGATCCTGTCCTCGGTATTCAAAGCTATTTCTCATGAAGCAGAGAATCCCAGAGCAGCAGTGCCACATCTGTTTCTCTTGACACAACAAAAGCAAGTGTTCAAATCAATCTCCGGGTGCACGCAACAACGGAACCAATGACATGCCTTCACTGGAAAGGGCCATAAAGAATCTCTGAATATAAAATGGGAGCTTTTTGCAAGTCGACAATGCACGGAGGTCATTTGCCATGCAGAGCAATATCTTCTGTGAGAAAGTGTGTGTGTGTGTGTCTAGTTCACAAGGCGACCACTCTGAAGCTTCACTGAGCTTCTCTCTCTCTTTCTACATTAAGAGCCGCTGAAGTCGCACAAAGGAGCAGCTCCAAATTAGGAGCACAAAGACGCCTCTGTGAGAACTTCAGAGCGAATTAATGAGCACTGATACACATTCTCACACTACAGTGTTCTTCCCCGGGCCTCAGCTGCACCGCTGCAAACAACGCAAGCCCCTGAATGCAGCACAGAGCCAACGCAGAGGGTTTCAAACGGACCTTCTCTGTCTCTTTACTGGTAAAAATCTAAGTCAATTGAAGGGTGAGGACAAGCTGGGAGTGAAAGTGTTATTCCTTGTGTGCTCTCCCATCTGGTTCACAGCTCATGTGAGATTGTGTTATTTTAAAAGTCCTAAAGTCAGCGAGAAGTTATAGCAATGAACGCCTCATTCCTGCAGAGCATCCCATCCTCCTGGTCGGTGGGAGCACACATGGCCAACACTTGGGACTGATTTAAAGATGGGAATCTGTCAGCTCAGCCCCTCAGATAGTAATTACCAACTGTGGCATAACACACACACGGAAAAATCATTTGACTAATGCAATATGTTGCCTCTCAGTGTTTTCCCCCAGTTATTCTTGAGTTAAGCGGCAAATCATTGAGTGCAGCTTGGTCAGGAAATACCACAAAAACAACCTTTCACCTTTAAGACACTGATTAGAATCAACGTGATCACTCAGGGCGGATCAATACTGATCAGTAAGAATCACAGTGAAAGGTGTGGCCATGTGGGCACCACAGGACCGTAGTGAGGGACAGTGGCGGCGCCCAGCTGATCTGGACTTTTAAACACCTCCACACAGACCCGAGCGGAGTGACCGCGGGGATCCTGTCAGACTTAATCTCTCTAATCGCTTTCCTCAGGTCCTTCAGCAGACGGCTCTAATGCCGATTCTCCACCAACCGGGTCAGATGAACGACCTGGTTTGAAACCAGTTCAGTTTTTACGCAGCAGGTCGGCGCGCCCCGAGAGTTTGGAGCGATAATAACACAAAAAAGAAGAGTGTGAAGAACGCTGTCACCGCCACGCAAAGAGCGACACACGTCTTTAAAGCCGCACAGACACTCACACATACACACACCGGGACATTTGTTAGCAACTCACCCATGACTTCTGTTGTTGTAAGTTTCCCCCACAAAGTTCCCGATCGGCTGAAAGTTGGAGCTCCTGCAGCAGCTACACTGGTGATGCGTCCTGGGATGCGCACTGGCCGCCTGGCTGCTCCAACACCCGACGCAGCGTTCCCTTGGAGAGGCAGCCTTAGTGACGTCACCACGGAGGAGGAGGAGGGTGGGGGGTTTCACTGATGGAAGGAGGGAGCCTTCATCAGGAAGTTTTCAGGGTTCCACTCAAGCCCTCACGGTGCCTTATGAGCATGAGCTTTTAAAACCTATATTCATTCGAAGCCTATTAGATGTAAGCATTGTCTTAATCATTATAATGAAAGGTTCAGTGTGTAAGATTTAGATAAAAGGAATCTATTGGCAGAAATCATACAAGTTGTTTGTAACTTTCTTTACCCTAGAATGAGCCCTTTATATTTAAATACTTTATATTACATCGGTAGCAGGTCCTGTCTACGGCAGCCATGTTTCTAACAGGACCCCAGACATGCACAAACTAAACCCTATTTGAGTTTTTATAAGCGGCATAAAAACAACTGTTAACCACCATTGTTATACTGTCATCACCACAGAGGAGGAGCCCTCATCAGGAGGTTTTCACAGGTTCACTCAAAAGGTGTTCGGGCAACCCAGAGTTTAAAGTCCCTCCCGTAAACAAAGGAGATATATGTCTGGATTATTTTAAACATCTTCATCACATAATCTGACTTCAATCAAGATTATTCCATGCAACTCAAGACATAGATTCCTGTGAGCGACTGTGTTGTCCACAACAAACAACAGAGAAAGACAGTGATGCAGATAACGTTGTTGCTATCAGGTCAGCTGAGGTATTCTCACAGGTCAGAGACCACGAACATCCAAGTCGCAGAACATAGTATCAGTTGTAAGGAATTTTGACGATCATAGAATCTCATTGACAACACTTTACCGAGGCTGATTAAGAGTTTGTTATGAGTCTAATCCTGTGGTTTGAATGTAAATGTGAGATTATGATAACTCTGCTGTCCTGCACTTCTACTTAATGTACATTAACCTTTTTGAAAAACTGTATTACATATTGAAAATACAAATCCAGGTTACTACTTCATACCAAGTTAAGTGTAAAAACTAAAATATTTTCAGCCACCTGCATGAATCAGGACATACATTGTAATCCATGCACATGAAGACAGTTATAACTATACACCCATTGTCTGAGGAAGCCTTTAGTTCTGCCCACATACACATAATGGGTGTCTGATCTTACAGCTTCTCTCATGTTTGACTTTACCTCTGTGATATATGAAAGCCTTTCACAAAGATGAAGCCTTCACAGAAACAATGCCAGTCATCATCAGTCCAGTGTGCTGGTATCCGGTATCCAAGGAGGTCCGAGAGCTCCCCCTCCCCCTAATCCAGGCGAGTCTTTTCACTGTTGGCCAAGTGGGCATTTCTCAATGGGTTGTTTCATGGTCAAACAGGGCAACTGCCCAACATGGCAGAAACACAACAGCCTCAGAAAGACAAATATTTGACTGGACAACTTCAGAGTTTTCAAAGACAGCATAGTTTCTCAAACGTACATATTTATTTTAAACCTAAATCCACAGTTTCTGTGTCACTTCCAGGCTGCAGTTGTTTAGGTTTTTAGGTTTTCTATAGGAATATCTTTAAACTTTTTAATTTTAACAAAAACAAATATTTGACTGGAAATCTCTAGTTTTTGGTCGCTCATCATTCGGCATCAGTGTGCTTCCCTATGTGTGATTTACCACATACAGTAGAGATGCAGTGCACAAAGTGTTTGGCCGAGGCATCTTCTGTGTGTGTGTGTGTGTGTGTGTGTGTGTGTGTGTGTGTGTGTGTGTGTGTGTGTGTCTGTGAATAGAGGATCTGCATGGGAACATTCCAGCGCTGTGCTGCCTGTTACACACAGCTGGCAGACAGCAGGCATGCAACTGTTATTGGGGCGGACCGTGGCAAAACAAAACACATCAGACAAAGTCCTGTTTCATCTGATGTTTTACTGTACATGTGGACATGTCACTTATACATAGAGGACGTGAAGAGATCATCTGTAGAACGTTTGATCAACAGGTGAAATACAGACGTTTTAAACACATTTTGGAAATATGTGGCAGATTTAGCTTTCAAATTATTTATTGAGTTTCTGACTGGTTTAAAATTTCATTATAATTTACAACTGTTTCTATGTTCATTGCCTTCATATCATTAATTCATTGTTGTAAAGTACTTATAAATATATAGTTTATTATTATGATTGTTTTTCATATTATTATCAGTAATATAAAGTTAATAGATTATACATTAATATCGATATTGCCTGTCAGCTTTAATTGAAATGTGTCATGGTGTTTTGTTTTTGTGTAACTTTATTTACATTTCTTCAACTTTATCTTGTTCTCCTCTTCTTTTAATAGCGACTCGTTAAATTTCCATTTTGTTCTCTCTGTTAAGCGCTCTGTAACTTAACTAAGAAAATATATCTATAAATAAACTTTATTATAAATATCATACTTCTGTCTGACAGTGTTTTCTTATAAAAGAGGGAAGAAGTTAAAGCTGCAGACCGAAAGTCACACAAAATATGGAGAAACAGGTCTGGCGGTGACATGGAGATAATCCTGCAGCGTCTAGTTATGAATAAAGAAAACCTGCTGAACAGCCTCCATGGTTACAGACCAGTGAGAAAATGGCAGACACTGTGAATGGAGTCAAATTGAGAGGCAGCTTATAGGATATACAGAGAGAAGTTGGCATCACTTTGAATGCTGAACGACTTGATTGGACAATACTGGCCCATGAGGAGTTCTTCAACGGGTCAGCTCATAACACTGCACAGCAGAGCTTGTGTAACAAATCTTATTCCCACAAAGGATTTGTTTCCCCTGAGATACTGAGGTCTAGTATTGATTGCATTGTCAAGATAATTTGATTGATCACTTCAGTTTTTCCAAATTCCTTTCTTGGGGTAAACAGATTTTGAGAAAAGGGTAACTTTTAAGTCTGAAGTTTAGCTCGAGGATAAGCTGCTAAAATAAGTTGTTAAATAATATGATCGACTCTTAAAAACGTCTCAAACCTCAGAGACTAATGTTACAGATGTGTATACATGCTCTCTCCATTCAAACATAGCAAGCATTTCAATGAAAAAGGATTATCAACGATCACAACACAATGTGGTTCTATGTAAAAAACAGATCCTGTTAGAGTTCAGAGAAAAACTTCCTGCTACTTTGACCTCATAGTGAAGTGAACAACATGTGAGGTTTGAGTGTGGAATCAACATCTGGTTTAGCATTTGAGAAGAAGTGGAAAATTATGTTCCGTTGCCATCTCAGGGAAAATACAGAGGGAACATGTTGTTTACCAGGAGCCACAAGTTGAACGCAAATGCCACCCAGGGACAGAGTATGTTTGCGCTTGAAGCTCTCATCCAAAGTTTTTACAAACACATCCTCAACTTTTCAGGGCGTCTGATAATGTCGACCCTGAGAGACTCACAAATGGCCTCTAATTTAGAATCTAGCAAAATAAAGGTCATATCCGTGAGGAGTTGTGTCTTTTGTCAGTCCCTGCTGGAGGTTCTGCAAACACAAAGCGTCAACAGTGCTTGCGGTGACCGGCTGCAGCGGGTCAAGGGGAGTGATGAACATGTAAGCAGCACTGAGCTCGTGTAATTTATCACTCCCGCCGAGGCCCCAGGCAGAAGGCGGTCAAAAAAAAACAAAAAAAAACAGCTTCACACACAACTTGGGGCCGAACAGGAAGTTGCATCCAGGCTAGTTATCTCCTCAAGCTTATATGTGCAAAAAAGAGAGGATGTAAAAAGAGAACTGAAATCAAGAGTGGGTCAAAACAGAACTCAGCTGCGGTGGAACATCACTGTAAACTCTGTGTCACCATTTCTGCTGGAGCTCAAGAACGAAAGGAGATGGGAGTGGCCAGATTCAGACTCAACTTAACTTTGGGGAACGGAAAAAACAAAGAGCAACTGTGCACACCCTCGTGACTCAGCCTGCAGAGATAATTGGGTCATTGCAGCTCATTCAGGATGCATCATTAAATCCAGCATTGACTGTGTGCTGAAGATAATTATATTGATTCCATCAGTTTTTCCAGATACCTTTCTAGGGGTAGCACAGATGTCAAGAAACAAGGGAAGCAAAGTTATTGCACACACTCACGGATAAAGACTCACTGACGTTGGTGCACACACACACACACGCCACGGGTTCCAGCACACATGTTTGTATGATGCATCATGAAGTGTCAGCTGGGATGTTCATTGAACTGCCTGCAGAAACTATACAGGAAGGAAGTTGAAACAGACATGGATCAGATTTACCCTCTGACATAAACTCCTGCTGGTCTCCTCCACCACTCCCATCAGTTATTGGCTGGCAGTTTTTATAAATTAAAGTTGGTAGCTAGTCAACATTTTATTTTTGAAGATGTTTCACTGACGATATGTTTATGTGAGTCGGTTTTTTATTGTTTTAGATCCTTTTAATTGAATCTTGTTACTGAACTGATGACCGTTTTCAGGTTAGTCTATACTGTGCTGCCACCTAGTGGGACATTTTATGGTGGTCTCAAGGTTTCAGATGTAAAAGGTGTCAGATGTAAAAAACTCAACATACAGTATTTAGTGAAAAATTTGAGTTGTCCTTTTGACTGGAACATTGGAAAAATTTTGGACGTTAAGTAAACATTCAAAAATATTTACTGAAGGTTTCATGATTTGGATTTTAATGATGTTTTCAAGTTTGTTTTGTCACATAAACACATGGTCTCCTGCCCCAGCCAGGAATATATCAAATGTCCTTTTTTTGCTTTCTACTGAAGGTAATGTATTCAACCTGTTTTTGCTGCTTCGCTGGAAATATAAAATGGTTTGTTTCACCTGCTATAAAATGAGTCCTCTGTTATATTCATATTGTCACTCATTAGTTGATTTGAACCGATAGAAGTGAAGACACCTACATGTGAAAAACGCAGCCTTTGTTGTCCTTTTGTCAACAGATTACGCTGCAATTTCAATTAATAAATGGCATAAATGTGATTTTTTTTTCCTTTTTCCCGAGGACGCCTGTTATGTTACTTGAGAGATTAAGAAAGCGGCGCGCTTGACTTTACCTGAGGGAAATTATCAGCTCCTTGGATGACAGGAGACTTATGTCATTTGAATGGTATCGCCTCCGAGCAGCTGCTCTCCTGTTGACTCTCCTGAGTCCTGGATAAAAGCATGTAGTTGTGTGTGTGTGTGTTGTGTGTGTGTGTGTGTGTGTGTGTGTGTGTGTGTGTGTGTGTGTGTGTGTGTGTGTAGTGTGTGTGTGTGTGTGTGTGTGTGTGTGTGTGTGTGTGTGTGTGTGCTTACATCTCTGTCCCGTTTCAGCTCTTCAGATTTACATTTATGAAAAAGTAATAGAGATCAACGGTACAAGGAGCTGATAGCTGGATTATGAAAAGCTCACTAACATTATGTTTCACAGATACTTTTCTCTGGTATACATGAAATATTTGTGAGTCATTTAAGTGATCTTTTTGGAGAGTTTGCAGATTTATTTTTGGATACTATCTTTTTGTAGGACATTTTGTTAACGTTTTTCAGACATTTTGTTATATTTATTTTTATGAGGCTATTGTTGAATAATAAAATCACACTTTTAGTCACCAAATCAATATATTGAATAGAGTGTGGATGAACAACCTTCAAAACCTCATCTGTTAACACTTGTCTTTGAAACCACCGTTCCCAAAGCAATTGCGTCATATTGAAGAGCAGCATCATTCAAGCTTTGTATTGACCTGATGCACCATAGTGTCAATTTGCTGACTGAATCTCCACCAGCCTTCATCATAATGTCCCTGCCGCGTCTTTCACAAACTCAATGTCAATATCAATCAGACATAAAAGCATCCTTTCATGTTTCAGTCACTTGCATACATTTGGTGACCTTTAAAAGGAAACACTTCAGTGTGGGTTTGTACTCACGTCAACAAAGAGGACTCTCAGTGAAGCCATTAGCCATTAGCCATCTAATACGTCATTCACACCCTGCAGAGTGTGAGCTCCCTGCTCTGTTGTTCATCTTATTTGCCAAATGGATTTTATCCACACTCTCAGTCCGTGCATGAAGTGTAATTCATCTTCAGTTGTTCACGTTGCATATTTACAGGAAAGTTTCCTAACGCCGTTGTCTTTCATGTACATATGCAAATGATATTGATGGTTGTGACTTAATTTTGAGTAGCTGATATCATGACACTTTTTCTGGTGCTGTCACAAGATAAGATAAGATAAGATAAGATTAGATAAGATAGGATGTGATAAGGTAAGATAGATAAGATGAGATACGATAACATATGATAAGGTACGATACGATATACGATATACGATATACGATATACGATATACGATATACGATATACGATATACGATATACGATATACGATATACGATACACGATACACGATATACGATATGCGATATGCGATATACGATATACGATATACGATATATGATATACGATATACGATATACGATATACGATATACGATACACGATATACGATATACGATATGCGATATACGATAAGATAAGGTGAGGTACAATAAGATAAGATAAGATAAGATAAGATAGGACACAATCAAATATGATCAGATATGATACCATCCGATACGAGTCTGTTTTCTGTATGTGCAATATAAAAGATGGAATAAAGTTTGGGTAATTGTGCAATCTGTACAGTTCTTTGTAGTATAAAATACACAATATGTGCGGCAGTCTCTGATCAGCACATCTCTCAAAATGAGGTGACTGAGAAGTGGCAGCGCTCGCCACATTAATGTCAGTGTGACGCAGACGAACCTATTACATTAGGAAGCACTTTGTTTTCTTTATGATCACATTAGATTGGGCATCTCAACATGATCTATATGCTCTGCTCTCACTCTACTGTGATGTTTATGTTGATATGTTAGTGTGAACTCATTCTTGCCTGCAGCTCCTCTGTATCATGGGAAATTGAGTTTTAATGGAAGGCATAATGATAGACTGTCTCTAGCTGACCTGGTGATAGCAGGGCTTCATTACCATTTTCAATTATTTGACTGCAACTGACTTGCAGGCCGGACCAATTTGACCCAAATTTACTTCATGTGCAGTTTAATGCAGGGACTATTTCGTAAAAGAGTGAATCCTCTCATTTCACTTCACACATTTAATTTCCTCTGGAACATAAAATAGCTTTTTCAGGATGTTTGAACTTGTGTGTAATTAAGTATCTGGGTTATTAAATACTCTCTGCGCAGCCACAGAGGCCAGTGTCATGATTATCTCTGGGGATCGTCATTAGAAATCAGACCCTTCAGAATTCCAGTGAAAAAAGGACTTCATCACTGAGCCTTATTCACATTGATCCTCACTCAGTGCAGCAACAGAATGAGAAATGTACACTTCTGAGGTGTATGTAGGTATGTCTGTGTGTGTGTGTGTGTGTGTGTGTGTGTGTGTGTGTGTGTGTGTGTGTGTGTGTGTGTGTGTGTGTGTGTGTGTGTGTGTGTGTGTGTGTGTGTGTGTGTAGTGTGTGTGTGTGTGTGTGTGTGTGTCCAGTTGTTGTTCAGTCTTTAGGACCTTTTGCAATGCAAACACTGACCTTGTCAGGACCAGCAGACCTCATGGGGACCAAGTCTGGTCATGAGGCTAATCTTATTTCTGAGTTACTGGTTAAGGTTACAGGTAAGATGTGAATTGTGGCTAGGTTAAGGTTAGAGTTATGCATAAATTGGTTATGATATATAAACTTAGGGATAAGGTAAGAAAAAAAGCCGTACAATTACTGTGAGTGTGTGAGTGTGTGTGTGTGTGTGTGTTTGTAACGTCCAGGTATTACTCATGTTGTGGGGACCTGTTGTCAATGTCACATTTTGGGGACATAAGCAAGCAAGTCCCCATAAGGTGAATCATTAAATGTTAAGGTGAGGCCATGTTTTAAGGTTAGGTTTATGTTAACGTTATGGTAAGAATCAGGTTTAGGAAAACTAAATATAATTAGATAGATGGTTAAAGCCTATGTGTGTGTGTGTGTGTCCTATATAGATACAGAACGGTTAATGATGATATTTCATCGCCCAGTTCTTCCCTGCTTCCCTTTTCATCATGCTGTGGATGAAGTGGCACGTTCTCAGACCTTTTCAGGATCCACGAGAGTCACAGAGGGTTGACGTGCTACTGTGATGCAAAGCATCTCTCACAACAGCATCAGTTGCTCACTGATCAAGTTGTTCTCTCTCTTCTCTGTGTGTGTCCGCACAACAGCTGAGTCTCATTCTATAACCCTGGGAGACATGGGACACAGTGTAAATATAGTCTACTGGTGTAACGTTTTCTCAGATCCACTCCAGACGATTACAACACGCTACCTGATATAATAAGTTAGAATCAGATCTGGGGTTGTTTCGAGAAAGGAAAAGAGTTCAATTACCTTGTTAAGAAAAAATATTGAGCAACTAATCCTTCACCCGAATCCTAAAATCTAGACACTGTATAGAAGCTAATCCTAACCCTAATCCCAACCCTAACCCCAAATCCAACAATATGCACTAAAAACATAAGCAAACATAGATTATTTAGGCTAAAATTGTAATTCCAAGCTTCCCAAACGTGATTTTGTTGTTTTTGCATTATTAGCTTTAACACACCTAGACCTTTCTGTGTCTCCTTCTTCAACTGCTTGAGGATATTGACTGACGCCAAATTAAACGTTGCCTGATTGTTTCTCTGCAGCCTGATGAGAGCAGCTGCACCGGATCAATATATCCATTTGTAAAGTAAAATCAAATTGGAAATTGTTGCCCATTTGCGGCTGCTCTCAGAAGCGCAGGCAGAGGCGCTGGCAGGCAGGCGGGGAGGCAGAGCCAGCGGCGGCTTTTGGCGCAACCTGATAAGAGTCGTTTGTTATCTGCCTCGTGATGCGAAATCAAACAGATTCCTCCGCTTATGTGGATCCCTCTTCTCGAATATATATTGACTGCATTTAATTGTTTTCGAAAGCCGAAGCCCCAGCTTTTGAGGTTCCATTCGTCATCAGAAAAATACAGCTGCTCCAATCCGCTTATCAATGTGTGTCTATGTGATGTTTCCATGGAAACTGTGTTTACTGCCCCACAGTGTTCTAAAAATGGTTCCAAACTATAGTGAGAGCAGGAGGCGAAGACGCGAGGGACAATGACAGTGACTGACACTGTAAAAACTGAAATTTAAATGTAAAATTAAAACATATTCAGCATCTATAAATGTCATACCTGACACTGTAACGTGTCAAATTATTTGGCTTTATCCCTTTTCGTCTCAAATTGTAAATTAAAATATCTCTCCCTTCTTCTCCTTCATTAATCTTGCTGGCTTCTCTGGAGAAGTGCACAATTTAGATATAGAAGGAAATTAGTTGATATTTATTTTTACTGGCACAAAGTTGGACACTTAGGCATATTTATTTTTTATGCCAGGAGAAGATATTTTGTGAATATGATAGCGTCCTCCTCGTCTCCACATACTGATTATTCCCCCTTCAAAGCTTTCAACTGAAGGTGGAGTACATGATTGAAATTTTCCGCCAATTTTCTTTTTCAAAGATGAGAAGAAAGCACACGTAAACAAACGTCTTATATCCACGGCCATCTGGTAATTATCTATCGGATTGTGTCTGATTCTCTGCACTTTTGAATTTTGAATATAACGTGAACCCTCTACAACATCTTCAGCAGAAGACAATTATCAGCTTTCTCACATGGAGGAGACAGTTACAGCCCCGTTCCCATGGCAATCAGCTCGGAGGAAATAACTTTGCATTCATCAAGTTCAGAGTTGGATTAAAGCAGCAGAAAACTGGGATTCAGCTAAAACTCTGGTATCTTGTTGAACCATTTCAGTGAGATTGGTGTAATGAACTTTTTATTTCAAATAAATTGATCTTAATTGCAGAGATTTCTTTCATAAAAATGTTTTCATGCAATACAATTCCTTTTTTTCCTGTATGAGTTCAGACCAGTGACCAGTCCGACAGTGAAACCAGTCAACCTTTGACTTAACGTAAGTGGGTCTGCGAGCTGTCAGGTACGTCCAATCCGAGCGTCTCTCAGGAACCGAGGATCTGACCGCTACACATTACATCCACCAACACTTCCTCACATCTGGACAATTTAACCGTATAATATATGAGATGCTTGGATTGAGTGCATTCTCTCTTTTTAAATTCATACTAGTGGATTATCTATTACCTAAAGCTATACAATAAGAACAACAAAAATTACATAATCTTTTAATTGTTCAAATTTTAAATCAATATTTAACAATCTTTAGAAGATTTTGTATATGTATTATTATATGCAAAGGTGGTTTTCATAATAGGCATATGTGGATTTTACTATTTCCATATTATTTGCATTTTATTTATGTATTTTGTATTAGTGTAATTTGAAATATACTAAACAAAACAACTATTTGTGTTGTTTTACATATTTAATTTTACAACAGACTGTACCAGTTTCTCATGGGAAACTGATACCATTATCAATTGTTAATGAATGAGTTATACTTTGTAAATCAGTTGTGAATAATGAATGACTATCAAGAATTTGAAATGACTCCTTTAGTAACAGAATATAAAGGTTTTTGTTTTGAGAATATAGTAGCCGGAATAACTGTACAAACATACAGACCAAACAGATATAAATGTACTTTTATTGTGGTGAGAAATCTTGTTTCATTTGTATCCTTTGTAACATTGTGTTTCAGCAGTTAAGGGGTATGATAGATTCCATTTGTGAATAAGCCTTTAAATTATGTGCCAAAATCACAACTTAAGATCTATCCCCAGTACTAACATAGAGAGTGATTCATGAAAAATATTACAGGTGAATTTTCTAGATCAAGATTTCTAACAAGCACAATTTGAAATATGAGTCCACTAAACATGTCCAATATTTTGATCAAAATCACTGAAGCATTCCGTGTGAAACCAGTGAAACTTTCTAAGAATGCGCATTTGCATTATTTAATCGAACTGAATCGGTACACATCCTTACACTTGAGATGTTGTGGTTATCTATACAGTTTAAGCTTAACCTAGCTTGCAAATACACATATGAATAGGGGAGAAAACAATCACCCTAAAGGTATTCACTGGTAGTCTCAAGAGAAAAGAAATGGACGCCCCTCTATCTAATCCAGTTCATGACACACAACGGTGCCAGTTTTGAGGGAAACTTTGTGGTGGCACAGCTGTGGATATTGTCAACCATCATCCCTTTCTGACAGTTTTAAGACAAGTGTGATGAAGAGGAGAGGAGACACAGCAAGTGTCCAGTCAACAAGATACTGATGCTTGATAATAGAGAGCAGTGTTTTCTACAAGCAGCAGTCACATGGACAACCCTCCCTCCCCAGCACTGTACTCTGCTCACTTCTATAGAACTCTATTCTTTTTAAGTGTGACAGTCAGTCATCTTTGATGTGCTCTTCAGTTTGACAGGCTGCATGCTAATCACTTTTGCGAAGCCATGTTTGTGCAAGCACATCGTGTCTTGTGTTCTAACAGAGACACTTAAACGGTAAAGCTGAGCGCACACACTCCACCGTGGTAACGTAACCTGTTTCTTCTGACAGACCTGGAGAGCTGCTGCTGCTGCTGCCACGGGAATTGTCTTCCACTACATTAAGTTGGAATATCATCACATGCCTTATCCCAATCTAAAGAAAAACAAACACAATAAGCATTGTCCTTCTCGTTAGTAATTGGTCCTGTGACATACATCAAGCTCCCCTGTATGGAAAAGCTGATTTAAACCAGTTAAGCAATCGAAATCACATTCAATCTTCAATCTCTTCTTGCATCACTTTGACAGCTGCGCAACTCCAGTGACAACGCTCAGCCAGACAAGCCCGCGAGCTGGAAATAGATAAATTGTGAGCCAGTGTCAACACGGAGCAGCCGGGGAGCTGCATGTGTGTATGTGCTGCTGCTGCTGCTGCTGCTTAAGATCTAGGTGACTGCACAGACACTGGGACTTGGAGACGTCCCTGACATGCAGATGTGAATGAAAACATGATGTATCTACTTGAGGAGTAATTGCTTAACAAACTGTACACGGTCATTAATGCTGGATGTGACGTACACATCCCATAAAGCTTTGTGGCATTTTCCGTTGGACTGATTGAATGTGGTGAGACAGAGGAGCTGCATGTGGAGCTGTGTATCAGTGTGGGGAGGGTCTAGACTGGGGGATCAGCGGGTTTTCAGTGCTCAGTGATGGAGAAAGGCTCTGTGGCTGTCAGGGGGCTCCCACTGATGGAGGAGGGCTGTGATTGACAGATAAGTCACAGAGAAGAGCTGCTCTCTTCACTTGGCCCGAGGGATGAAATTACCTAAGGAGGGGAGCATTTAGGCCATCCAATCAGCCGTGTCTCATATGACTCTACAGCTTCTATAAATCTAGAGAGGCGTAGCTTAAACATGTTTGTGTTGCAACCAGAGTGGGTGTATAATCTATACATGTGTATCTCTCTCATGTCTGTATAGGTGCCTCGATTTAGCTTGTTTCTGCCACGACGGGGAGCTTATGATAATTGTGTTGCGGCACTGGAGACTTCTCAAATCCTTTGCTTCTTTTCAAGAATCCACTCATTAAATCCTGTGCATTCTTCCTCAGGAAAAGAACGTTTGCATGTTCGAATGAAAAAAAACAAAGAAAAAGCTCCACCCGCCACAAGTTACTGTCTGCGCATCCCCCTCACTACAGGCCTCGGATCAGCTCCATGAGTTGAATTATAGAGCGAAAAAGTCATTAAGTGGGATAAAGATACAAGGAATCGATGGGGGGGGGCGATGGATACTCCTGCAGCTCTCAATCGTCTCCAGTCCAGTGCACATGAGCATCAGGGTGGTAAAGCCTGCTTGTTGTTTCCAGGTGAGCTGTCCGGCCGTTTCCCAACGCCTCGATTCACTGAGTAGGAGGAAGATCAATTACAACAGACTACAGGGGAGCTTCCAGCGGGTTTACTGCCCTGACATTATTAAATGAAAAAGGTTTGTGTGCAAATATCCACGCAGAAATGACAGGCTAACTTGCTGCGTTGGTTATTTTGGGATGTGGTATTGGACTGCACAAGAGGAAACCAGCGGATTTTATTTTAAAGTTGTAAATCTGGCTGGAAATCCTTTTAGACAACACAATAAGCCAGATGATGTAAACCCCTTAATTCCCAGCAGAATAACAGGCAGCGGCAACCAATCTTTGTTGTGTGTGGGCAGCTTTAAAATAGCTCCTGTCTCGAGCCTCTGAATTTAATGGCCGTGCGGAAACTTGCTGGATAAATGAGACAGACGGACAGCTCCTGTCTGAAGAATCGTTCGGCTTTATCCACTCCTTTAGAGGTACACTACGTCTCTCTCTCCCTCTCGCTCTCTCTCCCCTTTAATGGCACACAGATTTGACTTGTCCTCCTTTAATTATGTGACCCACCTGGCCCAAAGACTTCCCTTATGGAAACTAATGGCCAATTGAAGCTCTGGCTCGTTGTCATTACAGAGACGAGCCAAGTGCGGCTGTCTCAGGGATGGGTAATAAATGACTTGAGTGCAAAGAGGATTTGGGCTCTCGCTGGCAGGAATTGTATTCATTAAAGAGAAATCACAGAATATCAGCTTTTATCTGTGTTGTTTTTCGAACTCGGATCAGACACAGTGACACCAAAGTCATCGACGTAATAATTCCATAAACGTCTGTCTGTGTGTATTTAGAATGAATATCTCACGAGGCATTCATCTTATCAACTCCACATTTGGCAAGTGTCTTGATAACCACCATGGGAAGTGCTGTTCGGTGCCATTTGGACACATGTTACGCTCAATATTAATGAAAACTCAATAAACAGATGACCAACACTCTGTCCGTTGGGTTGGGGCAGTGTGCCTTCAGTCTGTGGACCCAGTTACATCCCTGGCGGCATGCAGCCAATAAAATCTGTCCGGCCCATTATTTTTATTTGATCATTTCGGACGGACAAAGCCATCCACGGAAGTCCTCGGTGCTGATTTCCATCATGGCAGCAACATTCATAGAATCACTTCCTCTTTAGCAAGTTGTTTTAAATGTAAAAGCACAATGGTCAATTTGTTGATTTAACGGATTATGTCAAGTTTTTATTCTGAAAAGTTGTGAACATTCGGTCTGAAGATTGTGTTGATGCATTGTATACAAAAACGTTTGGTAAATCATTAAAAATTATATTTTCATTTAAATAGAATAGAAAAAAAATATTAACAATTAAATCTTCATTGCAGATAAACCATGTAGGATAAACACAATATTTTCTTGTTTCACTCTGCACAATTAACAAACAAACACAGGTTTATTGATAGATCAGTGTGTAGTCAATCTGGACGATGGCGTTCTATGCAGGACAAAGCTACGTTTCTGAATTGATTAAAAACAAAACAACATGTACATGTGCCCGCAGGTAAATAATTGACACTGGACATCCAGTATTCATGGTGGTGAACATGCTGTAGACCACGCCATGCACACAACCCCTGATGACACTCTAATGCTAAATCCACAGACCCGAGCGTGAAGCCATACATTTCCGAGCATGAGATAGGACGTGACACTTTGTAATTTGGACCTAAGCATTAAAGGGGAGGAGAGCACTGAGGCTGAGACATGCCCTAGCTCGGCTGAAAACCGGTCAGTAAACCGAGTGTCAGGCTGAGGTGTAATACGGCCCGGAGCAGGTCACGGTACTGAGGCATGTGATGCGCTGACAGTAATCTCACAACTCGACGCCTGTGGTTCACTTCCTGTGAATTAAATACTTTTGTTGTGCCTCACTAAGTTTTGCTGGTTCCTCCGCAGCACATGCTTGTGTGTTCATGTGGAATGAGTCATTCATGCCTGTGGTCGTGAAGCCTTGCAGCCCACTCACATCCTCACACTGCCAGCTTCCAGGTTCTGCATCAATGGCAGGAGCTTATGTGGGCCTATACCTTGATAAAAATGGAGCAATAATAAATGAATCTGTGTTGGCCTTAGCTAAAACCTCCATCCCTCCACCCTTGGGCTTCAGTTGTATATTTCCCGCTGCCTCCGTCTGTGACTCTGTCTGTGTGTCTGTCAGCTCTCTTCCGTCTCGCTCTGGGTGGCCAACCTTTCAGCATTTGCAATGATGTGCCTCGGAAATCTGTTTCCAGGGCAACCAGGGTACCAAATATTCTCCCAGAGGCTTCTCACTGGTGCGTCCTTTGTTTACACTTTTCATATCTCTGTGAGGATGGAGGCTGCTCTAAACAGACAATGATGTGAACCTTAGGAAAAAAAGGGCACAGTGTGTAAAAATACATCCAGGGGTGATGTCAGAGAAAAACAGGTCAACCAGCATCCCTCTGTGTTTTTGTGATTTCAGCTAAGGGCCAGGGTATGTGAACTTAAGAGTATAGATGTTATAAGTCTACCGCCTACAAGATCAAAAAACATATGATTTCAGGTTCTTGAATGCACCACTGGAAAACAAGAATTTCCCAAACCCACCTGATCCAGATGTGCGCACTGGGAGTTTCCCATTTCTCACAATACAAACCAATGTAAATCTAAATTATGTTTTGACATTAAAGGACAGTGTTTGAATAAGATTCTGTAAAATGTATACCCTCGTTTTTCTGGTCTTGAAAACCAACTCACGTCCACCACTTTTAAGCCTTGCGCTTGCGCGTAACGGAGACCGGGAGCTGTCTGAAGTGCTGAAAAGAGAAAAGGCGTTCCTCTCCCATTCCTGAACACGGGGATGGTGAAGTCCACCTGCCAGAGGTTTCACTTCACGAGCACCGGCAGCACGGACCAGCTGTGGATACGTCTCCACGGAGCGAGATCTCCTCCGGATCCGACCCAGAGAGCTGCCACGAGGGGATGCGTTTTGGAGTTTCACGTCCCTCTCGACGTCTGACCAGGATGTTTCATCTCCTCACCTCCGCCGCGAGAAATGGGTTTGCAGGAGTCCGAGAGTTTCGTGAAACTAAAGTATGAACCTTGGCCGCAGTGAGGAATGTCTCCTGTATCGTTGCTGTGTGACAAGAGAACACGCAAACGCCCACGACCTGGTCAGGAAGAAAGCGGTGCCCCTATTTGGATTACGTGTCTGACCAATGCAAACACATGGAAGAAATAGAAAAGTGAGCACATGGGGAAACCTCCAGGAATGAATCGCTCCTTCGCCAAGGTTTTGGTAGCTTTATTGACATACTTCATGGAGACAAACAACTTCAGGTAAGGGCATTTATTTAGCAAGTTCATCGATATAAGACTATTTTTTATTTAGACGTTTGATCATATAGACGATGGCTTTATTCAAGAAACAATATGATGAAAGGACTGAGTTTTTAGTTGCTTGATTGTCACTTTGAATTAGATTTACTTCAGTTCCCTTTTATTCCTCAATTTTTGCCCCTAAAAGCCCTATCAATGAATAGATGGTGACATTTACGCACGGGAAGGGTGTCATTTTCTCTTATCCTGCGGCGTCACAACATTATTCCTTTTATCTCACCTCTATAAATTGCAGCATGTTGTGTTGTCAGCGTGATAATCTTGCATGCATGTTGAAGGAGAAGCCCGCTACGACGAATCTCATACAATTCATCTGCGCTTTTACGCATTTCCCACTCTCCATGTGTGCGCACACAAAGCTTTGATGACGGGGTTTGGAGCTCTGACAATTGTCGTTTTTTTTCCCGTGTGTGTGTGGTTTCAGAGTTGTGGATGCCAAGGAGCACGATTCCAGGTCATCCTCCAACATGTCTCCATCAGACTTTCTGGACTCACTCATGGGTCGCACGTCCGGGTATGATGCACGAATACGACCGAATTTTAAAGGTGTGTTTATCATCATCTTTCTCTTCCCGAAAAATCCTCACACACCCCGTCACACCGAGTCTCGTCTTGTCCCCACCACAACCACCCACCTTTATGTCCACATCTAGTAATGGACAGTTTTATTTGCATCTCCATCCCCGTTAAATGTAACTGCAAACAAACCCAGACTGTGACATTTCCACTTATCTGGAGATCCCCTGCTGTTATCTCTTGTGGAGATACTGTGCTGCCAGTCCTGTGATAAGAACAATCAATCACTCCAACTGACAGTCACCTCCTTGCTTTAATTATAACATTGCATGCTTGTTTTTATTTGAAATAATATGTGATAGAATACATATCTCCATTAGATGATAATTTAGAAGGAGGCAGGAGGGGTGGTCTTGCAGGCATCACAGTCTCAGACCGGTGCTTGAAGACAGGGATGCCACCATGACAGGTCAAATGATGGATGGAGCCCCCCGTGGCACAGCTGCTGGCCACTGACTTCCTCTGATGTTGTCGCCGGGGTTGCGGTGCTGGAGACTGACACAGCATTTGTCACTGGAACAGAGTGAAGAGGGGATAGGTTGGACCCCTGGGGACTCAGGGCCATGCATTGCAGGCTGGGGGTTCATTGGGGGGTGTTGGGATCCCAGTATAGCGGGACCATCCAGGATAGATTAGTAAGACTCAGATATTCATTGCCCAGATCTCCTCTCTCTGTCTGGGAGGAAGGGAACAAGCCTGGACTCGAGATGTGATGAGCACAGGCTGTTTAACACCAGTTGGCATTTTCAGGGGTGAAGTGTGAGCAACTGTTTCTCTGAGAGAAAACGCACACAGGGATTAAAAGACCTAAAGCCTGCTGGTTAAATTCACATTCTCTCTGTAGTTTAGAATAAAGCTCTCTGTCTCATACAAAATCTCCCTCCCCACAGCCGGAAAACAAACACTTTTGCAGGAGCCCGTACGATTTGTGTTGTGAACCTGCTAGTCACACTTTGAAGAGCGCGTTGAACTGTTTTTCTGAAGGCTGACCTAGATTTCATTGCGGAGTTTGTCGAGAGGCTTTATTTTTCCTGCTTCTGCTGTTAAATGCGGCCACCTGACAAAACAAAACCCAGGCAAATATTATTACCAAGTGTTCTGCAATATTGATGAAGAGAGGGGGGAAGGGAACTCCACTCGTCAGAATGAGAGAGAGAGAGAAGAAAAAGATTTGCTGTGACTTTAACTGGCAAAACCTGCCAACCCTCGCAAACAGATTCCAGCTCAGGCCACGGTGGAGTAAAAACGACACTACTCATTAGAGCATGATGGTTATTTTTACCCACAGAACTACTACATTATTGAGGGCCTGCAATTAATTATTATTCTTTTGATTTACTGTCAATTATCGTATTGGGACAATTTTGATCAAATTATTAAATAATTTATAATTTACAATAACAAATGGGAGATCTTTGTAAAAAAGAAAGTAGCCCAATGTGCAACCTTTATATTGCCTTTTTTCTGACTGAAGATCCACAAACCTAAAATAAAACAAATATTCACGTTTGCTGTCTCTCAGGGAGCGCATACCTCCGCCAAGGTCCAATAGTTCCACTATGAAACAGCGTTTCAATTAACTAGATCCTCATTTGTATTTGGATCTCCGTGAAATTGCACACGTTCATTTCTATCAATCCCCTAAATGTCTGATTGCCAGATCCAATGATTATTCCTGGTAAATCAAAACAAACTAGTTAAAAAAAAATCCTGCATTTGCTTTTGTTCTCAAACAAACAGAACATAACCTTCTTGGAGAAGGTAGGAACTAGTGTCTCTTAATCTGCCATTAAAATAGCTACCAATTAATTTCCAGTTTAAAGACTATTCAATTATTGGGCCCATTGTTGCAGCTCCACATTACTGTATGTGTGTTTTGTTTGTGTGCACGTATCCTCTGTTGAACTTATAAGAAGGGATACAAAAAATGTGTGTTTACAGTAGTTAACCACAAAAGATCACCACAAAAAAAAGATCCACGTGTCAGTATAAAGATAACAAGCTCTATGTGATATTATTTCTGATCATATTCAGATTTAAAACCATCTATTTACTCTCTAGAGGGAAATATCTTCTTTCATGTGATCTTTTGCTTCTGGTTTAACAAAGCATGCCACGTGTCCCCGCTCACTCCTCGAGCTATTATTTAAATAATAAAAGTGAAAAGAGCTGCACGTTGGTATTAACACGTGTTGACATTCATGGTGCAACAACAGCTTGAAAACTAAAGGACCCCACTGCTCCCAAACCCTGCAATTGTCCTCGATGATATCTTCTTTATTTTTATTCCCCTCATCATGTCATTGTCATTCCATTTCACAGGTTCCCCTGTAAACGTTACATGCAATATTTTTATCAACAGCTTGGGCTCTGTCACAGAGACAACCATGGTGAGTTCCTCTGTCTTTCTGTGTGATTTCTGCCCTGTACGACGTGTCAATGTGTTATCTGTCCCTCAGGTCCACCCGTTAATGTTACCTGCAACATATTTATCAACAGCTTTGGTTCTATTGCAGAAACTACTATGGTGAGTTGAGCATTGTGCTTGTTCTTACGCTGTGATCCGTTCGCTGGAGTAAATACTTTTCTTTTTTTAAACCAACCTGAGCAACTTTATGTATTTATTTTTTCTGTCTTCCCATTCATTCAGAGACTTTGTTTTTTACCCTGAAGGAGTTTATTGGCGGATCCATCAGTGTATACAGACCAGATCATAAACCAGTGGTTCTCAAATGGTGGGTTGCATCACAAAATTGGGTAGCAGGGCCCCTTTGAGTGGGTCGCTGATTTGTGTGTTAAAGAAAAAAAGTTTCAGAAATAAGTCACTCCTTAGTGCTTTTATTTTGAGGGATTTAGGACTTGGTAGCCAATTGCAGCCATGCAGCTTATCAGCAGTGAACACCAAGGCATTGAGATGTTAACATGGTTAAAAACGACAATACACTGACTACATTAAATCTAGGTTTTCTCATATTGATGACAGAGAGGGACCAAAACAAAAGTTTCACAGGTTCAAGTTAAGAGTTTCTGAAAAGCCTCTGAAAGCATTATTTGGGTCACAATTTAATGACTCAGGGAAAATGTTGGCCCTGAGGCTCAACTAATTGAGAAACACTGGCTAACCAAGTATATCAGTCCTATTTGTTTTTATAATTCATTCAACAACTACAAATTCACTTTAAGTGCAGCGGGAGTGAGGAGTGGTGGCGGGGGCGTTTAAGCTAAGCTCATCTATAATGTGTTAAAGCATCAAACTGTTAAGGGGCTAAGAACATAAAACCTCTGCATTGAACCTCATCACGATCAAATGATTCCTAATGAGTGATTACAACAGTTTAGATGGTGAATGGAGGATGTTATTTCCTGCTCACGAGGTTGCCAGGGAATTACACGGCTTTGGAGACACATGCAAATAATCTATCTGGAACCGCCAATATGCTGATGAAATGTCAAACAACATAAGGGCCTCTCATCATCGTGACGTATCAATTACTCTGAGCCTCGTGTCATTCAGACCGCCACTAACTGCGCTGTCAGTTTTCCTCATCAGCGTCTTACAAACACATCATTTAGCTCCTTTAAATGCTCATCAGATTAATTATGATTCGTATGAGAAGTTATCATGAGGTCACTGTTTTAGAGATGATCGTCAAACTGGTTAAGTAAACATACTAAGTGTAGTACTGATATACTGATGCTATAGAGTTGATGTGCAATTACATTTCATATTTTTTCTCATTATCCATTTTATTATTTATCACGTGTTCTTAGTGATGTTGTTTTTGAATATGCTCTGAATCTTCACAACAGTTGTAACTGTGTCAATGTTACAAAGTGTTTGGAAGATGTATTTTCTGAAGTGATAGTGAAATAGTATTAGCTGAAAAATATACTCTACTTGTATTATTTTTTATGTCATATTGTTTCATTTGTATATAAACCTGATATTCTACAAAGTGTACAACACATGTACAAAAATCAAGTAGCATAAAGTGGAAATACTCAAGTAAAGTACAAATACTTCCAACTTGTACTCAGGTACAGGTCTTGTATAGAGGTTCTGAGTTACATTTCAAACACCCGAGAAAATACATAAAATCAATAAGTTATTGACCATTTTACAATTGATTTTAAAAAAATGTCATGATAATTGCATTGTGTGTATCCGAATAAACATAATGATGTGGGTTTAACAACCTCATCAAAAGGAGCATGATATTTATAAATACACTGACACTGATGAGTAACGCTCATCACCAGCACGTTTCATGACCTTCAATGGCTGCACTGCAAAACATGCAAAGCTGCTCCTCATGTCCACAGGATTACAGGGTGAACATCTTCCTGCGGCAGAAGTGGAATGACCCTCGGCTGGCGTACAGCAAATACCCAGACTCCTCCCTCGACCTGGACCCGTCCATGTTGGACTCCATATGGAAGCCCGACCTCTTCTTTGCCAACGAGAAAGGAGCCAACTTCCACGACGTCACCACCGACAACAAGCTGCTGCGGATCTTCAAGGACGGGACAGTTCTCTACAGCATCAGGTGAAGTGAAGGACATGTTGTCAATTTAAAATGCCACAAGAATTAAAGATAGAGGGAGATATTTAACTGATTTACATATGCAGGAATATTTTCTAGTTTTCTAGGTTTTGGAGATATTTAAAGATCTCCGATAAATTGTCACGACTTTCTCTAGACCAAGTGATAAACCAATGATAAAGAACATAGTCATCTTCTGTAATCCTACTTTACACCATCTGGTCTTGTAGGAGGCTAGAGTAGCAGAGGTAGAGAATCAGCGCTGGGCGAAAGATGAAAATGTAGAGAAGCCACATCTGTGATGCATATGATCACCTCAGGACATGTTCCCTTATTACTTTTCCTCTCCAACATCAAAGAGTACAAATCTAAAGTGTACACTTTAAAATTGATTCTATTGCATCAAGATCACTCTTTGAAATGACAATGCTTGTGAAATGTAGATTTTTTTCAATAAAGGAATGCTGATTGCAAGAGGGCAAGATCATCTCAGGGGCATTGTTGAGAATCAAAAGCAGAAATTGAACCAAAAAAAACACATCCTTCAACATGTCGGTCTCTCCGCCCGGAATATTATAAATCGTTGTGGATAAGCTGGTGAAACATGCCACCAGCTCATGATGGACAACATCTGAAAGGCCTGTCAGCTCGAGCGCTGAGCAAAACTCGGTACAAGATATGAAAATATGTTTCATTTCATTTCAATACAACTCCTATCGCGCAGAGGATTCAATTTTCTCTGGAACGAAGCGATCGATTCAGAGTCCATTTGGAGAGCAGCTCGAGGCAGAAGTGGAGAGCAGGTGTGGAGGCAGAGTGGGTCAGCGGGGGGGGATGAGCGGCGGTTAGACACTCTCCATTTATGAGAGAGATGACACCGCGGCGGTGGAGACATTCGGACCACGATACATCACAGAGACAATAAGTTGCAGTAATGAAAGTGTGATGGGAACCTGCTGAAGGGAATCCTGCACCATGAGTCAGAGGCCTTCACACGGGAGAAAGAAGAGCACCATCCAGAGATAAAAAAAAACAATACAGCAACTTGAATTAGATTTTTTAGGCCAATTATTATAAGTTAAAGACATAATATGTAAAAACAACTAAACCTGTGTTACATCTATATTTTTTTGTAAATTGTTGAATCAACTTTAAAAAAAATTACTTAAATCGTTAACACACAAATTAACTTAGTCCCTCGCTGCTTCACGACATCGTCAAACTATGTCTTTTGTAATTGTTTAGATTAAATACCCCTAGTGGCTATAGTAACATACTGTACCAATTTGTATTAATTATTTAAAAGAGGCAAATAACATTTGTTTATTATAACGCTGCCATCAGTTCTCTGTATCTAACTCTCACGTTGTCTCACATCCCAGGTTGACTCTCATTCTGTCCTGCCCGATGGATCTGAAGAACTTCCCGATGGACGTCCAAACTTGTACGATGCAGCTGGAAAGTTGTAAGGACCGACTTTGTCTCTGCATCATGAAAATCAGCTGATGTTTCCTAAATGTTGATTCAGACGCTCGTCTCTGTCTCTAGTCGGCTACACCATGAACGACCTGGTGTTTGAGTGGCTGGCAGACGGTGCAGTGCAGGTGTCAGAGGGGCTCACCCTGCCCCAGTTCATTATGAGGGAGGAGCAGGAGCTGGGCTACTGCACCAAACACTACAACACTGGTCAGAGGACACACACACACAAATTGTCAATGTAATTAATAACCTATGGTTCACATATGTACAGCTAACTGTTCTCCCGTGTCTGAATTGTTTTACAGGTAAATTTACTTGTATCGAAGTGAAATTCCACCTGGAGCGTCAGATGGGCTACTACCTGATCCAGATGTACATCCCTTCCCTCCTGATCGTCATCCTCTCCTGGGTGTCCTTCTGGATCAACATGGACGCTGCTCCTGCCCGAGTGGCCCTGGGCATCACCACTGTGCTTACCATGACCACCCAAAGCTCCGGCTCCAGAGCTTCTCTTCCAAAGGTGAAATGGTTTTTATTCTCTTCACGGCACTGGTAAACTCACAGCAATTCAAGTCTATGCTTCTATTGCTTTGAACGCACATAAAAGCCTCTTATGGTAAAAGGTTCTGTAACTAGAGTGACTTAATTGTGTTTATCCCAGTAAGTACTTTTAAATTATATGGACTATATTGTTATATAGATCAAGTTTGGTCACTAGGATGTTCAGACATAAATCCATTACTTTCATGAACATGTTTAAATGCTAAAGGTTCATTCTAAACCATTGCAAGTCCCAAAATTGCTATAACACTTATTACAGAGGGTTTGTAACATATGTTGCTATAGGAATCTAAAAGACCCGAATGTACTTTGAAAGCAAGTGTAACTAGAATGTCAATCAGTCTGTCAGTAGATCCCTGCACATAATTAAAAAATAAAGATTAAGGCATATAAAAGAAAAAAAGAAGTATTCGTATAGCCCAAATGATGATATATTTATCATAAGAGATAGTTGAAGAAGTTGAAGAAAGTTAAAAAAAACTAACTGATCCATATCAGCACCAAAAGTAGGTTTTATATGAATCAATGACCCAAGCAGCTTTATTTTGGAGCTTTTTTGGATAGAGAAAACATAATTTTACTTCACATAGGACACATTTTATCTCATTCACTGTCTGTGAGGATAAAAGACCTCAACTGGGCATCTCTTCTAACCTGACTGGTGCCTTTCACAGCTTTCCACATTTCTGTAACACCGTGAATCTGCTTTCATCATAAATAATATATACATTACCAACAGCAGCAGCGGTGTGTGCACACTCATTTTCAATCTGGTTAAATTACCATGCACATATTCCTTGAAGGGTCCTACAGGCACTGAGAGGTTGATCTTGATGATCAGACGCTCTCCACGCTTCGGTCTGCAGATGTGCACTCAGGAGGCCTCAGCCCCGACAGAGATTCTCACATAATAGACACATGTACGCTGATAAATATTTAAAGAGCAATCCTCCGAGCGGCTCGACTCAAGAAAGACAATAACTGCCGTGAAAGGCACCTGAAAACGCTGAGTTGTTTGCTCCACATGCTAATCAGCCGTCATGGAGATGTGAGGTCGCACTGAAGAGAGAATCGCTGCTTCCATCTTCATCCTCAAGTCCTCGAAAGAAACAGATTCGAATCAAGGAACCAACTCTTATTGCCGTTCTCTTTGTATTGGTAATTAAAGCGGTAATTACTTCCTGCTGTTTATGTCCATGCACTCACCGACATTACTGGCAGCTCACTTGTTAGCAAACACCCTCTCTAATTACAGGCGTGCAGAAGTCACAGTTGGCTGATATAATGAGCAACATGAAGAGGGGGGAAGAAATAAGCATCACTGAGCAGATCTAATAGGTGTAGGATTTAAATTAAGAGAAAAACTGCAAAAAGAAATCAATCAAGATTCCGAGTCAAATCAAATTCCTATTGAATTGGAGGTTGTTGTTGTTACCCTGGACGATCTAACGAAGGGAAATCTGTTGTCTCCCGCAGGTTTCTTACGTGAAAGCCATCGATATCTGGATGGCTGTCTGTCTGCTCTTTGTATTTGCTGCATTGCTGGAATATGCCGGGGTTAATTTTGTCTCCAGGCAACAGAAGGAGTTCCTTCGGCTGAGGCGAAGACAAAGGAGGAATCAAAAGGTAGTTTTTGAAGTCTTTGGTTTGTCAAACTATTAAATCACAATTTAGTTGTTGATCTGGTGATGTAGCTGCTGTACACTATTTAATTGTCAACTATTTGATGAATTGTCCCTAAATTTGACCATTGATTAAGGGACATGTGTTCAGAATAGATTACAATAATATCGGTGAAGTGACAACAGGGGGAATCCGTTTGACTGATGTATAGTTAGAACTCTGTTGATCCTCTGACAAACACAATTGACTGTGTCGGGACCCGGCTGTCATAGCTCCACCTCGTGATCGGCACTGCTCAGAGTCTGGATCCAAGATGGCAGCGTTCCTATCAGGGATATTTTGGCTTCATTTCTGGATGGTGGGAGTAACTTGAAATGCGTCTTTATAGTTTAATGTCTATGACTAAAATCATCATCAGTTGGTATATGATTAAAAAAACATAGCATTTATAATTCACACCAGCCTACTTATCGTTATCATGTTGTTAGAGCTTTTAACATGGTTGTAGATTGAGATATTTGAAACTGATTAACATGAATATAATTTGAATGAATTAAAGTTAATTAGGTAAGTAGTCATTCTAAGTGCATGATGTTATCTTTTTTTCTTTTCCTATTTGCATATATCAGATGATTAATGTCCATGTAAATTCAGTGAACCACAGCAGCTCAGGAAGCAGAGCAGGTTGTTGATCCTCACTCTTGTCCTGACCTGACCCTGAGTGAACGGTGGAATGAGATGCTAACTGGAAGCAGATTGAAACGCTCACTATAAGTGTAACCCATTTACCGTTAAGAAGTAAAGCCTACATTTTGTGCTAGTTTGTTCACTCTGTCCACATGTGCTTGTGGGTTTTTCAGGACGAGGACTTGCGTGAGGGCCGCTTTAATTTCGCTGGCTACAACATGAGCAAGTGTCTGCCAACAAAGGGCGGCTCAGCTGTTAAGAATGTCGCTCCGGCCCCGAACCCCCAACCGCCCGTCCCGAAGGACATAGACGCCATGAGGAAGAAGTTTGTGGACAGAGCCAAGAGGATAGACACGGTCTCCAGGGCCGCGTTTCCTCTGGCCTTCCTCATCTTCAACGTCTTCTACTGGGTCACCTACAAGATCATCAGGCACGAGGGCATCGACAAGAAGTAGAGGCTTCACCCTCTGTGACAAACCAAGTTTCTATTCGGGTTTCTCAGATTGAGAAATGCTCGTGAGCACAGCGAGATGAGAGGAGGGACTGTGGTGTCGATGTTGGTGTTCTTTCAGGGATAATGTATAACGTTCTGGCATCCTACAGTAGATGTTATGATGACGTGAGGAGCTTTTGAGACACAGATGCTGTTTTGTTGTTGTACTGCTGCATATTTCTTAAAGAATCTGGGGAAATGTTTTTAACTCAAGGCTCAGTAACATGCTTGGGAAAGTGGACCAATCGTTTTTTTTTAATCAGCTTCGGCTTCTGTACAAACAAGGGAAAAAACATTCCAAGAATTTCATGGATTTGTAGCTCAGTCCGACCCTCAGAGGTTTTTTTGTGAGATTTGCAAAAACGGGGTCTTTCTTATCGAGGATGTTTCAGACTGTTTTATAGGGTATCAGTGTCACAGCACTTCCTCTTGGGTTTAAATGAACTACAGCAGCAAAATGAAACATACAGGTAGGAAGCACGAGCACATCTTTCAAAATTTGTAGGCATCAGTGCATGTCTCGGGCATGAGTGCGACAAAGCAGATGAAAATCTGGAATCGAATCCTGCATTTTTATACCGGAGGCCTTAGATATCAAAAGGATTTGGTGAGATGAACCAATATGTTTCTCTATTTTTTCAGTGATCTGTCAGAGCCGATGCTCCGGTTACGCTTTTCTACCTGTGGCCAGACATCCAGAGCATCTTTCTTGATGTTTCCTTTTATCTCTCAATGTAATTATAAATCATATCCACGGACAAATGATGTCACCAAGAACTAGTGAGAGTTCATTCAGATGTATTAAAAGTCATTGATTTTCCTTCTCATAACAACGTTAAGTGTCATACAGGCTGGGTTCATGAGGTGTGATGGGCGAATATGTGCGCCTACAAACTGTGAACATGCACTGAATTCCTGAATATTGTCATACGCCCACTTCCATATGAAGTCATTTTATATTCCAGGTAAATACTCCAGGTATCTTTAGGTATGGTTTTAGAGTTTGAGACTATGTTTTTTGTAGATTTAGCGCCTGATGAAATATTTATTGTAATGGGGGAAAGGTTATGTTTACATATAGATCTAAATATTTATATATATAAATATATATAAAGCTTTCTGTATTCTTCTTCAGCCTCTGTGGACCGTTTCCCTTCACTTGGTGTGTTTGTTGCCGGGATGTGACGTATGTCTGTGGCAGGATTTGACAGTGAAGAACAAATCTGCATTAACACTCATGGTTCTGGAGCAGCTACTGGTCCTCGCACTCCTGATGTACTGGGGCAAAGAACTCCTTTCTTTGAATGCTTTTCCTGGAGAAAAAAAATGGTTATCCACTGGCCTGTATCAATAAAGTTGACTGTGCACAATATTTACTTTACCTTCCACCTCTCCTGTCCTTTTTGTGTCTCTGCGCCCAACCAGGCCCATAAGTCAGGGTGATGACACATGCCACAGAGCAGCGAGAGGCCTGAGGTGACGCAGATATGATCTGACAGTGGGTTTCCATTAATGCATGATAATGTATTTCACACTGTTGTATAGAGACTCCATTGGTTGGGAGTCGGGGTCCCGCTGAGTACAGGCCTGGCGAAAGGACGATAGTAGTAAATATATACAGAGGCTGATAGAGATCCTTCTTAAACATGTTGTTGTTGCACGTGAGCGCACACAAACCCAAATATACCACAGAGACAGAGATGAATATCCTGTTATGACATTATCTGAGCAATAACGCTGTTCATTACCGAGCCGCGTGAAGCCAGGATCCATCAACCTTTATTTGTTCTAAAGACGAATGCGTAGCCGGTGGTGGGCTTATTGAGACGGCTGCATGAATAATCCAAGAGCTTTTTTTAAACGCACAAAACACAGGGATTATAACCTAATCAATAATAACTAATCCTCGCTCGGTTATATCCATCCATTTCTTCAACACAGCCTCACACCACGAGCCATTTATGTGGCTGATTTCATATAATATATAATATAGTCTATATCTGCAATCAAATTGAGAATGAGGGCTTATGAAAAGAACATTATTTGCGGCTTATAATGGTGTTTAATAGGGAACCAACTTTCTCCTCATTCATTAAGGTTTGGGGGAGGCTGCTTTGAAAGGACTGAGAGAGAGAGAGGCTAGAAATCAGGGTTGCCATAGCAACTGCACAGCAATTGATAGGACCACTGTGACTGGAAAAGCGAGGAGATTAATGAAGTTAAGAACAGTGGTGCATGATTTTGCCAATTTTGAACACAAATACATATTAAAAACCTAATTTCCACATCGTTATTTGAATAATGAAAGCAGCAGCTTTGCGATTTATTCTGAAGGTTATATTCAGATGTATTGTTTGTTTGTTTTTAAAGAGCTCAATCTAGCCTAGTGAGAAGCAAGTGCTTATGAATTCACACGCTCATCATTTTGAATTGTATCGAATTACTTGCTTTGTTAATTAAAGTCTTTCTGATGTCTGGGAGAGAGGCAGCTTATGTAAGATTATTTGTATTAATGTAAGAAATTTTGTGTTTGCTTTTAAATTGTTTGGTTTGGTCGATGGATGTAATAAATTAGTGAATAAAATAAAATAAAAGTAAATAAAACTTCATTTTTAAATGTTGCAGCATCGGAAAAACCACAACTCACGTGCAACCGAACCGTCTCCATAACAACTGGGGGACTATCTGCTGAGGAAAGTATGAGAAACAACACAGCAAGACTTTATTTTCAGCTTTCACATAGTAAGAATCAGTAACCTTAGAAACCAGGCGTATTATAGACTGTATATAAAGATGTAACACGCTTCTCCATCTCCTCCTACTATTCAAAAATACTATATAAAAGCCAAACCACCCCAGAAATGATCACTGGCGATGACGTCATTTGGAGCCAGAGTCTGCACTTTAACGATCAGAGGATGGAGCCACAGTATCCAGGTCCTGCCAACACATGCACTCAGACATTGTGTGTTCACGTTGTCTGTCAGGATGCTTCACACCGTTTTAATAACAGCAAATAACTAAATAGAAACCTTTCAGAAACCGGAACACTTGAACAAGTGTGATAAGAACTGCAAAAATTACAGAAACCATCTTTGAGACAAATATATTTGCAATGTACTTTTACTTTTTAGTTTGGCTCATGTCCCATCCATCAGCGTGGAGAAGGCAGTTTATGACTATAATGCAGCCAGTAACAAGGGGATGATTGAGCTGCATTGACTTTACTTTATATACGTCTTTATATAGTCTATAGACATATAATCATTAGAATTCATCTTGTGTGTACTGTTCACTGTAGCATAGTATTACACTTCAGGCCTTAACAAAAAATATGTTGCTATGTGATGAGCAAAAGGCAGAAAATAGTTTCATTTGATTTCCATGTTGAACAGCGTTGCATTATGGGAGCTCTCTGCATATAGAATTATGTTTACATTGCACAATATGAAGTCTGCACACTGTGCAATAGGTTGTAGATATGATTAATGACCTTCTGCTCTGCTTGGTTTGACCCACTGACTATCAGGGTCCAGAGGAGGAAACCCACTGACCCCAAATCAATAACAGTCAACTGCAGACGGTGACCAGACCAGCGCTCATCATACCTCATCAATACAAACATGGCTGAGCTGCAGCAGCCATTTAATGAATCACCCAGCTCCTCATTAGTGAAGGGATGTGAACAAAAGGGTCACACAATTTTACTAAAATATTTTGAATATATAATTAAATCACTTTTTTGTGAAATGTTTATTTAATAATACTTACAAACCAGGCAATACAACAATTTTACTTTTAAGAACTGGGACTTAAATAATTTGATCATTGCTGTACATCTCATGTCTGAGTGTCCATTTCCACCAGGGACAGCAAAATAAATGGATGGAAAATTAATCTGAACAAAGATTTAATATTTATTGAGGGGTGATATATATAATGAAATAATAAAACATTAAGATTAATCAAATTTTGGAAGCTACCTACATGGGAAAATATCAACTTACTTTTCTAATTAAATTTTCTCGTATTTCACTTGCCATTACCTGAAAAAAAATATTTTCAAGGGCTTCCAAGCTAAAGTGAGAGTTGATGACTGGCATCAACAAACGTGTTAAAAAAATGGCAGAAATCTACACAATGTGAAATTACCTGTGACTCATAGTAAAAGGCTGCATTAGGTGTAATTTTCTTCATGTCAGAGAAGTTTTCTAACATTATCAATCTGCCACATCTTCATTCCCCATTAAGATGAGAGGACTTCAGTGGAGTAACCCTGCAGCCTACCTCCAACACTCAGAGTTAATAGAACTTCACAGGCAGTAACAGAGGACAAAACCTATATTTGACTTTGTGCAGCAGTCTAGGGTTCTCAGAAAACACCAATACAGATGAGTTTTTTCCTTTTTGCGTGTGATCCACTTCGCCAGTGGGCATTTACTGGTGTTATTTACTGTAGAGGAGTCACAATTCTTCCTGTCGCCCACAGTGACAGAGGTGTGTGAGTGAGGAGGGTTTTTTATCTGTGTGAGAGGCTGTAAAGGAGGAAAAAGGTGTTTATTTGTGGATTGAGCTTGAACGGTGGCAGGAGTCGAGTTGTCTGAATAGATCAGCAAAAGCTAACCGAGCTGCAAAGAGGAGATTTTATTTTCACCCCAAAAAAAACTGAAAATATTTATTTATTTAACAGTGTTTCAGCAAAATATATCATAAAAACATGTCGGAATAACTCCAGGAAATCGAGGACTTTGAAGTAATTACGTCATATCTCGGTTTAAGGGGAGTCCTGTGTTGAGTGGAAGTGGTTGTGTGCACTGAAGCAAAGATATTAAAAGGTGTAAAAGAGTGGGAGTGGAACTCTCCCCAGAATCAGTGAGTGAGTAACACACACGCGCGCACACACGCATGCACTCACACGCGCACACAGAGTTGGAACAGTTCCTGGAACAAACAAAATGCACATTCGTTCATCAGCCCCCTCTGGTAGAAGAGAAAAAAAACTCATCAATTTAAGCAAACACTGCTGGTCAAGCTGCCACAGACTCTATGTATCCAGCAAAGACTTTAAAGTGGGATTTGATGTTTGCTTTGATGAAAGTCATTGAACAACACTGACGTCAGGAGAGAAACAGCCTCCACAGACTGTTTTCCTTTCCATCGTTCCATCATCGAAAAATAGAGGAGGCCCTGAGAGAAAATACCACTTAATGCTTTGAGTAGCCTATAGCCAGTCAGGGACTAATATATAACCCCTTTCATCTGTTGTTTTTACTCATAACACAAATTGTTTCTCACTCACAGATGAAAGTGTCCGTCTCCCTGTACTGAAAACCAGGGTCTGAGGGGACATGAGCAGAGGAATAAGCTGATCAGAGTTACTATTGCATCAGTATCCGATTAAAGCTGAGAAACCCAGGAGGTGATCCAATAGAAATAGGCAGGGGCTCAATTCAGCGACAGACACTCAAAAGATATGAGCCCCCCCACTCCCGTGGGGCCGTCTGAGAGAGCAGACACACACACATACACACACACACACATACAGTCCAGATCAGAGAGAAACCAGGACAGCAAGAGGGGCAGGACGTTTGTAGAGATGCATTATGTACAATTAGACATTACACTATTAATGGCTTTTTCCAACATTAGGACTAAGCGCTCCTTGGGGACAGAAAATCAACAATGGGATTGTCAACAGTGACTTTGTCAGCAGAACATTAGTGGAGCAACGTCCTCTGTATTTCTAAGAGAGCGGCCAAGTCCCCGTCCAACTGGACGTTGAGAACGCTTCGGGTCAGCTTACGATACAGCCCCACATCCACCAGGGGGCTCAACCTCGTCCTACTCCGCTCCACGTCCTGCTGCCATGCCTCCCTACACCTCTGCAGCCCCTCCACAGAACCGGGCTCAAGAGGGGTCTGATCATGTCCACTGCTCCTCTTCCTCTTGTCATTCTCTTCCTCCTCTTTCTCGTGCAGAAGCAACGACACAGAATCTCTGAGCGACACCACCTCTTTCTCCAACGCCAAAGAGAATGTTTGAGCAGCACCCTGACCTCTTGTGCCGTGGACAGGCCGGACAGAGCAGGACGCAGGGAGGAAAACCAGGAGAGAGTCCAGGAACTGAAGCACCTGTAACTCACTGCAGAGGAACAGTAGAGGAAGATTGTGGATGTTATTTCATTTAAGTCTCTTTATGTCTTTAAGCATCAGCTGTTTCACATACACATTTCACTTTCCTTCTCTCCTCGATAGTGAACCTCTGATATTCAGTGGAATAACAAACTGATGCGCGTCCTAGTTGTCTTCAAAAGCCGTGTCAACTATAAATCAAATAATATAAATTAAGCCGTTCCCACTTCAGTTGGCAAAAATCCGCTTTCTTTTCTGAATTGAACAAAACTGAATTATTTAAGAGAGTCCCAGATATAACTTTCTGAAGCAGTACACTGAGCAGCAATTTTCAATTTTATAAGCGAGCAGCATCTTATATTTCAAATAATGCTAGATAAAGGAAGGTCTTCATAAAAAGAGTAATTTAAAGAAAAATTTAATTTGGTATTTAATTATAGATCATAAGTCAAATTCAGACGTAATGAAAAGGTACTACTGGTTTATTAGCAGCTTTTTAGAAGCATCTGCAGATTGCAACTACCTCAAACTCTATTTGGAAATGATTCCAAAGCTCAGGGGCGACAGATTGGAAAGTGTCATATCCTCAAATACTAAAACCTGTCCAAGGTTCACTTAAGACGTCCTGGGTAGAGGACCTAAGAGCCTGGCTCATGGTGTGGGTTCAGCAGAAGGAGCCTGGCCATGAGAGGGATTTATAAGTATGCACCAACATTTTAGATTAATTCTAAAATTAACAAGCCGAGAGAGGTTGAAATAGATCTAATATGTGACCATCTGCTGGATCGTGGTAAGAGTCGAAGTGAGCCTGATTTGTTAAGACAGGTAAAAAGAGAATTTCAGTTGTCCAAACGTTATAAGATGAAAGCATGTGTTACTTAACTCGATGTGATTATGTGTGTGTTATGTGTCATGAGGTGAAAAAAATATGATAGAGTCAGTGTTCTTATGTAAGCTTCAAAAGACGTTAGCAGCACTGCAGAGCATTTTTTCTGTGTGGGGCCTAATGCACATGCACATACACACGTCAGCTAATGGAGTTAATATTCGTGCTGGAGGTTTTACACTATTTCATGTTGCTGCAATGCACTAACAAGTGGAGCAAAGAGTCACCAAAGTATCAGTATTTTTTGTGTCTGATTGAACCTTAAGGACACAAACAATGCATTAAGGTAAGTGTCACAAAAATGGTTGAATGGTTTGTATTTATATTGCGCAGTGCATCATTAGCAGCCCTTTTTTTCTATGAGGGGCCATCTGAGGTTCAGCATCTTGCCCAAGGACACTTCGGCATGCAGTTGTGGAAGACTGGGATCTAACTGCCGACCTTCTGGTTGGAGTACAACCGCTCTACCCCTCAGCCACACCCGCCCAACTACACATAAACAGAAACTTTCTTTGCTTGCAATATAAGTTCCTAGGCCACCTTTACCTTCTAGATAAAAAAAATACATTACTTTGCTTCATAAACTGATAACACGATTGTGGACAAAACTCCTATCAAACTCACCAAGACCTGCAGCTCTGAGGTCAGTAATAAAGCCATCCATCTGTCTGTTATCTCTAACTAAAAATGATTTACCTGGAGTGGACAGAGAGTTCCCCCTGAAAAGGGGTTATCTGGCTCCAGCGCAGCAGCATGAGAGCAGATGGTCCCGAAGAATTGATCAGTCGATACTGTGGGCTCACTTCTATCCTCTCACAACCCACTCTTCTCTGAATCCAGCCGTCTATATCACCTAAGCTGTGATCGGGGGAGTCTATGTGGAAGACCCAGCGATCCAGCACCGTCAACAAACTCAGCAAGTCCTCTTTAACCTCATCTGGGCAAGAAAAGAACACAATAATGAACATCTACTTGTACATTTAAAATCTCAACTCAAGGTGTTTGTGATTTTACCTGTTTTGAGTTTGGGGTTTTTGAGCAGTGGGGTTTGAAAATCCCCGTGGATTTCAAGAGAGACTTGACCGCAGTGCAGGACGAGCGGTGTTGGGCTGCTCAGGGAAAAAGAAGCATCTTGTCTGTGGACGTAATGGAGCATGACATGGCACTTGACAGAGCCAGAGTTCAACAGAGGAATCAGCCTGGTCACAGCAGTCACAGCCATTCTGCATGTGTTGAGATCATTGGGTGTGCTGGCGTTGTGCTGCTTGCTTCTTTTGGCTGCGGGCTCCGGTGGCGTGGAGGCCGAGGAGGAGGGTGATGGGCAAGGTGTGGGGAGCCATAACACTTGGCTCTGGGTCTGGATGACTGCAGGCGTCGAGCCCTGGCCCGTCTCTGTCAGGATGGATAAGCTCACACTGGCCACTGGTCTGGAACAAAAATAACACATCACTAACGATCAGATATCACACGGACAGCGGGTAATCAGACTGCAAATCAGATACGAAACCGCAGACCGAGTGTGTGCGTTTGTGTGTGCGTGTGTCAGCGTGTGTAGACTAATTAACAACACCGATGTCTCTGAGTGCTGAAATCACACCCGCTGTACAAGTGCACCAATCAAAACAGCCATACACAGGCTCTGGAGGCAGCCATGCCAGAAGTCGTTTTCCTCCACTTGTTGTTAAAAACAGTAACAGGTGGATGGAGGAATCCGATAGTCTTGTTCCCACAAATGGAGCTTGGAGAGTCATCAAAGACGTGCTTGTTGCCATGGTGACCACCTATCTGCCGTGCATCTGGCTGGTTGAATTCATACAAAGTTTGGGGCAAAGCAAGGAGAGGAAAAGACATCCTCAGTTCACGCTATTTTTGTCTTTACAATCTGGCTTCATTGTATGCGTTTACATCGACACCAATATTCAGATGTTAACCTGATTAAGATAATAGCCTGAACAAGACACAGGCCAAGGTAACAGCATTTTTTTATCACGTTAACAAGAATAAGGTCATACTTGGATGACACACGCCCTAGGTGGAAACAAGATGGAAAAATAAAAAGCAGCTTTTGCAAAAGTAGAAAGAGAACATCACATGATTTCCAGTAGTATGTTACTTCAAACCTATTTCAGGTTTTAACATGATGTCGTAGTGAACGCAATGACTGTGCATTGTAACATGTTAACGTGTTTATGAAGGGAACGTTCTATTAGCAACTCATGTGAACATCATAATCGAAATAAAAGTCTTATTGAGAATGAGGTCAATAGTCTGCATGTAAGTGCCCATGTAAAAAAATAGATTTAAAGAAAAAACAGAGTTCTGGAAAGACAAATATTTGACCTCACAGATTTTCATTTACTCAACATGATCTTGCGACAGAATTTTAATCTGCCGATTCTAATTAGGCAGCAGCGATACGGTCTGACAGCTGGTCAGCAGAACTTCACCCTTGACTATAACTGTACATGCCGTGCCATATTAATATCGTCTGTATCTTCGACTGGCACAGTTGGATCCCCTTAAACCAGATGAACTCATTATCCCTGACAAGACATCAAGCGGATTTGAGAAGAATCCCTGCTACGTGTTTAAATAATGACATGTTCAAGGGGTCATATTTAAGACGGCTGACTCCTCACTCCATAAAGCTCACAATCAGTTCTGTTCCCCCAGAGCAATATACACAATTCACTGCAATTAAAAAAAGGAAATGTGTGTTTACAATGCGCTGTCCATCGTCAGTATCACCCCCACAACTATTCGGTCCTCAGCAACGCGATGCCACAGCTTGTCAACGTGAGGTTCAGGAGACACTGCCGGCATGTCCTGCATCTTGTCATCCGAGGCCTCATCCTTTGACTCGTCATCAGAGTCCCACAGAGCGACAAGACCTTCCTGGACAGAGAGTCAAAGAGACTGTGATCAGCGATGACAAGTGTGTGACAGCACCGACAGCAATAGTGGTTCATATCCGACATGTTCATTTGAACAACAGTTCATTAGGAATAAATTGTAGTGAAGTTTTTAAACGCTAATAAATAACAGTGTTGCACTGAGACAGTCTCTGGGAATACTTTATAATTAGTATGCCTGCTGTTGGTGTTTGTAGGATCACGAAATAAAGTCTTTCAAGGTTAGGCTCAAGACTTTATCAGTAAGCAGCAACATTTTAGAGAACGTCTAAATCATGAAATGTCAGAGTGAGCAACAGAGTAGAAGACAAGGACACATTTGTTTTCTCTGCCAACATTTAGGTCTTACTTCCTCTGTGCCTACGGCAGCATTAGCAACACAGGGCAGGGCCTCATGTGATGTGCCATTTCAAATTTGACAACTTATCAAAATAAGCGAGAAGGGCTGGAGTCAGATCCAGCCAACTGTTGATGTGGTGCTGTTAACAGTAAATGACCTCATTGCTTTGGAAATGTATGTTGTATATCATTACATTTGAAATCGTATAAGATCACACATCTTGAAGGTGTGAATTGAATATAAATGCATTTCATTGTCAGTATTAGAGGTATTGTCAAGAGTTGCTGGTTTGATTCCCATTAGCGATACCACCCAGGTCTCTAAAAACACAGAGGACCACAATGCAACACAACACACACTGCTCTGCAAAAAGGCGTGGTTTTATATTTCTTTACATGAACAGTACCTGCTCGGGTTGAGTGAGAACCGCTTCTCTTCCAGACACTGCATCAGCCAGGGCTTGAACTGCCTGATGTACAACTCTGTCCTTCACTCTCACTTCTCCTTGAAGCTCCTGAAGCACGGTCAGTCCACTCTAAAGGAAAGATCCCATTTGACTGACAGTGTATTTTGGAAACTGAACATAGTCAAGATAAGTGACTGAACTCAAGATAAGCTCATTTGAAGAGATGATCATTTGAGACAAATATCCTCATCAGATGAATGATCATGAGGAATAGCCTGGCTGAAGCTGTGGACAAATAATATTTAATTTCTACTGTCGATAACAAGACTTGATATATATGAGACAAAAACAAGATTTGGCAATGTTTTGCTTTATGAAAATATAAATAATACAATCTGCTCATATCACCAGGATACACAAAAAGATGATTATTAGCTCCATGAAGGAGTTTATGTTTTCCCTGGTTGTTTGTTTATCTGTTAGTTAGCCGCATTTAACAAAAACTACTGAACAGATTGTTGAGGAATTTTTGACCATCACACATTACTATATATATATATATGACATTATATCTGTACAGGAGAATAGTGCCTGTCTAGTTCCACAGATACTCCCTTCTCTCTCTTAGCAGTACCCAAGGTCAGGTTATAGATAAAGGTCCAACCAGCAGTACATTGTAGCGTCTACGTTGAGGGACATTCATATCTAACTCAGATGCCCCAGACAGAGAGGCCCCAACTTCAACTCTCTTGCGTATTTCACCAGTGGCAAGACGTAAGGACACAATGTGATTTAGGAATGCATATTTAGACTTAACTATCCAATAGGATAAGAACACCTACATATCACATTGAGAGTGATAGCAATTCTAGCCATTCATGGATGTGCTGTTAGATTGGGTGACGCAAGTAGAGGAAGATATACTGGGATGCTGTGGAGGATATCTTCAGATTTGGGGGTGACGCATTGCGCATGTTACTCTGTTGACATTTGTATATTGTTTCCCCTTCTGGTCTCCTGGATGCATCAACTCTACATTCAATCTGTCTGCATAATACATCAGCTGTTGCCTTCTTCTTTCCCAAGCTTCCAGAAAAGTTACATAATACAGATTACCACTAAACTAAGTTGAAGGATGTAGTGTGGTCAGGGAAGAAGGTTAGGAACAAGTTTACTTGGTGGGGATCCAGACCAGGGGACTGATTCACGAGGTTTTTTTCTAACTTTCTTTAACATTGCAAGAAGGGGGTGTTCTTCGATAGAATAATTCATGGATACTGATGTTGAATACCAAGCATATTTTGGGGAGTAAATCAGTGCAGCTTGATGAATGGGCTGTTGGGCCTTGGAGGTATTGGCTAGTACCATTCTAGTTCTAATATTGAATTCAAGACTAATACAGTGATGGTACATAAATGTTTACCTGTAGTCTGGACTGCAAGGCTTGAATAGTAAGAAGGTTGTTCTCTGGTAGAGGAGACGAATGCTTTGGACCATCAGCATCTTGTCCGTGCTGTAAAAACATATATATTTAATGATTCATCCTGATATATGCATTTCATCAAGAGAAAACTTACAAAACAGCTAATTGTAAAAGGTTTGTCTTACAGAATACGAAATACCACAGAGGTCCGTGATGAGGACATTTTCTAGTGGTTGCCCTGTTACACTCTCATCCTTAAAAACCAAGAGGATCTGGTCTGTACCACATCCCAAGAAGTCATCCACATGGACGGAGCTGACACCTGACCACTGGGAGGCTATCTGGAGGAGAGGGGTGAACAAAGTTGACTTATTAAACTTGTAATCTTAGAAAACACAAATACTCAATAAAATTGTGTTACCATACCTGAAGTGTTTCCTTCCATAGAGCACAAACATGGCCCTGGTGAAAAGATATGACGAACAAGCAGCCATTCCTTCCACAGTTGACCAACTGAATGTCTTCTGGCTGCTGGAAGGGGAGTGGACAAGTGTCCTTTACAACCCCACTCTGGAAATAAACGAGCTGCTGGTGAGAAGTTACTGCAACCACAGCAGATTTCAGGGCCCCGTCCACTGTCTCGGCCGAGAGCACCAAGATGCAGCGTGTGATGCCAATGTAGGGGTGAGGTAAAATCAGAGAGCCATCGAAAGCTTGTCCAGTCTGAGGGAAATAACCCAGGGTTCGGCCTGAGGGCTGATCGCACTCATTTTGCAGCCCGAGAACAAATACCTGACCTCTGAGGAGGGGGAGTTCCCCAAACACACTGTGGGACAACTGCAGGGGAATCTGCCTCACCTCTCCTGCCTGCTGAGACGTATAGAAGACATGACCAGCGTGGCTCCACAACACCGTGGGGCCCTGGAGGATGGACGCAGCCCCCTTAATTTGATAAGGAAGCTTAAACTCAAAGCATGACTCCAGTCTGTGTGAGTCAGAGAGTGTTAGCAGACTATACATGAAGCCATCTCCTCTCTCATCCCTCTGGCACACTACTACACAAGGTGTGGTTACTCTCCTCTGGACGTCTAAGGCACATTTACAGGCTACGAGGTCCACTTGGGCGGATGTTTTCCTGCTGATGACAGCTGCTCCATCGTCCAGGAACGTGTTGCTCCCCCGGTCATATGACAGGCAGCGGGATATTAACTCACTTTTCCCACTGTTGCTTTTGCCTGAAGCTCGCTTGTGATCAAATAAGATGATCTTCCCACAGAGGGAAACTATACAGGGATTTGTACACAGCTTTTCAACGCGGTGTGTCTCCATAACGCCACAGAATTGCACATGGTCCCTTAAAAGTCCGCTGTATCCGCCCTGCCGGTTTTAGTTAACGTTATACTGGAGTTGGGAAACATCGCTGTCATGGCCGAGGTGTCACCGGGGAGGACAGTGGGACGACTGGTGGCAAAATGTACCTGCGAGTGCGGAAACTTCCGCCGCGTCTCCTCGTGTTGACAGTTTGTTTACATCCAGCCGCGCGCCAACTGGGATTCAACGCTTCCTGTCAGGTGCATTGTGGGTAAGAGCCGGCAAACAGAAGTGAGTTGATGACATCAGAACACAACTTGTAGCCTGTCAGCTCTGTGTTTAATAAACTTATCCTGTTAGCTCTGTATTTGAACATAGCTTGTTAGCTCTGTATTTATTAAACTTAGCCTGTTAGCTCTGTATTTAAGACGACAGCGTGACAGTGATTGGATTTGAACTTATCGGGAACGTCGTCCTCCCACCTTTCACTCTCTGCTTTCAACGTCACAGAGCAGAGGCGTGGCTACAGCCGGAGCCAAAATGGCTACAGAGGGGCGTCGGTTTCACAATTCGCACTGATTCATCCTAGCCAAACTCGCTAGCTCTACCGGCGGAAGCAGCAGCAACAGCAGCAGCGACTGACTGACTGTTGAATATGGCTGAACCTGAGCAGCACGAAGGAGAGCAGGTACCGTCCTACAACTACAGACCAGAGCTGCATTTATCCGAGTTATGTCATATTAAAACCTGAATACGTGTCTGACCCTGTTTTCACAGGACCTCGAGAAGAAGATTGAGGAGACGAGGCTGAGATTCAACAACGAGTTCGTCCAAGGTTGAACAAGTTATTGGCTTTGGTTACAAATTAACTTTCACCTCGTCAAGTGGCCTGGTTGCTGTCACTAGCATACGTTCATTTATTGTCGCTTGGCTGACTGCTGCTTAATGTTGTGTTGACCTACATGCTCTGAGCCCAGCTAAGCTCCAGCCGTTAACTAGCTAATATTAGCCACGTTTTGTTACAGAAAGTGACAGCCCCAGGGCTGACAGTTTACGGCCTGCGGCTGCTTCACAGTCCTGTACAAACAGCAACTCAGCCCTTTTTGAGTTTGAGCATCACGTGACTCAGCCTGGTTGTGGTTGTACCTGTTGTTGTGTTTACAGATTCAACTGAAAAATATGACTCCAGAGACGTGGATAGGCTCCAGACCGACGATGCTCTGGCGGAGAGTTACCTCACGTGGAGGATGTATGTTGTTGAGGATGCCTTGAAAATGATCGATGATAGTTTCCAGTGGAGAAAAGAATTTGGTGTGAACGGTAAGAAGTTTGACACAAGACGTGCACGACTTCACATCATCTTTGGTGTCATGACAGTATCTGTCAATCAATATCTTTGTGCTCCTTTCGTTTCTTTGAAAACGAATTTTTTATTAAACATTAAAGCTCAGAGGTGGTCAGCGGAAATATTAAATCTCTCCGAAAACTAGTCCAAAATAAAAAGTTAATTGTGAATTGTGAACTTGACAACTTAAATATCAACTTTCAGTGCTTTCAAACACTTTAATCCTGTTGTTACAGACACACTTTACTTTAAAGTGTAATATCCAGCCAGACTCAAAAGCAGAGATGTTGACATTGCCATATGTAGTTAGGACACACAGATCAACGGTTGTGCTGCTCCGGGATGAGCCCACACAGACTGTCATTGTGTGTCCCACACCCATATGTCTCCAAGCATTGGCTGCCACTGAGAACAATCCCCACTCTTTCCGAGTTGTTGGTTTTAGTCTGTCTTTAATTCAGCAAATTTTATTAGTGCAACAGTTATCTTCAGGAAACTTGATTAATTCAAGTCCAAGAGTGGGCTGGTGTTCTTGTTTAACAACACATTCAACTTGGACCCTTTTTTAATCAGTTGAGTCTCGTAGCTTTGTTAATTATTAATACAATCGCTGAATGGGGTGGGGGATATTCTATTCAGCTGTATTTTTTTTAATGCTATAAATGAGAACAAACACCAGTTAACCGTGTGATGTGTGTGTACCTGCGTTTTTCAGATCTCACTGAGAGCACCATTCCCAGGTGGATGTTTGAGACTGGTGCTGTCTACCTCCATGGCTATGACAAAGAAGGCAACAAGCTCTGTATGTACACACTTAATCAAAGACCTATTTAAACCTTACTGATATGGATCAGTAAATACTCATTTTCAGCACTTTGATGGGTTATCTGGTTCATTAAATGTGTTTAAACACTACTACACAAATCCAAAAACTACTCAGAAGTGTATAATTCATAAATCTTTCTTCCTGTGTTTAGTCTGGTTCAAAGTAAAGCTTCACTCCAAGGATGCAAAAACAATAGTGGACAAGAAGAAGTATGTTGCCTTCTGGCTGGAGCGGTACGCAAAGAAAGAACCTGGGATGCCGCTTACTGTTGTGTTTGACATGGCAGAGTCCGGCCTCAGCAATATAGTAAGTCCATGATGATGATAATGTTCCAGACAATTATTTACAGAATTATATTTTTAACTGATTTGTTATTGTTTGATGAAAAATACTTTACCTTCATCTGATATTTAACAACCAGGGTCTCAAAATAGTTTTTATTTCCTTGTCATAACATATACTTTTCTCTTATTTATCTTTGCGGTGATACACGTGCTGTTATTTCTTGCAGTTTTAGCCGTGGTCTTGTAGGGAGCCATGCACTACAATGGTGTTATACTTTAGAGATTAAAGTAACCTTTAAATCCTGTTGGTCAATTCGAGTGGATTGCCTAATCCGCAAACTCACCGTATCACAGGCGTTAGCTTCTTGACGGAGCTCCCTTTTAGCGACTGTATTTCTTAGGCTCTCATCTGGAGAAATGGCTCAATTAAATACAAATAAATCAAAGTTGGGGCCAATGAAGAGCCATGCAAACCAAATATGAAAAGAGTAGATTAAAAGATGAGTTTGGAAATCATCTTTTATTGGGGTTTGTTGAACCACAGAACGAGCTGCAGCCCATGAGTAGCCAGCATGATCTCATTAAGGCTCAGGAGTGATAGCAATGAGGATAGCAATGAGGCTTCTTGTCAATTATGGAGCCCAGTCATGGTATAAGGTCTGTATCTTTTGACACATGGGCTGTTTGTGTGATGATAGTAATCAACATAAAAACACATCATAGAAATCTTATCTGATTCACCTTTAAAACATGACAGAACCTTTTACCTTGATTGTACCTCTCAGCCGTGATTAGATTTTCTAACATTATGTGGCCTTTAGATTTAATTATCTGTTTGATCAGAAGCCCATTGTTATTAAAGTGGAAAACATGCATCTTATTATAAGCCGTTTACTGTGAACTCTCCGTTGGAAGAAAAATGGCTTGTAAGTAGATTGTCTCTTTGAAATAATCAGAGTTGTAAGATATAGTTAGTGAAATCAGAGGGTGACAATTACAGCAAGTCAAAAAGTTAATATCTAAAAAGAAAAACTATCAAAGAAGATTAGCGCTTCAAATTAATTATAATTTTAAATGTGTCCCTTATCGCTGTTTAGAATCATTAAGCATATTCATAGATTTCTGTTTTTCCCCCACTTTGTTTTTCAGGACATGGAGTTTGTGAAGTACATTATAAATTGCTTCAAAGTTTATTATCCAAAGTTTCTGTGTAAGTAAATTATAAAGGCTAAATAAATATGTATCCAGATGGAAATATGTTTCATTCACTTATGATTAGTGATTTTCTGTTATTTTTAAGTCATACAATTTATATGAACTTTGTTTTTCATACTATTTCAGCCAAAATGATCATTGTGGATATGCCTTGGATCATGAATGGTGAGACTGAGCCTTTCTTCTCCTACTAGTCCATATGAACTTGTATATTAATATCATTATTGTCAATAACTTATCTAAATGCTACAAATATTTTGACATACTGAGCATAAAACGTGTGTCATTTCAGCGGCATGGAAAATTGTGAAGTCGTGGTTGGGTCCTGAGGCAATCAGCAAGCTTAAGTTTGCTTCCAGATCTGAGGTCAATAATTTTATAGGCCCTGAGTACCTGCCAACTCACATGGGTGGAACGGTATGTCTCTATCTTTCTTAACTTCACAAAAAAACCTTGTACATCATGTTCTAATCGTTTTAATTTGTTTCTGTCTCACAGTTACAAAAGATTAAGCTAGTTACACAACATCCTTAATGGGGTCATGTTGTGATGACGGCAAAGCTGATGTATTTAATGCTATTCCTTTTCATTTAAACAATATGCAAGCCTATACTGATTCTAAAATGGTCTGACTACATTCCAGGACCCCTTCAAGTACAGCTACCCACCTCTTCCTGATGACGACTTCCAAACACCCATCTCTGACAATGGACCTATTGTCGGTGAGGACGACACAGAGAGCAAAGAGGGTGACTTGGAGGTCAAAGATGCCCTCGAGTCCAGCTTCAACTCCGAGATTGCAGCAAAACCCAAAAAGGTACATTTTACATTCTTTTCATCAACTTGGTATGAACTCCTATTGTCGCCAGTCCTTCCAGAAATTAGATACTTTTTATTAATGGGATCTATGTTTGATCTCATTGTATATCTGGATATGACAGAGAAAGTGTTATATTTTTGAATAAAAGTAATAATTGAAAATGAATAAATATTGCTGATGTTTAAGGTGATACAGTCAGTAGGGGCAGTGCTTCTGTTCTCGCTGCAGCTGCTCTCATGTTTAACGTAAGCTGAGAGTGATTGAGTCATGATTAAATCTGATGGTGACATCTCAGCCAGTGTCGTCCACCTCTTGTCGACTTGACACACTGCTCCCAGTCAAATTAGATGCCCCACGGTCAGAGATTCCTCCTCGTTCCTCATTGCTCATTTCTTTAATTTGAGCCAGTGATTACAGCATGTAATCAGGCCGCTCTGTGGAGACAACTGTGAATTAAGTGGCAAGTAATGCCCTGAATTTGTAGACGTTAAGCTCTTGCTCATTGTCTTTGTGAAGGTGACTCCTAATGTCTTTGGCTGCAATTAAATCCTGCCAACAAATCCCATGCATCTCAGCGAGCACACTGCTCCGCTCGTCCTCTCTTCGGCTCCTCGTATGATCAGCGGAGGTTGTCAAGTCTGTTTCTTAAGCTGTTCCCTGCTGGAGCTAAATTCAGGTTTCCTCCACAAATGGCCTCAGTGTAGCACCGTGGCTGAGACACCCTTCAGGCTTCAGCTTGAAAACGTCTGCAGCTCCTGTAACCTTCGTCTTAGTCTGATGACACTGAATTTCAACTACTTGCAGCAGGACTGCAGCTTATGTCACAGATTCTACTCACTCTCCACAGGACAATCTAGACCTCACTTCATAATCTATTTAGCTTCTTTTCTCGTGAGCAGTTTGCAAAGACATCCTGCCTGGAAATAGATGGAGGATATTAAGGGGGTCATGTAAGGATCTGCATCTCTGTTTCTTGTTTTTGGTTTGTTATTTAGTATTGCAGCTTTTATTTACAGGTATTTTCTTGTTTTCCCGTCACAGTCAGGGGTACAGCGAACTTGGAATTAACCTGCTTTGACGTGAGCATAATGACAAGTTTGTTTAGCCTCTTTATGCCTCGAGGGCAGTAATTCTATCTGCTGGAGAGTTCTAGCAGTGCTCTGTTACCCGAACTTACTGCTGTGAGCCTCCTAAGCCCCAACAAACAAACAGTTCTCCTATTGTGAACCAATACCACATCGGTCATGCACAACAGATTTATATTTACAGAGCGGAGATATGCGAATCAGTGAATTGTTAACCTCAACAATACTGTACAGGCACAACACAAAAGTTTGCTAATGCCCTTATACTGGGAAATATAAATATTAACACAGATTCTCCACGCACTCTTTCTGGCATATGTTTTGTTCAGATTGTTGTGTATACTTTCCCCGAATAACCCCAGAGAAAAGGTGCAGAGCTCTCTATTGGAGCAAATGACTAATTTCATTAATCCCATACTTGAGCGAAAAAGATTGCTCAGAAATATTCAAGCTGAAAGTTATTAAGTTTTCTAAAATCTCCCAAGTTTGAATAGTGACTTACTCAGCTATGCAAATCCATTTTAATCGTTATTGTTGTGACTTCTAATTCTGTGAGTGAAGGAAAGCTACATCCTATCGGGACATTTAATGATCTTTGCCGAGAAGCTCCTTCATTCAAGGCTTTCCTGTTATCTAATCTAGTAGCCAAGGCCAAAGAGCAAGTTTCTGACGAACCCATAGTTTTGTATGTCAGTTAATATATATCCAAAACGAATCAAGCATTCTGAAATAAACCGCAATACAATAGGAGAGATAAAAAAAAAGAGCTTAAGAGATATTTGTAAATCAACTGTGTCTACTGTCTCATGAGAAGTTCATCAGGTATGAGAAATGAATTAGACGTTTTGTCCGGTTGACTATTGTTGTGTCACTGTATCAATATACCAGCCTGTCAACATTTCAAGCCCTGCTTCTGATCCATTTGTCTTCATGACAAGCGACTCTCCACCTTCGCCACCACCACCACCACGCATCCCGACCTGAATTCTTCTGGGTTCCATGCAGCACTCAGCTGAAAATGTCACGGCCCACAGGAAACCTAATTTTGAACTTTCTTTCTCTTTTGAAAAAAGGGTTGGAGGTGGTAAGGCAGTATAAGGTCACACCTACACATGGAGATCTGTGTCCTGAAGATTTCTGCGGACTGGAAAAGGCAGGTGTACTCGCGTAATGCAAGTTACTGTGAGTGCACCTGCCTCACAGTCGAACCGATGTCAGCACAACCCAACTTGACATTTTCATCCCTTGACCTGTCCTGGACTCCATATTTTAAATTTTACTCTGAACTGTTTTTTTTGTTTTTTTTCAAAAGGAACCACAAAAATTCAGCCTTGTAATCAAGGGATGTACTCTAAATGATGGGTAGTGTACCTTTTGCACAATATCATGTAAGCACTCAACCAAGTGAAACACTCCTTTCAGTTTATTATCTTAGGGATAATAGAAATGTTTCAATTTCATATTATTTGTATCTTTTAACCTCAGATTAAAAAAGATAATTACTGTTATATTACAGTATACTAGTTTGTAACCTACTGCACTAAACCAATGACTAGTTTTGTAACCTACTGCACTAAACCAACGTCTTTACTTAGAGGTAACTTTTTAATCAAAGCCCTCTGTGCCTTGTCCACTAACACAATCCTTACCAGGCCTGTGAGGCTGGAGACTGAGACCATGTTTTTAATATTTGATTATGTTCAATATAATCTATAAGCACTTCTCATTGTGAGCATTTCACTAATCTTTCAGTTTCGGATGATCAAAAATCTTCTACGATTCTTTTTATGTGTCTTTTGCATTTCATATCTAACACAATGTGTAGAAATCCAAGTTCATAATTCAATTTATGTTTTTATTGTAGTCTGTGTAATTTAAATGTATTGAGTATTACTACCATGAAGGTGTTTTTAATTCATTTGTTTCTCATAATAAATTATGTTTCTTTGTTAATCACTAACTTAATTTTGAAAGTTTGACAAAAGTGCAAATGATTAACTTGCCAGAATAATAATTTAAATTCTCATATCTGTATGAAACTGCCTAATATTTCAAAGTTTAATTTAACTTTTAAGTATGTTTTGCTTAATTTGTTTTGTATTACCTAATTGTGTTAAGCTTGCTCTTTTAAAATGACAAATAAATAGATACATTTCATCAGCAGCTGATGTCTTTATTGTGGCAGTTGCATGACAGCCAGCCATCGAATTAAGATGACATGTTTGGTTGCTTATCACAGCGAGTGACACACTTCCCCTCTGAGTCATGAATGTTGCCATCACACGTGGAGGCCACTCACCTTTGCCCCTCCCTCCCTCCCTCCCTCCCATCATGTCCTCACTTTCTCATGTTTGCATAATATGTGTTGCCAGCTACGCTGTGTGAAAACATCCATTTCACCAAATTGCCTACGTCATCAATAACATCCAGCACTGATACGGATGTTTCCTAATCTCTGTCCCCTTGTGTGGTCTTGTGGTCTGTCTGCAGATTATTTGGGTCAAAGTTGGGATGCTATACTGAAGTGAGTTGTTTCATGACTTCTGTCCTACTTGAGCTTTCATTTAAGTTCTTTTTTTTTGTCAGAAGTCATGAGTTTGGGGGTTCTGCATTTTGAAGTGGACGCTCCCTGTGCTCACATTCGAGACGACCTGGAAGTTTCGGTCAGGAGTCGTCATGTGGGTTTTTTAGAAGCAAAAAAATAAGGAAGAAAGACTCTTTTGATGACTTGACACTGAACCTTTATTACACATGATCCATTTATTTATCATTATAAATGACAGCCAAGGGTTCCATTAACTGATAGCTTTCTCTTCATGAAGGGCAGGGGTCAAGCTTTTCGTTTTCACAGAAAGGACCAGATAAGGGTCACATGATCACGTTATCTGAACTCTGAGTTCATTTTCTAATTAAGTGGTCTTTGTTGTTTTCAGGTGAATTTCCTGGAAGACAGTGTGAAGTCAGAGGACAGTGATAAAACAGACACGAGTGCCAGGACCAAAGGAGCCAGGAAGCCACTGACCACCTTCAAAGGCCCTTTACTAGACGTTAGGTAGGTCATCCTGCTTCCTTCTCCACTTTCATTTATTTATGTCTGCGTTGATTTACAACTTCTCCTGGCCAAACTAGTTCGAAGGGAACATTTGTCTACGCACTGATATTTGCAAGCACTCAATAATTTGAATGTTTTATACGGGACATCTGGAAATTGTTTGGGGATGGTGTGATTTATTATTTTTGTCTATTATGTATTGCGTTAATCTGTCCACCCATTTGCTCCACACCATCCCAACATCTACTCGATGAATTGGCACAATATCTTGTTGGGTGGGTCACAGAGAATGAATCCCCCTTTCGAGATCCCTGACTTTTCCTATAGTTCCAGCGTGAGGTTGACAGTTGTTGTTTTGAGTGAAATGTGTTGACAGTTATTGGATGCTACACCATAACATTTAAAAAGCATTCATGTCACCTTAAGGAAGAATCACTAAGGCAATTCCACTGGCTCATTATGTATTGAGATCAATGAGATCAGCTTCACTTAACTTTGTATTTAGGAGACAGGCTCTATATAAAGATGGACGACATGTCAGCTCCCCAAAAGTGGAGCCAATGCATCTTCATTGTTCCCTGGTGGTTGGCTGCAGTGTAGGTCATAAACCCCCGCCTCCTCCATGTTCCTCAAAGATGGTATCTCTCATTTTAGGTAGTTATAATCAGTGATGTATGGTCAAGTGTCATTTATCCAGTAAGTCTGGTTTTAATTAGTTATTTGATGCCTTGGAAATGGGATGAAATATAATGATTGACAGCTGAGACTGACACAGGATTGGTCGAGCGAGTGTGTCGGTGGAACCTTTGTACAGTGGCTCCATTCTGTGCTCATTACTGTGCAGAATCTCTCTCTAAATGAAGTCAAAAGCGCAAGTTGGTGGCCTTTGATCCTTGGATACTTCCGTCTGTGGTTAATTATTTGCTGTTAAGCACTGTTCTGCAGCCTCACAAAACTGTTACTCTTGTTTATAGGGGTAAACTATATCTCACACATCTTAAACAGACTTTGTTATATTTTCCTGCATCTAACTGGGGATGGATGTGCACATAAGTCTGATTCCTCTCACTGTAGCTTCTGCACTGACACTGTTCTCCATCTCAATAAATGTACATTAAATGTACCAAATAAACTTTACACTGAGTGTATGTGTATTTAGGAGCCCTTCGCCATAAGACAAGTTTTAATTGGCTTGTACCTATTGACCACAGTGTTCCCTTCATGTATTGGCTCAAAGCCTAAAGTCATTATTGATGTGCGTGTCCCTTTTATAGCTCAATTGATCTGCTCACAGGAATTAAGGATGCTACCAATCAATTGTTCATTAAGAAGGAATGAGCCTGGAAGTTAATTTTTAATGGGGCCACAGTAATCAGGGAGAGGTACTGGCCAATGATCAACTTCAAAAGTGGTGAATTGCAAAGGATCATAGTGATCAAAGAGGGATCTGGTTGGATCTTTGGTAAATGCCTAGTGGTACATTCACACACACTGTGGTGTTCCTCCTCATTTTCATGAATATTGTCCGTTGAGTTCTGTTTTTTTGAGTTCTGTTGAGTAACGGCTTTGATGTGAGAACTTTTAACAGCTCCAGGCTGTGAATTATAGTGATAAACAGATTTAAATGAGCCTTAAATGCAATTATGTTTCTGAGCTGTGTTCGCTTTAATTCGAGGCTGGGGGCTTGAACAGGGAGTAGGGGGCTTTGATCTTGTGTTTGCCAAAGGTTTCCAGAGCCAGAAGACTCTGAGCTCCAGCAAACGTCAGACTCCACAGCTGTTTTAGTCCAGGAAGGAACACACGAGGACATGAAACAGAATAATATGTTTGTTTCGTCCATGAAATGCAGCCAAGCTCCATCAATGAGAACCTTTATGTTATAATCCATCTGCTAGTTTATCCTTGGCAAAGTGAAAGTCTCCAATGTATCAAGTGTTCTGTGTTTATTAGGGCTGAATTCATGAAATCACAGATGTGACTGTTACAAATTATTAAGAAGAAGCATCAAGTTCACCAGACAAAAACAACAACAATCAGGGAGCAAGGCAAGGTGACCGAAATGGAGAAAATGTTTTATATTTTTTGACTTCATTATCATTCTTCCCAATTTATGCATCAAATTGTCAGAATACCTTGAATATGGTCTGGTCATAAAGACAACATTGTCTATTGATTTGTTTTCCCCCCCATGTATATCAACGGAAGTCATATGGGTATTTAGGCGGGTGCTAAAATTACCGTTGTTGATAAATGTATTCCCACAACAGGTGCTCAGAAGGTTCCCACAATTCAGTTTTGTCCCCAACACCAATAGCAGCATAACACCACCAATTTATGTGGTTGGTAGATAGATTTGGAGATCTGGAATCTCTGGGGTGAATAATTAGGCATTTTAAAGCACAAACTCACTGTCATTTATTCGAGATCTGCACCTCTGATTTTCACCCAACTCCTGTTACACGCTGTGTTTTTTATATTTCCTCTCTGTGCAGCCCTGCAGAGGAGCTCAGCTTTGGTTCTGGAGAGACCGAGAAGAAATGTCTCATTATCCTGAGCAATGTGACCAAAAATCAAGTGGCCTTCAAGGTGAGTGTGAGGACACTCGCATGCCTGTGTGCCAACTTGGCTGCTTGAGTTGGTGAACATGGGATGAGTTGTCGAGATGACTGCTACACACTGCTGACATGATGGTAATAGCACTGAGATTAGATTAAGTGATCAGTAATTTTGACATGTGATTAGTAGGTGAAATTATTTGTTGAGAATAATTAGCAAATATTCACTGCTGGAGGATTTGTGGGATCTGATACCAATATGGATAACGGGGAGTAGATAAAATTCCTTGGATGTTGTTATCAAACCCTTATGACAAATATAATTGAGGCTGGATATTTTTTTTTAATCATAAACTTTAAAAAAAAACACATATAAAAATATATAGAACTAGAATATTCAAAAATAAACATACTTGTAAATGCATATTTTCTGAATTGTTCATTCAGTTAGTAAAATAAAAGTCTTCAATATCGGTGCATATTGGCAAAAAACACACTGATACTAAACATCCCTGAAAGGCTCATTGGCCAGTTTTTGTAATAAATCAGTTGGTCTTTATTATATATCATTGTAAATTAAATGTATATTAGATGTAAGTTACACAAAACGCATGTCATGAAAATGTCAACTTGAGCTGTGGCTCATGGTGTGATGTGCACTTTACCAGATTTCTAACAGTCGAACTAACTAACAGTCAAACACAACAAAACTGTATTAATGGTGAATCTGGTGTCTCCACAGGTACGGACCACAGCACCTGAGAAGTACAGAGTGAAGCCCAGTAGCAGCTGCTGTGAACCAGGAGCTTCAGTTGAAATAGTGGTTTCCTTACATGGAGGTACTGCACTGTAGCTCTACTCACAGCACATGTGGACAAATGCAGAACCTTCGAACAATCAAACGATCCAGTCTGTTTCCCTCTCAAAGTGCCAACAGCCACTTTTCTTTCACATGACATACATATTTCAATAGTGATAAAATAATCATCTCCCCTGTCGGACAACTGAAGGTGTTGTGTGAGTCCTGTGTGAGGACTCAGAGGTCAGCTGCAGGTTATATTGTGCTGCATATCTCTCAGAACAATAAGTGCTGTCCTCTTCAGTGTCTAAAGAGTCTTTAGTAGCTGTTATACATTACAGTCCTGTTATGTCTAGCACTGACATGTCTAAACAGAGCTTTTGAGGCATTCACATATCTTTTTTTACTGAGTTTAAACAACAGTTAAAATTCTTCTCTCACATTTACAAAAAAAAGCCATTTCCTGTATTGTTAGGAATTTAAGAGCCACAACAACAATCCTAATTGTCTGAGCTTTTTGCTGTAATGTTGCCCTGAATGGTTTGTGTGCAGGATCTCAGGCTTCACCGCAGGACCGGTTTTTGGTCATGGCAGCGGAGATGGACAACGTTGCACCACAGGACCTGGCCCAGTTCTGGAAAGAAGTACCAAAAGCCAAGATCATGGAACACAGGTACACACTACACACTCTTGGTGATGACCTTTTGGCAGACAGATCTAATAGTGGACTCCTCATGGCCTCATGGCTCATTAGACTGTTTCTTTCCCTCAGATTGCGCTGCAACATCCTGGAGAGCTTCAAACCAGCAGTCAGTTTTCTGAAGGACAGTCCTGTAGATACAGGGACCAACGGGCAGCAGGAATTAGACATAACGGTAAGTTCTGTTGAAGTGACTGTGACTTATTATAATATAGGTGTTAATTTACATACTTTTAACACCTCAAAGATTTGTTTAGACTCCCATCATCATCAAGCATTCTGGAGCTGCAGCAATGAAGTTGTAATTCATAGTTTTTGCATTTTCATTGCATTCTCCCAAAATAGAGAGAGCTGAGATCCTCAGAGTCAAAACATTTGACTGTTGTTCATGATAAACTACTCACAGCATGTGACTCCAGATTGCTTTTCTATATATGTACAGAAATGTATGCATTTCTATGTTAACAAAATACATGCTAATATTTTTTAGCTGTACTGGTATCTAAATTGGGATAAAGCCAGACTAGCAGTTGACCCTTGCTCCCAGTTTTGATGCTAAATGCACTGTCTTGGTGTTAAGTGACTTACTTCCCCATATCTTGAACTATTCCTTTTCCTGCACGTCCGCTACAGTCTACCTTGTTTCTGTGACTTTCATTACAATGCTGTCACACTGATAAACCAGGTGAGTGACCTTTCTTTTTGTGTATCCCACCAGCTCATGCGAATGACGGCCTGCAACTTTCGGCTAGAGCAGAAGCTGAACACGTGTCTCTGGCTGCAGAAGGTTCTCACGGTGCTGGTCCTGGTCCTCATGGCGCTGAACCTGCTCTGCTTCTACCTGCTGGCCACGGCCCAACCGAAATCTTGATATCACCCCAACTCCCTTTGAATGCTTTTAGTCAACCACAGACACACAAGACAGTTCCCGCGGGGCCTCGGTTGATCGCCTGAGGGAACGGTCACTGTGCGCTCTGCACCCCCCCCCCTCCGCGACTTCCCCCCACAGGCTGCCTTCATAGAGAGGAGGAGCACTGACTCTAGGGACATGTGGAGTTATTGTATGAAGAGATTGTACTCGTCGATTTCCAGGCAGTTGAGTTAACAGAGACACTTTTAACAATGGGACATCAAATCATTCGTTCATTTTTTTTAAGAAGGATCATAAAATAAATATGTATTTATTGCAAAAGTAACAATATTTAGAAAAACAAAGAGTTATTTTTGTGATCATTATGTACAATTTTTTACATAATATGAATCTACAGAATGTGAAATAAACTCTTTTTTCAACTTACCGTTTTCTTTTAAGATTCTAATACTTTTCTCTTGTGCAGTCAAGTCAGGCAGCGATAACAGAGCATCTACACAGCCTTTATCTCGAGATTGAAATGTTTCGGCCACGCACTCGTCGTATTTACACTCTGTAATAAACCCCATCATTAGTGCAGCGGTGTCTAATTGAAAACATCGCCGTACGACCCAAACTAAACCTCTCCATGCTCGGACCAAGAAGCCACAGGAGATCTCTGCCATCCTCTATTGCCTCCATTTGTTTTAATTACTCCCAACACTTGCAAACTAAAAATACCAAAGCAATTACTGGCGAGTGCGAGGACACAGCGCATCCCACTTGTAGCTTAGTGGAAGGCTCTGATATCTATAACAAGATCCAGCTCGGAGCAATCAGGACGCGAGCAGCCGCACCGCGAATGATTAGGATTTGGTTATTAGATGTGTGCACATCAGGGTTTGTCTGGCAGAAACATCCGCAGCTTGTTTTTCCACTAGGTGGTGGCCGCCTGCATTCCAGGGACGATTAGAAAGATGCACACAATAATGAGCAAAATAATCCTAAATTGAACTTGATTATAAACACTCTGCTGTTATAGGTGCCGCACAATGTTCATTCCCAGAAGATTACGCTTTCTATTTTAGTCTTATCCTCTTATAGAACAACCTCTGTGTTTAAAAGCTGCTTGTAGAAGAAGGAAGTGATGTAAAACTTGCTTTTGTGCGTTTCACTTAAACCCTCGATGAGAAAGGCATTTTGCACTATTTGGGTAGTAAGTGCCTATGCACTAAAAAAAAAGGATGGAGGTTAATGGAGTGGCTGCCTCTGGAGAATAACAGTGAAAGCTTTGGTATCACACATAGGTGGGTTGGTTTATAAGTGCATCCGAGAGCCGCACAGCACCCGACTGAACCTGGGAGCCTGTTCGGACACACTGCACTGCACAGAGCGGAGCAGGACACCACCATCAGTTATGGCACGACGGCTGAAGTGGAAAATTATTTGAGCGCTCATGTGACTGACATCTCCAGACCGACTTGTCTCGCCTGATCGCCTTCGAGCCGTTAATTACAGCCGGACCTCACTCCGTATCTTTCCGGGGCAGCTTCTGAAGTCACAAGCTCCTCCACCGTATTGATTAAACATTACGCACCAGTTAAATCGAAGCGCGGCTCGATGAGCGGCTGAGCCCCGGGCAGCCGTGCTATGTTTGAGGGGAACAATGATTTAGCCCGAGTGCCAAATTGGGACCGGGGGCCGATCGATGGGAAAGTTAATGAGTGCTGCGTTTAACAAGAAGGGAGTGAGTGAGTGAGTGAGTGGAGCAACTGTTGCTTTTGTCCCCTGTAGAGAGGAAGCTTCTGCTCACAGAGAACTACAGGAACACGCAGGCCTCTCCATCATCTCTCTAAACGCCCTGTCAGAATCAATGCTTATGAAGAAGAGGCTGTGACATGAATCCATTCCAGTAACTGTGGAGTAACATAAAACTGATCGGTCTGTATCAATAGGTGCGTATCATACTGTCCATAGCCCAGCGTTATATTTCCATCTGCAGTGAACCTGCTCTCGCTCCCTGTGGAGTTAGTTAACCCGATTTATCCACAGACTTACTCACAGGTCAGAGGTCAATGAATCCTTGAAGATGGTGACAGCTGACAGGCTGATGGAGAGTTTTGGGAACATTGCCAATGATCTCTCCACTTCCATTCAATATTTACTTTCTGTGGACATAAAGACTCAGCAGGGAACCTGATCCGACAGAAACCTGTTTGAAATCCGGATTGAGGCCGTGGATCAGCGACATCGTGAATATAACATTCGGGCAATGGAGGGAAGAGACGACTTAAAAACAAAAAAGAGGTTCTTTAATCTAAATGAACGGGAAGTTAAACATTGGTAGCAGTGCCCCTGCTCCTCCTCCGAATATCATTGTATCCAATAGGGCACCAAAAGAAAATCAGATGCTAATAAATTCCAGATTCTTCACTTCAAAACTACAAAGCTCCGTTTCTCAGATGGGTACATGGATATATTCATTATGGTGATGTAGAACTGGAGCAATATGGTAAATTACATATAACTTATCAGTTCATACATGAGTCTTTCACTTAACTTTTACTTCTTTATATATATATATATGTATGATGTTTTGTTTTATCTACTTCTATCCCCAATGAATTCCATTTTCACATTTCTTTTGTTTGTTTGCTCCCTGTGTCGTCCTTGTTTTTAAAAAATATTTTCTAGACTCTTGGGATACAGCTGTTTTTTGTTTCCCAGAATAATTTTGCATAATATCTCAACACGAGCAAAAAAACATAAACATTAAACTCATTGTTTGTACAGTGAGTGAAAAATTTGACAATTGTGAAAGGGTGTCTCTCCACATTCAGTCACAGACTTTTCAATGTAAAGTCTCTTTTTTTAAACATGTTTAATAGACATACATTTCACAACTAGATAGTAAATTCAGTGGTGAACTATTCTTATATCTATATTTATTAGTGCTGAAAACACATGTGAAAGCAATAAGAGGAACAAAAGAGGGAAGTCAAAGGTTTTTTTAAGTTCAGACCCCTGGTGGATTGTGTTCAGTGAATGCTGACTCATAGTTTCTGGTTATCTGGAGGAACTTCTCAGTACCGAGACTGTGACCATGTTTGAGAAACACACTTAGCTGCATGCATGATCATACAAAGACCTGCTGATACATTTCACATCCGGTCTGAAGGAGGCCCATAAAATGTCTGACATCTTTTAACTGGAAATAAACACACTGTAGCACAATTGTATGTCTGTGTCATGAAAGTAACATAGTGGATGAAAGTGTGTAAGCGTTCATGTTGTAACAATGATTTTTTCAGTCATTAGATTCCTGTAGAATTTGACCACTTGGTCTTAAAGAATCATTATTCAACTCTACATGAATCGTGTATATGTACTTCTTGTATCAGACGTGTCGAGAGTTTTATACAAAAGCAAGTCTCATCTATTTACTGTCTAAAGTAAAATGTATTTAAATCTCAACACAGCAGCATCAAAAATAAAAAAAAACACCAAACAATAAGTATTTTATTGCCAGACATTACAAAAAACACGATTAGCTTAAAAGTGTGTTGTGGAAAATTAAAAATCATTATTTATAGCTTATTTTGCGGCCTTTGTTTGGCCCCCTGAGCTTATATTCTTATTCTTATATGCCTGCGTATTCAATAATCAAATCTTGCAGCAGGACTTTTAGGTCACCATGATAAAGTCCATATTTATCATCAGAGTCTGTCACTAAGGAGAATTACAGTCGATGAACTTCACAACCATGATACACGATGTAGTCATCTCCCTGTAAGATTGTGCAAGTCCGCCCCCTATGGACGTAGAGCTGAACTGCTCCGATCTTGAGGTTTTTCAGTGTATGAAATCTTCCCAGGGTTCTTAATGGTAGAGGAGGTAGTGTTTCAGTACTGTGGGGAGGTGAAGGTCATGAATCCCACCCAGCCTTCGCTTGCCCAAAGCTCTCCTGATGTTCAGCCTGCACATCTGCATTAGAGGAGGCACTTCTGGGAGGAGGGGGGGTCATCATCAGGGGAGATGCGGGAGCCATGACAGAGAGATGTTTGGAATGTTAGCCACAGCTCAGACCAATGTTAAGACCATGAGAATCTTCCATCAGGCTACTTGCTCAGTTTGCTGAATACCTCCTGCTTGTCTCAGCAGCCTCTCTGCCGGGCTGCTGGGGGGGGCGAGGTCCAGAGGCCGTCTGCCCTCTGGGTTCCTGAGGGAGCGGTCGGCCCCGTGGTCGAGCAGCAGAGACACCAGCTCGAGGGTCGGACAGGCGAGCTGCGATGTGCATGGGCGAGTCCCCCGACTCACTGTGGTTCACACCGGCTCCTGGAGGAGAGAGGAGGATGATGAGGTTCGATTCCCTCACGTTACATAACTGCAGGAGAGCATCTCTGACAGTTCACTTCATGTTTACTCTTCATATTAAAGACTTGGTGGTGTTTTCTAATTAAACTGAATTCTCTCAGGTCATGAATATTAAAAGAGATAATACCAAAGAATGATTCATTTTACTTGAAATAAAGCACAACATTATTTTTAATTGGGTAAACTTCTGAGTACAATTTTCATGTATTTTACATTTATCATCATCTCATACTTCACAAACGTGTACTCTGTTATATTTATTTGCCATATTAAAGTTTTTCAAATGATCAGCTACAGTAGTTGTATGTGAAGATTCTGCAGTGGTGGAGGAAGTACTCAGTTCCTAAATATTCAGTAAGTAGTAGTAACTCTGAAATATGTATACTAAAAATATTATTTACAAGTAATATTGTTTAAAATGACACATAGGTATTGTATTAACAGCTAAATTAAAAACCTATGTGTAAAATTTCTAAAATATTCAGTAAGTTTTGTAACTGGTGAAGTAAAAATTACAATATTTTCCTCAGGTAAAGTAAATTTGTAGACAAGTACAGTACTTGTGTAAATGTATTAAGTTGCATTCCAGTAGAGGAGAGGTGTAAATGCAGTGGAACCGCAGATCTACGTCATAACTCCCCCGACCACAGATTGAACCCCACTTGAGACACTTCATTATATTTCACTGAGCCTCCATGGGGAGACACAAAGGGGGTTTTCACACAAGCAGTAGTTCTCTCCATGACCTGTAAACAGACTTAGATGTATAAAATCTGTGGAATTCCCCTGTAGGTACATTTTACCAGAGTATTTTTACACTGTGTTTCTTTTACTTTGACTAAAGACATTCTGTTTGTTTAATTCGTCTGATGTACATGTGTTTTTGTTGTTGTTTTACATCATTAACAAAACGTGATCCAAGTTACTTTTCCTCTGGAGCCTAAAGGAGCTGTGCACGTGTCTCAGACGTCCGAGTGAGAAGCTTTCTTACCGAGCTGCAGCAGTTTCCTCGCAGCAGCCCGGGTGCCGATTGGAACAGGCAACGTGCAGAGGGGAACCCAGCTGTTCAATGTACTGATCCACATCTGCACCGTGCTGAACGAGAGGAGCGATGCACTCCGGGTGACCTGCAGAGATTTGATCAGAATCAGCACAAAGAGAAATGATGTGCTGGAAGGAATTTGCTCCTTTGAACTCTGCTTGTGAGGGAAATGTGCAGGCGTTTTTCTTTGTAGGCCACGATAACACCTAGTTTTTATACTTTTTACACTGTTTCAAAGAGTTTGTTTTCTGATGTTTTGGCTCCATGTGCATTTTGTTGTGACTGGCCAAGCTGCTTCAGCATTTATTATCCGTGGGTGTATTGCAGAGGAATTGCGACCCCCTGACCTTTGGCTGCAGCCCGGTGGATAGGAGAGCTGGAGTGGCTGGTCCCCACAGGAGTGGCTCCCCGCTGAAGGAGTAACGCTACACAGGTCACGTGACCCCGGGCACAGGCCTCGGTCAGAGGAGATTTACCCTCCACCGTCAGTCTGTTTACCTGAAAGGAGGACAGAGTACTTTTAGATAATTCACCAAAGATTCCTCACAAAAATCCTCAAATTAAAATCCAGAATACGTAAAGCGACACTTATAAATGTAGATAACAAATTAGTTGCAATATTACAATGTAAGGATAATTTCCTGTACAAAAGAATCGTCCGCTGATTATATTTCTTTAACCATATTTGCTATCCTTTCTGAGACATGCAGTACATAATTGTGGGTGAACAAATTGGACTTTGTATCTGAACATTTCTCTTCGTTAATGTGTTATTGTGCATTCGAGGATGTGTCTACACGCTTGTTAAACTCTCAGTTAAATAGTTTCTATATTTGCCTCCGATCAAGACCACAGATCAGGATTCCAGAGTTTTTCTTCCGAGGAAATACACAAAACATATTCACCAAAAAAAGTCATATTAAGATGATGATGCTTTACTGACATCTGCCCCGTTGTCAATTAGAAGTTTGGCACAAGCCTCGTGGCCCTGTACACAAGCCCCATGGAGAGGAGAGACCTGGTCCAGTGTGTTCAGATTGACACATTTACCCTGAGGACAGAACACATGTAGATTCAGAAATGAGTTACGTCTTTTCAAATTAAATATATCATGTTATAGCAAAGAGTGAACACGTATTTCACACATCAGATGATTTTACAACAGCAAAATGTTTCCTAAAATGGAATATCATCCCACTTTACCTGAGTAATGAGTCTTTGCAGAGCGAGAACTCGTCCATTAAAGGCGGCGTCGTGAATTGGAGACCAGTCTGATTCCACATCTTGGATTAAAATACATAAAACCAAAAGCTTTACTTTGTATCAAACTTTCAAATCACAAAAATGTGGATTAGAATGACAAGTTGAAAGTTTTGGAGTAAAGCAGTGAATACACTCCAGCTGCCAGCGGATACTCACCAGTCATCAGAGGGTTGGAGGAAAGAACAACAGTCCCAGTTTGACATGTAGTGTCTCGCGGCGTCCCTCTGTGCCCAGCGGACATATTCATGTCCTTGTGTTTTTCCAAAATCTGTTTTTACTCTTTCATTGTTTCGCCTCAGAGGCTTTTTGGAATGGAGGCTGAGCTGCGAGTCAGAGCACATCTGAAAAGTGTTGTGTCCTCATTTGTTTCCACTGTGTCTGTGTGGCAGGACTCTGGTGCCGTGATGTCACTTCCTCTCAAACAAAATACTTGCCATTCAGGAAGCAGGCTGGTTGAAAGCAGCGGTCGGGCCTCAACCAATTAAGTTGCAGAGGGAGCGGCAGCGGGGCCTGCTGAGCAGGTCTGTAACTTGAGACTGTGCATCCACACCCATCCTCTGCAGCAGGAGAGACGGGCGGCGCTGGGGGAGGACCTGGGTTGAAGTTAGTCATCTGAGTCAAATGCATCATGTATTATTGTTAAAAACTCAGTTACTACTCATGTGCAGCAAAAATAGAAGAACGTGTACATTCAATGATGCAACGTCTGCAACAACACAACAGACTGTTTTCAAAGTCTTTTGCTGGATTTAGGAGAGAACTTTTTATGTGCCTGTATTTATGACTTATGAACAGTATATGTAAACCATATATATGGTATATAAACATATGATTTCTTTATTTTTCAAAGCTATGATATAATTATATATATGAGATATTTGTAATTTATTTATTTTAAACTTAACTCTCCCTTTGGGCATGTGGTGACTGGTGCACAAATTTATGATGATTTTACAATATAGCCAATGATATGAAAAGTAAGGAACACATGTATAATAATAAACTGATGGAACAGCCGTCAGGGGAAATTTGAAGTTGCCCAAGAACATTTTGTCATGCTGTGGAATCAAACCACATACGTTTTTGTCAGGGGGCGACCCGCCCTACCCCCTGAGCCACAGCCGCTGTTGATGAAACTCACTTTTTACAATTACCGTATAATAATAAAAACACTTTATTGTTCCTGTCAAATCTACTTGTACTTTCAGAGTTTGTTTCAAACCCTCGTTAAAAGTTAATATAGAGCTCACAAAATGCAAAATGTGGAGCGTAAACATTTAACATTTCCAAACTAAAAAGATGGATGTTTGACCTTCATGGTGCAGAACGATGCGTGAGGAGAGTTTGATTCCAGAAGGTCAACTCATAGCCACCCGCTGCAGGAGGAAAGTTTCTCTGAGCTCTGCATCAGATCTGAGTTTGACCTTTTTTTCAACATCAGAACTACTTTGATGTGGAAAATTGAACAGGCGACATTTTGTCCTGTTCATTTTAAACCGTTACATATCTCAAACAAACAAAGCATCTGCATATTCATGGTTTTCTGAATTATTCAAAAAGTGAGAAAGTAAATATTCTTTGAAGAAATTGTACATACATTATCTATTTTATTGGGGAAACCATATTGGATATACTGTTATGTAATTATTGATTTACATTAGTGTTGGTGCTTTATATACGTATATACTGCAGATATGATACCATAATGTGAAGCAGTAATACATCATTTTCACTTTTGGCCAAATGCATAGTACGATCAATAACTTCTGTGTTTTGAGTGCTACGATCATGTTCTATGCTAACCAGCAGGGGGCAGCAGCAGAGAGCAGACGTTTCAAACAGCCAGTGAACGCTGCAGCTCTGTTCCTCAGGGGACTTGTTAATCCACTGGAAACAAGCCACAAACTTCCCATACAATTGACTTTGTGCCTTGTCGGGGAAGGTGCGTATGGATTAGAATAGCATTGTACAAACTCCATGAATGGCACCTCTGTAGCACTGAATAATGAAAACCCTTGGTGCTTTGTTCCCCCAAATAAATCTTCCTCAAATGTGAACCACCCTTCTCAGACCTCAGGCCCCCCTGTGCTTTGACCTCGGCTGTGACCTCTGCTGCACCTGGACACGACTGGACATCTGCTGCTGCATCAATATTCAAAAGTGTTTCAAGAAGAGGCTTTAAATCCTGATAGAGCTACAGCAAAGTGCAACAAGCGTCTTATTAAGAATCCACGAATAGAGCTAAAGCCCAATTTATTGCCAGGCTCCACATTTTTGTTCCTGATTATTTATTCATTGTTTATTTTGTTTTTTAATCAAAATCCACTGTTTTAACAATAGGGGAATTCAAAGTGCTTAAATTAGAAAAGACAAGCAACAAGAGGCATTTTAGAAAAAATCTAAAAGAGATTATAAATAAATAATATAAGTCTTCTAACAAAGTCTCACCATACACCTGTTTGTTCACATTTATTTATGCACAACGCAGGATATTTAGGTCTTAATCTATGTGGAGGAACAATGGCCGATCACATCCCAGTCACCAAATCTAAATGTGACAGTGGACGAGTCCATGTGTGTGGAGTGGGACTGACTGTGTCACAGAATGAGGAGCCACACACACACACGGTGAGGTTCATGTGGATGTAAGGCCTGCAAGTGGCTCACTTATCAGTGAATATAGGGGCCTGTGTGTGTGTGTGTGTGTGTGTGTGTGTGTGTGTGTGTGTGTGTGTGTGTGTGTGTGTGTGTGTGTGTGTGTGTGTGTGTGTGTTTCTGGGACTTAACTGTCTCTCCCATGCGTGAAACACAATCTCTCAGTTCGACTCTGTATGGGAAATGGGGCAATGTAATTTGATTTTGTTTAATTTAATTTGATATCAGTGAAATGAAATTACTTACATAATTAAATATTTGTATTTATAATTTGACCTAGAATTTCTTTTGTTTGATTTGCTCCATTCTTTTTGTTTCTTTTTTTCTATTTTGCATTTGAATAACGGCTTTTTGTTTTGTGGTTTGACCAAGTTCTCCTTCACAATTTCCCTTTGGGGACACATTAATGAATGAATGAAATCCTTTATTGTGTTACCATAGCAAAATACAGTCAGCCTCCACAGTGTCTACACTGATTCTTTAATGGCAAATATCCTTATTCTATATGGATGTTGATTATGTTATGGTGTGTTGCTTAGTCATCTTGGGGTGAGTGGATGTGGTCTGATGGTTTGTGCAGTGTTTTTTGCACACAAGCCATTTTCTCCTGTGATGGAAATCTGGAGATACAAATGGCTGGAAACAACCAAGTTATCTACGTGTATTTAATAAGGGGCTTTCTGCAGAAAGGATCAACACAGGGATCACAAGGATTCGAGTGAAGATGAAGAACAGTCCGATGCACAGATCTTATATAGCAGGACTTTAGGGCTGTCACTCTGAACCAATCCAGACTGGTTCCAGAGGTAGGAGAAGGAGAGGAATCTAAACATTAACAGCTGATTCACGTGTGTTTCATAAAGTGATAAGAAGACATACACTACTTCCTGTTTCTCATGTCACACAGTTCAGACAATAAAACAGTTCAGGTTATATGCATAAAGTCATCAGACAGGGATGCATACGGTTACTCTTCAACTACAAAACAGCCTTCAACCATACTTAGTTAATTTTTCCTATACACTCTTCAGGGATGAAGAGTCTCTGCCTTTTGAATCCCAGTGTTGAAATTCAAATCTCCATTTATACTTGAAGTACTTTAAGTGTATTTTTGCACAGGACAAGTGAAGTGGAAGACACATTATTGAAAGTACTGAGTCTCCTGCTGGACTCACACTTCACACAACTCAAAGCCCAAATCTCTCTATTCTCTACCACACACAGTCCTTTGTCGGCCTCTCGCATTGTGGCTCAGTTAAGCTATAACTGCAGGGATTAAATGGAAGCACATGATGATTCAGCCCCGTGATTTCAGAGGGAGCAGGGTCATGGACTCAGCCATTTCCTCTTCCTTTCTTTTCTGTTTCTCCTCTCCCCTGCTGACACCGTAGACCACTTCTCTCCTCTTTTTCCTCCCCTCTCTCTTTCTCTCCCTACGGTCCGCGATGGCATCCCCCCGGCTGGAGACCTTCTGCTGCCCGAACCGGGACGCGGCGACGGACTTCGTGGTCTCCTTCCAGCCGGTGCTGTTCGGGGCTCTGAGTCTGGGCAGCGCCGCGCTCAGCCTCCTGTTCGCCCTGCTCCAAATCCTGCCCAAGCGCAAAGGCTACAGGAGACTGGGACAGTATCCCCTGCCGAGGCCTGCGTCCTCCTCGCGGATACTGTTCATCATCAGCGTGTGTGACATACTGGGATGCACAGGTAACGCGTTGGAACCTCTGCTATAGCCGTGGGGCCTCAAAACAAAGAGAAAAGAAGAAGTGGTTCTTATGAGCGCAATTACGCACGCGAATATTTCGTTTTTAACCCTTTTGTTGTTCTGCATTTGCCAGTCTGACCTGCTGTGTTCAAACAAGGAGGAAACTTTCAACACACCATGTCATGGAAATGTAATTTAAATGCTGTAAAGACTATTTGGAAACTGTTTAAGAACATGCTCTCACTCCCCCTGTTCAGATGGAAACTTGTATCCACACAATCAATGCAAAAACCTCATCTTACATATTAATACACTTCTGACTAAATAAGAAGATTTCAAAGGTTTGGCTGCTTTTTTCTCGTTACATAATAAAAGAATCACACTCCTCTCATGTGAGCAGTGAGGTGACTCTTATGGCCTTCAGCTGATTTCAATGCAGCATTGTTCTGTGGATGCTACAGCTATTGATCCACAGAAGGATGCAGAATGTATCCCTCTGATTCCTGCACTTCATTCATTTAACGCCAGTGTCACATCTCAACTTGATCAACCATCACTCGGGCAGATGAAGTCTTGTGCTCGCTGAGGTTCATCCTCCGTCTCAAACCAACACCCATGGAACAGTTTTAACAAAAGTCAAATACACAGCGTGCATCCCATAAAGACTCTGGGAGAGCTCCTGTGTTTTCCATGGCTCATCAGCAACAAACAGTTTCATGTAGGAAATGGAAACACTCTTGTAAAACGCACCTGGAGGCAGTTCCATGATGTAAAGCTGCTATTAAGAGGATTCTCATTAATTAATGCTCATAGAAAAAGAGACCTGCGGGAATAAAGGAACTTTGAAGTGTTTAAATGTTAATTAAACCCAGAGAATTCTCTCCTGCTAAGGTTTTTTGTGTTTGTGTTTGCTCCTCTTCCACTCGTGTTTTCTGCCAAAGCCAGAACTGTGCTGTGTTCCTCTTCCAGGTATCATCCTGAGGTCGTCGCTGTGGCTCGGCCTTCCCAACATCGTGGAACAGATCTCAGTGGCCAACAACACTGAGGTCTGGCCTGAAGTCTTCTGCGTCGGCAGCGCGGTACGTTTAAGGACAAACGTTTGTTTCATTCACCGATCAGAACCGCTGGGTTGTTCGGTCAGTACGTGATCTGAACATCGCGGTGTGGCCGAGTTCTGGGAAAGGAACATGTGAAAAAACTAATCATTAAAGGTCAATTGTGTTAGATTTAAGTGAAAGGGATCTATCGGCAGAAATTTTAAATAATATAATCCTAGTGATGTTTCCACTAGTGTTCATCTCAATTGTAAATGGTTGCTTTCTTTATGTTTAAATACTTTATATTTACATCAGGAGCTGGTCCTCTCTATGGAGGCCGCCATGTTTTTTACAGTAGCCCAAACTGGACAAACTAAACACCATTTTAGTTTTTCTAACAACTTAAGGCTGTCACAGGTTATCTGTCATGTTTGGAAGGGGGGGTGAGATGAGGGGGTATACAGCTGCAACACGCAACTTCATCACTAGATGTCCCTAATTTCTACACACTCTACCTTTAAGCACATCATGCATCCAAAATTCACAAATGAATGTGTTCAAAAACAAGCATGTGCACATTGAAGTATGACATATATGTGACATTGAGAGCCACAAATCTGGAAAACAAGTCACAGCTACTAATTTCATAGTTAATAGAATTACAACCTGCAGTATAATGCGTCCGATCGATGTGTTACAGATGTGGATCCAGCTGTTTTTCAGCGCCTCTTTTTGGTGGACCTTCTGCTACGCTGTGGACGTCTTCTTGGTGGTGAAGACATCGGCAGGAATCAGGTGCTCACAGCCTCATCTTCCATGGACCAACATTCACTGTCACCTGACACAGGAAGCTTCTTACTGAGCTGACATTGACATGAATGTGAAAATGTCCCTTTCTCACTTTGCCTCACTGTCTACTATAAATATAATACTTGAACAGCCTGGAACTGGTTATAAGGTTTGTCCTAGAGGTGGATTTAAAAAATCTGATTTCTTTAATCTCAGTTTTCTGCACAGAAAACAAAAAAGGGGAAAAAAAAAGAAACGTCATCCTCAAGATACAGAGCGGCAGCATGTGTTGTGAGCTCAGTCTCATGACTTGTTTCTTTCCCCATCAGCACCATCATCCTCTACCACATGATTACATGGGGTCTGGCTGTGCTGCTGTGTGTCGAAGGAGTGGCCATGCTCTACTACCCATCCATCTCCGAGTAAGACTCTTTGTTGTTCCTGTAGATACGACCAGCAGAACCGAAGCATGCGATAAAAGCAGCGTGTCTGAAACCTTTAGCCTGCTTTTACATCCTTGAAATTTAAGGAAATTCCGGTCAGTGACTTTTGACCAAGTAACATGATCCAGGCTAATTATCAACTATGTTCCGCTGCTCATTAACAATGTTAGTTTTTGTAAAAAATATTTCCTGTTTCCTTTTTCTGCAGTTGTGAGCAAGGCCTGCAGCACGCCATCCCTCACTACGTCACCACTTACGCACCAATGCTGCTCGTCCTCACGGCCAACCCCATCTTCTTCAACAGGACCTTATCAGCAGGTTGGCTCCTCCCCCTCAAAATCGTTGGAAAAACTCACTCTCACTCACGCACACACTCAAACATTAAATAACTTTACATTTCCGTTTCTCTTTTTTCCTCCAATCCAGTGACATCTTTACTAAAAGGACGACAGGGAATCTACACAGAAAACGAGAGGCAGCTGGCCAACGATATAAAAATACGCTTCTTCAAGATGATGCTGGTGGTCTTTATATGGTACGTTAACATCCGTTATAGCGAGTATGGACGTCAAGGAAGAAGCAATGACAGTTTTGTAATGCAATGTAAGGGCAGTCTGATGAACTTGAAAGCTGTCACCAGACATTTTTGGAGTTCGTCTTTCATTTTTTGGGGGTCAGACACGTCCAGAACATTCATGCGAGAGGTAGGAGTCTGGCTAAAACATGCAGGAGGCGGCACATGACGTATACATTCCATTGTGGAAATATTTGTACATTTGTTCACACCACATCAACAGCTACATCGGCTGTTATCTGCAAAAGCTCTTGAATCTCTTCATCTTTCCAAATTCAACCCTTTCGTCGATGTCTTCCCCATGTATTGTTAAATAAGTCACATTTCAAAGCTTGGTAGCCTGTTCCAAGCTGATGATACCCGTTGGTGTTTCCGTGATGTTTCAGCTGGGTTCCCAACATCATCAACGAGAGCCTCCTCTTCTACCTGGAGATGCAGGCGGACATCAACGACAACAGTCTCAGGAACGTCCGAAACGCAGCCCTCATCACGTGGTTCATCATGGTGGGTTCATAACACATCAGCATACCGAATAAAGAATTTACATCTGATCAATATCAAACACTTGAATTGATCTGGATTGGTTGTTTTTTTTTGATCTTCCAGGGAATCCTGAACCCCATGCAGGCCTTCCTCAACACCCTGGCCTTCCACGGCTGGACAGGCTTCGACATCGACCTCAGCCTGCAGCGGAGGAGGGAGCTGCCCTGGGACTCGCTCTCCACTTCGGTGCCCAACGGCGCCAGCCACAACCCCGTGGTGGGAACTACCCTGCTCTACCAGAGCCACGTCCAGGAGGCCAAGAAGGGCATGACAGGCAGCGGGCAGCACCACTCCGACGCCATCAGTGTCCTCTCAGAAGGTAATTGGCCTCCAGGTGGCAGTGACAGCTCGCCTGTGTATCAGGGCTGGTGAAGCTGCAGTCAGTGTCTCCTGGTGATGTGGCTGGACTGGCTCCTCTTGAGATTACGTGTCTTTTGGATGAGGGAGATCATCCACTGAGGAACACGTTGTTTTTTCATTAGCAGGGAAGCTTTTTATTGTTATGATGAATTCAAATTTGAACCGTTTCAGTGGTGCAGGATTGGACGAGCAGGACAAAGTTATAACTCTGTGAGGTACTGTAAATCTTATGGATGCAATCATAGACTGTGCAAAAAGATGGTGAGTCTTGATCGCCACCTGGTGGCTGGACGCAGTGTAGCTCATGTTAGCAGATGTGACGTTGTATGTAGTTTTATTCACAGTGATGTATGTTCAAGTGATTATTTATCCAGTATGTTTGGTTCTAATTATTTATTAGACGATTGACAGTTGAGACTGACTCGTGATTGGTCATCAACCCAAGATGGCAGCGTTCGTGGCTTGATTTTTTGGGGAGTGGGAGGAGGTAGAGAAGTCAGTCTTTTAATTCAGTCTCTGTATGCAATAGTGAAGCATAGTGGAGTTATAAACTGCATGAGTGGAACATCTTAAGTGAATAAGGTACTGATGGAACAGAAGTTCTGTCCATAGATCAAGGTGCTGCTATTGTACTAAGTTATCAAACTGAGCTTTTAGTGTCTTTGTTTAAATGGATAACATTATATGCAGAGTATTAATGAAGAGTGTTAGGGACGGAAATATGAAATAAAACAAGAGGATGAAGATTATTATTATCATTTTGAGAATAAAGTTTGAGGAAATCAGAGGAAGATTTTAGCATTTTAAGATTTAAGTTGAAATGTTGATAATACACTTGAAATACTATTTTGTCAATCGAGTCAATATCTTGACAATAAAAGTGAAATCCACCACTCACAGTTATCTGTGCTGCCAGAGCGTCACATCCCTTGGGTGAATCGTTTGATTATCAATATCCTCCTATTTTTCATTACCTGCTATTTTAGATTCCACGAATGATGTCACCTCCTCGAAGCCTGCAAGGTTTCTTCTGCTCAGCAGAACATTTTCGACATGATCTCTTGATTACCACACTGTTCATGTGCTTAAAGAGAAAGAGCTTCCTTGTTTCTGAAACCGGTTCTGAAGAATAATTTCACTAATCTGTTACAAGCGATTCGTAGAGGCAGTCAAATGCTCTTCCACTCAAGCTTATTCTCTGCATTCTGACCTCATTCTCAATATCCCAAATTTAGAAAGTGTTGAAATCTCAAACTGCAAAATTCTAAAATCTCTTTTTCTTTCATTTGCCTGACCCATCCATAGAAACCAATGGCATAGCTGTTAAATATATTTATATGAGCGTTGTGTTGTATTCGACTGAATACGTTTTAGAACTTAATAAATTGTGTGTGTTATCGGGTTGCAGCACTGAGTGATGACTTGGACCCTGTTGTCACTACAGCCGTTTTTAAATGTCCCAGCAGGAAGAGCCCAGGTGTAAACATGAATGAATTCATCCGGCCTTTTCACCGTCAGGGCTCATTCACTGTCAGACATTTTATATTATCCTATTCTTTTCCTGCTTGGACAAGTCAAAACGGCTGCTGTGAAAAGAAAAGGCCTGCTCAGAGTAAATTAAATGTATTTTGGGATGATTTTGTAAAACATTTTGTACAATATTCAACTTTTTTTTCTGTAGCTGTGTCTGTGCACCATGTGGCTCATGTACAAATAGCCACTCAGTGTTTTGTGTCCCACCTCAAGTGTCTCTGATGGACAATAAAGTTATTTTCAACTCATTTTTAAAGCCTTCGATCTGTTTTTCATCCAAAAACTAGCTTAAAAACAAGCTCCATGATTTGCCTTTTCCAGGTATTACGTGATTTTAAAACCTCCCAAAATACATTTGTGAATACATGCACAGTTGGTTACGCTGTTTGTTAAGGTGTCATGTGCAGTAACGCCCAGTTATCCTTATATTTTGTCTTGCTAGGTTCAGAGTCTAGTACAGTTGAGCTCCACATTTCCAGCGAGCTACGAGACTATGAGGATATAGACGCTGACGGAGAATCCTTGGAGAACTGAGAGGGACTAGCTCGAGTCATCATCAAACACCCTCCCTCTGCTTTGTGGATGCGACGCTGCTCTTCTAGTTCACAGTCATGTGTTAGATCGTCTTCCTCCCTTTGCCGAGGCTTCGACAGAATGAGCCCGATTCTTAATTCCAAAGCTTTTTATTTCTCTCTAAGCTTTTAGAAAACTGCGGTACATTATAGACTCGTCGACTGTGCAGCCCCAAAGCCACAGCACTGTATCATGTAGAACAGAAATAATATGACATTTTCTCAATAATATCACATAGGCTGAGTTTTAAAAATAATATTTCTCCTGGTTAATGATCAGAATTAGACGCACACTGGGTTTTGGGATAAGCACGCTTTGCCTTTACACTCCTAAGGTACAACAGAATGTATTTAGTGTCATATTTAAACAAGTTACTGTATTTTCCAACTGTCCATCTTGTATTTTTGCACACATCAATTTGATACTATATTAAATATACTGAATATTTATTAAGCTGCTGTTGTTGACACTTTCTTAATGTCTCCAGTCGTTGAATGGGATGTTTTTCAGGTTTCTCATGTCGCTGGTGAGAGGTTTTGTTTGCCTTTTGTCTGTCGAGGTCAGCCTTACCTATCAAAGCATATTTTTGCCTTGTGATTGCAATATCTCAGGAAGACCACCAGGGGATTCCTTCAAATTTCTCACAAACATTCATTTGGATTCACTGAAGAACTTATTTGATTTTGGAGGTGGAAATCACCGTGACCTCACAAAACGCTTCAAATTTTGATCAGTTGTTGCTTAGACCCAAAGATTATATGATAAAACTGTGGTCAAAGGTCACAGTGACCTGATATTGGGAATGCAGCTTGTCAGGAACACCTGGAGGGACTGAAACTGCACTGACAAACAGTTTCAGTCTCAAACCAACTGAAATCAAGACACAGGCTCCGTGGTTTCTGATATCAAAATAGAGTGATTTATTTGAGACACAGAATGACTTCAAAGTTTTGTCCTCGAAAAACAGGTGAGTGCACCCCGGACCAGGGCGTCGAGAGAAACAGTAGCTGTCACAGCACTTATTCCATCACTGGGCTCCTTGGCATGCCAAGAAAAGGCCACCAACCCTCAGCCCGATTCTCAGTCTGACACAGACAATAATGGCTCTCAGCAAACGAAAAACAACGAACCACCGATCAAACATCCAATTGTGACTGTAAAAAAAAAGAGAAAAAGACAAAGGACAAAAATACAAGAAATAAATTGGCCCTTTACTTTTAGCAAAATCTGGACATTTGCTGAACCCGCCAATACAAAAAGTGCCAATACCTCATGTTGTTTTGGCTGAAGTCGACTGAAAGGTAGAAAAGGGAAAAAAACAAAGGGAAATCCGAGTGATGGTGTGTTTGACATGTGCAGAGGGAGCTCGACTTACTGCACTTGTGTGAAGCTCAGTGGGATTGAATGAGACTAATCATAGCATCTTTTTCTTCTTTTACAAACAGTGGGATTTTACACTTGAATCTCCACCTTCTGGTCCCCGTGGTAATGCTAAGAGCGATAGAAGGTCTCATAGGTAGGGTCTAGTTGTTGATTCTCTCATGTCCAGCTCTATATTAAACAACGTCTCAATGCTTCAAACCACTGCTCGCTCCTGCACTGTTGACCGGATAGTTTACGGCTTGCTGGTAAATAAGAGGCCTGTTTCTTCAGCGGCTCAACAGAGACCGAGAGTCACCTGCCTTCACTGTGAAGACCCCGAAACAAAAGAACTGGATATGATTGGTCGAGTCGTGAAAGACCGTATTAAAAGAAGCTGATGATGAGACATGCACTTCATTTAAAAAAGGTCTTGTTGCTGCGCATTAGCAGTAAAAGAAGTGTCGACTGTAGCATTAATGCGCCGCTACAGGATGTCAATAAAGAGTACTGTATATAAACATATATACACAGTATATAAGTCTGTGTATTAATCTAATTTACATATCTTTACATTCTTTAAATTTACATCCAAAAAGGGAGAACACTTTGACTTTGTAAACCACACTTGTCACATCTTATCACTTATCTAATCTCGACCGAATTGAGCAGGTCATGTTCGGAGATTATTTCTTGGCAGGTTCTTCCTGTTGTTGTTGACCTGATGTTAAACATGAGCTGAGATCTACCTTGTAGCGGCACATTCAATTTTGACTTTCAAACGTCCTTCTGTGGAAAATAGACAAGAAATGCAAGAAGTACTCTTGAAACTATTTTCCGCTGAGGAGAAGCTCAGCATCCTGTCAACAAGACAATAGCAGTGCTTCAGTATCGATGTCACTCCTATCATGTCTACAGTTACTTCATTTGGACATGAAGTAACATCCGCACAAAGGAATTTTAAAAACCACAAACTTTCTTTAATTTGCTGCTTTTCGCAGCCAAACACGTGTCTCATTAACACCTCTCTTCCTGTAAAACTCATCTTTGCGTCTCCAACCCTTACAACCCGCTAACAGCTGGACCAGTGGCCCGGAGCGATCACAGCACTTCCTCATTAGAAACCTTTTAAAAATGTGGATGCCCCCAGGGATTTGGATTCAGACCAGTCTTGGGGTTCTCTTAAACCCCGCTGCCGTTGTCTCAAAACAGGCGTGTCATAAAACACACTGCAACAGACAATAAGGTGCATGGAATTCAGTTGGTGTTGGCTCCTCAGAAGCTGGTGCAGTCATGTGGTTTTCCTCCTGTGAAGGTTTCGTTTCAGTCAACCTTAACGGCTCCTCTTGAGCAATGAGAGTGTTTTTGCTGATGTCAGAAGAAGGCAATCTGCTGCACGTTCCAGAATTCATCAATGTCTCAGGTCGGCTATTTTCGGAGATCGAGAACACATACCTGGAAAGCATAGAGAAGTGGTGGTGTTAATGATACATGTCAGCCATCAACTGCTTGAACATTCTATAAACAAGCTCCAAACTACATGAGATGAATTAAAAAGTTGAGCAAACACAAACATTTGGAATTCATAATCACACAGGCTGTGTCTTACCGAGCCGTCTGATGCACTGGCTCCAACTTTGTCCCCGGTGCTGTTCCAGCAAACCTCGAAAATACCGCCAGTGCCCCTGTAGCTGTGCACCAAGGCTCCAGTCTGAAACAAGGCCACAAACAAATGTGTTAGCACATTATAAGTCTACTCGGCCCGTAACCATATCGATCCCCCTGCGACGCTCACCGTGGTGTTCCAAATGTGGACACACTTATCGAAGGAGCCGCTGGCCAGGTGATTGCCGTCTGGGCTGAAGGCCACGCTGTAGACGGGCTCTTGGTGCTTGGTCAGTGTGTGAATACAAACGCCTCGCTCGACATCCCACAGTCGCACTGTCGAGTCGAAGGAGGCACTGTGGGAAAGACAAATGAAAAAATTGGACATTAGACCAGAGCTAAGGATTCATTATCATCTGTTTTTGTGACAAGATGATCTATTAAATATGGTTTGTTGGTGCCAGAGGTACAAGTCAAAACAGTCACAACAGTCTTACACTTTAACCAGTGACAATTAAAAATGTGTGAATTTTAATAATAAAAGAGTGTCAATCTGTTTCAAACCAACACCTGTAATCAGATCCTGCTGAAAACAAATGGAGTCTGACTTCAATTGACACATGTGCTTCACAAAGCGAGTATAAATAGGCAGGGTTAATCTGAGGGTGGCAAGAAATGAAAGTGAAGAGACATTTTATGCAGAGCACTAAACTGAAATCAATTAAAAATGTATTCCACTCATACTGAACATCGATGGCATTTATTTAAGATCCCGAAGTTCCATCCAGGCCGTTGCAATGATAGCAGTTTTATTTCCTTTGTGAATTACAGGCAGGTATACGCTGGGTTGTCAGTAACGGCTGTGAATTCCAGTGGTACTTGAACTAGAACATTCAAACACGCGTGCACATCTGGGTCAGGGTGTGAGGCTTTGAGCCATTGACATTTACTAGCATTGAGGTTTAGCCTGAAACATGGTTGCTTCTGAATGCCAGACTATGACGAGACTCTGCTTCCCAAACACACATTCAGACACGCATGTCGTTTTTCTCTGAGCACAAAAAACCTACACTTTTCTTTCAAAGGTGAGAGATGTGTGAGTGACTTCCCACCTGGCGAGCATGATGTTAGAGTTGGGGTTGTTTGTGCCAGGGCCTGTGGGACTCCACTTGATGGTGTAGATCTCTTTACTGTGAGCCTGGAGGTCGTGAACGCAGGAGTCTTGCTTCATACTCCAGATCTGAGCGTGAACAAAACAGCAACAACTAAATATAATGACTGAATACAAATCACCACTCAGGCTTTATCTGTTTAACCTCCCAGGACTGGTCTCTTACCTTGAGCGTCATGTCATCTGAGCAGGAGGCGAGCAACATCCCTGATGGATCCCACTTAATGGCATTAACTTCATTCTGCATAGCGTAACAAACATTAGGCATGAGTTAGTGAGCACAGCACTGTGTGAGAGAAGGTCAGAAGGTCAGCGTGGAAAAGGCTGTTTACCGTGTGGCCCTGGAAGGTTTTGAGGGGCCGGTCGCTGCCAAGTCGACAGACGTGGATGCACATGTCTGTGCTGCAGGAGGCAAAGGTGCTGTTGTTCTGCCAGTCGACATCCAGAGCTGGGGCTGAAATATATTTCAATAAAAATGTTATACACATTAAAAAGGTCCTATCTATTATTATTACATCATATTTATACATCTCCATCACTTGTGATTGTTGTGGATACACAGAGTAGAGGATTTACCTGAGTGAAAGGGGAACTGCTGCTTGGCTTCTCCCGTGTGTGCATCCCAAATGATTGTCGTCTGGAAAATGAAAATGTGCATCGAAAGATTTCTTAAGCAACATTATAAAGATTGATAAATTAAAAGACTGATTGTATCATATTCATTAATTTTGGTAAGTGAATTTATTAACATTTATTTTCAATTACAAAAGGAGCACATCTGCTGTTTATTAATTCAATATAAATATTTTAACTTAACATGTAAGAAAACAAGTAATAACAGGGTTCTCTCTCTCCCTCTGTCCCTAGTTCATACTGAGATAAACATTCACTAATAGAAGTGCAGTTTAAATTGTAGTTTATGGATACCAGAAAAATTATATGTTTCTGATTTACACCCTGGCAAGTGATCTAAAAGAAAATGTTAATTTCAAGCCCTAGGACTGGTACAGAAAAACAACCATGTGGATATTATTATTGACAGACAAAAATCCATGCTTGGGGAGCTTTATAAAATACCTTATCTACGCCAGCACTGAGAATAGAGTTCCCCTTCTTGTTCCACTTGAGTGCAAATATGGGCCCTTTGTGTTGTCCCAAGGTGCTTGCCAGATTTCCTAAGGGAAAAGAGCCATATCCATTTATTTTAGGAAACATTCTTCAGAAATTGAGGTTGCATTAATTACAATAACAATGATACAATCCTAATAACACAAGGAAGCAATCCTGTGCTAGAACGATGGAGGACATACCATCCTTCGTCCAGATCCTCGCAAATCCATCGTACGAGCCAGTTGCCAGGAGAGTCCCGTCGCTCTGTCAGATGGAACGATAACAGATCTGTTACTTGAGCGTCCTCAGTATCAAAGTCTGCACATGGTACAAGTAACAAGAGTAGACATGGAGTGATGTTTGGGGACCTACATTCCAGTCTAGTGAGGTCACATCTTTGTTGCTGGGGACATCCTGGCCCCCTTCTCGGATACAGTGGCGCAGCACCAGCTGGGTAGAGTTGGAGTTATTATTCTCGTCCAGGTTCCAGATCCTGGCAGTGGAGTCTCCCGAGCTGAAGACAACACCAACGCAGCAGGGGAGGGTCAAAAAAGATTGTTGCAACATAAGCTGCCTCATTTATCTTTCAAAATAAAAGCCAAAGCGGGCACACAATAAATTATGACTCATCCGCAGTCTGTTTCAGCTCAGACAGAGACTCACCCTGAAGCCAGCAGATCGCTGACTGGGTTCCAAGCGCAGATGAACACTTCGGACTCGTGGCCTCGGAGCACTGTGGCTTTACTGGCTGGTATCGCAACATCCATATCCATCTCCATGGGCTCGCTGTGGTTATCTGAGAAGGGCCGGCGCAAACAGATGGTCAGATGCATATGCACATATTAATGGATGCATCAGTACACACATGCAAGCACATATATGCCCACAATTGTCAGCAAGCTGAGTGGTAGTATTAATATACTGCTGATAGAATTATCTCTAATGAATATTATTTATCAACTAATGTTAGAGGGGGTGAAGTGTTGCATTTAAACAAAAGAGTCGGATCAAAGAAAATCAATAATGTGTTTTTGCTGGTATAAGCCAGAGCTATTTTTATACATCTAAGTCTGAGAGACTGACCCAGTTGGCACGCACACAATTATCACAGTATAATGAGAACCCAGTCGCAGTGATGGAGGAGAGTTTAAAACAGGGGGAAAAAACTCAACACCTTTAATTAAAAACTCCTGTGAAAATCATACAGATGATAAAAGTTCATATAGTTTTCTGAATAAATGTTTGATTAGAGGATTAGAGGTCAACACTGAGTTACTCAACATCAAGAGTCTGGTTTATAACTCTGCCATTACCATGATAGTGTGGGTGATAAATAAACAAAATATGGTGTGTAATAAGAAGAAGATATATTTTACATTATTATCATTATATATTTAAATCCAAGTATAAACTGTAAACATGGAATACATACTTGTCAATCTTTGAAAAATTAGACTGAATTCTGTGGTTTTACCTCCACAACCATATCAATTTATTTATTTTTTAAATTATCTCCACCGAAGCAAGTTTATCACATATATAAGGATATTAAATCTCAATATCAGTCCACCAGAAGTAACACACCTGAGGAATTGTATCACGTGACTGTTCATTTGCACTGGGCATGTGGAATAGAACGTGAGTGGTGTTATGTCTCTGTATCTGGTTATTCATTCAAAAATGCTCCCATAGAGTTTTAAACCTAATACAGGGCCAGCTGGCAAAGATCTCCGTTTCAGGCACTAAAAATCTCCAGAATAGCACAGACACCAAATTAAACCATAGTGGAGTGAATGTAGCCATAACCATAACTACTTCATAGATAATGTTAGTACCTACTACTACTGAGACACCTGTAGTTATTCTACTTACTCATGATGTGAGTGCCATTCTCCTCCCCATTGAAGGTGGCTTCTCCATTCTTTGGTGCATTACACTGGATTCCAGAGGTCGAAGCTGTCATGACACCAGACGCCTGCTGCTGGGCCAACTTGTCGCGGAACGCCTGCTGTCGTGTCTGCACCACATCTGGCATCACAGCGTCGATGAGCGACAGCGACTCGATCGGTCGACCGTCGAAGACTGTGCCATCCTGTCAAAACAGCAGTCATAAATAAGACATCATGAGGCAACATTTAAATTGTGACTCATCTAGAGTCTTTTGTCTTTTTAATCAAGTTGAGGAAGGCTTTCCAATTGCTGTTCCTAAAAAACATTCTTCAGTGTTTCTCTCAGGAATAGAGAAACACTGAAAAAAAAATCATAAAAACATCATTTGGGGTGAATAAAAGCAGATCCCTCTCCTCACCTCATTGATGCTGATCTCTGCCTCTACATACTGAAGCCCTTTCTGCAGGATGGAGATGAGGGCTGCAGGGGGCACTAGTGTTCCATTGATGTTCGACTGGCTAATGTGGCTCTCAATGCCAAAGGTGAATGCTGAGTGGGAGAAACCTGAAAACAAAACACACCATTCACATCCATTAATGGGCGAGTGCCAAGAACAAGATGTGCACAAACACAGCACAAATATTCAAAGAAAAGTCTTGTCTGATACAAACAAAGCCAACAGTAATTGAGTACAAAAGCCCAATGGCGTAACAAGTATGACATTTGAGAGTATAATAAGGCATGCCAATGTCGTCCTCTGCGCTGCTAGTAGCTTGTATTCTGTCACATGGCCTCAGATGCTGATCTAAAACCAGTAATAAAAGCTCTGCGACTCGAATTTGATCTGTGATCAGAATCTTATCAAAGAGTGCATAACAGGTTGACATCAGGGGCAATGCTCTCTGCAGCCACATTACAAGCGGTTTATTTCCATCCACTGTGTGATAACAAAAACATCTCCTGACGCATGTAGGCATCATGTGCTTTGCCTTTAGAAATGCATGATAATTGCATCTGCTAGTCAATGAACAAATAAATGTGCTTTGAAAGCAAAAACCTTGCAATGCAGAAAAATATCAGCAATAGAGCTTATAGGCCCAAGTTGATCAATTCCTTTTTAGGGGTATATTACTGTTTAGATAGACAAACCTGATTCTTGGAGGTATCTGTAGACCAAGAAGTTCACTTCGTCACTGGTAATACTCATCTTAGCCCAGTGACAGGGAGGGGGTATGTTGTAAGGCTGGGCTCACTCCTGAAAATAAAATAAAACATTTAGTTTTAATTCAGATTTCAAACTGAAGTCTTGCATAAGACATTTTAAGCCACTCGAACAAATTATTTCTCTCTCATATCCCAAAAAAATAAACACAAATGTTGCAGCCAGCAGAAATCAGTCCTGGCGGTTGTTGAGTGACAGTCTTGTGCCAATATATTTTAATACACACCCACACACAGAGGACAGTGCTGTTTTCTAGCCTCTCTTACAACATGCTCACTCTTGTCCTGCTCATTGCTGCATGATTCCTTCCTTTGACAGTGTCAATGGCTGGGTCAGTTAACCTGTGAATCCACAAACTGAATTCAAGTATTTCCCGCTTCTCATTCTGGTCTAATGGGAATATCTATATCCATTTGGCCTCTACTGAGAACCGACTGGTGCTTCCCATTAGTGACCCAGCCAACAATCTAGATGTAAAAGAGTCCTGATAAAGCTGTAAGGATATTAAATGCCAGTCTTGTGCCCATCTAGTAAATTACAGAGGAGGCCGAGGGGCTAATTATTCTAGCAGCCGACCTGACCCTCAATTTTCAGAGTTATTTTTCAACAAATATGAAATGTTTAACAGAGCTTATGAAAAACATTTCAATTGAGACCATTTCAAAACTTAAGGCGGCCGAAGAAACAAAAATGCAATTACATTTGAAATTCCATCAATTTTTTTTGTCCTCAGGCAGATGAATACTGTGAGAATACTAAGAGGGTTTATACTTTTCCACTCATTCAAGCATGCACTTCTCTAGAGCAGGGTAAATTGAGCTGGAATGAGATTAATTATATACCCACAAATAAGATGTAAACATACACAAATGCACAGTAAAAACAATGAGCGTAAGAGCTGTCCGTGTAAATACTATAGGGAAATACAGAACAAACTGCAACCTGACAATGAGTCATGGCTTAAAAGTAGAGAACCATTTCCTGCTCTCCCACTGGGAGATAAAGGGACAGACATTTTGCTGAAAATAAGAAGAGAAATGGGGGGGGTGGTGTCAGGTATGAGGACCGCATGGCTGTCCAACTTTCATTCCAAACACTGTCCGGGCCCACTCAAGTTTCCTTTTGGTAGCGTAGCAACGAGAGTGATCGAAAAAAACAGACAGAATGGCGTTGTCCCAATTACCAGTGGGCATGCAGCCAGAGGGCTTGAACATGTTACTCAACATGAATTATTCACTTTCACCTTGGTATATTCTTTCTTTCTTTATTGTACTACAGCTGAAGTACGGAGGGTTTACTGACACAAAAAACTGCTTCGGTTAAGTTGCACCTGGTGTAGAAAAAACCAATGCTAGAGAGACATTTACTAAAAATAAAAATACTGGTTTAATCTACTTTAATTTGACCTCTAAAACTTTCATCAACAAACAGATACCATCTGTACTGGACTCACGAGGCAAGGACTCTTTGTGACCTTCTTCCATAAACAAAACAGGTCTAGTCTATCTTTGCCATTGTGCCCTGCCTTGACCGCTGTTACCATGTTTCTCTTTAGCTTATTAGCTTACATATGGAACTAGGAAGGGCTAGCCACATCAAAGCAAGGCCGCGCTGCACCCAAAGCCACTACAGATACATACCAAACAACTGGAAACATAATTAGCAGAGAGCCTGGGGGAGCTCGGGTCCCATCGGTGCAGGGCAGAGGCATAATCCCTCTACTGGGCCCATGATGGCACCATCACCAGTTCCCCAGGTATCAGAGTCTCCTATGAACAAACAATGTGGCATCTAGGAAAGGAGACATGTATCCACTGAAGTAATAAGAGGGGAGGGGGGGGCTACTTCTTTCAAGACCACTACAACAAAAAACACTGTTTTCAAAGCACAGATTAACCAGAGGTGGGGGGTGCATACAGTAGACATAATGTGGACAGCACACATCCTGTATAGTGGTTATTATGATTATGGAATACTTTCGCCTTAAAATACAATGGGAATTTGTACTAAACTCCGTACGCTCTCACGTCTGACCCAGAAAATCTCCTGCCACAGTCTTCATAAGACGATAAAGAACGTGTAGACACTAATGTCCAGACATTTTCTTGAGTTTACCACAAACCACACCTCCGAAATACCCATACACTTGAATGTATGTAACTGAAACATGATTATATACTTTAATATGGATTGAGTTCAATTTACTTGGAGGAAATTACATGCTTCATGTTCAAATTCTTTGAACCGTGATCTTTTTTGAGAAGAGTCTGATTGACTTCCCCAAACGTCAAATGATAAATGTGATAAGCCTAATTGTCCACATACTTGGTGTGTACTACGCATGTTACAGGAGTTTTACACTACAGGGCACAACATACACGAAACGTACATTTTTACATTTTGTAGATACAAAATATGGAGACACCGGAGGTCATGCACTGTCCCTACCGGTCGTGTGTATAGCAAATGGCCGAAAGTGCACAACCAACGCACCATGTGGACACAGGGATACATGAAGCAACCATGATGCACGCAGTTAGTTAAAAGCAACTATGGCAACATTTACCAAACCTACAGCTATCTAAGTGAAAGCATTTACACAACACATATTTAAGAACAACTTAAGGACAAAATTATCTCACGATTAAAAAGTGGCAACACACACAGACGACAGCAACAAAGATGTCAAGTGAGGTTTTGGGGATAAGAGCCAACACCTAGTGTGTTGTAAAGAAAACCACGTGATCTCTACAGCACAGTTAAAACGTTGCTTCCTGCATCTGCCTGCTGCACAGCTCGCCTGAATAATGCGGAGGAGTTGTGGCTGTTGTGAATGTGTCTGCACAGAGAACCTCCCACTCCTTTATCTACGTGTGAAAGGCAAACTGGGTAAACTCTGTGGCCAATTCTCTGGATTTTACCCACATGTCAAGTCTGAAAACACCTATAAGCACCAGAGCACAACCAACACACTATACATTTATAATAGTGTTAACAAACAATCAAATGTTTTAAAAGACAGGTAATACACAGGACTAGAGAAATGTAAAATCAAAATTGCAAATGATGAGAACCCCAAGTGGTCATCAGGCTAGCATCAAGTTGTTTTTACGACGTTTATTGCAACCATAGAGAATACAAACTACACAGCTTACCAAGCAACCAAAGTGCGTTAGGCCAAAGGATGTGGTCGAAGCAGAAGAACAATAAAATCCTTCATAATTTAACACCCTGTCAACACTGCATATGTCAGCTGCATTTTCAGTCTTCCACCTCAACCACGACTGACAAATGAATTCGAATCAAATCTGTCAACTAAGCAAAGTACCAACTCACTCTTTGCTTACGCAATTGACACCCAAAGCAAAATGCACTGCAGTGAACTAACTGACAGCAGCTCTTAAAGACAAGTACTATTAATTCACATTCAAAGCATTATAAAAATCATTCGTCTAAAGTATGATTACCTTACCAATGTAAATATGCAAAAATGATATCTACCACTGATTAATGTATGATTCACCATCAAACAAAAACACAACTAATATGAAATTCAAAATCCAACACTGATGCAGGAGAGCAATGCTGCTACGGTGCTCTACTAGCATGTGTAAGAAAAGACCGGGTATGATTATTCATTTTTTAAATATCTGAGTTGAAGCCAAGCAACACATTTGTGCACATTCCAAGGATAACATGACAATACTTTTAAACCCTGCACAAATTTAGCTTTGATTAAGGAAGAGAGATAGTTTACAGTAAAAATCGGTTTAGAAACACACTTGACCCTTGGGCTTGTACACTGCAGCTATACTAAACAACCCTGGCAATCCTCTCTCTCTCTCTCTCAGCATACACACAAACAGACTATGTGGTATAATAGGTTACAATCATGACCAACTTCCGCTCTATATGCAAATAAAACAGTTTTTTTAAAACATAAAAATTTCAGTGCAGAAGTAACAGAACACGACACAATACAGAACCATCCAACTCCTACACATGCAGGTTTGAAAAGCACAATGTTAAAAACCAGCATACCAGGGAGCCCATTTTCTCCTGCACGGTCACCTCCTGACAGATGTGCAAACAAGACCTGGAAACAGCAGCCATTTTCTCTTGAACTGCTCTGCTGAGTAAAAACCCGCCTTTGAAGCTTCTGGTTGGGCTGCAGTCCTGGGGGGGTGCGATTGGAGTGGGGGAGGGGAATCAAAGAGAGGTGGTGGTGGTGGTAGTGGTGGTGGAATGGGAGCAGGGTGATATATAATGATCCCCAAACAGGTAATCACAACAACCATTTGAGCGTTATTCTTCGCCTCTCTCAATGAGTCACTTAGCGGCGGCCGATGTAGGTCGGCGGCGGTGGGGGATTGGTAGGTCAGCACGCGTTGGGGGATGGTAGCCCTCAAGTCTCCAGGGGGAACACTTCTCCCACGCTTCCTATGGGCGGAAACATTTTCAATGTTTACCTGGGGTGGCCGACACAAGTGTGCGTGGTTCCATTCAAACCAGCGACTCCACCCACTGCGACTCCAAGTAGAGAGGAAGCGCTCATAGAGGAAGAAATAGCCTACTGAGGTGATGAGTAGAAACTGGGTCTGCAGACAGTCGACTCTCAGTAGCACATGGCTGACCAACCCTGGAACCACGAGGGCCGACCTAATGGTTCTTCCAACAGCTAACAATCAGCAAGGTCATCAGGGTAACACATTGATACAACTGCAGCAACCGATACTGACAACATGTCTTCATGCTATGCTCCTCATACAAATTACAAAAGGGAAAAATCTTTGAAATACGCCTTGACAGATTTGCAATAATTTAAACGTACGGTGTGTTTTTCCTTTTCTTTCAAGAATGAATTGCACATTCGTCCCCATTACTTATATTTTCTCCCCAGGGACTGAATGGGGGTTGGTGACAGACAACGAGGATCACCAGAAAGATTCATCATGATGTCTCCTAATGGAAAGCGCAAGGACCTATGATCCACTCTCATGCTGAACCCATTAGAATCAAATAAAAACGACAACTCCCACTTGTCCATTGTTGTTGTCATTCAGTATTCTCAATAGAGACAAAGGGATATCAGCTGTCTTACATTGCTCAAACCAGAGGGACCCCATGGCTTTTCCCCCTATTTGTGTGGACGAAACAAAATCCCTATCCATTATATTGATGACCAGAAATAAACAGACGAAGAAACTGTATAGACGCTGTCAAGACTCAAGTTAAATTGTAAGAGTTTTATAACAGAAAATCTGCAGGTGGTGATAATGTGATATTTTACAAATCTGCACTCCACCACAGAAGGAAAATAATAATTAACAAGGCAAAGTGTGATCATGGCATCTTTTAAGCCTTATAACTAAGAAAATCATTAATACAACTGGACCTCCTGGACAAAATCCTCATCCTGTACCTGTAGCAACATTTTGAAATCAACATAGATCATTAACAGATATGAATCACAGATGTTCATTTGGATGAAGAGTCAACGCACGAATAGTTACTTTGGATATTTGGGTAGAGACAATATTGTCATGAAATTATGAGGTTTTGATGCATATTATCATTAAGATTTAATATGCCTTAAAAACATTATTAATAGTAACCAGGTTATTGCATATCAACACCTGGTGGTTTAACACGTGCATGTAAGCACACAAAGGACCAGGCACTGGAGGGGATGCACATGTATATGCATGTGTGGGGGTTGGTCTAAAGTAAATACTTCGTGTGGAGGAGACTATGGGAATTAAATAATACAGCAGAAGAATACACCTTCAGTACTCGGACCTTGCATTCATCAATGCATATATCCTGCCGATAAGGTAAAAGGCCGCTCATTGTTAACCATCAAGCACACTGAACATGTTATCTTGCAGTTATCTTTTGAAAAGACATGTTATCTTGTGCGACACATTTGTAAAATCTAGGCCAGCGCATTCTGTTTATCTTTATGTTGTATGATAAAGAGCCACACATCCCGAGTATTGAATCTGAAATTGAGACTAAATGATCTGTACATTTGTTAAAAAACAACAAATTGGATCATGAGGAGAACCTCTGACAGCCTTCAGCTGTGTTACTGTTGATGGGACCATTATTTCCACTACTGACAGGAAATGAAACTATTACATCATTATGGGAACATACAGTATATGTCTAAACAAGCTCTTATGCAACACTGTTTTACTGAAAAAAGATAGGACTGTTCCATATGAACCATGTTTATCAGTAGCGTAAATGTAGATTTCTACATTCATTCAGTAGAAACCCACAGCAACAACATAAAAGGGCCTAGCCGGGAAATTGTCTCTTTTTTCTCCAGTGAGATGAGGAGTGCACGAATAAGCTGTAAACACAGCGACAAACCAGTGTGGGCAATACAAGTGTTGCCATGGTGACCAGAAGATCTTGCTTCTCTGTCAACAGCTGCTCATGCCACCCTGAATACCCCACACACACACACACTCTTGTGGAGCTTTCCTTACATCTGACATCAGGGTCAAACAAACAAAGCAGACAAGTGAGCTGAAATTCTGATCTTCCTTCTAAGCCATCCCTTGACTTATCCCTTACTGAGCATTGACACAGTAAACATTAACAACTACACATCAGAGATCGCCCTTTGTAGCATGTGTGTGTGTGTGTTCTCAGAACGACATTTTGGAAATGTTTCGAATTTCTTGTTGTAAATAGGTCAGAAATTTGAGTGCACGTACCTCTGATGTATGTAGAGAATGTTTAAATCTGCATTGGTGTTTAGATTGTGACACACACACCGCTGTTAACATCAATACCAGATTTTTTATTTACATACATTTAATTTCTTCCATGGCCCATAAGTGGCCTCACTCAATGAAGACACATAATTAAGTAGATGCAGATGCATTTTATTTATCCCACACACATGCACAGACATGCAAACGCACACTCATGCAGGTAGGGAAATGTAATCTCTGCTTTTGACCCATCTGTGTGCGGGACACACAGAGCAGTGAGCGACTATGTACAGCGCTCGGGGAGCAGATGTTGGAGGAGTAAGGTGCCTTGCTCAGGGGCACTAGACAGGGTCTAGACAGACCCTTGGATTTTTGGGCAGATCAATCCAGGTTCGTCTTTTTGTTGTCTTTCCGTGGAATCGAACCAGAGACGAACCAGAGACCTTCTCTGCCCATAGTCCAAGTTTCTGCCACTAGACCACCGCCTATGTATTCTTCTCAGGAGGCAATATATACACCATTAATCTCCTGCAATAAAAACTGACCTTGTAATGTTTCACAAGGTACTGGTACAGGAAGACTAAACACACACATAAAATAAATTATGCATAGACTCAGTTTAATTATATTCCCTTGTAGATAAACTGTAGAATGTGTATCTGCTTTCTGTACACTACATTAATTCCATGGGCATAATAACATGGGCATAATAACTTTGTCCAAAAGTCATGCACGTCTTTTTGTACATGTTGACCACAGGGAGGACCCAGTGATTGGTACACTGTTGACAAGTTTTCAACTACAAGGAAAAGGAAATTACAAACCACGCAGAGGGTAAACTTGAGACTTTCGCTGGCATTCTGCAGATGGCAGTTTCGTTTCCGGAGCAGTGGGATCAAAGCCACAATTCATGGTTTTACTCAACAGCATATTCTTCTCACTGGCTGTCTGGACAAAGCTTTAGACAGAAAACCAATGAGTACATTCAGTACAGAACTAAGCCTGAATGAGTATGAAGAAGAGATTGTTCAATATTGTGATGAGGGTAAATAATGAAGTCTGCATATACAGCCCCTCTGTCTTACTCAGCCACCGTGCAAGCTAACCTCACAGTCACCACCAAAATGACACCAATTAATCTGAGGGTAGCTGACAGCTAGCTGGAGCTTCATCGGAGTAGCCACATGGTGTGAGTGCATTGCCTGTGCATCTCGGGCTCCATCTGATAAGTCAGATCTATCTGACACTCGCAAGCCAAGTGAGTGAATGCAGGGTTTACCCTCAGGCTTTGTCCACACTAATTTAAAATGAAAATGATCTCCATTCAGAAAAGCATTTTAGCTCCACATCAGAATTAATCTCCGTCCATACTGACAGCTATGAAACCGCATATCATATGACACATTCATGTACACTTGGCTTGCATGTGTGGGTTAAAACAGGAAGGAGATTGTGTGGTCGGTTTTCTAGTTGTAGAAAATAAAACTAAGATTCATTGTGACTTACAGGGTCTAATCAGGAAGCAAATGTGTATCTGCATCTTTTTCCAAGTCTTTGTTTCTACCTGAAACAAACAACCATGGGGGTTTTCAAACTATATTCATATAAAAAAATGGTGCTGCAAAAATAAAAGCCTACAGCAGCAAAGTCACAACACTGTATAAACTCAACGAAATCTCTGAAGAAGAAAGGAAAATATCAATAAACTAAATAATATACCTGACATGAAAACACTGATGTTTAGTAAAGAACACAGACATCAGTCACTATCAGTCATCTCCTCCCTCCTCTTCACTCTGCTGCTGAGGACTGATCTTCTGCAGGTTATGCTACTAGAGAGAAGGCAACTTAGTCTGTAACTAATAATTAATAAAGATCTCACTAATTTGAAGGTGTGTGGCAAATAAAACTAGCAGCCTACATACAGACTGCTCTAATTTTAGCTTGTAGCAATTCACCTTTAGCGCAATAAACACCCAGTTATGGTGAAAAAGGAAAGGTTAAATATAACTGTTCTCTGCTGGATTGTTTTGTTATATTTGCAGTGCTACAAGTGCAGTTGTTTTCAGCTCAGGTAGAATATTCACTTCTTACTGGTCTCTACTGCCGCCTCTGTGCTGTCCACTGATTGTGTGTTCTTGAGAAAAAAAAGCTGCAGCTCGACCATAAAGGACAAGAAAATGGTGCTGGACGTGACCAACCAACACAGCTACAGCAAAAGCAAATATTGTTGATTTAATGATTTCCTTCCTGATCTTTTGTGGCTGAATCAGCAGGGAGTGAAAAAAAGACTTAAGGGGTGGGGAACACTATCCCCTTTGGTGAAAAGGTTCTCTGGCATGCACATGCTTGCAAAGCTTCCTGAACATTCATCCTCCAGCATTATTAGTGCCCCCGAAACATTTGTTCTGTCTTGTTACAAATTAAAGTCCAACTGCGGAAAAACACTAGAACGATGGCCACACAGAGCTTAGTCTTTCTCTGCTTTACTTAGAAATGAGATTACGTGTTTGTACTAACAGACTGACCTTTGAGAAAAGGGGTTTGTCCATTGACAGAGCCTGATGGGACATAGATGTTTGCTAAAAGCAGCAAGCGTATTCTATTTAATACAAATAAGGTAAGTGAATCATTAGCCACAATGTGATGGGTTCAGACACAATAGAAATAGAAACTGATTACCTGCTAGACACTGAAACAGTTGGATGTTTGACACAACTTTAAAAAGGCATGTGACTTTGTCCCACTTGTTTTCATTTGAATGCTCTCAAGGACATGGTTAACGCACAGCAGACACAAGTTCACACAATGATAAACAGAACAACCCGAAATCCAAAGTGAAATCCAAATAAATAACTACAGCCTTGGACTAGCCAGTACTTGTATGGGCGTCATTTCAGAGTAACCACTAGTCTGTTTGGCTGGCAGATAGCCCATGAAGACAGCACAGAGAGAATGGTTCACCTCCCCCCATGGCCTATCATAAATAAATACCGCTACAGAAATATTTGGACAGCTCGAAACAGAGCTTTGCAGCACCACAGGGCTGCCATGGGCGTTCTCTGGGACTTCCTTGCCCTACTTCTGAGCATCGGGATCAATTTCTGTTTTGAACACAGTCTGACACAATGTACCAAGGATTAGCCGTTTTCTCTTCTGTGCATCAGTTCACCAAGGGCACAGCGGTCACATTTGAATGACTAAATAGAGGGAACTAAGTAAGTGGAATGCAACACATTTTTTATTTTTAGGTTCAGAGCTTCAGCAGCTTTCAGCTTTAAAATAAAAGTATGGATACAAAATTACATTTCTATTCCTCACCTCCTTCAGGCTTTGTAAAGACTGCTTTGACCTTTCAACACCCACTGTCCTTAACTGTAGCGATTCAAAAGTAATTCCACAGATACACAATAAGTGAAACAAAAATAATAATCGAAATATTGAGTGGAAAATCGGTTGCAGTCAATGACCGTCTGAGTCTTTAACACACAGACGTCACCAGACACTTTCTATCTTAACTGGTGATGTATCTTCCAGAGCTTCACACCAGCCATCTTCAGATTAATATGTTCTTCAACACGAGAAATACAGCTCAGTCAGACTGAGATCGGGAGACAGGTTGAAGATATTCTACCTTGAAAAGCGCTTTGGTCGCTTTGACTAGATGTTTAAGATATTTTCCTGTCTGCTGAAATATGAACCATCATCCAAAGAGTTTTTTTTATATATTTGACTAAATCTGAGCACATCATATTCCCCTAGATAGATCAACATTCATCCCGTTGCTTCCATTAGCAGTGAAATCATAGATGCCAGTTTTCTAGTTCCATTAGCAGTCTTATATCTGCCTGAGCCTAAACAGAATCATCACTTTGTTTGACCATAATCTTGATAGAGATTGTTTTTTGTTTCTCAAGTCCACAGAACTTTGTTTCTTCTGGATATTTTTTAGAACAGTAATTGGTCCTTTCTGTTTTGGGGGTTTTTTACCTTGTGGTGACTCCTCCGAGGTTAGGTTATTAGGTCTTCTGGGGTTATTTGTGACATTTCAAATGATTTTCTAACCCTCTTCTGTCTATACGATCGTTTACGTTTTCAATTTTCCTGTACACACCAGATAGACCTTTACTTTTAACCTCATTTTCAGTTGTATGGTCAACGCTTCACTCAGGTTGACAGAAATCTCTACTTTGATCTATATGTCAACTCTCTGTTCATGTGAGCTTTTTCGGATTTAACCATTGACACAACACACAGTGTCCCAAGAAACTTAATTTAGTTCCCAAAAGTCCAATGCGTTAAAGGGCCACATGTCCCACACGATTCTTTTAATATTGATGTAAACCTACTCAAATTAAAGCTGAGACTTAAAGTAGTATCAATTGTTTAATGTCATATTAAATGTGTTGAAGCTCAGAGCCTGGAGGATTACGAAATCATAGATTGTATCTAAAGATGGATGACATGAAGTATCCCAAAGAGTGAAACCAGACATCTTCATTGCCCCCTGGTTGCTGGCTGCAGTATAGGCCATAAGCCATGTCAGCTTCGTGTAAGCAGATGGGACATGGGCTAAACTAAAAAGTCAAAGTACATGACAAATCAATTTTTTGCAAAGATGGTTTCTGTCCATTTTGGCATTTCTTACTTACACTGTATATTTCATATTGTACAGTGTAAGGAATCGGAATGAGAAGAGAAAGTGAATTATAATCAACTAAACTAAAATTAAGTGAGACTATTACACCTTGAGACAACACAGCAATGAAGAACATATGAGATGTATTTCTTTCTCAAATTCTGTCATTGAAAACAGAGGAAGGTCTGTGGGCTAACTACATTATTCATTTATGCCCTCTGAGGACGGAGTACAAAGGTAACCAGCTACTGAAGCACCACAACAACTACACATATAGCTATCAATAGAGTTAGTTAAGAATTTAGTCACTGAAAATAACATATTTAAAGACCAATACATGGAAATTTAAATGTTGTCTGAAACGTTTACTTAAGACATCATAAACTGCTTTTGTTCTTGTAATGGGCAGCACTAAACCTATTTTTGTAACGACTGCAATTACGCTTCACTAGCAGCCCTCACCTCTGGTGACAGAACTGGTAAACATCATGCTCTTTAGGCAACACGATATGGTTGAATTTAATAACACTACGTTGGCAGGAAAATCTTTCATATATAAAAACAAGGAATTACGAATAAGTAATGTTGAAGTTATTAGGTAGTACAGAATATCTGTAGCATCTCGGTGGCAATGACATTAGTGAAGAGTTTAAGGTGTCATCCAGCTCATGTCTGCAAGCTTACTTTGTGAAAATAAACACAAAAGGTCGCAGCAGCAACCAAAATGTCAAATCAAGTCCAATCCCCATCTGCTAACACAGGGCTTCTTTAATGCATTTTCCTTGTTGCTGAAATGCTTCCATACATACAGGAGCTAAGCAACACTGACTGGTTATTGTGAACCATCAGTCAGTAGGCCAACAAGAAAGGGGGACATCACTTATTATTTGGGCCACTGACATACAATCAGACTGAAACAGCAATGGAAGAGCAGCGTGTTTGAGCTGCTGTTTCCCTCTGAATCCTTCTCGTGTCTTGATTTAAAAGCAATAACTAACACTTTGATGCTCAGGTTGCCAGACGAGACATCTTAACTGTGTCTGTACTGTATCCCCTTACTCCATTAACTACTGAGAAAGCCAGGGCTGCTACATGGAAAATAAGAATGTATGAGTCACACATGTATTAATCTCTTCATCAAAAGTGTCCTCACGCTGAATGTGTTACAGTTTTGTGTAGATATTGGTGTGTGCTGAATTCATAGCCAGTTGCAGCTCAGGAAACAGCATTAACACTGTAGTTATACAGTAACATGAACTGTCCCTTGACTACTGGTGGCAATGTAGTACAGTTGGACGTCTCTCCCCTCCCCCACTCATGTGCTTCCTAAGTCTGCAAAGGGATATAAATATGTATATCGTCCATATTTCAGCTTCAGGGGAAATGCCTCAAACCGCACAACATGCTGGTGCTTTCAGAATCGTGGTGCATTGTTTTAACAAAGAGAAAACTAGATCCACCAAGTATTAAGGAAAATGGGGACAACCTCGAAGCTGTTAAACTTCCAATTGTATTTTTACGAAGCAGTCACACAGCTTCGGCTGCGAGGGGAAAGAAATCAGGGCGAGGAGAAAAGTGCTAAGATGAAAAGGAGAGGTTATTAAAAGGCACAAGCGGGAGACATTTCAACACACGTGTGAGGCGGCGGGTGACGAGGCTGAGCCGGCAAACCTCCACGACCAACGGCTGGATCACCCAACAACGAACAAGTCCGCGTTCAACCTCCCAGAACCGAACACACACAAACAACATGCAGCTTTGCAAAGCCCGCGCCGGGTCGACTTTTTAAATGAACTCACCTTCTCTTGAGTCGTGCGAGTGAACTCGTGGTATCCGCCGCCGCCTCTTCCTCTTCCCACGGGGGAGAGAAAAACCTCCAACTTCGAGCCGGTGTACGCGAGCGACGACTTTCCTCCTGTTTAGCTCCCCGTCATATTTCAAGTTCCGACCGCCGCCGCCGTGGATGAACACTCCGCCGCCGTCTAACGTAAAGTGTCGGCCCCCCCTCCGGAAGGCTCCCTGGCAACCGGCGTGTAGAAGTTGTGAGTTCGCGCTGGGGGTAGTGGGGGGTGGGGGGGGTTGTTTATTTTTATTTTTTTCAAAAAGTTACAAAAATAAAAAAAAATGGAAGGGGAGGGGAAAGGGAAATGCGTTGAGTTTCTGCGGCTCGGGCTGCGGGCGACTCTGGTGGAGTTTCCCCGTTCGGCGTGAGCGGGGGCGGGGGGCGGGGGGCGGGGGGAGACGTAGACCGAGAATAGGAAAAAGAGAGAGAGAGTGAGGGAGGGGGGGGGGTGAAGGCTAACTGACCTTAAACCTGAATATTACCAACATAAACACGACTGATCAAGCTAATGAGGGAACACAGTGCTCGTTAGCCCCTGTCTGTCACTGCGTTAACTGTGTCAGAGATTCAAAAAGAACACGCTAGCGTCCACACTGTTAGCATACAGTAGCTTAGCCGCCTAGCTTAACCCGCCTGGTGTTAACGCAAAGTTAGCGCAAGAAGACTGTATTGGTGGCGTTTGAGCTGGAGCAGGGGGGGGGGTGTCTCAGGCCGCAGCTCCGCATGGTGCGTGTATCTGCCGCGCGCTCTCCCCTCCCCCACGCCGGCTCTCCTCCAGCTCCTTTTCGCCTGGCGGGTCACACCGCGCGGTTGATTAATTCTCCCTTCGCCGTGCTCAGTCATTCACATTTGGAAAGTAAATAACAAGTTGACATCATTACGGCTCCGCGCTGCTGTGACACATTCCTCCGTCTACCGCGCACACCGTAGCAAGCGCGCACCGCATATTCCCGAGTTTAAAGCTGCAGCGCTGGTTGTGTTTAGCTGCTTACTTGCACGACAGTGTGGGGGAGATCATGTTATATCTATGCAAATGCGTGTTATCATTTAGCTGACGCGTTTATCCAAAGACAATAGGTGCATTCAACGATGAGGGTACAAACCCAGAATCATGTTAGTACTTTAGCTTCAAAAAAGCCAAACTACAAGTGCTACATGTAAATGCAATATATAAGTCAAACTGACCTCACTGTGATTTTAATTAATAATTTCTGGGTAGATGTCATCAGATCGGGACTTTTGTCTTATGTGTCTTGTTTGGAGTCGATTGCAACATTTATGTCTGAGATACAGAACATTGTGTTCTGATGGCGTGAAATCCATCTTTACGGCATGCCACGATCACACTGTGTGATGAAAACTCAAAATTCCGATATGAAGTTGACCTGATGAAAACCCTGGGAAAAGTACGTCAAACAAAATTTTAAGAAAACGGCCAAAATGGCTACTAAATCCAAATGGCGGGCTTCCTGTTGCCTTTTTCCCATTGTACCTACACTTTCTTTGTCTAATCATGATACACCTGGGCTATGATTTTTGTGAAGATCGGTGAAAGCTAACTGAGGGGCTTTTCCTTAGATGGCGCTGTTGAGCCATTTTGTCACGCCCATTTCAAATTACTCCAGAATACAATTACTTTTTGGGGTTTTTAATTTCCTGCAAACTCTAAGAATATCTGTTTCTTTTGAAGAGGGATGGGGGGTTAACAGCACAACTTTAAACATTTTTAAATATCGAGCGACATTTCTCCACTACCTCAGCGTTATACCAAAGGACATAGGAATCATTGAAGGTGTCTTCAAGGTCAGAGTTATGATACAACTATTCTTCAGGCTGTTATTTTCTCTACAGGTCACAGTTATACTAAAGTACAGTATGGTGTTGATAATTATAAGCAGGACATGTAAGATCACATAGAATGTTTTGTGTACTGTGTGGGAAGTGTCGTCCATGATGTCTTTATGCCATCACGTTTACTACCTCACTATCTGGAAACACACTGAAGAGCACCGTGGCACTGAGCCAGCTTTTCCTGATGCATTTGCATAGTCGGTTTAATGGCCACATAAAAAGCCACTGGCCCAGTCGACAACTGCGGAGAGAAAAGCCAATGGTGCTGCACCCTCACATGTGTTCAGTGACTTTATCTTCTCTGTGGGAAGACAGAGAATGGAATAAATGAAATAAACACACAGTTCACAGAGGACACACAGATGTCAGCCAGTCAGTCTCTGAGCATATGCTGCAGCGAGAATCCTTTCCAAGCTGTTCTCCGGAGCGATCCATATTTGATGAGAGCAGATAAATGGATATATGAGCTCAGCCTATCAGTCTGCCAAATGACTGTTTCCCAGGCTTGGTGCCAAAGTAAATTGTCATATAGATTTCAGTAAGGAAGTGAGGCGTCTCATTTCCAGAAAATGAAAAGTTACACATTTGGCCTGATTCATACATCCGGCCCATGAAAAAAGCCATCTGCATTTTCACGCTCGCTGCACGATCCTCAGTCAATCCTTTGTCTGTCGCTGTGCTGCAGGGGGCTCTGATGTGGCTACATTACAGGCGTTGCAGTTTCACAGTGGTTGAAGTGATAGATGATGCGAATCAGGCTCATACTGGCTGAGACGTCGAGGTATAATTTATATTAGAAGTCAGACAGACGAAATGGCACAAAATTCAACATTCCCCTATAGTTTTGATGTGGTAACACAAATGTGATCTAGTGTTTGTCTTAGATTAAAGTGATGTGTAGAACTGTTTGTTGTGTTAGCACCTGGATTTTCTTGAATTGACTAAATTACAAGGCAGAGACACAATATGAGTCATAAACAGTTGGTCATTGAACGCCTTCTCAAAATGGCTGTGTCTGTCAAACATGCTGAAACCATAACAATTACACCCTCACCAATACTGAAAGACAAAATATATTAGTTTAACAAAAGACCATGAATTTAAATTTTACAAGAGGAAAATAAAAATAAGCTGTTTTAAGAGATAAACTTCAGAAACAGTGTGGGTCCGGACTCTCTCTGGACTATGCCTTCCGGTTATGAAGAATGTAGCAGGAGTCTCTTCAGGTTACACACATCTTCAACGGGAGCATGTCCAGAGCAACTGGCCTGGACACTTGCATCTTTAAATACAGCCCCTCAGTGGATGTCTGAAAGCAGCTATTTTGAGTTGCTCTTCAATAAAAATTTCCCTGAGGCAGTTATATGTGATAGCATATGGTGTATCTGTTAATTTACCAATTCTTGTAGGATTTGTTGCTTTATTACGCAATTTTTTAGATGGATTTTTCTAAGTCTTTCATTGTTTCATTTAGGAGTTGAACATTTTGCATACAATTTTGATTTTAAGAATATCAAGATCGAGTAGAAAGCTAAAAGCTTTATCTCATATCTCAGCTCCATCTTCACAAAGATGGTGTTAAAAAACGTCTCAGTACTTGTCTACTTGAATTTACTGTGATTCAATAATATGACACCTGCAGTTTATACAGCTGCCCCCTGCCTCCATGCAGCTGTAACATTGCACTTTTATTTTTTCTAGAAAATAACCAAACCCCTTAGGATTTTAGAAGTGCTGCTCCTCAACCCAGCCCTTTCACACTCTGCGGCAAAATGCCTGAGCTTATACAGTCGGAGGAAGATAGATGGACAACATCATCTGCAAAAAGCAGACATTCGTACTGAAACTCACAATAATTGCAAATTACAAATTATTATATGTTATTAATTTTAATAACCACTTGCTGGAAATGTATCTGTACCTCACTCAACACATGCAGCATCAATCATGTCATGTGTTTATTAACTGCATCCAGACATTTGAGCCAGCACTAATAAAAACAGCCCAGTCCTAAAATTTGCTTCACACAATGTGAGCTGCTCGCCTCTACTGTATACAAATCCTTAAAAATTAACCGCTAATCTCTTCACTCTGCCTCCTGCACCTCCTGCACTTCTATTACATGGTGTATGGTAGGAGGTTTTCCTGCCATAGAGCTGGGTCTGACCTCCTAACAAAGAACAGGTTCAATCTGCCTCCCCTCCCCCAACCCAGGGGAAGCTGATGAGGGTCACATGACCTTTCTAGACAGCACTGAGGAGCAGTGGTAATATGCACGGGTGGGGGAAGGGTGCTGTGAGTCACACGACTCTTGTTGTGTCGTTATTAGGCTGGGAAGCGCGGGGAAAGCTCAGCCTGCAGCAGGGGAATGTCCAATGGGGTATCTATTCCTCATTGTGCCCTGGCGTTCACTGACATATTGGATTTAGCTCCCTAAGCCCCGCTGCTTTATTTACACTGTTAAGAGAATGGGAGTATGGGGGCTGGGCCATCACAGCCAGTCTGGAAGAAAAAGGCTTCACTATGAATGTATGTGTGTGTGGGTGCGTGCACGTCTGAGCACGTGGCACTAGAGAGAGAAAAGGCAAGCTTTGTGTACTCACTGTACAACACCTCCCCCACTATCTCCCTCCCCTCCCCTACCACAACCATCCACACCAACTCAAGATGCAGAAGGCTGTGGTACAATTATGTCATAGCCCAAAGATCTATTTTATAGACAACGCAAAGCAGAATTCAACATATTTGAAGGGACAAATTCATTAGATGTATATGAGTGAATGAAACAGATTCAGGTGTTGACGAAGAAGAGCTGAAATGACGGAATATGAATGTGTGACCTACGACAAACCATGTTTATAGGCCATCACACTCAATGACTTACGAACATTTTCTGAAAAGCATGCTACGATACAAACTACTCAATCTTTAGTCTGGTTTTCCAGTCGCAGATTAGTTTTTGGTCTTGCAGACGAAAATGCCCCAGATCGGATTCACATCGGCCTTTCATCAGCAATCGCCTATCGCAATGTGTGAACTCTTTAAAGATGCGATTCGAGGGGCTAGCAAACATGTCGCAGTCTCCCAACTTGATATAGCAAGGTATCTATACTGAAACTACAGATAATCAGAGTGCAGGACAGGGTGAAGGTGGGAAAGGTAAATGTAGATGCCCTCTATCGAATATTATCATCTAATATTAGGTTATTTTTCCTTTGTAATATTGCATTGTTAATGGCAAAGTTGAGAATAATTGCCCTGATTTGCTCTTCCTATACTTGAGAATGTATACCCACCACTGTCCTCCCTCCACCATAGTAGAATTCCTTTGACAGAACAGGGGGAGGGAGAGAGAAGGCGGGAAAAGCAGACAGATGTCAGAGATTCTAGGGTCGAGGACAGGGGTCAAGGGTTGGTGACCTGGTCATCCAGCAAAGTTGCCCTCCCTCTCCTCCTCCTCCAGCATAGTGGCAGTCAATGACTTTACAATTCTTTCCTTTTAAACTGACATTCAAATTTCTTAGTTCAAGTTTTTAATCCCTGAATAGCTGTAGAAGCAGCTACTTTGATCCTCAGTTACACTGTTTTTATTTATTTCACTTTAACTTACTACTTTTCTTGCCAAATAATTGAAACAGATAGCTCTTCACTCTAACACACAGTTAACGACCAGAAACACTAAAGCTCACAAATTAATAAACAGTTTCTTTCAATTCCAATAAAAACTCATATTTAACTGGGCAGTTTCTTGGCTGCAAACATAAACTTCCAAGAGCATCAGCTGGTTCACGATATAACACCCTGATGACATGTTTTAATTTACATTCAATTCATTCAGGGTGTACTTTGATTATTTTTGGTTTGCTCCATGTCCCACCCACTAACAAGGAGGGGCCGGGTATATAACTTATATGTACACAGCCACCAGGTGGCGACCGTGACACCTCGGCCAATATTCGGGACGGCGGCTTTTTGTAAATACAATTTACTGTTAAAAAAAAATGAGATAAATGCATTCATTAGGGAACTTAGGGAACTGAAGGCTAGTCGGTTTAATTGACGTATGACAGAGCCAGACTAGCTGTTCAACCCTGCTAAGCTAAATAGCTAATTGCGCCAGCTATTCATTTACAGTATTGATATGAGAATGTTATTAATCTTCTCAATATGCAATATCTCAAGCAGTATCTCACCTACATTATATATGTCATGGGTGCCGGAAATGCAAACGAGTATGAATCACAAAAAACCTGAGAAATTATCAGCTACCCTCTGTGAAATATTCCTGCTGGGCAAAATGGCATGATTGTCATGGTGCGTGATAAATTCTTCAAACTCAAATCTTAATGTATCAAGGTTCTTATAGTGAAGCCATATGGGCCAAGCCGAGGTCAACAATATTTTGTTATTAAGTTAAGATTACATTTCAATTTACCTTTTGTTTTTCTGAAATCTTTCAAGTGAGTCTTGAGCTTAAAATAGAAACCTGGCTGTGAAGTTTGCCTGTAAATATAGGGTGGGGTTAGCTTTAAGCCTACAACCTACAACATTCCTACTGTATGACTTCCAGCCAGGAGAGTGTCACAGGGGCGGCAGTCTCCCAGTGACACACATTGTTCGCTTAAAGAGGCTGGGGGATGGACATGTCCGCTGTGCAGGGGGCTCACAGCCTCCTGCTTTGTCATAGCAACATAATGCTGTGTAATGGGCCTCAGCTCAGCCACACGCAGCCTTATTATTGTGACACGTCACTCCACATAATCACTTCCCAGTTTTCAGACGTTTCAACAGGGCTGTCGTGGGTTGTTGTCGTTCCACGTGGAAATGAGTGATGATGACGGAGAAAAAAAAGGGATGTGTGGAGATTAACATAAGGCTGACAGTGATGGGGTTGTGTAACAGGCAGGAAAGAACAAACCCGGTTATCACACATCAGGATGAAAGTCATTCGTATATGGAGACGTCAAGCATCTCATGATCTGATTTGCGAAATAAAAATGATTCAGGAAGCATTTCCCATCTGGTAACATTTCCCTACCAAATGAGGTTATAAAACACAGGCAGAACCTGCTACTCTGATTGTTAGTGTACGTGGATGTGTGTGTCTGTCTGTGTGTGTGCAGAGAAAGAAAGTTTCAAAATGTGTTCTACTTTCTCATCATATCTGATAATTGTTTGCCTGAGTCGAGGGAACAAACTCCCCCCTTATTTATTCTCTTTTGTCGGATATTATTGCTGGATCATCTCCTGGAAAATATTGTGAGAGACAAAGGAATAAAGAGAGAGAGAGACAGAGGGAGAGAGAGGGAGAGATAGGGAGAGAGAGAAAGAGAGAAAGAGAGAGAGAGAGAGAGAGAGAGAGAGAGAGAGAGAGAGAGAGAGAGAGAGGGTTTCAAAACACTGAAAGGTTTCTGTGGACACATTGCCATCTAGTGGTACAAAGTGAGAAAAACATATATCCATAAACACATATGGATGACATGTTTTCTACTTTCATACTAACAACACATGGGTTAAGATCACTGTTTCCTCAGAACTGTTCTCCTCTCTGTGCATTTATCATATCCAATCTGAAAATAAACAGTAGCCCAATTCATAAAAAGGTGCAGTTGTAATCATTCACCCTCTAACGGCCACAGAGGGACACTGAGGTGTCAGTCAACCATCACTGTCCAAACTGAGACCTCAATGTAACTTTATCTCCTGGTGGGTGGTTTATATGTGAATAACAGCTTGTGCCAGACTGTCATTTGCACAACGCCGCATTGTTTTGGGTTGTCGTGAACGAGGGAGAAAATATCTCATGCAGGCATCTATTTAGAAGTCCTCCACGCCAAGTAGGTTTTTCCAACCGCATATACAAGGCAAATATTTTCACAGGGAATGTTAGAAATTCTTGTGAACACACCAGAAGTGAATAGGCTCGCAATTATGAATAGACACAAGAGGGACTGTACGGCTGAAGGTTGTTTTTTTTTATCAGTGAGACAGAAACCCATTATCCACACGGTATGTTTTATGAGCCTCGTGGTTGACCTGAAAGGATATCTCTGTACACAGACATAAAGGTGCCACTGGAAATAAAAGAGAAACATCAATTAATTGACCTAATCAAAGGGGATGTATGAATATCACGTCCAAGTCCAAGTCATAAAGCGTACAGACAAATCAATATTAGCCTCGCTCTCATTTGCAAGCGATGCACACCACATTTCTCATAAATGATTCTCCCTGTGGTGTGGTTTACATATCAATACTCTGGAGGACCAAAAAAATCTGCTAATGGATCGGAATAATTAACTTGGCATGCAAATAAGCTTGCCCCAGTTAAAATGACAAACTCACTGAACCCAATAGTCTAGGTTCATTCAAGTGAAACTGTGACTTGCCAAAACATGTTTACTGATCTGGTCAAATTGACAAAAAAGGATCGCGGAACAAGAAAAATTGTTAAAACTTGGCACGTGATGAAAGGTGAGTGTATTGACTTAAGGAAGGGCTTCAGTGTTTTCTTCCTTGGTGGATGATGCGGCCGATGATAACCATTACAGTTGATGTCATTGTGTGAGCCCTGCATGCTCTTGGAAACAGACGTCCTGTTTTTGTTTAGAGTTGGTTGCCGATTTGCCCCAAGCCGTTTGATTATGATTATGTTTCACATTAAGTCACAGTACAAGTACAAGTGGTGATGATAATATCAGCTTTGGTGAAATTATATAGTAACAGTTTCTCTTGTCATCACATGGGAGGTCTCAGAACTTGCTGTCTCCTTTATTAGCAGGGCTTTTGTTGAAGCTTTTGTTGGTGTACAGCACCATTTTAAATATGTACAATGAGATTATATCTTATAAAGATGGAGCGATATATACTTTTTGTGGCAAATGCCATTATCAATCATAAGAGTAAAATATTACCATTACCATATATTGGTATACAATTAAAAGAATTGATAAAACAAGGAAGTTGGGACTTTTCATTTTAAAGTCGATTTATAGCTATATTATTAATAGCTGTACATTAAAATAAAACATACAAACTAAATATAGAACTTTAGCCAAGAACAAATATATAAATCACTTTTCTGCATTATTCACTCTATTTAATAAAAGTTTTCATATCTGCAAACATAAAGGGCGATACATTTTAGCTTATACAGTGTACTTTCTTAAGATCCGCTGTTTAAATCATTGATTCAAGAACTCCAGTACTTTTGGTCTTTAATAACAAAATTATTTTTGTTTAAAAGGCTGCCTTCATATTCCACAACTGATCTCGTCTTTTGTTTGCACGTGTTCACAGCAAAAGACATAAATCCACTCGGATCCCTGTGGCCCCTCATCAAAGGTGAGAACAATGCGTCCACCTGCACCTTAAAGCATCAAAAGACACTCCAGTGTTTGATCGTCACTGCACATTCTTCCTCAGGAACATGCAGGCTGTGTGAACTGATACTGGGGGGGTTATCCTTTCAGATTCCTTTTGTCAGATCATGTGACGGAAACTCAAGTCTCTGCGGCGGCGTGAGCAGGTCGTGAGGTGATGGGAGGTGACTGAACTTTTAAAAGCCAGTTTCAGGGCCGAAATGTTTGTCGTTGTCTTTAACTTCTCAGCCATAGACCCAAACTCAAACACATGAAGTCATGTAGAATGGGTGCACCTTGCAGGATGAAACCTGCATGGCATTGAGTATTCTGCCATGTGAACGTTTTATTGCCTCATGAGCAAGTTCCTCCACGTGAAGGCCTATTTATATATGTAAACACATGTTTCCAATGGAGACTCATTGTAAACATAGGTGTGGATTAACGCTGTGACGTGACTCAGAGATAAAAAACCCAGTCAGACAATTGCCCTCCTCCGATAGCTTTATAGTCTGAGTTCACCATTGGCTAGAGCCTTTCCCAGTCAATGAAAGCATGGCGTCGGAGGGGTACGTGTCCCACAGGCTGCAGGAGACATCAGGACCGCACACAGACAGTGTGTTTCCTTCACTGCACACTATAAATCCCCCCCCGACACACACCGCGCACATCCCCCCAACACACACACCACACATGGCTGTAATAAGCCAACAAATTAAGCCATTATACCGTTTTTAAGGTACACAGACATCCGTGTTTAAATATTTTAAGAGTAGCAAGGGATCTCTCACCCCGAGTTACATTGTGTGTCTGAGACCACCAGGGAAATAAGCGCACATCCATCTTATCATCAGAGAGCTGTGAGATGACTCTCATGATGCATATAGTTATACTTTTGTAGAACTATACGAGGCCCGTGCTCTTATCACTGTGGTCTGCTTCCTCCCGCCGAACAGGATAATGGAGTTTTTATGAATGACGAGATGGCGACTTAAGCCAAATCTAATGATGGTGTGTAAGTGTGCGTGCTAACTCCCCCACTCTGAACGCAGTTTAAGAGCAACACCTATTAAACTCCATTATGCTGCTGCTGTAATGGGGTCCAGGGAAGTACTCCATGCGCTGACAAAGGCAGGAGTGTCTTGTAAACCCTGGAGGGAACTCACTAATTAAATGCTCACTCCTAAACCCTAACAATGAGGATTTCGAGCTTTTCCTACATGTCATATTTTCTCCACACCTGAGGCAACAGATTGATTCCAGAAGCTGGGAGTCCATCCTGAGGAATTTAGTCAGGATGGTTTTAATAGTTTTCCGTGTAGAATTGTTTTTCCAAGCTACTGTTAAACTGGGAGGCGAGTGCTGAAGGCACAGGGCTTCCCTGGGATGCTGGCAAGCCCCACTGTGGCCATATGTGAGGGCTTCGCACAGAAAACCAGTCTGCCCCACATTTTTGATGAGTTATGTCATCAGTGGATGGCAGAGGATCCGCTGTTTCTTGTGCCTGATGTATGTAATGTAATGCGAAAAATGTAAATAACAAACAGAAATGACGAAGGAACAGCAAGAAGATGAATAAGTAAATAAATAAGGATTTTCCTTTTTACACATTCTATAGGTCTATTATCTGAGCCATGCCAAGATTCATTCGCACAAAGTTAAGTTTACTTCTTACTACTACAATGTCTACGGTCACTGTGGAAGGATCTTTACAAACACTCAACACATAATTCTGTCATTGGGGCGATGTTATGCATCTCAGATTAGCCTTGAGACTTTTATATCAGAAAGCCAAAACGGACGTGTAGAATTTAAAAGACATCGGAGGAGACAGGGAGAGGGAGTAATGAAAGACACTATCATGTTGCATTTATGGAAAATGCAGGCTCCAGTGTCTGTGAAGGGTCTATAGTAATAATGATAATAACGATGATATTACTTTTTTTCGATAGCATTTATCTAAACATGGTTATAAAGTTCATTAGAAATACAACAAAACAAGGACAAAAACAAGACAAGGCTGAAATAAGAACGATAAAAGAAAAGAAAATATTACAAAAACAACAAAAACAAACATGGTCTAGTTTAACCCACTAAGGACTAAAGGTTAAGTTGTTGAAATAAATACTTTAACTGCAGTGTGTTTGAATCAATTAATTTGCTGGTTATATGTATGGTGGAATAACTTACTTCTGAGAATATATATATATATATATATATATAGTTATATTTATAGTTTTGACTTTTGCCATTTTATGGCTAGTTCACATTAGAATGGTGGCACATGTGGACATTGACAAGTTTCAGTGAGTTTGTTAAAGACCAAGCTAAGATTTAGTTTATTGTTTTGTAAATTTGTTTCATCTCGGTTTGTGTCAAACACCCGAACCTGGCACCAAATCGCGGTCAGCAAACACACACATTCTGCAAGTATTGAGGGGCAATTTGAGTTATTCATCAGTTAGAGAGACTTCGTTATGTATCGTTATATGATGGTCTCGCTATATATCGATTATCACAGAATCGCGATTATTATGGTGATTGAATTGCGTCTCGCGCTGCCCTCCTGGAATGAGTGTGCGTGTAAATGCATCAACCAATAGTCTGCTTCTGTTTCTGCTTCAAGCCATTCCTCTACCAGCACTGGAGATGTGACAGTGTGGGATTACAATGATTCCCATTCATGCAGCCTCTTCTCGCTCCATGCATCGCTCAGCTGGACTCTGCTGCAGCGCTTTCTACCTGCGTCTGTCAGTCACCGCGGCGGCGTCCAATCACCAGCCGGCATGAGCCCCTCTTGACTCCTCCCCCGGCGTATAATTTAAGTTTCTTTAGTTTCTCCTCCCGAGCCCCGCGCGCAGAAGTGTCCGACCCGTGGAGGGATTAAAACACGCGAACGGCTGGACCATGTTTTGCAGGAGCCTGAACACGTGCGTTGCCCTGTGCGTGTGGATTACTGCGCTGACGAGCCCCGGGAGCGTGTGCGCGAGGAAGCAGGACGACTCCTTCGTCACCGGCAGCGTCTACCGAGCGAGATGCGCCTCGAGGTGCCTGAGTCTGCACATCACCCGCATCTCTGCCTTCTTCAAGCACTCCCAGGTACGAGCATGTGGCCACAAAGAGACACACACTGTAAACCTGCCGATGTGACGCGTTCCGTGCGTAAAATGAACCCAAAGGTGGTGCCAGTCGATGCTCAGCTCCAACAACACAGAGTCGAACCTGTTCCTCCTGAGCCCATCGGGACGGAGCAGGTCACCAGTGCTGCTGGGAGACTTTCCCAGTTGCGTTTTTTTCTGTCAGGGCTCATCTGCGTCTCCTGAATGAAACACCGGTTGCAGATGTTCAGCATCTGTATGAAGATGAGAGTGGCATGCAAAACTTGCCACATATGTGTACATCCATAGAAATACGCAAAATGTGTGTATAGATATGTCATTATCTAATAACCACTGCAGTATTTCTGAGAGGTGGCTTCCACTGGACACAGTTTCCATTCATTACAGTGAGATTAGAGAACAGTTTCTATCTGGACCAATGTGATGGAGTTAACTTCTCTCATATGTCTCCATTGCCCACTTCTTTTCAAGGTGTCTCTCATTGAATTTGACACTAACATCCAACCTCCCATCATTCATGTCGTTAGAGGCTGCGTTAAATGAGCTTGTATTCTTTGGATGATTTGCTGTGTGTGGTGTCAGAAGTTGTTTTTCACCCTCCACTGGACACACTGTTCTCTCCCAGGACTCCAGAGAAAAGGGGGAATGGTCCCTGATCCTTCTCCTCTTTTGCGTTTTCCTTTTTTTATTCTTTTTTTTTCCTTCCTACCAGCTATCTATGTGCTGACCGCCTTTTGTATTCCAGCTCATTTGCATTTGCAAGGCTCCTCTTTCTTAAGGTGCATTAATGACTCCCTAATTGTCAGGAAACACTGCGGAGCAAGGTGAATTTGTAATTAAGTCGGATGAATGTAAACAGTGCATTTCTTGTTTCCTTTGTCCCCAATTAACTTTACTTTGAAAGCACTTATTGATCTAGTGTGGGTCCATCCAGGGAACACAGGGACCCACTGCGGTCAATTCTTGCATTTTAGGGGTAATGTATAGTGGGCGAGGGATGAATACGGTTAACTGTAATTAACATCCCAGTGGGACAGAAAACTAGGGAGTGCTGCAAGGGCACAGATGGAAACCAGTGTTTCTTAAAGCTCAACTTGGCAGGTAGTGTTTGGGATTTATTTTGAGAAGATTACAAAAATATATCGCTGCCCCGGGTTGCAAAGTTTGGGGAATTAGATTAGTCACCAACCGATCGAGATGTGGAGTAAGTGTTGGACGTCTCGAAGTCTAATGAAGAGCTAATAGTCGATATAATTGGCTGCAGAGCCTCGGGGGTCTGAGGCGGTGTTGTGGGAAAAATGAGCGGGAGGTATTTGTCTAAAGAGAGGGGCTTTTTTCTGGTAAGTGATAAGCAAGGTCGCTGAAGCTTGTGGGTCTAAGAATAGAAGGCAATGGTTGATAATCTGCTGGGGCTATCTTATGCACTGTGTTCTCAGCAGCCCTTTCAAGTGAAAATGGGGGGTCTGGTCAGCTGCAAAAACATATGGCTCTCCTCCCCCCCACCAACGCCCCTGCCCTCTACCCCCTGGCCCTGCCAATAAATGCCAGCATCACACCTCATAGGCATGCAGGGGATGCACGCCGAAGCTCCCAACACAGCTCCTCCGAGGTCACCTTCCTGCTAAATGCTGGCTCTGCCACTCGTGTTAAATGTGATGAGCTCTAATGTACTGTAATGTAATGTAACAGGCAGCACAGGCTCAGTCAGCACAGCCCTACAGGTGGATCCGCCACCTCTGACAGATCTCGTTACAGAGAGTCGAAATGCAAACCGCCGGACTCCACTCCAGTGATTGAGACGACAGACCTTTTTTAATTCAGCTCGGAGATCCATCAGGGGACATTTAATACCCGACAGGGAAACTGAGACACGCAACCCTTTCCTCTTTAATGGAAGTGAAATGACTGGGCTGCATGTCAAAGCTGGGAATTTTGCCTTCCGTTTCTCAATATCTCACTTTATCTGCTCGATATCTCGTAATCTATATGACGACTACTCGTGTTGCTCATGGTAGAAGAGACGATAAAACATTTTGCAGCTGGAATTCAAAGCTCTGTTTTTCATATCAGGCTCTAATTTGATCACTGTGTGAATATACTGGAATGATACTGGGAGGATTTATCACTTGCAGATGTTACGGACACCCACGCGTCTTTCCTTTTTTTTTATTTGAGGACAAATCAGAGACTTTGTTCTAATTGTGGCAATTATGAATTAGTGTGAAATGGAAACAAATGTGGTGCCGGGGACTTCGGGAAACACATGGGTAGTCCGTCGGTTGTCAGATTTACAGCTCCTCTGGATTCATTGATGTAATAGTATTTCCAAATACAGATTTATTGACGTTTTACACCACTTTGGGGGAACTTGTCACCCTAGTATAATAGACAGAGGGGAACACCCAACCGTAAATATTAGCCTCGGACACTCCACAATATTAAGAGCGAGCTGGGAGCGCCTTGCAATTATGTATTCTGAAAGCATCAGCCTTGTAGTGGATTATTTATGTGTGGGACCCTTGAAGCCAAAAGCAAGGTGTGTCCATGAGGTCTTGTTATTGCGTTCGAGGCAATAAAAATTGTACCGTTTTAAATTCAGTCATTCATTTCTAATGTGCCGCGCCGTAAAACCCTAAGCATCTTACTTGAGAGATTTGTGTTGCAGGCGAGGGGAAGGAAAAACATTGGAAAGTAGTTTTTCCGTGTCCCCCTTGTTTTCGCCCTTTTGATATTAAATAACCCGTGGTGGAATCAAGCCTCTGCCAGTGCGTGTCTCATGTGTGGAGTTTTTCATTAGTGAAGACAGCGGATGAATAGGGGTCTATGTAGCTTGGCCTTACCTCTCTGTAAACGCTCGAACGTGACAGTGCCGTCTGTAAATCTCAGCCCCCAGTTGCCGCTACACCCTCTCGGCTACCTCATTTGACAAACAGCCCTCATTCCTAAGTGGAGACAAGTTTACACCGGTGTTGTTTTGGATTTCTGGAAACCCCTCTTTCATGTTACCAATTGGATGTGCTCTGAACTCATCAGCTCATTTTCAGAGCCCCTGTCAAATAATTCATATAAAGTGAATAATTGATGAGCACAATGACCACAAACCCTCAAACCCACTCCAGTCAAAGCCTAAATCTTGAGGCCCTTTATTTTACTGCTGCATGTGCCCTGGAGGAGAAGTTATTTCGGTGTTGATCCCGAGGATCCCTGAGCCGTCAAAGGACGCGCGGAGACACCAGTCTGTCCCTTTGAAGTCCTGTCTCCTGTTAACCTGGCCAGAAATGTACAAGGTCTCAAAGACTGGCAGCATTTTCCAGTTGTGTCGTATAGGAAAACAAATGGGTGGGATTAAGTGGAACTCCAAAACACTTTGTAAATGTAAACTGAGATCCATTTAATCCAAAGGAGAGAGAGAGAGAGAGAGAGACTCCCAGGAAGCGAAAGATTTCCCTTTACAAAAAGGTGGAACTCTATCCTCACAGATAAAAGGGTTTTTGTCCATGTTCTCCTCAGTTGTCTAGACAATACAACACGCCCCTGGCCACCTGCTCCGACTTTTCAGCTGACAACAACCGAAATGTACCTCCTGTGATAAAGCTCCTGTTTACACGACTCCACCGGTGTCACTAACAAAGCAGCGGGCTGGCAGCGCATTCATTCGCAGAGACCACTGTCTGAGGCCTGCCCCTCCTCGACCCCCAGCCACACAGGAGGATATCTGGAACGCATTCACTCACCGGAGTCCTTGACAGTCCTCAGCACTGCATAATGTTCATACAGCAGAGGAATGTCATAGTGAGTCAGAGGGATGAAGTCCTGACCTATAATTATTCCCCCGTTGGTCCCTGACATGGTGGGGTCAGGCTTGGACAGCTGGGGCAACATCCTGCTGAGCTTCTCTGCTACATGGACGCTGTCACACAGCAAAATTAGCTCCTCTGCGGATCGGGCCCTGTCCCCGCTGATGGATGGGCGAGGAGAGGTGTCAAAAAAACAGATTGATGATTTAGAACGCGGCCTTGAGTTGTGGCAATCTGTGTAATTTATCCCAAGGTATTGACTGCCGGTGCAGTTGTCAAGTTTTTATTTACGGGGTGTCACAAATGTGTTTTTTTCGCTTGGTTGTATTGATCATTTATCATAAGTTACTGAGCTCTACAAGGATTTTAATCATGCGATACACTACGGATTGATGTACTCGTGAGGAATAATTCATATTTTAATCAGTGTGCACGCAGCAAAACAGAGGGAAGGTGTTGTATTTCACACGAAAAGGACAGAACAACCTGCTGACGCACACTAAACTCCACTGGAAAGTTGCTCTCTCAGTTCCACAGCACTTGTTCACAAAATCAGACAAATACTCCTCGTCTCCATAGCAACGCGTATATTTTTCATCCTTATCTGCAGTTTTTTAGCAAAAGGGGATTCTCTGAAGACATGACCACACAATCAGGGATTGCTTTGAAGCCATTTGACCATTATCCTTGACACTAAAAGCACGGCACTTACTGGTACTGGATGTCAAATTAAACCCTTTTAATGATAAGTTCTCTCCTAAGGTCTCATGGGAAATTTCCTCTGGATTACATTGTGGGAGAAAGGCTTTGAACTTGACATTGAACTTAAACAGACTCTTTTATTTTTTTGCCTGCAGACCCCAAAAGTTTGGCCGTATCCTCGAGCCTCACAGCTTTCATATAGAAGCAATAGAAGCATCCCAAATAGTGAAACTCTGATCTAAGCCCCCGACTGGAATGGATTCCTTTAATGTCACTCTAACTTCAAGAGCCTCCGCTGAGAGTATTTGCATTTGTTGTCACAGTTGTCAGCTGTGGTGGGGAACCCACCCAGCCCAGTTGGCCGCCGCTGTACCCAACGTTTTCGCTTCTTTTGGCTCATTGTTTTGGTTTTACAACCCGCAGCCGCATTGTTTTGGTTCACTCCCACCACTGTCATGCATCAAGTGGCTAAGACCCAGACTCCAAATGAATGCTAATGTTGCTTTGCACGTTGTCTTCAGGGTGGGTCGGTTCGTGGGATTCTACGGCTGTTTCAGACGTGATCTCCAGAAAATATATGAAAAATTTTAAATAACGCATATCGAGGACGGAGATAGAGATTGTCCGGGTCAGACGCATTTACATCAGGAGCAATTTCAGAATATTCGAGTGAAAAAATTCTGACCAAGTCTCTTCATAAGTTATAAGACATTTGTGTCTCTGTCTTCTACAATATGATGCCTCTTTTTTCATCTTCAGATATTTGTGTTCTTCCAGGTTTTGCATCTGTCACATGTTAGAAACGCCATCAACACGTCTTCTCACTCGCTGAGAATTCTTTCCGGACATTTTCCTGCTGTGTTCTCACATGGGCCCACGCAGAGATCTTCACAAGAGGGCTGACAGGACAACTTCTGAAAAAAATGTCTGGAGCAACTGACTCAGACGCTTTTGTGTTCTCCCTGGAAAATGTCCCGATCTTCAATACACATCTGAAAGCAGCTTATTTCTTGCATGTTGCCCAAATTTTTTACATTTCAAACCTTGACCCAAATGCCCCCATCTTCTGATGTGCAGCCCATTTAAACATTCTGCCTCTTTCATATCAATGAGCTTCTCATTCCCTCTGCGGTACTAGCCTTGCGCTTGCCATCCAATTTGTTTGCAGAGAGTGACAACATAATGATGACAATAATTCTTTCGCCCTGATGGATTTCAGGAAATGACCACTTGCAACGAGCCATTTACTGGTCCTTCGCCAGACCACTCCATATTTACACATAGACGACTTTTAAGAACACGGCGCTATTAGGGCCAAATGTGTGCCTGTTTGGAGTGAACGAGGTGGCACTTCCACGGCAATTAGAGGAAATTGTCGGTATCTGCAGTCTACACAGGAGTGCTGACATCAGTTCCCACCTAAATGACCTCAGGGACGTCTGTTGAGAGATCAAACAGGTCCTCAGAAAAGCTGAGGTCACCGCGCTCTGCTGATGCTGACCGGAGGTTAGCCCCGGCCCCGGCACTGCTGACCCCACTTTCCTGCTTAGGTTACATTCACTCAGCACGTTAAGCTGACTCTGAGGTCCGTCTTTGAAATCCGTCTGCTGTTTGCGTTATTGTTAATAAAAAAGGCCTGTGACTTAAGGAAAGCAGTATTTTGAATGGGAGGGGAGGAGGTGAAAGTTACATGTTCGTGTGATGAATTGCAAACGTGTTTTCAACAATATCTCTGATGATTGATTGTGTTTTTTTTCCTTCTTTTCTCCTACAGAATAATGGGTCCTTGGTGTGGTGCCAGAATCACAAGCAGTGCTCCAAGGTAGTGTGGTTTCACTTCTTTCATGGAAGAGACTCAGGCCACATACGTGCCTCGTTATTACAGGATAATACAACATAAGGCGCACGAGTCACGGCAGGACTAGTTTTGTCATGCCTGCAGGAATCACTTTGAGAGCTGTATTGACATAGACTGAGAATAACTCTTTTCTCCTCAGCTACTGTTAATGCTTATAATTAAACACAGTTAAGAAGATCTAGGAGGATTATGTGCCTGTGAATTTACCAACATGGAGTATCACTGTTTTTCATAGATTTGTCATTTTGAATTTCCGCTGAATGTGTTGTGGAGCGCCTCCTGCAGCGCTTGTTTGCGATTCGTGCCCCAAAGAAGGGCGATACAGAGCTGGTGTTGACAGCCCTTCTGAAAAGATGGTGCTGACATGTTCCGTCAGACTCTCCTGGAGCTGTTGACAAGGCCTCTCGGAGATGTGCAGTATGGACTGTAGAAAGAGAACGCTATGGAGCTGAAATAAGAGGGGTGATAGGCCAGTAGAGCCCGTTCCCAGTAGCCATGTGAACAATGCTCCCCTTAGCTGTCAGAGGCTCTCAACCCCTCAGTGACACACTGTGGAACCAGGAGTCAGTGTTGTTAGCCAGTGAGGACTTAAAATAGGACGACTCACATCCACATGACGACGGGTCAGTGGTTGTTGTTTTTCTCTTTATGCCATCAACATAAAATACAGGAAGTAATAATAATAATAATAATATTCTAGGGGTGTAATGGTACACAAGAAATACAGTTTGGTACATACCCCGGTTTTGAGCTCATGGTTTGGTGTGTTTTCGGCACAGTACTAAACAAAAATACTAAACATTAAACTGCTTCTTGTTTCAGAATTAAACACAAATTTTACCCAACAGACAATAGTTGTGATTCTTAAAGTGTGTACCCTAAGAAAGAAGTGCATTTAAAAAAAGTAAATATAAATGTGGGGGGGGGAAACTATGGACTCTGGTCGGGTTTGGGCAAAAATACAGAATGGCTGTTGGGTTCAAGTCGGACTTGGTTAGTTTTCTCTCTGGCTTGGTCTGGTTTTTGCTCCCAAAAAGTTCAGAACATATTTGGAATAGATATATATTTCTGTTACAGCCTTATAGTAAACTTTAATAATCAAACTCTTTTCTTAACAAAGTGCTATACAAGGAAGAAATAACACTAAATATATATAGATACAATGAGGATAACACAATGGAAAATTAGCTCGGAAAAAGTAGGTTATCGCACAGGTGATGATAAATTAGATGTAATCCCTTCTTATATATATTGACTTTTCTCAAAAGTCCACAGATGGTGTAATTACTGGGGAATGCATGCTGAGAATTTGGGCAAATCACACTATTCTAGTGATGGTGATTAATTTGAAATTCAGGAGAATGCAAAGTGGATGATTTTTTTGTTTTATGCACTGCTTACTTAACATGGCCTCACAATAGGTGTACTTATAAATCACAATCAGTGTCTGGTATCAGCTGCCTTGCAAAATAACTTTTTTCTTTTTTTTGAATTTCAAATTGTTTCCTTGGCTATTTGCATTTTCCCTGGATACAACAGAGCTATTGTGCCTTGTGCTTACATGTGCAAATGCACAATCAATGAATGAGAGCTAAACTCTTGAAGTTGAATGCAAGCCAGGATTGTCTGAGTGTCTCTTAAACTGAATATGAGCTATAAAAACATCTTTCCTAACATTTCCTATGAATCTGTATCTGTCAGTGTTAGTGTAAAGACTCTCAGGAAGGCAAAACCTCCTTTGTTTTCACCATGATGCTGTGAAACCTCCTTTCCACTGTGATGGCCAACATCGACTCTTGGCTCTAGTCGCCCCCCCCCCTGTCATTCGGCAGAGTTTAATGTTTGAATAAGGCTTTCGCTGGCTGTGAGTCTGAGCACAGCATACTGTTTTCATAATCAACCAGCTAACGTTGCTGAAACTCCAATGTCCAAAAACCTCTTTAACGGGCTCCTTGCTCTCGCTGCTGTAACAAGCATGTCAGTGCGCACTTCTTTATCCGACTTGCAGCCTGTAAATAAAAGAGGCTGGATTTGATGTCAGGAATAATGACATGCCTGTGCTGCTGCTGCTGTTCAACGGCTTCGCTCTGGCTGTTATGCCGTTGCAAGTTTAGTTTCAAGGGCTCTCTGAATTTAATGAATTTGATTGTGTCCCAGGTTTTGGTCCAGCCACTCAGGATGCAGAGCTGCACACAATGTCAGGGCTTAATTCGAAGCCAGGAGTCAATATTTTGGTAGCAAACATCACCACACTTCACATCAGCCGCTCGAGTGCACACTTAGGGCCTGTGTGTAGTGTGTCAAAACACGGCGCTATTGTGCTCTGCTCGGACAATTGTACCAAATGGGCCCATGGTGTACAGTGGTTCCCTGTGAATAGCCTCCACAGCCACTGATTAGCCTCTTCACTTCATGAACAGCACGAAGTCAAACAGAGAGACAAAGGCAGCGGCTCCCGGGGAGTGCGTTAGGGCAGAAGGCCTGTCCACCCAGCGCTCCGTTAAAGGGTCGCTGGGGGCTGGAGAAAATGTGTGTGGTGGTGGCTGCCTAATAACTTAGACAAAGATCCTATGACCCCCCCCTGTCCATCTGCCCTGCGTTTTTAGGAGAGCGAAGCCCCCTGTTCCCATTTGTGATGAGAAAGTCACGCCGGTCATTTCGTATGCGTTGTGTCCAGAGTCGGCCCCGCTCTCTATGTCCCCCATTGTCATGGTAATTAACCTGCCTGCTCTCGCCCCAGCGCAGAGCAGAGCGTGGTGGCATTTTGAGAGCCGGGGAGTCATTATCATCCCATAACACTGGACCCCGCCGACCAACTCCATTCAGCAGGGAGACGCCGGGAAAACAGACAGAACGTATTTCTATGAACTATTGTCATTTTGTCTCTCGCACTGTTAAGAGCTCCCCTCTAGAGAAGCCTGGACGCGTTCCCTGAAAGTTTTTTAATAAAACTCCAGGGTGTTCTCTCTCTTCTTTATCTCCTGCCGGTGCGAAGAAAATAGATTCGGTGCATATATGCATGGCGGAGCTTTCAGAAGCAGCCAAGGGTCCTTCCACATTCGGAGCAGTGCTGATACTTAGCAGGGCTCGCTTTCCCCAAGGGTGTGATCCAAGCTCCAAATCAAATGCTGGGGTTAAATGAAGGTAGCGAAATGCCCGCCTGCAATAAAGCAGTGCACTTCATTACTCTAAACTTCTCTCGGGGAAGGAGAAGAAGGACATGTGCATCGTGCCTGAGTAGCTGGGCCCGCGGTGAGTCATTGGAAGGCTCCCATCACTTAGAATTTCCGAGGAAGAATGTGTAAAAAAAAATTGGGTAATCATAGCAAATTACTTGGACCTTTCACAAAAATCAGTGCACTTCTTTTCTTCCCTCCACTGAGACAGATCTCCATGAATCTCAATGATCTTGCAGTGAAACGGTGACTTCACTTAGCTGCACAAGCCTGTTATGAAACATCCTTTGGAAAGTGGGATGTCGATTTTTACGTCTCGTCTCAACCTGCTGAGTCTTTGCAATTGCATTTATCGACAGTGTGTGTGCAACATTGTCTGGATGTCTTTCATAGATCTCTCCCATGTCCCAGGTGGCTCTTTTGAGCGCTGGCTCCTACCAATCCCACCCCGAGCTGCACATACCAGCACAAGAATAAGAAGTGTTTGCTCTTTTTTTGGGGGGGGGATTCCATGTGCCTTCGTCTTCACATGTTGGAAGCTTTGGAGGCTTTTTTCTTTTTTGCCTGAATAACAATCGCAGGAATGCTACTATGTCTCATTCAAAAGTGTCTTTCAAAGCCCCACTGTCAACCTCCCCCCACATCTCACCACACACCCACCAACCCCCACATTTCCATGCAGCAAAATAAAATTCCGCCCATCACTTGTTCTTTTTTACTTCAGGGTAATCTGAACCGTTTTAAAGCAGAACTCGGAAGCAGCGACTCGTTCTTCATTCTTAAATAACAACAAAAAGAGAACACCTACGCTTTCACAGCACTTTCGCTCACAGCTTTTTCAAAGTGTGTCTGTGCTTTGTTTTTACAAGACTTTTGTGTGGTCATCTTATTCTATGGGCGGTAGGTGGTGTGTTTTTGAGGGCCGTGATAAAGTGGGTGCTGGTTGTTAGTTTATGGCGGGGCACGGCCGGGGCTGTTTTAGAGAGACTTCAAAGCGGCACCTTTTGGTCACGTTGAGGCCAGACGTCCGTCTCACCTCCCCGTGTTAGCCACATTACCGGCTCCAACACCTCAAAGCACGCTGGACTGGAAATCAATCTGTCGGGCGGGTAGCGTCTGGAGTGCCTGTCGGTCGTAGAAGCCGAGCAGAGTGTCAAAATTAGAGAAAACAGTCCGAGCCAGTTTGGAGATTGATTTTCTTAGGGGATGAGATACGGAAGAAATTCTGAGGTGGTGGAGATCACGTTGAGACGTCGCTGGAGCCTTCAATTTGTATCTAGTTGGAGGCAGTGTGAGTGTTTGTGTCTGTGTGGGTGTGTGGGTGGCGGAGGAGTGTGAGGCAGGGCTGGTCAGTCCCAGCAGGAAGGACCTGATCTGGACATGGTTGTTAAGTTTCATTGGCCAGAGGGGGGGGGTCGCTTCATTGGCTGCTATCTGTAGAGCTCATTATTCACATGGTGGGTGGCAGAGGATGAAAACCCCCACAGCAAAAAAAAAGATGTGGCCACAGGAGAGGAGGCAGTGCAGCAGCAGTGGAGACTTCTTCCACAGTGAAAGCTTCTCTCTGAAGTGATGTCGCGATGAAATCCACTTAATGCCATTCACCGACTTGTGTTTTTATACGGATCACACAGAGCATAGGGGGCTTTTAAACAGTGGCCATTTAAATTAATTTTTATTTCATTTTCTCAGATAATCAACCTGTCACCGATTTAACATCTTCTCACTGTCAGACGGGATTTCATTTTCTTGAAAGATTAACGTAATCAAAGCGAATGTGAAATCCTCTTTTCCGACAATCTGCTTTCATCCGAGTGTTTATTCTCAATCTGAGTTTGGATTGGCTGAGCGCCGTGGACTACGTCGTGCACGCTGTGTTGACTTGACCTTTTCTTTCCCGAGCTCACGCATTGATAGGGTCAGAAACAAGAATTAATTCTGACGCTTTATTGGTCGTCTGTGTTAATAAATCGTTACCGAACTAATCGCGCCAACGGTCACATCAACTCAGAGCAGATTAGAATGTAAGAATCTTAAAGCTGATGTGCTTAGTAGATGTGGGCTTATCAATTTATTCCTGCGCTACTCAAAGCTGCAGATAAATCCCACAGATTGTGTGTGTGTGATAATTTCAGAACGATGGAAAAACCCAAAGACGCAGTGATTGACTGATGTCTTAGCCTCTTACTCCACGCTGACTGTTTCAGTTGAGTAATCTATACTTAAGCTTTCCAGACTTCCTTTTCTTCTGCCCTTTGTTTATTCCCTGCAGCAGTAGCGTAAATCAGAAAAACTCTTTACTTGCCCAGGTTTGCCCTCTCTCTGTGAAGCCCTTTGTCTGCAACGTTTGAAAAGCACATAAAAGGGAAATCAAACATCACCTCAAGCAAATCCAGTGTATTTCTCAATCTGGTGTGGCAATTCAAAGCAACTGACAGTAACCACCGGCGTGAGGAGCTGAGGCGGTTTAGTGCCGGCTGGAGAGGGCAAGTAGGATTAGTGGATTTCAAGTGTTTCTGAGACTCAGATAAACATGTGGAGATAGTGGTGGAATGTGACGGCAGCACGGGATTAGGACGGCTTTCCTCCCCACCGCGCCGTGTCGTGTTTTCGTGGTGTTGGCCTACATCGAGGCAGAATCTCCAGGTCTCGTTGCATGGGAGATGATTGGGACAGCGTCAGTGGCCGACTCCCTTTATCTTGTTTACCGTCTGCCCTGCCGGCAAGTTGACTGGCATGGCCACGACACGAAATACATATTTCATCGTCTGCACGGGAAAACTCGACTTCATTATTGTCGCTATAAATCAGCTTTACAGACAGTTAGAATAAATAGAATTCCCACCGAGGAAGCGCTCCATCATGTGATCAACTATTCATCTCCGCTCCGAAGCATCTGTCATCAGAACATTACTCAGTGCGACGGTGTGGGAGTAAACACTGTAAATCACGGGGCTGGGGCAGATCTGATTTTTGGAGTTTTCAGGGAGCGGAGGGTTTGGCTTTCCCATGGCACGTCACAGGCAGTGAAAGGCCCCTTTATCACCGATCTGACCCCACATGATGGATACATCCTGTTGAGTCTAATAGTCATGAAATGTAAACCGAGCCCATGGAGGTAGGTGATAACTGGAGATCCAGTTACTGTAATTTTGTCACCGCGGAGGACAACGGCATTCGATGGCAAAGGACCTCTAAGAGAGAGAGAGAGAGAGAGAGAGAGAGAGAGAGAGCGCTCTCAGGGGAACGGGGCATCAGTGTGTGTGTGTGTGTGTGTGTGTGTGTGTGTGTGTGTGTTTTGCGGGCTGGGGCGGGGTGTCTGGGTGAAACTTCAGAGTCATTAAGTATTAAGTGAACTGCTATTGCATTCCACAGCAGACAAAAAACACTTCTAGCGGAGCTGTGTGGGCTTCTTTTTTAGTTTTTTTTTGCTCATAAATAAGGCAGGCACCTCTGATTGTGGGGTAAATGTATAATTCATGCACTGCCCCTCCTGCTCCTCCTCTTTTCCTTCTCACTTTCTGCCAAGCGATTCCTTTTCAGCTCTTTGTTGTCTGCGCCCTCAACTGCATTTAAATTAATAATTAAAGTAATGCTCGGAGAATGCCTGTGACACCACCTGCTAGGTTACTCACCGGCTCCGAAGCCCCGCGCTGAGAAACAAAATAGAGTCTTTAACCGTATACATTTCAGCTCACCCTGGAATAGCTGGACCTCTCCGATGTTTTGCTTGGTTGTAAATATGAAGGAGTTACGACAGAGGCAACGTTGGGATCTTGTGTCCTCTCTCAGGGCCGTAAAACACTTGGAGATTTGGAAATACGGGAAATTCAAGAAGACTGTATCAGCTCTCGCTATGAATTAATTAGCACATTTGGAATTATATGTATGACTTATATTACAGATAATACAAAGTAGCTGGCAGCGCTGTATATCAAAACCAAAATTTACATTTAAAGAAAATATCTCACCGGCACCTTCAGGGAGACTGAGGAGAGCAGATATTCACCAATTTGCTCTACACCTACACAAACATGCACAAACACACAGAAATATACCACCTGGATCCCATGCGGGCATCATGTGCCTCCAAGTCTTCGGCTCTGAGAACGAATGAGGTGCACGGGCACTGACATGCAGTACCGGTAATTGTTGTCTCCTCGCTGTGAAAGACGTGTGGGTTTGTCTGTTAGTTCGAAGAGAAAGAGAAAACCCCACGGCAACCGCTGTGGTATAAGTTTATCTGTAGCAAAAACCGTATTATATAAACTTTTATTTTGTCCCCTTGGAAGCATCATCACTTTAAGACGCACACTGAACTCTGGACATTTTCCTTAAATTTCCCAGAGGGGCTGTATGTGAGAAAGCAAACGTCCGAGTCAGTTGCTCTGGACACTCTCCGGTACTTTTCTTGCCAGATCTTTAGGTAAAATGTCTGAGTGAACCTGTGTGAGTTTCTAACACGAGACAGACACACAACTGGAAGAGTGCAAATACCTCAGGATGAGAATTAGGTGCTATACACGTAGAAGATGATGATGAAGACGTCAACTTGGAAAGACAAAGAGTTTCAAGTTCTTCTTGACAACATGTCCTGCCTCCTTAAGGATCTACCCAGGTGCTGCTCCTTGCCTGAATGTTTCGGACATTTTCCTGATGTTGTAAATGCATCTGACCCGATCAATGTGCTGCGTTCTTCATTTGTAAGAAGCTGACTAGTACAGTTACGACATTAACATCTCTCCTTTCTGATCAGTTCTAATACAAGTGTGGTATTTAGATAAGCAGCCAATCCTGTTATTAGAAAACCTGATGGGATGTTTGTCAGCACTTGTGTGAGCTTGCTGTGTGTATGGCTGCAACTCCACTTAATCTATTCGATCTGATCCAGCTCCCCGGCTGCTCTACACCCACCTGTGCTGACACACGGCAGCACAGACATAAAACACACAATATCTAATGTGCTAAACACACCGTGAGGTCACGTTGGGAGTAGTTTAATACTGTGTGTGTTCAGTGGGGGGATATCGCTTTCCTGATTTACTTGCTATATTTTTTACAATCCTTCAGAACTTAATGGCCCATTGGAAAGACTAGCTAGCATATGATTTTACACCCACTCCGACACTTGATCAAATTTATTTCATCCTGTTTGACCTGCAATGGAAGTCTCTGTGGGAATCAACTGAAATGCAGCTATGAGGGTTTTAGGCGTGTTACACATTTTTAGTCTAAAATAATAGACTTTGAAGGGTTATGGATTTGGGTGGAAATCCAGCCAGCTGGATTGTGTGAAGCAGTTTGGAGAAGAGCATGTGCCCCCGAATGAGAATGAGGCAGAGAACAGGAAACCACAGAGGCTAGTGACCTGAGAACGCTGGGGTGAGAAGGGGAACAAGTGGCGGACAGAGGGTGCAGAGACACGTCCACTTTGTTTTGGAAGAATTCAAAAAGTTTTTCATTCATCTGTGTTTTTAGATTCTTCTCAAAACGTTAGTAGCCACTCACAATTAATTTTAAAAGGATATAAATTCCCTTATTTTCCTTCCTCTTTCACGTTTAATGGTGCAGCCTTCTACCACACTGAAGAAATAGGGATTGTTGTGAATACATGGCCGATCAATTTAATTTGAAGCCAGGAGTAAAATTATCCCCTTGGTCTTGAGAAAATTACAAAACATTCAATATTTTAATGTTTACAGAAGAAATGAGAAATTGAAAAACTAATCCGCAGGATATGAGATAGTGAAAAATAATCACCAGGTGCAGCACTATAAGAATTTGAGCTGTTTTTCGACATGACCTCCAGAAAATCTCCCCGAAAATTTAGTCCAGATATATTATAGAGTTTGCTTTTCACATAGTCAAATGAAATAGAAGTGATTCTTGAATATTCGCAAGGAGTGGCGTCTGGGTAGAACATCCAGAAGACGGAACATGATGTATACATTCTTTTGTTTACAGTGTTGGCTTTTATCACCAAACCTCTCGAGTCACGTCGTCTTTCCAAGTTGAATCTGCATTTTTATGTTTTGCGCCCAACGCTTGCTGTTACATTTTCATGCCGTTTTCTCACGTGGGCTCACTGGGAAGTTTTTCGGGCATTTAACTGGGAGGCCGGCAGGACAAGTTCTGGAAAATATCCAGAGCAACTGACTCACATACAGCCCCTCCAGATCATTTCAAGAAAATGTCGGCAGTTCAGCTCATGCCTGATCATGTACTACTTCCTTTGTGTTTATCTGATGTCTCATAAGGCCCAAACACACCTCACGGTCACTTAAATACTTTTGTGTTGTGTTAACATCAGTTATATATGACATATATTTATCAATAATAATAATTCTTCTATATCCAATGCACAAAACAGTCTCGATGAATAAATGAGTTTGATTTGAAGGTCATAAATTCCCTGTGTTGTGTAACTGAAGTGTTTATTTTGGGCAGACTGTGCTGGGGAGCGGTGGCACAACTTCAAAGAGACATGAAACTCTCCCTGTTGAATCAACAGAACAAAAGATGAGAGCCAGCACCGGGGAAAAAATCTTGTTTGATAAAACATCAGATGTGTGTGTGTGGGGGGGGGGTGTGATCGCTTCCGTACAGTCGGTCATGGTGGTGCTGATGTTTGCTTTAGTAACTCAGCTCCACCTTTTCTTTCAAATTCAAAATTTCTTGCGTAAAACAGTGACCTTAAATCCTGTTTGCAAAACATCCATTGAAACTCTGAGTCTGCGATTGTCATATTTCATTAAACACACGTCCGCCCTGATTTAGTCTTACAGTCGAAAAAACATGTGTCGGTGGCATCACCTGTGTTGCATTGGTTTTCTATCAGCTGTGACCACACGCGGGGGGGTCACAGGAAGACGTTAGGAAACCACAGAAACACGGCCACGTAACATCGCTGGCGAGCGAGAACGCCTTGGCTGTGTTTGTGAAAGATTTATCACATGATAAAAAAGCTCATTCTTTGTCCGCGCTGCAACACGAGCCCGCTGTTTTCAAATGTATCTACTTTGGAAGGCGTTTTGGAAAGCGTCCACTCTCTGAGCACGAACACGGCGGCTTAGCTCAGACAGAAATCCAAAATAGAGGAAAAAGATGAGTTTCAAAATTGATCTGGATTAGAGACAACATGGTCCGACAGTGAGGGAGGGAAGGAGAGGCAGGGTTGAAGAAATGGGAGCGGAGAGGAGATAAGAGGCGAGGAAAAAACTTTGGATGTCGAGCGGCGACGGCCCGAACAAAAATGAAATAGAGAGTGAATACTGGGAGTAAGTGCCTGTTCTAATAGAGAAGGGAGCGGAGCCCTGAAACGACTCCCCTCCCGGATGGGTCGATAGATCTGAGCAGAGAGCAGCTGGAATAATTGAGTCCCAACACCGGGAGTGCGAAAAGCGCCAGGGCAGCAGAAAGTCGCCATAACTCAATGAGATGGGGGTGCTGTGAGATTTACAGTGTGTGTGATCAACAACACAGATCCCTTCATATCTGTCTCCCAGAGGAGGTGAAAGCTGCGGCTCCGTCTCGAGGGCCAGCAAAGGCACCTTGTAAATATCTGTTGGCACCGCTCAAGCTTCACGCCCACCATCAGGGACGCCATCGATGAATTTCAGCTCCCAGATGTCATCTCTTGAGCTCGAGAGAATGAGGAGGAGAACGCACTAGGGAAGGCCACGTTTCAGCAGACTGCGTAGATATAGGAATAAGCACAGGTACCCACATGTTTTGTAACTGTCAAAATTTAATTTACATAACAACAGTATCAGTCATAGACGTCCTTGACTGTAGAAATATGTCCGGGCAGTATGGGGTAATGTCATCTGTTATCAGCATGACTAACGGCCCTGTCTTTTATTTTGTACACAGTGTGTATTATTGAGCCGGGGATCCTGACTGGTAGCACTTCATGCTTCATTAACTCAAAGAATAACAACTGCATGACATTTTATCTACGCAGCTTTTCATAGTTTATGTTGTTCCAACCACTCACTCGGAGGCAGTTTGCGTACGATAGGTGGAAATAACCACGCTCCTATAATCGAGAAAGGCTGTTTTATGCACAGAACCCCCCCGCCCCCTCCTCACCACTTCCCTCTTTTTCCCCAAGCTTCACCCCCAAGCCCCGTCCCCAGCCATGACAAACTGAAGATGGGCTGTGGCGTTGGCCGCCATTCAGCCCGCGACTCTCTCATCGGCCCCCACAGAAAGCCTTTCAGGGTGCCCCAGAGTAACAACTGCTGCGTTTTATTACGGCGTGAAATGGGGAGTGAAAGAGTGCTATGGATGTTCCCACTTACCCATGCAGAATGTGTCACTATTGGGCTGGAAGATAAGAGGACAAAGGGGAAATCAGCCGCTTTTTGTGGAGACTAACAGATCCGAGGCCTTAGAAACGACCCTTTTGCTGCTTGTTTATATCACAGAGCGAAAGAATTTGAGTCTTTTTGAAAGTGTAATTTGCCAAGAAATATGTTAACATCACTGAGGATAATTAGATGCATTATGCTATTCAAACAGATGGTAGCTGTGTTACCAGCATGGGAGATTCGCTTGAGGGAGACCCAGACATTGGCACCCAATCCCTGCCGATACACTGTCCAGCTCAATTATGTTCTCTACTCCACTTTCTCTACCACTGTTCCAGGGTGGGTGTGTTTCCCAGCCTAGTTCTTGGAAGTCACATAAGCTGCTTTCAGACTTGAAGTGAAGTCCGAACATTTTCTCGGTAATGTTACAAAGGGGCTGTACGTGAGAACGCAAATGTCAGGGTCAGTTGTTCCGGACCTTTTCCTGCCAGACCCCCAGGAAAATTTGTCAGTGAGCCCATGTGGAGAATACAGAATTCACAGCGAGCGAATGGGCTTGTTGATGATGTTTCTAACGCGCAACGGACACAAAATGGAAAACACGAAAATACAAATATCTCGGGTTGAAAATGAGGCGATGAAGACGAAGACGTCAACTTGGAAAGACGAAGAGATCCAATACCTTTTGATGAGAAGGGCCAACGTCAGTGTTGATGTGCTGTGAAGAAAAAACTGATTTCTGCAGCAGAACTCACAATTTCTCTTCTGCATTCTCTCTCAAAGGCAAATGTGTGGACCTAATTTTTCTGGACATTTTGTGGCGTTAATGTCAAATAAACGCTTTACTAACATTAAACCATCAATATTCACTGCTGGGCTGCAGATGTCCCCTCACTTGTTCCAATTGATCATTTAAAAAATGTTGTGCAATTTACTTTTTCCTGTAAATTGTATGTTTTGGAAGTGGTTTTGCTTTTCTTACTTTATCGCAATTAGCTCCTAATTGGTATAATTGTAGCTTGTCCAAAGGCTAATGTCAGTTTATTTTTTTTAAAGTAGAGGTTCATGATTCTGGATGATAAGGGTGTGTATCTGCATGTGAACATACAATTTCAGAAAAGCTTTTAGAAAGTATGCCATGGCCCTTTCCTGATCAAGTCTCTGGCAGCATCGGTGCTTCGGTTTTAGACGGAGCGCCAAGCTGTGTTAATAGGAATCAGGGATTTGATTGATGAGAGCACCTTTGTAATTATATCCAGTCGTCCTATTTGCTTTGGCAAGACATCTGTCGTCGGTCCTCCTCTTCCCCGCTTAAATGTCAGGTTGTGGGTGTGGCTCGAGGGGAGACGATGACAGATTGTCAGGTTTCAGCACACCTGCAGGGAACTATCACTGCCTCCACAGAAAGACTCAGAGTTTTCTTAAGGGTGCCGCTTATGAAATATCCGATCGTTTAGCAAAAGCAACTTTCTGCTCCTCCAGCAGTTCGCTGCAGTTTGGAACTTCCTCCCCCAGAATCTGGGGCCGCGAGGGTGAGACGACACTTAACACACAGCCAGTGTACTGATCTGTGTTGTAATGTCCCCGGTACGCAGTGTGCCTGTGTTAACTCATGCCGGTTGGCACGCAAGCCGCAAGCCCCGGCATCTCGAGGTAACGCCGGTTCTATTGTCACTTGTTCAGTTGTGATTGTGCTGAACCAGAAAGAGACTCATCCTCAGGGAAAGCCATTGGAATGCATTCAGTCCGCGCACACAAGATCTTTCAATGAGTAAAATGAGCTTGATCCCCGAGCTTATGTGTGTATGTTCAGTGATTTGTAGAAGGGATTTGGGGGCTTTAACATGTGCGTCTACTGGCAGAGTGTCCTTTAGACACTGGTGCACGGCACAGTTACTGCCTCAAGTCTCCGTTGTTTCTGCACGGTGCTCACGTGAGGCCGCAGGGCTGAGGTCCCTGCTACTGCCCATCCCCGTCCTAAGCTTTTACTCTCAGTACTGAGAACATAATTAATGATGTGAGGTCACGATATTATTAATAGCAGATGATGATGAAACTGGAGAGGCCCTCTGTACGACGAGGCGCGACTTGGACATTGAGCTCGTATGTCATCGCAAATCTCCGAGGTGTTTCTTAGCGGTTTCACCTGATCAGCTCGGTAGAAACTACATTAGTCTCTATAACAGCTACGTGCCCCTCCGAGGTGTCCCATTTTGTCCTCCGACACTTCACTTTTTATAACACCGTGGTGATATCTATACTGCCGCGGAGTAATTAAGCAAATACCCTTTTCCCAACCTCCTCCTCCTCCTCCCGTCTCTGAGCCGACAGTTAAACACTCAACACCGAGTCCACACAGGGATCCCGGCTGCCGGAGTCGAGGCTGGGCAGCGGCAGCGAGCTGAATAAGCCGAGTGTAATTGGGCTCTGGCAGGCGTGTGTTACGGTCGTGATTGCAGCATGTTCCTCCAGAAGCAAGGTTTATGTTTCATCATGCGGCCGTCCACTGCACTCCATAAAAAGCAAATAAACTTTTCACTGGCAATGGCATTATAATGACAGCGCTGTCTAATGAGTGAATTAAAGAGTCATAAATAGAGCTCTGGCCCCCTGACTGAGATGTGAAATCTCTTACAGCAATCTCTCAGCTCTGTGTTGAACACACTCTACAGTAGGCGCCCTCATTTAACCACTCCACCTTGCATAATGTATTTTTTTATTCTTCTGGCCTAAACATGCGCTCCTCTGATGCCAGATCTCAATATCGGCTCTATCCTGGTCTCCACCTCTCACTGAGCAACATTTTGGATTATACCAGAAAATTAATGGAGATGAATGGGCTCTAGTGTACATGTCTTATTGGCTACATCCATACTACTATGTTTTTCAGAATAAAACGATCAATCTCTGTCCATACTGACCTAGCCTACAAAAGATAAGCTTGAATAAGCTCTTGTTTCCTAGCAATGTAAGCAGTTGATGCAGAGATGGAATGATGAATCAGCAAATTGACATGAGCCAATCAGGGAGCGATTATGAGCCGATTCGTCATCTTTTCCAAGTATTCTCTGTTTCTGTGCGTCCAGGCTAAAATGCAGTCCTGTAGTTTTTCACTAAGGGCCCACTCACAAATTCTCAAATGTTTAAGAAGCGAACTTCAGTTCAACTTTGGTGACCTGTGAAATTGTTTGCTAGTTGCATTAGCATATGTGTGAACGTAACCTTAACCGGGGCCGGCAGCGTTTCCAAACTTCTCTGTTTTATCGGCTCTTAAACTCTGTAGTGTAGTCGCCAGGTGCATTCGTAGCAGAGTTTGTGTTTCCAAATGAAAACGTAGTCGTGCGGATGTAGCCGTAGTGCTGTAGCTGGTGCAGGAGTCTAAAAGAAACAGAGCTGGATAAGTGACTTTGGCAGGTCTCTGGTTGGTGTGGTTTTGGCTGCTCCCATCGCAGCACAGAAGCGGCCTGGCAGCGGTTTGTCTGTGTGAGTGAACCTGCTCTTCTCTTTCGCACCCGGCTCTCAGTGGCCAGCAACAGGAGCGCACGAGACCCCGGCTCATTTCAGCCCCATCCCGACACATTCCCCCTTTCCTGTGGCAGAGCTATGCCTGATTCTATTGGACATGCATGGACTTTTTGTGTTACATTACGCCAGCTTTTTGTTGAATTTGATTCGTTCAGGGTGAGCTCCTGCATTTAATGCGAGCGCAGTTCGACTCGATTGGTAAAACTTTCATTCAACATTTTTTATCATCCCATTATGTTTGGCGAAATGACCTCACACCTGAGGGCTTTCTTGCATCCCGGGCCTGTGCCAAGCATTCAGTAAATCTGTTCCACGTGTTTGAAAAAAAGGGAATCCCGAGAACATTAAACCAAGTGTATCATTTATTAAACGCTCTCTGTTCGGCGTGGTTAAGAGAAGGGTGTTTAGTGCCGGTGCCAGAGTGTATCAGGCCCAGACATGAGCAGGAGAAGTGGCAGGATGAGAATGAGGCGCAGAGAGCATCGGAGGATAGTAGTGTTGAGGCATGGAGCCGGAATCTCCGGGCCCACACCAAGCAGAAGCAAAGCATCAATAGGTTTCTACACACAGGGAGGCAAGTGAGTACCTGTCTGCTCATAATGGACAACCACTGTGCCCCGTGTTTGCTTTTGTAGAGGATGGTTCGTGACGGTATGGCGCATCTGAAACAAAACAAAAGTGTGAGTGGTTGTTGTGAGCGTGAAGTGGCTGAGAGAGGTGCCTGTCAGGCAGCCAGCGCTCCTGCTCAGAGAGCACCATCTCCGCTGCAGCAGGCCCTTTCATGTGGCTGGCTCTTTGAAGAACTGACACCCTTCTCCTTTTCACAGTGCCTGGAGCCCTGCAAGGAATCCTGGGACCTGAAGGAAAACCAGTGCCAGGATTTATGTGAGGTATGTCACTACCACAAATACCGTGGTTGCCTCAGACTCGAGAGTGTTTGAGCCCCTCAGACTTAGTGGAAAAATTCAATAAGGGGGAAACTTAAGGAGCAGTGTGAAGTAACTCTTTTTGCACTGTAATGACACACACACACACACACACACACACACACACATATACTCTCTCTAGGAGGATAAATCAAAGCTGCTCAATGTGCTCACCGCTTCAGTGAGTCATGAGCTGAAATGTAAATAGGACAATCCCTGTTAGCTCACAGAGCTGCCTGTTTGCAGCCAGACAGGTCGGTCTTAAAAAAGCATCTGACATGTATTTTTCCTTCCTTCATCCCTCCACCTCCGCCTCCTCCTCCTCCTCCTTGTCACCGTTCCCCCCTCTCTCTCAGCCGCTCTTTCCCAAGAAGCACTACGAGTGTCTCACCAGCTGCGAGTTCCTGAAGTCGGTGGAGGGCGTGAAGCAGGGCGACTGTCCCGCCCCGGAGAAGGCCAGCGGCTTCGCGGCAGCCTGCGTGGAGAGCTGCGAGGAGGATGGAGAATGCTCGGGTGTGAAAAAGTGCTGCTCCAACGGCTGTGGCCACACCTGCCAGCTGCCCAAGAACCTCTACAAAGGTAACGCTCAAGGGCGATTAGACTCAACGTTTTTATTGTGTCACAGTAAAACCTTTCTGCCCCAATAAAATGTTCTTTAAAGTTATACGGTTTTGGGAATGAAGTCATCAAACTGTGTGTTAGGGCTGAGCGATATGACTTCAAATCCATAGCACAGTTATTTCCAACCTGATGTCCCAGCTGTGCACGTCGTGCATGTAGTGACAAGTGAGCAAAAAATGAACATATAGAAGAAACCCAACAGTTCGTAAATGCACGCATTGGGGAAATAAGTTAAATGCCAGGAGCAAGATTAAGTCGGTTAGAGGTTATAAATGTTGATTTCAATACATTTTCAGTTTATTGCTGAGCCCTGCTGTGTGGTTACTTACTAAACATTAAGATAACCTACGTCATATATGTTTGATAACAGTGATGCTAGACCCAACAAATCATCTTTTCAATGAGTCATTGCACCGCTCTGTCTTCAGGAGGGATTAGATGAACGCAGTCTGCTATCTGAATACTGGATACACCTCCCTCTCTGTTTTTCCCCGTTGAATAAATGATGTTTAATGTCTGGTGACGGTCCAACACAAACGTCACCATTTTACGTGATTAAGTTTTGCAGTTTGCATATATTCATAAATAGCATTGAACCGATCGACCCCTCTTCATCAAATGTTAATTTAAAAATCGCAGTGACGTAGATTGCCGATTGTCTTGCACAATTTTTAACAACCTGCTTAGCATAATGAATCCCTTCTCTCTGTGTTGCGCTTCACCCACACAGCGCTCTAGTGCTGTTTCTGTTTTTAAATCTGATTACATCCTCTGTCCCGAATTTGCCGGGTAAGCTGCAGAGTTTCACAGACACAGATGTATTCAAGAATCTCTGCTCCAGTAAAACTGTTTAATAGCTGCTGCCCAGGGCGGCCTGACAGTCTGAGGGTGCCGAGTCATTATGTGAGAGAACCGAGTGCCCCTGAACTTAGAGATGGGAGCTTGGAACTGCATTACATACACTATCAGCGCACAATTGCCGGCCGCCCAGGGCCATAACAGAGTCGAGGAGATGCTGAAGTGAGATCACTGAGTCTAAATCGAGCTTTGAAGTGCAACAGTGATAAACTGTAGCTGCTGCACGCTCTGAACCACTCTGCAGTGAGTCCAAGCCTGTTTCACTGTGCACACTGTAATTATCAGACAGCGGCAGGAGCTTTGCGATTGGTGGATCTGAGCGCGTACACACATTATTTACTGTACGTTAGATTCTGAACGACCCCGAGGGAGGTCACGGTGGATGCCACGCTCTAAAGGTGAACAGCACGTTAATCGAGGGGAAGATGAAAGCGGGCGTAACCTTGAAAATGTCAATCCGCCCACTCAATGCAAACCATTCTCGGCGCCGCAAGACCTTCAAATCAAGCAGCCTCCACTCGCCGATTTAGTCCAAACCTTGAGCTCGTGACGGGTCGCCGTCAGCGCCGCATTCACACTGAATCAGGTCGAGCGTGTCGGTGAAAGTCCAGATGGAATTCCTGTCCCAGTCCCCGGTGTTAAAGGTCTAATTAGTTGCTCATGGTTTTGAAGAGCGAAATTGTTTCTATGTGTGCACCAAGTGTGTGTGTAGCCTTCGCCGTGATGAGCTGTGATGCTGGAAGCCATTAGCAAACACAAGCGGAGAGAAATGGAGCGTTTCCCCCACTGAGATCACTCTCAGATGTGTGTGAGTGTGTGTGAGTGTGTGTGTGTGTGCATGTTCAGGTTGGGGTGCCCGGCCCATGTGTCCCTGATGGAGGGAAACTGCAGTGATCAGGACCCCACAGGGCTTTTATTTTGTTGCAGAGCTTCAATAGAATCAATAGAAGAGACGCTGTTACCCATCAACCGCTGCTCGGTACTGTCGTCTCAGAGATGTGTTTGTGGAGGTGAGCCACAGAGAAAGATGTGCATGCATCATTATTATATTAGGGTCTCGCATGTCTTTCATTTTCTCATCTTTCTCTCTTTAGTTGCCTCCATTCCTTGGAAGCAAAAGTGCCACATGTGATGCAAACTTAACTTCTCACAAATGTTTTCTGCACAATTCTGCACTTTATTGTGAAAGTGGAAAACAATGAACCCAGGGTGGTGGTGGATGTAGGAGGTAGTGAAAAAAAAATATGTGAACAATTTGAAAGTCTGAAGGAAATTAAATTCAAAAATATTCACACTGTCACAACAAGTCAGTTAATTAGCCCGTCAGTCATCCGCCGTTTACCTAAAGTGCTATTTTTAGTGTTTACCTCAACCACTGTAATTAGAGCAGCGGTTGTATGATAGTATGTGCGTGAGTTTTGACAATTATATTCCCGGAGTGTAATTGTTGGCGGGATTAAGAGATGAATGGACGCCACGCTCGCGATCGTGCCTCAGCAGCGGTTACATCATGGCTGGGAGTAAACGTGGGGCCATTGAAGAATGAGCGCTGTATGATTCTTCGACTGAAGCTCACCCCGAAAGCTTTCCTTGGAAAGGGCGAGCTGAGAGAAAGTGTATTCTTTTCCCTGCCACATATTGCGGAAGAGAGGGGCTGTGCGTGTGCGTGTGATTTGTGTTGTTGCAGGGGAACTTGTGTGACTCTGTGGGAAGATGAGTTAAGGCAGAGGGGGGGAAGAGGAATGCTGCGGTTACCTTGGTCGTCCGTTATTGCGCAGAGAAGCGTTTGTTCGCGCGCACTCACACACTCGGGCTGCAGAGCTGTGAAACCGCAGCACAATGACCCCCAGCTGTTAGTGTGCAGAAAGCTGTTATCAGCAGGACACAACAAAGCACTGACTCCATATGCATGCGGCTCAAGGACCCTCCTCCATCTTCCAGGATCCTGTACGTGTCAATCAATCACTTTCCCGGGCTGTGTACAGAGACTGAATGGAGATATAAGGAGCTGAAGTGCCCTGCATACAGAACGCGGTGCTGATGATGTTTACCCACAGGCTGTGCAGTAGCCTTGATCGGCGTCGGAGCAGTTTATAAACGCTGAGCGATGGCGGGCTGCTCGGCGCCGACACTGGCCCGGCGTAATTGTCTGAAGTGTGAGGCGATTTATTGAGAATTGTGGGATGTATTCAGCCGCCTCCTGTACTTCTAAACTCACTTTTCCAATCTCCATCTCATTATCACTGTGCCCGACGCTCAATCAACAACTCACTACGGCTCCACTGCGATAAATTCACTTGAGAGAGTCGGGCCTGACTTGGCTTGGAGTGTTTGGCCCGATCCTGCACTTAATAAATCTCAAATTTATTGCACATGGCCACGCCGACCTCGACTGAAAGGCTGAGGCTGAAGTGCAACGATGCAAATGCACTAAGCATATACGTGCATGTGTTTTGCACTTGTGTATTTTGCGTGTGCAAGACGTCAAAGAGAGAGACGTTATGTATTCAATCTCACATACCTGAGTGCAAACTGTGTGTATCATCACTAAGAATTACGGCCATGAAATATCACAATCTGTCACAGTAGGGTGATGATGCTGTTGACCCACTGCAAGTATTAAATATATCGCGGGGAGGTCATGTCTCATTTTTCATACCTGCTACATGAATGCTGTCTTATAACTTTCCACCTTGCTTTCAAACTTGAGAGGAAAACAACGAATTTAACGTCGTAGTTCATCTATAATTTTTCACGCTATCCTCTCCCTCGTCTGCACTTTCAGGAGTTCCACTGAAGCCGAGGAAGGAGCTGGTGTTTTCCGAGCAGCCGTCGGGTCAGCTGGATATCCGCTGGTCGTCCAAGTTCAACATATCCGTGGAGCCCGTCCTCTATGTGGTGCAGCGCCGCTGGAACTATGGCATCCATCCCAGCGAGGACGATGCCACCGAGTGGGACACAGTGGCACAGGTAGGAATCCACATGTAAAACACTGTAGCAGAGCAGTAAGATAAATAAAACAAGTCAGTATTTCGATCAGAGTTGCCTCACAGCAGCAGGGGCCACATGCTACAGCTGTGAAAGTGCTGCACCGCACCGACAGACTGTTGCACGCGGTTGCACATTCCTCACAGCCGCAGTGTCTTTGAAAGTCCTGGCAGAGAGAAACGCACAGATGACTGATGTGGAGGCACACTCACGTGGGGCTGTGACCCTGCACGAACCCTGACCCCTGTGGTTTGCTCTCCTCCCCATCTGTCCCCTCAGACCACAGAGGAGCGCGTCCAACTGGCCGACATCAGAGCCAGCAGATGGTACCAGTTCAGAGTGGCTGCAGTCAATGTCCATGGGACCCGCGGCTTCACTGCGCCCAGCAAACACTTCCGCTCCTCCAGAGGTCGGTGTCTGCTATGTACATATGCGTGTGTGTGTGTGTGTGTGTGTGTGTGTGTGTGTGTGTGTGTGTGTGTGTGTGTGTGTGTGTGTGTGTGTGTGTGTGTGTGTGTGTGTGTGTGTGTGTGTGTGTGTGTGTGTGTGTGTGTGTGTGTGTGTGTGTGTGTGGCCTTACTTTGTGTGTAAGATCCTGTTTGACACCCACTGCCCTCCATTTGTTATGGTTAAGACCTTGGAACAGGTGGAGCCTTTGGGAAAGACTTTTTCAAACCTGTTCTGACGTCTTATACAAACTTAAATGTGGGCGGTGAGTAATATATTTGCATTTTATCCGAGCTTATTTAGCATTTTGCTGTTCAGAAATGTCAGTTTTTATTCCCTCGGCTCACATTGCACCTCTATCGAGAGCTGAAACACATATTTTAAGCATGAACAGAGGACTTGTCAACCTTTTTGTGAGCTCCACTTCTAAGCTGTTTATCCCCACTGCTCTGTTTACCTGAGGCTAACGGATTATGGTAAAAACCAAATACACATTTATCACTTTATCAACGCTAAATTGTGAATAACTATTTTATCCCCACACATTTACTCACTGTGCTAAATAGAGAAATTCTTGTCAATGCCGAGTAGAATCCAAGTAACGAGAAGCGACTGGGTGAGCAGAGCATTTTTTTCCCCGTGGTGCAACCAGATCTTGGGTTATGTCTTCAAAGGAAGGGGTTTCCCCCTCTTTACACTCGTATAAAATGTAATATGTCTGAATTAGTCAGGATATTGCAGGTTTCAAATGAATGCAAGTGTTGTCTTGCTTCGAGAGGGGGTGACGTAACCGAGCCAGGCTTCAGATCTTTGCCACAGATTAGCGAGTGAGCTCTGATGCCATCCTGTGTTACCACTCAGCTCGCCTTCCCTGTATTTTCAGTGTTAAATGACGCTAAATACACGTGTTGTATCACAGATGGTATTTGTTAAAGTTATGGCCAACTGTCATGTGGTTTCCAGGGATTACAGGTTTGTGAATATGATATTTTGTCTAGATTGCATCGGATACAGAGCTCTTTATTTTCACATCAGAGGCAGAACCATTTGTGCAACATGTAGAAATGAAATGGCTGAGGTAGCAACTTCGAATTCACCGCACATGGACCACTGTACATTTTTTCACCAGGCTGCAAGAAACTTAGAAATGAAGATAAAGTTGTTTACCACTGAAACTCTGGCAGAGATAAATTTAAATATGAACCATGTTCTGCCAAATACATAAAACCTGTGCCAAATACTGGAAGTATAGAGTTCGGTACGTGTGCACGTGCACATGTTGACCTGTCCTGTCAATCCTTCGTCATACGCTGGCTCCCCAGAGTTTTGTGGATGGCTGGCAGGCAGATCCAGATACCAGGTGGGGAGAAGGATTCTGCTACCGGGATGAAAACTGATCTCCAATCAGACCAATAAGTGCCAGACCGCTGATAGATTGATGGGAGCTGTCATGGACTTGATGAGCTCCTGGCCGTTATTGGTCATACCATTGTTATTTATATAGCATGGCCATATCATCTGATTGCAATTTTGCACTACTATACTTAAAGGGCCAATTTGTAAAAGTCAGATGCTTATTTATCTTGCGCGGCCAACGTCAGCTAGTATGTAGAGCCCGACGTGTCCGTTATTGGACCGGATTAAATGTGTTTCAGGTGGAGGAGGGCACGGGGAGAGGCGAGCCAACTGGGCTGTGGCGTGAATCATTTTCTCATTACAGGCCTATTCCCTCCGGTCTGGCGTCTGGCATGTGGCCCTGCCTGTCCTCCTGCAACCAGCAGCTGGGTCGCAGCACATACGTAGTGGCTCAGAACCAGCTATAGTGTGTGGGGACGCATACCCAGTCACGCACACACACACGCACACACACACACACGCACACACACACACACACACACACACACACACACACACACACAAAGACACAGTTAGCGTACAGGAATGCTGAGCGTGGAGCCAAAGTGAGCAGCATGTGTTTGTTAACCCCTGACCTGCGCTCTCCGTCCTGTTGAACGCTGTCATGGACGTGACATGACACCTGTCATAACATCTCACGGCAGATTGTCAATGGAGGACTAATTCGTGTACACAGTGTCACACCGCTCTCACCGGCAATACAAACCCACGAGTGGTGAAAGGTATCTTTAGCCTGTGATACACTCAACCTGAAATTGTACTCGCAAAGGAAACCGCCTTGGCCCAAGATTTGTCGTGTACAAGAACCAGAGACCCTCCTCGCCCTCCTCCCTAAATGTCCACAGATGTACAAAAATATTTCTTTGTTGCCGCTTTATCCTTAGATCCGTCCGCCCCCCCCGGCCCCACCAGCCTGCGTATCACCAACGTGACGCTGGGCGACGAGGGCCTGGTGACGGCTCGGCTCAACTGGACCCTGCCGGAGGAGCCCGACATCCCCATTCACCACTACAAAGTGTTCTGGAGCTGGACCGTGCCCACCAAGTCCATGGTGCCGTCCAAGAAGAAGAGGAGGAAGACCACCAATGGGGTAATCTTCTCACCCTGTCTTAGCGAGTGTGGTTTCCATGGTTTTGATGTCTTACAACAATGAAAGAACTCTTCAACGCACTGCCAAGCTTTAGAAGAAAATAAATTCAGCCTGTTAAATAGTCCTTTTTTATAGTGATAACTTATGATATGTGTATTTGCGCTTCTTAAATATCTCCCCTTGTTTTCCTTATATTTTTAATTTGCTATTTTGCCACTTTCCTTTTCTCTTACTCAGTTTTCGCTTGTGTAATTCAACAGTTTTTTTTGTTTTTAAATGGCATTGGTTTATTTTCTTATTTTTTTATCATAAACATAAATCTCTGTAATTTTAAAGTCAAGTGGTGACAAGTATAAGTACACACACAATCCCCCAACCTATTATCTTCTACTTGATACAGTGTATTTAAGCCAAGTGGAGACTCGGTAAAACAGGATAGAAAAGCTGAATAACATCCAAGACAAATGTTCCTCTTCTCGATTCCTATTGTCATTATCCCTCGGAACAGTTTAGTTTGGATATTGAAACATTCTCAAGTATTTTCTCTGGCCAGAAAGAAGAGCTTTCAGGGCCTTTTGTCCGGGACGTCACACAGGCAAAGCCCCCCCCTAACACTTGGGATCACCTAGGAAGGATAAATACACAGTAATTTGGTTTGGTAATGCTCAAACAAACAGGCAAGTTAAGAGCTTACAAAGTTATTCTTCCTGACTCTAATCTCACAGAACAACATTTTGATAGTACTGTAAATAAGGTTTTCCGTTTCTCCATTAAAAAAACAACACAATTATATTTGCACTTTCTCAGATTGAAGCAGTCATATAAACACATTTACATAAAATTGACCTTAAAGATAAATGATTAATACTCTGAATACGCTGAATAAAATTGGTGTTTAAAAGTTTTGGAAGCCACAATATATCCAGTAACATGTGACCTAATGGCACATACCTGTGGCTTGGTATCTGTGAGCAGTATTTCATTAGAGAGCTGAAAGACATATTGTCTAGACAGTGCACACACACCTCTATAAAGTCTTCCCCTGAATTAGTTTTTGAAATGCGTTGCAGATGTAGCTCTGGGGAGATAGAGGTGGGAGTCACCAGACACCTATTGATACATGTACTACTGGTTTCCACTTTGGCACCTTGGGGGTTTAAAAGCAGCCTGCTGGCAGAGGAATGTCAAAACACGCACAGTCAATAACAAGAACTCATCAAGCTCACGCTGATGGTGGAATGCTGCAAGTCAAACACAGCGAGGAAGCCCTGGGAGGCTCTGATAACATGGCTCCCTCACGAGGCCCTGAAGGCTATCTCTTCGCCACGGTGCCTTCCTCAGCACCACATGTGTTCTCAATAAGCCAGGCTTTCCCACAGGCCCCGAGTTGGCCCGGGCTGAGAGCTGGAACCAGGAGTGGGACAGTGCCGGGGCTGAGAAGGGAGGCTCGAGTGACAGTGTGGTAACATACGCACACGCCAACATCCCTGTGTTTTCTGTTGTCGCAGGCTCAGAGCTGGGTGGATCTGGAGGGACTTCAACAGAACAACAGCTACACTGTGGAGCTGCAGGCTGTCACGTACTGGGGACAGGTGCGGCTGAAGAGCTCCAAGGCTTCTCTCCACTTCAGCACCGGCCAGAATAATGAGTCAGGTAAACACTGGTGCTACTATTCTGTTCAGCTGTCAGACTTGTTTTTAACAATCTTAGTCAGGCAGTCAATTCATCCAGACCGAAATATTTTAACCAATATTGGACAGATTCTCTTTAAATATTTATGCAGACATTTGTGGTTCCCTCAACACTTGGGGGGATCCCCTGACGTTGACTTGTAACACTGCCATTTGTGGCTTTTAAAGGAAAGGTCTTGACAACCATGGATTGCGATGATTTGAGGTAGAGGCATTGGGGTCCTTTATGTCAGTTTTTAATCATTTTGATCCCCTGATTTTCCTCTAGGGTCATGATATAAAAATGTCACTCTGTCCAGTATCTGTGAAGTTTCTCCGTCATCCAGGTCATGGTATCTTCAGGAGTTGCACAAGTGAACATGGGCAGCTGGCCTCTCATTCAAGAGGTTTCTTTATTTATAACTTTCCTCAAATATTTGACCCCAATTCTGACCAACTTCTGCAGGTGATAGAAACCTCCACCTAGTGGGTTGTTGGGTCCACTGGTCAAGGTGACCTACCCTGCTATTGTGTGATTCATTAGGGTCACATGGGGTGTGATTTTTTGAGCTTTATAGGGAAAGCACATAGGACAGAGCATCAGACCTGAAGTTCGTAACTGTAGGCTACTCAATGTACAACTCCTGAGGAAACTTTAGCCAATACTTTAGTTTATGAGCAAATATAAAATATGATGATCAATGATTAAAAGTAGAAGGAATAAACTTTAGAAAACCCAGAAACTAGATGAGAACAGTGCTTCCAGGACAGGGGTCATCTTCCAGGCTCTCTGTGCCATGTTTGAATTCAGCAGTCCACTTCACCATGCTGTGTTGCCAGTGTCCTGGTGACCTCTTTGGGTTGTAAGCCAAAAGGCCGGTGTTGCCCATTTTCCACAAACATTCTGACCCATAACTTTACCCATAATAGAAAACACATTTGCTATCAACGTCAAACTTTCTGAGAAAGAGAGAGTCAAAAGGCACTTGTGTGTAACAAGAACTGTATATCTTATCTCCATCTACCAGGGCCCACAAGCTTATCAATCACCCCACACCCCTAAACTAATGACCTTTCCATCAGTCCCAGCTGCACTTAGCGTTTAGTGCTATTTCTAGCATGCTAATAAAAAGTGGTCAACGCTAGCCTGTTACCACTGCCAGGTCAAGCATGCTAACGCAGACATCAGCATTTTAGCTCAAAGCATGTGACTGCATGGCCTGGCAGCAGACAGACAGTCCTGTTATTCTAAATCTACAGTATGCACATGTCGTTTGCAGAATACGTTAAGCCAAAGCACTTTAGTTTTGATTTAGGCTCCTCTCAGGATGAGTGACAGCCAACCGCAGTAGGTGCAATTATGAGTCAAATGCAGGGTCATGCACTTCCTGAAATCAGACAAAAACCTGGATGCAGCTGCGGATTTGTGATTGCAGACCCTTATGGGATTGGCTCAACCAACCTAGCGGATTCCAATTTTCTTTGTTTTTCTTGAGAGCAGAATTTTGCCAGATTACAGAGTCTTCGGGCAAACAATCACTCTGAAGGTTCCAGGAAGCAGGAATAGCCAAGGTACATTGACAACACATCTGCATTCATGCGGAGAGCTGCTGCACGCGTACGAAGCACAGACCGAGCCAGTGCTACATTTGTGTACGTTTTAAGCGTGTGCGGCCCTGGGGGGAATTGAACCTCTCACCTTGGCAGTGTCAGAGCTGTGTGTACCCAGCAAACCACACCAGATCTGTGTATATAAAGAACGTGCTGTAACTGTGATTTCAACAAGGATCGAATTGTGTGTTTTTGTTACCATGCCGTGGAGTTTTTGCCACAACACAGTCACCGTGTCTTAGCTACAGCAGCCAACATTTCTCCTTTTCTATTCCCAGTCAAATCGGTGCTCAAGTCAAAGAAGGAGGAGATATCCCCTCTTGGTTCAACCCTGGCCAAACGCCCCTCCGGCCCTCTGGAGGTGGGCACGCCCTTCTACCAAGATGGCCAGCTGCAGGTCCGTGTCTACTGGAAGAACCGGGGAGGTATGTGCGCCACTGTATTGATTTACACCTTTGGTAAAATCTAATTAGCACCCCATTATGCCCATCAATCACTATATGACTAATGTGCGCCGTAACAAAGTGTTATGACTGAATCTCAGTTACCCAAAACAGCAAAGGATTCCTTTTACAAATGTGGGATCAGATGGTGTAAATGAAATCAGTGAAACAATGTGTCTCTGTGAACGCATGGTAATGTGAGTGCCGGGCAACTCGGTGTAAAGCTGCACACGGCCCGGTAGAGCGGAGCCACCGTTTAGTCAAGAACAATAAACAGAAAGAGACGGAGCCACTGCGACTGGGTTTATTGACAGCTGCGTTTAATAGATCCTCGCCCTTGCATTAGCGCCCGGAGCAAACCCACGTTGTTTTACAAGACCTGATTCTGGTTCTGATCTGATGTCATAGGGAACAGAAACGTCCGCGGGTTGCAGCACCGCGAGGGGTTAAAGCCTATAGGAATGCCAGTCCCAGCGGGGTCCATTCCCCCAACCCTTCTGTTAATACCGGAGTGGAAATATGGAAACCTTGAAAGCCATGCTCTCAGGGTAACCTGTCAAGTCCCATTCCCTGGTCTATGTTATGTTACTAATATATGTCATCGCCAAAGCCAAACTCCACATCTTAGAGTCAAGAATGCAAACGCTGGCTGGAGGAGAGGCCTGGTGAGACACCAACTGCTGAATCAGAGGGAGAGAGAGCGAGGGGGGGGGGATGGAGGTAGCCCGCAGCTTTTTTGCGAGGCTGGCCTGGACTCTGAGAGCTGAGTGATGCTGAGGGGGGTGGAGCGCGGCTGGGGGAATCACACCGCTGCAGAGCACCCAGAAGCCCCGTCCAGCTTCGTCTCTTGTTCGCGACGTCGGCCACTGCCACTCTGAGGGATGACCCCTGGCTTTGACTCTGACAACCCGCATTCCACTACTGTAAACATAGAGAAACACAGATGGCCTGGAGAGCCGGAGTCTCTGGACATCTGGTTTGTGTGACGGGGAGAAGGGACAGGTTAACCGAACCGTGATTAAACTCTCACTCATTGTCTCTATGATCCAAAACAGCCGCGGCCTGTGGACCGTCTCCAGCAGACGAAAGAGAACCTTTACAGTACACCGGCTCAGATAATCTATCACTGTCGGCCCAGCACGCAGACAATAGACAGCAGTCCGGCGGTGGCGGCACTTCTGAGGCCCGCTTCCAGCCATGATTTATCGAACACTGCTGAGGTCCTGTTCTCTACCTGCTCTCCATGTCCCATTCCCTGTTTTACATGCCACCTCCCAACTCCCATCAGATCGAGCTAAACATATCTTGTTTATTTTTTCCCGATTTCCCGGTTCCCTGTAATTTCTCTCTTCTGCTTCCAAGGAGCTCAGAGGCTCCAAGTGCCAGATCTGTGTCTAAGCCTTCAAAGGGCCCCTTTTATCTCCCCACTACAACGCAGGCCCCCGCCGAGGGGTGAACACAGCTCAACTCAATTATTAATCGGAGAAGTATTCCACATATCCATGCAACTCAGTCGAATGAATAATAAATCTGGTAACATAAGATGAGGGTGATGGGCCGATAAACAGTGCAGAGGAGCTCACGAGGAGCTACTGTACAGTAATGAGGTGAATGTTCCTGCTGGAGACTGAAGTTGAGAAAGTGAGCTGGTCCCAGCATGACCACTGCAGCTATACTCCACTGTCGGGAAATATAACTCCTTAAAGTTGAAGGATAAAAGTTTGAGAATTATAAAACCTTCAGCGAGGAGAAGGGGAGGTTTAAGAAGCAGGGAAATCATGTTGATAAGTTTATACAAAGATAAAGAAGGACTCACTCTCAAGTTTTTATTTTCAGCGTTATCGTGATCATCAATAATGGAAACCGTGACAGCAGATCTCAGGGAGTGCTGTGTGAGATACAGATATCAGCGAATCACGTCAGTCTGTCAGATTGTCTTTTGATATCAGATTCATTTTTCTGTGTGTTCAGCTGTCGAATGTTCCTACAAATATTTAATCAAGTAATGTACTTATAGATTGAAGGTATGAAAACCTTCTTTATACTTTAACTCCCGTATTTCAAGAGTCAGCAGACGTTTCTACTCCATGACATTTATATGATCAGTGAAGTAGTAACATCATATTCCTTTGGGATTTAAATGCACTTAATCTAAAGAGAGTGTGTTTACCAGGATAAACCCGAGGCTCCAGAAGGGATCAGGCCGGGTTCAGACAAAAACTCTGAAATCATATTCGGGTCTGGGTTGTGTTCGATCACGTTGGCTCATACACAAATAAAAAAGGTTGTGTTCGAGCTTGGTTAGTTTTCTCTCGGGCTCAGTTGGGTTCGAACAGATAAATTGGTGATCATTTTTCCAAACGACATTTCCAATGAATTACTGTGATTTATCTTTCCATTGAACCACACCCACTTATTAGGAGTTCTCATGCAAAGATGTTCACATGCAACGATACAACAACCAATGCAATTTCTTTTGTAGTATTTAAACATAAATGCACATCTTTTATTTTTCTCCACTGTTTATTCTGTAAAAGATGCTGATATGTTTGTGAAAAGGCTCGATATTTTTGGCCAGCCGATAAATCAGTCAGGACTTGAAATGGATCATTGGTTCAATATGAAGTTCTGGATCTGAATACTGAGGTTGTGTCTCTGTTATGTGACATTTCTTTCTTTCCATCCACCCTGTTTCCAGATCCCCTCAGTGAGTCGCTACCACGTCCAGTGGATGCCGGAGTACTGCAGCCACAACGAGACCCGAGGACCAGAGAAATCTGTCACGCAGGTTAGTCTCACACCTTCCGACTCGATCAGCAGCTCTGTGCTATGCAAAGCACGTGGCTGCGCTTTTGTCCTCTAAAGAAAACAACTCTGCAGAGAGAGAGAGAGAGAGCCCTGAAGCCTTGGAGCGTTGGATCTGCTCAGGGCAAATCACTGGCTTTTGTTTTGAATCTTATGAGTCAGTCATGTGGTGTTTTGGCCAATAAAACGCATTTGCTGAAAAAAATAAGTTTCCCGGAATGGGGGATCATTCATGTCCAGCAGCCCTTAGTAATGCTTCTGCGTGGGTCTTTCCTGTAGGGTGCGGCGGGGGGGGTGCGGCGAGAGAGTCTGGGGCTGGGGGGTTAACAGTTTGAGCCCGGGCTGATGCAGCATGGCAGAGGCATGGCAATCAACACATTCTTTGGGGACCGACGCTCTGGTTGCTAGGAAATATACATCCATTTTCTATAGATCAATGGGAAAGACTCCAGGCTTGTGCTTTTATGTGAGCACACAGCGCCTCATTCACTTTTAATCAAAGCTGTTTCATATCAGAGGGAATATACACACAGTTTTTTTTCTAAGGGGACTGCCGATTAATGTAGAACCTCTTTATTACTAATGCAAGATATAAAATCCACTGCTCAGTGTGACGGTTTCCCCCTTGTTTCCCTAAAAGGACTCGAGAAATGTGATTTTGGTCCAGATCAACAGATAATGAAAGTTAGAAGTGGGTGTAAATTGTAAAACTGCAGTACAGAATTTATTAACATGGATTTACAGGCCGCTCTCCCCTTCAAATTGCACATGAATCCACTTTGGTTACAGCTTCTTAATTAAGTTCATCCTTGTTATTGCATTTGGGTGCTGTAAAAAATCATTTATATTGCAGTTTGAGTAGGAGAATAGCGGCCTAACCCTTACCATGTGAGCGTTCAAAGTGGTCCTGTAATGTGGGGCATGTTCCTGAGGCCTGAGTGGGAATATGATCTGCCGCGGCGCTGTGTATTTAATTATCTCTGAAGCTCCATGGGACCTGACCCGGGTGACATGTCAAAGTCATCAGAAGCTGAATAATGTGTTTCTTGGCGCAGGAGAACTACATCAACCTCCCGGGCCTGCTGTTCTCCTGCAAGTACAAAGTCACCGTTCACATGCTGAAGTCAAAGAGACGCTCCAAGGATGAGAGCACCACCTTCCTCACGCCGTCCTGTGCCACCATCCGCAGCAAGACTCACAAACACATCCCCTGCCCAGGGGAGGGAGGTGAGTGCTCGGGAGGGGGACACTTCAAAGCCATTAAATGGATCCATGTGGGTGTCGACACTGTATTTCGTGCTAAATATAAGAATAGCACAGGTAGAGCACATACTGTACCTCCTCCATTACTCCCCTTAACTTCATGCACCAAATTTGACACACTCATTGACATCAGTCCCAAAATGTTCCTGTTATGTTTTTTTTCATCAAAATTGTTTATAACCTTCCTGGGATATTGGTGAAGATGTCATAAAACACCTTTAGATTTGTCTCTCGCAATATTTAAGCAAGTGATTCCTGGATCCACCAGTTTTTCCACATCTGTGCCAAAACTTAAGGAGTTCTTTCTTGACTGCTGAAGTTTTGTGGAAATACGATCTGTGTTCTTTGTGTAATCATGTTGACAAACCAACCAACAAAACAAACAGGGATGAAAATTAAACCTCCTTTATTGTCACCGTCAAACTCAATCGCTGTGAATCCTCTGAACATTTCCCTGCTGCAGTCTCTCATGGGCTCAGTCAGACATTTTACGGACCTTTTACCCACTCCAATATTTAACTCACCCCTACAGCTATTGATTCAGACATTTGCGTTCTCACTTACAGCCGCCTAAGCATTATTGTATTTTGATTGTTATCTCATTCTTGTCTGACAGGTTGGTAATATTAGAGACAGTTTGACATCTTAGGAAAATACACTAATGGGCCCTTTTGCATCGTCAATTTTCCCGAAACAGCGCCGGGGCTTCCAAAGGTTTTGGCAAAGCCGGAGAACCTGACAGCCTCCTTCTCCATCAACGAGGGAAACGTCACCGGCAACTTCCTGTGGCGCGTGTCCCGAGTGGCTCCCAATCAGCGAATCACAGGCTTCCAGGTCACCTGGGCCGAGATCACCACAGAGAGCCGGCAAAACAGCCTCCCCAACAGCATCATCTCGCAGTCCCAGATCCTGCCTCCGGTGAGTCTGTTGTTATTAAAACGAGATTGGTTTCTATTTTAACTCCCTTAATAGCCATAGAGTGAAGACTGTTTAAAAATCTGACACATTGAATACATTTCAGTGCACCACAAGGACCATGCGCTGTCATATAGAGTCAGGATAGTCAGGCTTGCAGTAGGAAAGTATGTTCTATCTGCAGCGTTTCATTTCACAGCATCTGTCAGAGGTGAGGGTGATCCAGGGATAACACTGTTGTGGCCTCTTTGCATGCATCTTGTGATAAGCAGTGTAGACAGACACAGGAATAGATCTGAGGAAGTGTTGTGTCCTGCTGGAAGTTCTCCTCCTCTACCTTTTCATCTGTGCCTTCACGTCGTCCTCTTTTATCCTCCGCGAGCGCCACGAGAAAAGAAAGCCGCTCTTTTTGACATAATCTGCTCCATCAACAGCACGTTCTGCCTATCTGCACCTCCCAGCCTCTGGAGCTCGTCTATAAATAAAAGCCACCCACCGCACACTTTATCAAGCTGGCAGCGAAGAGGAGAGACAGCGAGCCCTGTGAAAACAAAGTCTTTGTTTTTGTCTGTGGCTTGTGCAAAAACGAGCTCTCTGCAGCCCGACACTCCCCTGGTCTAACAGCCCGTTCCGATCCCCGTCCTGTCAGATCCTAAGGCAGACTCGATTGTATTCCAGCTGATTGCATTTCTCTCCCCTCTCTCTCGGCAGGATCATAACTTGCTCGTGGTGTCCAACCTGCGGCCGTCCACCTACTACAGACTGGAGGTGCAAGTCATTACAACCGGAGGAGAAGGTCCTGCCACTGTCAAGACCTTCGCGACCCCAAACATATTACCAGTCATTCAACACCGTAAGTGCAAATCACCTAGCGGCCGATGCTGTGTCAAACAATTTGAGAAAAAGTGTCATTAATTTTGAATGAATATAATTCATTAATGGCCCTGAGTTGCATTTTTGATATCCTGGTACCTGTTGGTGATATATCAAACCACTAAAGGCTCATTTATGCAGTTTTATGTAGAAAAATTGATTTTCTTTCATACATAAACACGGACAGAGGGTGCTGTCCGTTTAACAGCATACTATAGCTTTTCTATGTAACCTATAGGAATAGTTTGACATTTTGGTGAACATGCTTATTTGTTTCCTTGCCACTCTCACATCTGAGCCATCAATACAAGGCTTACAGTCAGCAGCAAGTTAGCTTAGCTTATCATAAACACTGGAATCAAGGGGGAAACAGCTAACCTGTGTCCAACAATAATAAAAAATCTATTGACCGGCTCCTCAAAGCTCACTAATAAACACATTGCCTGGAAAATGCTCAGAGCCAAGAAATAGTCTGGTTCATTACTACCCGTAAAATAACAGAATATTAGATGCCAGAAGCTCAACGGAGCCAATGTGATGTCTGTTGGCTCACTGATTTTGTTATTTACTGGCATAGAAGTTAACTGTTTTGGTCAGTGGCCACATTAGCATTGTTTCTAACTGCGAAAGGCTGTTTTCGGTTTAAAAAAAAAGAACGGATCTAGCAACTTAACCAACAGATATTTGCCATACTGGAGACCAAAATTAAGTTAATAGGCGATGAATATTATTCCTACATAAATCAAGTTTCCAAAATACATTAATATAAGACAATTGCTTTTTGTCTGCTGGATGTATCGCTGTCTGTTTCCTATCAGGTTCACCGTATGAACTTTATAAGGTGATGCTTTTTCAGAGTTTACAGCTTGTTCTTGCTGAACTCAAATTGCCCCAAAAATCTGCAGTTCAAAGAAACAATGTTGAAGATGCTTCTGACCCGTTTTGCAACAAGATTTCTAATGAGCATTAAACAGAACCTTGGGTGTTTAGCTCAGCAAAAGGAAAAGGATGTAAATAGTAGGTCTGACCCAGATAACAGGTCTAGATGCAGCAAGACAACAAGGACATTAATGTTTTTGTTTTGTTTTCCAGGACCCAGACTCCGGCAGCATCACTCTCATCACCAGAAGCCTTCGGTAGAGAGACACTGAGTTTCAAGGCGAGGCAAACCCCAGTCGGGAGACGTATCATCGGCTCTCTGCTCCAGTCTGTCGAGGGAAGGAATGTATGGAACCGGACAGAAACACAGCGCACCAGACCATGAACTGACCTCCCCCAGCTTGTGATGTATGGATCCATCCTCTCCAGGCTCCACAACACATCAGCTCTCCCTCTATCAAACCCCTCTCTCTTGACTGACACAAGGCACATGGTGACGGGTTGGTCTGCACGGCCAAATCATAAAGGAGATAGGAAATTCCAGGTCAAAGTATCCAGATCCAGGAATCTCCAAACTAAATGTTGTGTTCCGGCATAAAGATATTAAACATTTGAATTGGATTTGATGACAGGCGAATAGAAACACAATTACTTAGGCAACCTGCTTGAAGATGCTTGAACGTGAATGGTAGGAAAAGCCCCAAACGTAAAACCAATTGTTCATTCATGGAGAAAGGAAAGTAGAGAGTCATCTATTTATTTTGTCTTACCCTTTAAAGAGGCGCTTAGGCACACAGTCAGTACTGATGGGAAATGTAATTAAAGTCATTGTTGTCTAACCCAGAATATTTCATGTAGTATGTTGCATGTAGTACATTTGATTTTCTTATTTGAACTGTAAATGAATTACCTGCTTCAAATTGAAAGCTCGTAATGGTTTTGCATGACGACCATTAGCGTTCTGTTGGCATGGAATAATGTCTATAGTGTGACCTCTTTTCAATATGTTAGCAATATTTCATTAACAGATTAACAAAGAACTATATTGGGAGTAATATGTAATGTTTATTAATGAAATTATAACTTGTGTGGAAACGATGAATTGTACATGTTCTTGGCTGTAGAAATATTTGTCGTGGAGCAGTCAGTGAATGTCTATATTTATTTATGTGTGTATTACAAAGTTTGGTTTGGATGTGTGTGAATGTGTATGTTTCTGTGTGTTTTAGTCTCGAAAAACTTTTTGAACCGGCAGAAAAAAATCTTGTAAAGACATTTTGTAAAAATTGAATTGTAAATACAGTCTTATGTTACATGTTATTTTTCCATGGTAGAAACTGTACAAACTGCTAAGTAATAAAATAATCCTTAATCAGTTCCCTCCGCTGTTTGTGTAATTGACGCGGCGGCGAGCGGTAAATAGACGTGCTTCTCCTCCCAGTGCTGTTTGGCAGTGGCTATTGCTTGTTTTGGCCGCAGCATCCACCGTGGCAGACTGGGAGCGCACAGCAAATTCACTGATCGGCCCAGGAGCCAGAGACATGCACTCTGCAAGTCCAAATAAACAGGTCATCTAGCTCCAAGGCCCGAGTGAGATCCTCGTCGCTGGGGTCGAGCACCCCTCAACACAACGGCCCGCTTCTCAGAGCACTTGGGTGTTGGCAAAACATGAAATCCACTCCTCTGCTCGGCAGCCTCTCACACACGTAAAAGGAAAAGAGTGGAAATGTTTACAAGAAAATAAAGCTCAGGGTGACACTGCGATACTCGGGTCTACAGTAGATGTGCATAGTGTGTACTTTTTGCGTTAAAAGGCTCAAGCTGACTTCCTGCATATGTTGAATGAAAGTATTTTCTAGCACTCGTATAATAATCCTGGGAGCAGAGCTAGACAGTGATAATAGTAAATAGGCGTCACATTCTTCTTATTTTAATGAGTTCATTTACACCAGAGAGACTGAATGTGATCTGAGGTTCTTGTCCTTTTATGTTTCTCGTTTCATTTATAGGACTTGTATCTATGAGCATCTGGAATTTGGTGCAGCTTGATTGGATTTAAGGAGACTATTGGGCCTTTGAAGGAGGTTTGTACTCTACTGAGTGCAAGCTACCTCCGCCAGGGTTATGTTCTCATCAGTGCTTGTGTTTGTTTGTTTACACCATGATGCGAAAACTACATAATCGTTTTCTATGACACTTGGTGGAAGCGAGTATTGTGAGTCGAGGGAGAACTCATTACATTTTGGTATGGTCGGGCTAAGGGCGAGGATCCAGGACCACTTTGTTGGTTGGTTGGTTTTATTTTTTGGGTTTGCAGAAAAAACTAGTCAACTGATTTCCACAAAACGGATGGGAGTACAAGGATGGGACATGGGTGAAGGAAGAAGCCATTAAAATGTTGGCACATGATCGACACAAAGGGGCAGATGCAGGAAGTTTCTTACCAATATCCCCAAGAATGATTCATGGATCCTGATGTCATATTTAGGGGACTGATATCTATGGACGTGTGTTATTTGGTGTAGCTTGATTTATTAATGTTATGGGGTTAAGAGGTTTGCGCTTTACTTTCATTCAGGACATGAGTTCAACCTTCATGGAAAGAAGAGCTGTTGTCAAAAATGGTCTTGAGCTGAATCTATATAATAATAATATCTGAACATGTATTCACAGGATTTCATTTGTCCTCTTTCATCGCACACTCACCAAGGACTTTACTAGAGCATCTGTTTATTAATGCAATCACCCAGTCAGCCAATCATGTGGCAGTACTGGAGTGCAGGAGCTACACATTACATCAGATGGCCGGGAAAAGATTCACATGATTGTTGGTGCCAGACGCACACAACAGTCTCTGGCGTTATTACTCCGAATGCTGCGAGAAAACAGAACATCCAGTGAGCGACAGACACAAACACACATCTCAGAAGGCACAAGACGTCCGGCCTTGATGTAAATAGGCTGCAACAACAGGAGGAACACAAAGTCGGGCTCAGTGAACTTCAGTAGAAGACCTTTGGGATGTGGCAAAACAGAGAGATTGGCAGTGTGAATGCGCAGATGACAAATCTTCAGAAAAAATGTGATGCAATCATGTCAACACGGAGCAGAGTCGTTTGGAGGAAAGTTTCCAGCATCTTGTGAAATGCACATCAGGAAGAATAGAAGCTGTTTAGAGAGCGAAGGGAGGAACCGCTCAGTACCAGCATGAGATCTTATTAAAGTGCCCGGTGAGTGTAAATCTGAAAAGATTTCGGTCTCATATTCTATGCAGAACAGTGTGATCCCAAAGATCATCACATACGTAATTGCACTTTTCTAGTCTTAATAACCACTCGGAGCGCTTCACAGTTCAGTTTTGCCATTCACCGTATCACACACATACACTTTATCTATCACACATCACTCACACACCGCCGGCACAACCGTCACAGGCCAGTTGGAGGTTCAGTATCTTGCCCGAGGACACTTTGGGACGTGGAATGGAGCAGTCAGGGATCAAACCACCAATCTTCTGGTTAATGGATGACCCGCTGACCCGCAGCTACCTTATTTAATGAACACAAAAGTTGTGGGGTTGTGGTCGTGCACAAAAATCCACCAGAGCAAACAGTGTTTGTAGAGAGAGAGAGCAAATAAAAAATAGTAAGTGTTTGACGATTAATTGCTTCTCACTTTTCCACTTGGATTTCCTGCATCAATTTGATACTTTTTTATGAGTTTCTTCCCCCCCCCCTTCCCCTTTCCCCTTTCTTGCTTTTTCTCATGAGTGTTCGTGCTTATGACAAGACGCTGCTCTCCAGATGTTCAGACGTGAAGGCCGCTCTTGTCACAATTTTCCTTTCGGCGAGCGACAAATTATTTTCAGATCCCTTGTTTTCACACACTCAGCCTCTCCAGGCAGCCGGCGCTCCGCCACTCACTTCTCAGGGACGTTGTTTATGTACAGTTCTATTATGTCACAGGAGATTAGTTCCTTTTGGTCGGCGCGCACTAATCCCCTTCGCTCTTTTCTAGGGAGCCGCGCCAGTGTTTTCACCAAGGCTCCCTTTTCTCTGCGAGGCAGACCAGCCCCTCTCCCTTTTTTTCAGGCTGTCACAGTTCTCTCTCTCTCTCTCTATCTCTCTCTCCCCGCACACACAGCGAATACCATGGCCCTCAAGTGTGAAAACCTCAAAACAAAAGGGCCTCCATCCTCCTTTGAGGCATGTTGCAAGACATCCAAGTCTCCGAGGACATAAAAGAAAGGGATGGGGAAAAAATGCAACGACTAAATAATGGGCAAGTCGTCAGTATGAGAGCTTTTCTCTGCGATGGTAAAGGCCAGCGAGGGCTTATTCACTTTGCATGACATTGCATCCCTATTGTGAAAGTCAGGCAGGGGGATATTGCTTTCACATTTAAACACATTTTTTCTGAAAACAATATTATTCATTTGGCTCTTTGAATAATCCCAGTCAGTTAAATATTTGCCCGTCTTCTGGTTGACATTAGCTCCCATTTTATTGGGATCGAGAACAACACAGTGAGTCCTTTCAGAGGAGCGCAACAAAGATGGGCCCTTTTCTCTCCCACACATTTCCTCTGACCTCTTTGGACCCGTTCCGCAGATTAACACCGCAATGAGCCGTGCATCGCTATTTATCAAATCTAAGCCACTTTTATGGGTCACCCTGCTGATGGAACCACTGTAACATTACTCCTCCTCAGAAGGGACGGGTGGAATTTCCTCTCTGATGAAAGGTACAATCCCCGGTTTGACGTTGAATTATGAGGAGAAAAATAAAATGGATGGACTCGACTTTCCCTTTTTCAGATGACACCGATCGTAACCTGAACGATTTGAAAGGCTCCAAATTTGACTCTCGTTCGCGTTTCAGGTCAGTGAGATCATCGAGCGGAGCCGGGCTCCAGATTACTACCACATGGACTGGATGTCCATTTGCGCTGCTACTCCTTCAATATGATGAGATGGAATACATTGTCTGCTCGACCGATGAGGGATAACCAGAGTGTCCCCCCCTCCCTCCATTAAAGGCAATGTTGCTTTAATACTGTGGTATGGTGAGAAATCTGACCTTGCCCTGGGCAGTGGCATGTTTCTGGTTAGGCTCTGGTGAGTGGGACCAGGCAGGGGACACATGAAAGGATCTTTCTGTCAGGCCACAAAGATGTTCGGTCTAAGTCTAATGAAGACCAGAACACACGGACAGACCTGGGAACAGCCATGCCACACGCTATACAAGCACTGCAGCTACGACCCTGTTGACAGCCGGAGTATTCCTCTCCTGTTCTTTTACAGGCTGACAAAGTGAACGGCTTCATACATACGTGTGTGTTAGGAGATTAAACATTAGAACAACCAGGACGTTGAATTTAAATCACAGACACATCCTGAGACAGACAGATAATGTGTTGGTTTTGTCTGTCTTTCGTTTTTAGCAGCAATTTCCTCCACCTCCCTGGCTCCACTGGGAAATTTATAGATATTGCCGGAAGAGTGTTTCTTTATATTTTTGCTGAAATGAAAATGTGCCATCTTGGTTTGTACAATGCAAGTCGACCACTGAGCCATTACAGAAAAAAATGAAACAAACTCTCGCAAGTAACTACAATACAATACTACAATAGCTCCACTATAATGTCAATGTCATATTGATAATTAATGCTGATACTGTTGGCTTCCATAATAGAAAGAAGTGTTTCTAAAACAAAGTGGGAGGCTAAATAACTAAAAGTGGATAATGAGCTAAATGTACTTCAAAGTATCAGGAGTAAACGTTCTAATAGTGCAGAATGACTTTTATAAAATATATTATATCATTCCAGAGTAATATTGGTGCATTAGCATGTAAGTAGCATTTAAATGTTGCAGCTGGTCGAGGTGACACTAATTCTGGCTTTTAATCTAAAAACCCTTTATAATGTTAAAACAAATTTAAATCAAAATAACTAGTAGTTAGATCTCTTATATTTACAAATCCTGCTGTCCTTCTGATTTACAGACATAGTTCACAATCCTACTGTCCATCCGAACAATCCCGAAGTCTTGAGGTGCCTGCAAAAACAATTCCATCTATATGACTTCATGTCAATTCAGACATAATAATCTCTTTAATTCAGAAAAACAGTGAATGCAATAGGCTTCTCTTGATTATAGCTGCCAGATGGTATCATAAAAAGGGAAAATACATTGGGAAATGGTCTGTATTCACAATGAGTACAGTATTTAAATGTACATATACTTTACAACGCAGTAAAGCACATTAGACACAGACAATGCAAAAAGCAGATGACAAAAGACCAGCGTCATAAGGAGAAAACACAGAGCATTTAAATCAGAGCAACTGAATTGAAGATTTTCTCGATGACGTGGAAGCTCAGTCTGTAAAACCGTAGTCAGAATAATACCAGATGACCCTTATCAAAGCTCCAACAACAAATCCCCTAACCTAACCCCGTGAGACATCTCCTTCACACTTTTCTTTCATCCTGCCTTGAAACTCTTTCTCTAACGGACTCGTTTCCTCCGAGCCCGGGTCAAAGGTAGGCGAGAGGTCCAGTGTGTTTGTGTTTACAAAGAGAGCGTCACCAGAGGAGTCATTATCACTATCCCTCTCTCCAAAGCAAACATCCTCCTCCACAGGCGAACAAAGTGAAGGGCTCAGGCAGGAAAGTACCATCCAGCGGGGTAATAGCGTTTTATAATCCCGTCTGATTAGCGCTAATCCCCTTAATGCTCCTTCCTGAGAATAAACACATGTTGACCCCAGCGACCCGCTCCTAATTAATGAAGTTAAGAAGTTTGGTTTGTTATCATCGCTGCGGTCAATCCGCTGTTACAGGAGCCTGTATTCAGGAAGTATTTGTTCAAATTCATATTGACAATAACTCAAACTACAATAGCGGACTCTTTTAAATTGGCCGGTGTCAGCTTTCCATGAGACACAGTACACCCCCGGGCGTGACTAGTGATGAGGGGCAACTTTGCGTCTTGTGTTCTTTCTCTCCTGTGAAGTCTGTGTGCGGGGTCGCTAACCGGGGGCCTCAGAGGCGAGGGCAGAGGTCACAGGTCAGTGTGTACCCAGGAGGACGGACGGCAGGGCGAGGGCAGGGCCCAGGCTCGGGGACAAGGGAAGGGTCAGGGGTTGAGTTCAGACGGAATCCATGCAGAGGATGTTGAAACAGATATTGTCAGGGGAGGGCGTTTGAGCTTCCCCGACTCTTCCTGCCGGCCCGCCACTAGAGAAGACTCCTGGAGACACAGAACCAGACACAGCAGACAGCACCTCCATCTCTGAGCACGGTAATTCAAAGGTGTTAAAAAGATGATACAGGCTCCATGAGGGGGGAAGTCGTTACAGTAGAATAGGACATGATGACAGGCTTAATTTGATGTGTAAACACTTCTTCTTCTTTGGATGACAGAAGAAAGAGCAGAGAAGAATGTGTCGTCCTGGTTGTGTAAACATATAATCAGTACATCAGCCAGGAAACAAACTCATGAGTTATAAAACCTGCTCTGACCACATTGTCTTCATTCTGGCACATTGAGCAGCAGCCAATATGGAAAATGTGGTCGGTAGAGTCACATAAGCAGCAGGAGATTGTCCAGGTCAACAACAGGCACATTTCCAGAACAGTCAGGAGAGCGGTGACACCTGGGTCGAGCAAGAGGGAGACAGAACCTGACGAATAAATCACACCACAGAAGGAAAGTGTTTTTGTTACCAGAACTTTGACAATTCAGATTTCATTTGTAAAAATGTGGTTTTTACTGTGAATCCTGAGATGAGTTCCTTATAGTAAACAAAAAAGAAACATTGAATGAAATACACTAGCCTAAACAGCTAATAATAACAATAATAATTATAAAAATATCAATAACTATATAATAATAACAATAATAATAATAATAAAGACTTTAGAAGAAGTAAAATCTTTTGGAATCAAAGCAAGAGCAGAGACCAGGAACATGGAAATAAAAAATAATGAACAAAATAAAGTTGTTGGGAGAAGAAGCTAAATGAACACATGAGTTGAAAGCCATCAAGTATTAGAAACATCAACAACATGACCACTTTCTCGCTTGATGTGAATTTTGTTCACATTTTTCCTGCTTAATTCTCACATCATCACACTCGGATATTATCTGGATTTTTAAAGGGAGCTAGCAGGAAACGTTCAGGAAAATGTATTTAGCAACTGACTTGAACATTTGCGTTCTCACATACACCCTCCAGTGTGTGTCTGGAACACATACTGTCTGTGGTCTGAAAGCAGCGTGTCTTTGTGCCACATGGGAGGACTGCTATTGGTCAACGTCTGTTTTACACCACCCAAAAAATAAATGTACCTGTTTGTTTGCATAATGATCAAACACACGTTGCTCATAATAAAAGGACTGGGGACGTTCTTTTGAACCATTCGTTGTCTTGAGCAAATCAAACCGAGGCCCGAGCTGAAAAAAGAGCATGAAATCGATTTCTCTGCAGGAGAGAACGGCTTCTATTGGCCATCACTGGTCAGAGGCAGAACATTTTTACAGCCTTGAAGTAGACGGAGCAGCTATTGATTGTACAAATATATTAGCACAGGGATAATATGATTTTTTTGTTGTTATTATTTATGAGGAATATGTTGATGTAAAACATTATAAACAAACCCAACAAATAGCTCACAAACCGCAATGTTTATTTAATGAATATGCGGCTTATCATCCTTTGTGTGTGTATGTGAATGTGTATGTGTGTGTGTAAGTGTGTGTATGTGTGTGTGTGTGTGTGTGTGTGTGTGTGTGTGTGTGTGTGTGTGTGTGTGTGTGTGTGTGTGTGTGTTCCAAGGCTAAGAGCTCATTTCCACCCTTGATGATCACAGGCACCATTGATTGTAATGCTGACGAGCAGGCGAGTTCTGCCCGTGGCGCACAAAAGGAATCTGGACATGTTTAAAGCTCGAACTTTCATGTGTTTTTCTAATGCCGGTACGAAGCTGATGTTGCACTCAGCTGCTTCTCATTAAAAGACATGATGTCAAGCAGAGGGCCTTGGCTGGTGAAAGTCAACTGCCCCTCGCTCCCCCGGCCTCGTCAGGTCCCCTCGGCACATGCCAGCCACGTTGGGAACCGTCAGGCCGACGTGACACTTTGGCCATGGAACGGAAAGAAAAACTTTGAATAATGGCTCAGGATGTGAATGTGACAGAAATCATGCTTTATGTGAGTATGACTCATGCATTTCTCACACTATACAGAGCTGTCCTTGAGCGCTTTTCATCAAAGTGAGAAATTACATTTTTAAAGTCAGCAAAGCCGATCACATTTTCTAAATAAAGCTTAGAAAAATGTGACTAAAGGCTTTGTTAGATAACTTATTAATGTTGAATAAATTCCTCATATGCTATTATTCAACTTATTATAGGAACTAGTGCAGTGCCCGTTCTGAAGCTGCCTGTTTGGAATATACTGTGTTAATGCTGCAGAGCTGCTTCAGAATTATTCCGTATTATTGTTAATAATTGTTAATCTGCATTGAAGATTAATATTCAACAGAATTTGCTCTATTTTCTATGATCTGGCAGGACAGATATGATGTCTGCTGTAGTCTATTTGAGGACAGAGAAGAAGACCTGTTCAACTTGGTCGGCAGATTATTACTGTTTATTCTGTTTTTGTTTTTTTTATACATGTCCAAATGGCACTCAACTTGGCACTGCACTTCCCTGGGCCACTAACAAAACACATGCTAAGTGGGAAGCCAATTGGATGAACGATTTGCGAGACACGCATTCCACACGCAGACAGGCTGCAGTTAGCGGGTCCTGAAGAATCCCTTTGCCTGTTATATGCTCCTAAATAATTCTTTGTCTTTTAACTAACTCTTTAATTCTATTATTAATGAGATTGTTTTAGTGGACTAACATTTTTTATTAACGATTCACTAACTTTCTAATAACCCTGCTTTACAATATCCTGGTCCTTCTCTCTCTGCTCAACCGCCACGTCTGCCCAAGAGCTGCCCCCTATTAAAGCCTTGTTACTGTTATATGAAGCATGGTAAATAAAAACAAAAAGAACAATGAATTATTGATCGTTAATAAAGTCCGCTAGAGGCCTTTGTAAAGTACGCCTCATTTGGAAGCAGTTCCAGAAAGAGTGCAGAGTAAAACAAGTCCACTACCTCCACGGCTTCAGTTTACGGCCTCAGTGATGGCCGCCCACTTCCTGTGCCCCAGCATGCTCGGAGGCACAGACTGATCCTGTTTGCCTCGGGGGGTGAGGTACACAGCTTGTGGTCAAATAACTAACCATCACACCGGTGCAGCTTCAGACACGCCCCGTTTTAATAAACTGATTATTGAAAAGCTAATAAGGATTATCGTCACCAGATTAACAGATATTAGGAGTAAATATCGTCTGAGACCCACACGACACCCGGCTCGTAAATCTCTTGTCTCAATGCACCGTGGCACGTTTGCTTTTCTGACCCCGTTGCCACATAAACAGGTTCCGTTCACGTTGAGGTGCTGAGTGCAGAGAAGATTTAGGTGAGCTGAGGGAACGCTGTGATTCAGTGTCAGGACGGGCTACTGTGCCCACGCAGCCCGTAACACGTTTATGACGCTGAAGACGAGTAAAACATATGGCGTACGTGCTAGAAAGGTTTAACAGAGCACGGTTAAACTGAGGATGATCTCTCTTTTTTCCATGCTTTGATGGTAAGGCCCACCTGCAGGATAAATGACACTATCGGCTACTTATCCGGGACAATGTGCTTTCCATGACTTCTGACAGAATCCTGGAGATTATCCCGTGTGCTCGCTTCCCCCCCCGACCTTTACAATGATCACCGCTCAACATATTTTGAGGTTTTTAATTATCTGAAGGTTATTTACTCGACTCGGGAGACGAGCTCCTCCAACATTATCTGTCATTTGGCTCAGGCGGAGCACCTCAAGAGAAATCAGAAAACCCTCACCCTGACCCGATGTTCCAGTATGATCCATCTGTGCTAGAGCAAACAAACATTTTCCTCTTTTTCCCAATTCAGAAATAATTTACGGCTCTCCGGGCTTCTCTCTCCTTCTCACATCTGTGTCTGTACGACGCTGCCAGAGCGCTCCCTGCTCATCTTCTGTCATATACAGTCCTTTAAAGTCAAGCTCCAAAAACAATGAAATATTGTGCACATGTGATTTGAAACAGCTTTCATAATGTGAAGCAAGCAATCTCTCAGAGTTATGTCATTCCAGCTTTAAAATAGACCATTTGAAACATCACAGTAATTTGATTAAAACGGACTGACAGCGCGGTGAGTTACTGTCAGTGTGCCAGTGGGAAAAGAGTGTTTCTGATTTCTCCTGAGGGGAATCCTTCACCTCCCCAGCAGTTCTTTAATATAAGGGCAGAGCCTTTCATCTGCTGCTCCAAGCGAGGCTCCTAATGCGTTGCAGATTCCTCCCAGCTCTGACAATACTTTACCATCATCTCCTCACTGGGTTTCTGGATTGCCTTTCAATTAATCTTACGTAAAAAGAGAAGTTATTACGCTTCGAACCAAGTCAACCTAATGTTTTATAACTGGCTTACACACACACACACACACACACACACACACACACACACACACACACACACACACACATACATACACACACGCACATACAGACGCACACACACACGCACATACACACACATATATATAGATAGTTCCTACACGACAGCGGGCAGGGCCTTTCAGTGTGGAGTTTGCATGTTGTCCCCGTGTCTGTGTTTCTTTTTCTCTGGGTACTCTTCCTCCCACAGTCCACATGCACCTTAGGTTAATGACAACTTTAAATTGCCTGTAGGTGTAGATGTGAGTGTGAATGGTTGTTGGTCTCAGTCAGACATGTGATTGGCTGGTGAATGTGGGTCAACACAGAGGTCTTTTACACTCACTGTACATTTATTTGCTTTCTTGCTGGGAGTTAGATGAAAAGATCAACGTATACTTTGTTTTTCAGTGTGAAACTGAAGTCAGGAGATGGTGAGTTTAGCATTTAGACTGGAAACGGGAAGAAGCCATTCTTGCTCTTTCCAGAGGACAAGTGAAATCGATTTAGTAACTTAGCTTAGCAGTTTGTGAATCCAGCAAAGAAATAATCTGTTAATTCATACACAAGCAACATACACCATGTTAATAAGTGAGGTTAAAGGTGTTACACTGTATATAAACACATTTCCACTTGCTCCTACTTTCCAGAACTGAAGCTGAAATATTCTGGATACAAACGCTCCCATCTTGCACGTCCATATCCCATCCGTTAACATGGAGTAGGCAGGATTTATTACCTACTGCAGCCAGTCATCCGGTGCTGATCGGAGCGATTTGGCCTCACTTTTTGGGAGCAGTCATATCATCCATCTTCATACAGTCTATGGTGCTACTACAGAGCCAGGACAGTTGCTCCCACATGTTTCCAGCCCTTATGCTAAGCTAAGCTAACTGTTTCCTTAGATCTCATATATACCTGACCTACAGGATGTGGTTAAATTATCTTTTTATCTAACTCTCAGTGTGCAGTGGGGTCAAAAAGTCAAAAGACAACTTTTCGCCACCATTGTGCTTCTCAAAAAAAAGTCTTGATTTTTGCTTCAATCAGAGTCTAAACATGTTTTAATTAAAAGTTCTCTGATCATTCATCTCCTGTCTGTGAAGTTTCTAAAGTTTCTTCACGACATGAGACTTAAATCAGCCATTTTGCTGCCGGGCAAAACACTCTGATCTTTGATTAACTCAATTAGTGTGACCAAATCAAGAGCAGGAAGCCGCAATATGTAAGGATAACCCAAAAAGAAAACATCACATTAACTAACCACTGCAGTGGTCGCTGTTAAAATCCCTGTAGTAGTCCTCTGGCCCCGCTGCACGATCTGTCTTTCATATAGACGACCAGCGCCGGCTGCCAAGAATAACACTCAGGCTGATGTGTCTGGCTCTTGTTAGTGGAGGATAGGTTTGTGTCAAGCACAGCTTTCTCTGCGGGCCGGGGCGTGCTGTAGTTGTGGTTAAACGAGATTGCGACCTCGTTGTGTTGTGCGTTCGCTCGGTGACAGAGACATTGCCGGGGCCGTGACACCACACGGTCATAATCAACTGATCCCCCGCCAGCGTGAGTCATCTCTTTCTCATGGCACAGGCTGAACTGAGCGTCTTTGAACAGGTGTCCAAAACTCGTGTTTTTTTCTAAATCTAATCACTTCTTTTTTCGTGCGTGTGTGTTCTTTTGTTTTACCGAGCTGTTTGTGTATCTGATCCCATCTTTCACTCACACTTACACACACACACACACACACACACATGCACACAAGCTTTGTCATGCGATCTCTTCATTTTAATACAAAAGAAACAGTGTTAGTCTCTGGCATTTATCAAGGGTGAAATCTGTTCAGAGGGAGAAAGTGACTTTATGAGAAAATACTGAATTGAGTTAAATTTTCATACAGGGTGCACACTGGGGGTTTTTTTTCACAAGAAAAAGGGATAATATTTCTTTACTGCAATTACTCCTTTGTTTTTCTGATCCGCCTTCAACCAAACTAAAACTCCTCGTGAATTTCCTCCAAGTGCAGAGTCACTACAGAAACTATCCAGTGACTTTCTCCTCTTGAAGGTCTGCCAGCCATCGAGGGGCTGCTTTTAATTGACTCATTGTCCACATGGTTGGAATATGCACGGGCCTTCGCCACGGGCAGAGTTTCCTCTCATCAGAAGCTGCTGTTGGTTGGACATCTCAGATCTGAGGCCAGTAATTGAATAGATAGGGTTTTGATTGATGTTTAGAGGAAGTCCCTTTCCTATTTAAATATTCATGACTCTGTAGCCTGCAGGGGTGAGACGGGAATCCAGAGCAAACCTGTGCACAACAATAGCAGCTCAGAGTCCGTCCTGTCTGCTTCTCATTACAGTGAATACACTCTCATCTCTCATGCATTCCTGCTCCATCTAACAGGGGTTTTTTGGGCCTCTGAATGCAAACCTGCATGCATGGAATGAAAGGACAAATTTCCAATCATCTTACCATTTTGGTATATAAATATCACAGCGAATGAAAGAGTGTCAAGGCATAAGGGAAGCAAGCGGATTCGTATTACTCTGGACATTTCTGGCTGCTACACTTAATTCTGTCACAGAGCTGGGATTAAAAGTGACTGCAACGCTACTTCGTTTGAAACTCATGCAACTCATGTTACAGGTGTTGCCTCTGGCAGTGTGTCTCCTCTGCTAATGCTCTCTCGGCCCCTCAATCCCCGCAAATCCCACTAGAAATGTGTCAATCACAACAGGCCCCGTCGCCCGCTACAACACAAAGTGCTGCGCCAAAAATACCCCGAACCGGGAGGCATGTGCAAGAACGCAGCATTATGTATGATTTATTCTGCGGCTTGGAACCAGTCCCCGCTATGATAATACAGGAGGAATGCCTTTAAGCCTCACATCGAGGAGCACTAGCATTAGCGCGTGGCGGCATCAAAAAGCATTATTAGCCCCTTGAGAGCTACTTGTAAGAAAGTCAAAGTTACCTGCTAAAAAGAAGAGGATCAAGTTGGTTCAAGATGGATCGTTAGCAAACAGCTTTACGTTTCTTTAACAGGTAAGAACGACTCTAGTGAGATACTTAAATGTGTTTTTTTGAGCTGTAAACTAAATTATATGACTGACCCTTTATTTTGAAAAGTCTTTATTTAAGGGTTCAGCATGGCTCATAACACCCCCCAGTGTTTCAAACCATCTTGGTCCTTGATGGGCCAATGCTTCAACCTCTCTACCTCATAACGTTTAAATATATATAAAAAATGCTAACTCCCTCGAATCAATGATGGGTGTGTGTGCTGCTTCTGGAGTCACTGCACTCGCTTAGACAACTTTAGCTTTAGCAAGGATTTTCCTGGGAGAGGCACATTGGCCAAAACTAAGGGGTGAAGTTTCACATTGATAAAAAACAACCATTCTGAGATGATGGATTATCAGACGTTGTGAGAGCTGCTAACAAATCAAGGCTCCAAGCTTTTCCAGGGATACTCCTTCTGACCGGAGTAAGATGGACGACTCATTTATATTATAAAGCGCAGGTTATTGAATCCTTGAGTATTTTAATTGCTCTAACGTCCCGGGCCTCTTATCGACCGTCGGCTCACGGCGTGTGTGTGAAAATCAACCGCCGTGACCCCTGAGTAGAAGAAGCCAAGTCAACAAACACAGGCCAACAAACACAGACACAATCTGGGTTGGAGGCGAGAGCGGCCCACTTTGGGAAAACAAAGGGCCCGCGAGTTGTCTGCACTGGTGTTTTGTGCACGGAATATCGCCTTTCTTTCCACAAACACGTTTCCAATCGAGGATTTAATTAAGCGAGTGTGAGAGTTTGTTTGAAGAGTACCGGGAAGCAGCGCAATAATAGAAAGGCTGCGCCACGGAGCCACGGAGTCAAACAGCAGGCAGCTAAGAACACAGCTCACATTTCTGTCTGTCACTTCTTCTTTTTTGTGTGTAATTTGCCTACACATGTTAATTTATGCGGTTCTGTAGGTATGAAGCCAACAAATTCCTTTCTAATGTTGACAGGATAATGTTGGGCCATGGGAAATAAAGATCCCTAAGTAGAATGGTGGCCTGTGTGGGCCTGTTGTAGTAATTGATAGGGAGATTATTAAGTAAAACTTACATGTTAAGTTATATTATATGTTCTTCTCTGTGTCTCTTAGACGAGCAGGCTCCATCAAACATGTCAGTTGATTCCCAGCAGGGACTTTCAAGTGAGAGACAAAGTGGAGTGAAGCATAATATCCCTGGGGTCCCATTGAGTGTTTGGGAAAGTAAACATTTGCCAAGCCCAATCTCGTGTGACTGAATCTGTACGTGTGTGTGTCTGGGAAAAGAGCCAGCAGTGTGTGTACAATGTAATTCAAATGATAGGTATTCAGTGGGTCTTTGATGACGGGTGATGAGTTCATTATTCCATCTTGTTGACTCCGGAGAGAACAAATCTCAGGACAGAGACGGTGGAGTCTGATGACAACGGCGAACACACACAGTGAACTAAACATGCGGCTACTTTAAACAAATATCGTTATTTGATGGTTTCCTTTAGGTTCTTCACACTGCCGTCAATGTTTTCCTTCAATTTCATGAATGGAGGAGAGAAAACCGTCCTCATATTCAAAGCAGGCGTTGTTATACTCCTGGATGTTATTCCAAAATTAGGTTGAATTTGAGAGAACAATAACCACAAGGTCACTTTCATAGCTGGGATTTCAATCGTATCACCCGATCCTCCTCAGCCGTCAGCACAAGCAATTTCCCTTTCTGCTCCATTTGAATACAATTAGATTTAGAGGTGTGTGTGTGGGTGCTGGACTGGTCACATAATGCTGTGTAAACACATTTGACATTTAACTTGTATTTTGAAGGAAACTCACGACAATTCTATTACTAAATTAAAATAAAAGTTGTTGTTGAATTGAATCATCAAAGCTTATCTGCGCCGTCTTAATGACAAACTTGCCTTCTGGCATTAATTCAGACGTCTCTTCCAAGAAAAAGAAAAGAAAAATCTTTCTTATGACTGAGCACATTTCTTTTTTTTAATCATTTTCCAAAGCCCAGGCTTCAACCACTCACAATATCCCTGCTAAATGCACTGATTTATTGCATCTTCAAATTTCACAATCTTGGGGACAAATTGGTCGCCTCAAAAATGCATGAACATGTCTGAGAAGCCCCACATTAGATGAAAATGCATTCCTGATGTTGCAACATGAGAGAACGCGGGCACGGTCGTGTCACTGCGGATTAAAGGAGATGCCGTGTTTTACGACCTGCAATACTGTTACTAATTTGGGGACACTTGATATTGTGCGTTTCATTGGATGGAGACACAAACACAGAAAGCCGCAGCGCTGTTTCTCTCGGGCCCAGTCGGCCGGGCCTGAGGTGACAGAGACACATGGCCTGCAGGGTGGCTGGGATAAGCATCTCCTCTAACAAGAGGAACAAAAGTATTGTGAGGCGGAACAAGCCGTCATGCCAAAACACTCATAAAGAGGCATGAACTGGCAAGTCCTCGATCTCCACATCTTGAGAAATAATCACTCCCTTCTGGATGTGTTTATGAGGGAAGAGGGGCCTTTGCAGTGACGCCTGCACAATATAGTGAGGACGAGGCACAACGCAGCTGATCCGAGGTCTGGACTCTCACAAAGAGGGGCACGCCTGAAGTGACACTGTGCTGGGGTCAGTTCTAAACAACGGTTTCTCTGTCGGGAGTTCGTCCCGGAGATGGGGATGTATTCGATATCTGCAGGGCTGGGTGAAAAATGTATGTGGCTGAGTCACTGAAAAGATTACGGATTTATCTGTGACCCCGCGGAAGAAAAAAAAGAAAAGAACCTCACGCATTCTTTCCTTTTACAGCTACGGCTTTATAATCATAGGTGTTCTCCACATGTGCTTCAGATCAGATCATAAAAGTCAGACATATGTTAACTTTCGCAAGAAAAATCATTTATCCTTGTGAAAGCTTATGTACGGTTTGCAGTAAAAGATGAATATTTGCCCCCTGGCACAGAGTTATTGTGAGGTCCAAGAAAGGAGAGAGCTGATCTGAGTCCAGCGCCTCTGTGACTACAGCAGCCTCCGGAGAAAAAGCTCTTTCTGATTCAAATGAATGGAGCCGAGGTCACGGCCGAGGACCCTGGACACTGTGCAGCATGGAGTCTCCTCTCAAAGCAGCACTGAACATGTTTTTATGAATAATCAGGGTTCGGATTCAGAACATTTTCAATGCCAGGGCCAGATTGGGCCCATTTGTAAAGTAAGATAGTTAAGTATAACCTTGTTTCTTGACAATAATAAACTGGGTATTATAATAGTTTTATGGTAATTAAGCTGCTAGTTGTGGTCATATTGTATCTCTTTTTGTTTGTTTCGCCTCGAGATGTTTAACATTTGGTTTTGGTTGTTTTCATCTCTTTAAGCTCAGTTTTTCCTCCAGGTCATGCACTTACCACATTTTTTAAATTGGTGCGTGCAACAGGAATTAAACTGGAGGCAAGCGTCCATCTCTATGTTTCCTTGTTAAAGGTAGGGTTGGTCACTTGTTTCTGAGACATTTTATATAATATTTGTTGACATCGTCTTCACCATAGAATCAATTATACAAGTAATCTGAAGGAAACTTGTGTCTGTGGCCCTCACAGGACTGCAGTAAACACGACCAATCATTTCACTCGGACACAATTAAAAGATTGGCAAGTGTGCCTGTCTGTCACTAACCAACCTGGTTGCCTGTGTGCACCCTAATCGTGCTCTCACTGCGCATGTCAGGCAGTGTGTGTACATGTGTTATGGGGGTATATAGCTTTGAGGGGAGGGCAGACGGGAGGAGATTGGATGTATCGTTGAATATTTGAATAGGTGTAACCTGCGCTTGCCAGCTTTTCCAGGATTACCCAGCCTAGCTTTAATGGGGCAGGATTCCCAGATGGCTCATGCAGGGAGATAGCAGATAGGGTTGGTAAAGAACTGGTGTTCTGTGGGAAAAACCTCTGCAACCTCTTTTTCAAGACAAAGATACAAGCCCAGAGCTCCTGGAGGACACAGGGCAGTGTCAAATATGCTCTGTGTGTGTTTGTGTTTCTTTTTATCTTTTATCATATTTTTCTCAGCTGTGACCTATTGTTGAGGAGAGAACAACACAGAGTCACCGCTTCAAGCGTGAGAATGAAAGGTCGCGTCGACTCACAGCTGGCGTATTCAATGCCGATTCTGTCGAGCATAACCACAACTTTATCCACTTTTTATCTCTTGTTCATTGTTTTACATCCGTTTAGTTGTTTAACTTTGTAAGTCAGTTCACATTATACTCATCCCAACCAGATTCCTCTGAGGGGCCCAGGCCCACACCTCTGGCTCCGCCCCTGCGAGAGACGGCATGACAACACCACCGCAGGATGTTGGGAAGATAAAAACCGCAGCCTATTGACTTTATCCTGGAATTATGAGGAAGTAAACTTTCAAAGCGTGACATTTTTTGTAAGAAAAGAAAGAAGCTGAAAAATGCCTCAGTGGCTATGAGGTATGTCATGTGAGCAGCAGACTGTTTACAAGTTACCGCAGGATTAGGACTGGGTGGATTTGTGCCCCGCTGGAGGTTTAAATAATTCCACTTCAAATCCAGGGACATGTATATTTTGCCCCCCCATTCTTAAGCGGCCCTTTCAAGCTGATGGAAGCGGCGAGAGCACATGACATGCAGGAGGATTTGTGATTCTCTTTCATGATTACTGCGGTATTGTTTCGGTCTGTGAGCTCCGCGAGCCTCTGAGGACGCTGGGGAAGCCAGGCATGTGTTTGTTTGTCAGGGGCCCATTTATAACAGATCCATATTTCAAAACAAAAAGGCAAACCTTCAAAACGTTTATCATCTTAATCATCACATCGTAGCCGCGGCAGCGTTTGTGAATTGTGTTACGATGAGGGAACAGGCTCCGCAACACGAAACAGCCAGAGAACCATTTTGAATTTAGCGATACTTGATCCAGTGGAATATGAAATGAGAATAACATCTATTAAAGGGATGGTTGCTTCATGGAATAACATGCACGCTTGGTTTGTCTAAACCCTGCACAGCTGCAGGAATTTTAAAACCATTTTTTCTAAAGCCACTGTTCATGATACGATGATTACTTTATGATGATTTCTTTTTTCTTCCAGGAGGAGAATTCCTCGGAGGATCCGCTCGGAAGAATTGCATCAACCTTGTTCTCTGGACGGACGGAGAGAATGGCTTTATGTTTCTCTTCGAGCTTGTTAAAAAAAAAGAAACGCAAATGGAGAATGTCAAGGAAAGGAACACGAGGATATACCATCCCCAGTGGAACGGCACAGACTTTAAGAGATTAACGTGCTCCGTTTTTTCCCCCCCACTGAATGGCTTTGCTATCAATATATTTTATTGGATATGAAAAGTTCACTAACAAACTGCCAGTGACCCGAGAAGCCATAACATTTTCCTGGAACGCGACTTGGAAGTTAAAAAAGTGTTTGTTATTGCTGGTTACGAGTCTGTGCTATTGTTCGTGGTGTCAGGGACTTATAGCCACCTTTGAATTAATACCAGGCCCGAGTTCAGATTTTGATTTATTTCCTACAAATGACCTTCAAGGGACTGAAAGAACTAGATCTTCCAGTTTGGCCGAAGCTACGTAAGAGGAGCAGCAGCACGTGGCCCAGTTACTGAGGGAGATGGGCTGAGATGAAATCCAGGTTATGATCCATGTTTGTTGACATTCACCCTTTGCATGTCATATCTCAGTCTGACATTTACATGGCGTTTTGATAAGACGCCTCATTTCCTCACATGCGGAGCGGGGGTTTAATATCAGCTTGTCAAACGTCTGCTTCAGCAACAGAGCCTCCTGACAGGTCCATGTGGAAAACCTGGTGAGAAGACATCCAGACCTCAAGCTCCAGACACTTTATTACTACTGAGTCTGATAAATGTCCTCGTTTATCAATAATTTATCAATCAGACCTTTCACCACATGCCACAGAATACATCACAATTCATCATCGTCTCCTGTTCCCATCACTCAGGCAGCTCTTCTGGGAAGAATGAAGGCGCATTACTTAATCTAAAGGTGTGAGTCACAATCAGGAACTAACTTCCTCTCAGCGTCTGGATTTTGCCCTGACGTGTGGATGGTGAACAAGCAGCAACTTTGTAGCGTCTACAGCTGAGCAGCAGATAGTCGACTCTGCCAACTGTCCTCCACGTCCCTCCACGGTGAGGGTGAGGGCTTTAACCTTGAGGGCAAGGCGGCGCCGAAACATATGCAAGTAATTTGTGTAGAATAAATAACGGGATGATCTTGTGACAGTGGGCGCAGCTGCTCTGGTTGCTCTGTTGCTCTGGTTTGGAACGTGTCAGCTCTCAGGAAGCAGCAGTGCCAGGCTTCTGGCTGTCGCCATGGAGACCAGGAGCTGAAGTTCAAACTTACCATAGCTCAAGCAGGTCTTTGATGAGATTTACAGGAAAGGGGTTCGCGCCATACAAATTTGTTATAATAAATAATGACGCTATTTTTAGCTTTTACATGAGAGACTTTGTTTAACAAACATTTGTTGACATGAGCACAGAGAAAGCAGAACGCAGGACAGAAAATCTAAAGTTTTTGGCCCTTATAGCCAAGCGCTTGTAAATGTTGCTGTCTTTGCGAGTTGACATCTTCGTCAGCGTCTTCTACACGAATGACCCCTCCTCATCCTCAGGTATTTGTATTTTTCAAGTTTTGCATCTGTCTCATTCACTGACTGTGAATTGTCAGGACATTTTACCAGGAGGGAAAAGTCCTGGACTTCCTGGACTTCAGCTCATGTTTGAAAGCAGCAAATCTTACATAAGTAAGCATAATTCAATATTTCCGTTTGAATAACTCTGAAAAACATATATTCATGCAATTATCCACAAAGACACCAAATATCCACAGGCCAAAATGACAAGCAGTTATTGTTCACATCCAGACATTAGCGATATCCAGAGGTTCTTTTTTATACAGAGGTTAAAATCTGGTTGTGAAAATACTCGGTCAAACATGGCTTCATATCCACATCACTTCAAACTCTCACACCATCACATGTGAAGGGTGGGAAACTATTTTGGAAATGCCTAACAGCGTGTGAGTAACGGATCATAAAGTTTTGCATCTGTAGCAGCATTTTATTTTCTCTTTTTTCCTGATGTTTGATGATTCATGGTATTGGGGAGCTGCAGATAGTGGAAGCAAACAGTTTTATGCCTTTCCCCCCCCCCTCTCTCTCCATAATTCCACCAGGATATCTAAGCCAAGCGAGAACACCTCCTAGAAAGATAAACCTTAACACCAAATCGATCATTCTTGTCACCAGGGCAGATCCCCTTCCCAGAGCAGGTACAGATTATGGATCTGTTCATTTCCTCTATATGAGCCAAAGAGCAGATGGATTGCACATTAAAAGACTTCTGACGTGCCAGTGGCCGTTTATTAAAGCAACAAAAAAAAATTGGGACAGGGGTGACATCCTCTCAGGAAGGAGCAAGATTTAAAATGGCGTGATTTCCCAAAGGCCTCGGTAACCAAAAGGCAGTTGGAGAAAAGGCTTTAAAGTGAAATATAACCATCTTGACTTTTTGTGATGTGTTCTGAGTACGGATTCACGGCCTCCCAGATCAGTTGAGGGTCTGCGGACGAAAAACTCAATGCAGGACAAGTTCAAGGTTCTCATTAGATAGCGAGGAGGATGAACAAATTACTCATCGGGGAAACACATCTAATTAGGTGCAGACGAAATGGCTGCCGGACGCGGCTCACTTGCTGAATATTGATACAGATGTAATTCCTGCTCGGGCCTTGGTCTGGCTCGGCTCTCGGAAGGAAAAACACCGGCTGATGCTTTGCAGAGATTAATAACAACCTTGGTCGCACAGAACATTTACATTCGACGGATGAGAGCAGAGCGTTTTATCAGACATCTGTTCAACCTGACTAATCGCAGACAGTTGGAAGCAGAGCTCGCTCGCTCGCCGAACCAAATCAAGTCGTGAACTGTTGCTAACACTGCACAGTGACTCGCGGTGGACCGTCATCCAAGAATACCACATAAAACCCAATCACTCTCATGAAGCTCTGCCGTCCCCAAGGCCTCGGGCCGGGGCTTCGGGGCTAATAAAGGGGATACGAAGCCCCTTTAAGAGACTTTGTGGCCTTGAGGTTGAGGCAACAGTTAATTGTTTCTCTGGTGTCCTGAGGCTGTCCGCGGTGAGCTCATGAATCAAACATGTGACTTACGCATCAAGCCACATCCCCTCGTTCTCCCGACTGCAGCACGCTGACGCTGATTTATGGCTCTACAGTGGCCCTGCAGAGGTGTTGGATTCAATGAAATACAAGGGAAGAACATCTGGGAAGCCCATTAGCTTCGAGTCACAGCTCGGGCCGGGTTGATAGCGATGGCTGATGCAAGCCCCCGAAAATGGACGTGCCGCTGTGGCGCACGGAGGGATGGCCCGAACAGACACGTGTGAAACTGAGGCTGTGTTAGTCGATCGATATTAATGGGCCTACTCAAAGCGCCAGGTGAGCTAACAAGAGCCCTAAATGAGCCTCTTCCACGTGTCCCTAATGTCTCCCAGATGGAGGGGACTTGACGTCCTTGGTTGGATGCAGCAAAACCTCTTAATATGAAAAATGAAAAGGCCTTGATAGGATAAAGCCTCCATTTCCAAAGCTGCGTGACACAGCCAGTGTTACACAAGTCATCCAAGTCAAGGATAATTGGTAAAGAAAGCGTTTCGGCGGGGAGCGTCTGAACAATGTACCCTACCTCCACTCATCTCAGCCCCATAATAAGAGCATGGGGAGGTGTGTTGAAATACAACCCTGTCACTATTCATCCTCGGCCCCTTGATGCAACAGTGACTAGCATGTGGTCTGCTTTTCATTTAAGGGAATTACCTTTGGGAGGCCAGCAGACGTCTCCTGAGCCGCTCTGTGTGTGTTCCTCTCATCCCTGCAGAGCTGTCTCATTAACACAGAACCCAGCGGGCTCGGCTTTAGCATAGCCCCGTCTCGGTCCTGCCGAGGCCTGCAGCCCACTGCATGGAAGCTGAAAAATAATGACTCACGCACACATTATAAAGTCCCTGCACCCAGCACCACTCGCCAGGTCGCTGCAGCTCAGACCCCCGGCCTCTCTAATGAACTGAGTGTAATGTTGAGGCCACTTTGGACTGAAAGTGGCAGAACAAGATAGTTAGAGGAATAATCACTCGTGAGAGAATTGGCACTAACTTTGTGTCATATATGAATTTAAAGAGATCTTGTGTGTAACTTACCTAATGAGGGTTTTGATGAGGTCTCACAGCTTTTAAGACTGAAGCCAGACCTGTTGTCTTAATTCAGTGTGGAGGGGAGCAGCCATTACTCGCTTCCTCTGTAAAACATGTTTCACAGCCACTGAAAAGCCCTAATTATTCAATCATCGGTAGGGTGGCTACTTCCTTCAGAGCACTTATGAGTCCAGGCGTCATCTCACCGGGGTGGGGCTTATATCCTTTACATTTCATTAAAGCACGCTGTGAGCCATCATTGATTTCTCAGTAAAACGCCGGAGTTTCCATGATGCAAGCTCGGGGGTGGGTGGGGGAGCGGCTGACGCGTCACCCATCAGGGGCTGTCAGGAGCTGTCAGAGGACAGGATCCAGACCCACGGCCAGGAGAGGCCAGGCCAGCCAGCTGTCACCTCTCTGACACTGGCTGAGACCATCCATCTGGCTGAGAGAGGCCCACCACGGGTGGAGAGAAACTCGCCAGATCCCAGGCTACATGCACATGAAGGCAGGAATGTACACACACACACACACACACACACACACACAAAGACATGTTTCATGTGCAGACAGATACATGAAGAAACATTTATGCACATACATTGACAAACATGCACATATGAACTTGTACAATTCTGGGTGCCAGAGCTATTTTGGTTTAATCGTCAGCAGAATCTGCGGCGCTGTCCACGTGAATTATTCCCTCACGGACAGATCCCAGAAACAGAAGTGACGTGTGGCCATCAACCGGAACAGACACAAATAAACAGTTATAGCATTTGGCTGAAACGCTCGCTTTCACATACACTGACTCTCTGTCTCACGGAGTCAGCTTCAACAGCAGCACTTTTTCTTTCCCAGGCACCTACGCATCATTATGGAGAACATAAGAGTCCTCTGCTGGCAATAATGTTCGAGAGAGTGGCGAGCTTACTCTACTCCGAGTTAGACCAGGTAGATCCATCACTCCTTGTTAGGTTTTCACTGTAACACTCATGCAAAGTAAAAGAACAACATTCGCTGCACGTTGGCCGAGCGTGGAACGCATCCACCCTGGCATGTTCCAGTAAGAGGGGTCAGCGGTGTTGCCAGACATATGGAGAGCATTTGGAGATATTCAGACTCCACATCGACCACAACACACACAGGCGGAGCAGTTGTACATCTTGTTTTGGTAACATCGCATTTTCATTAAAACCTTAAATAGCCACGATTGTCCCCAAAAATTCAGAATCTATTTTACTAAAAGAAACACATTTTTCATTTACTATTTTCAGTCTTTTTTTCATTGACTGAATTGCATTATAAAGTTTATTGTCATGGGCTTTAATTGAAAAGCACATAACTCTATAGCTAATTGCCCCCATTATAATAATGATTTAAAATGCTATTTCTGTCTTTTAAGACACATCTCCATTGTTCCGTTAATGCTTTATTCAAATAGTGAAGACTGGGACATAATGTTGGTAATCTCTATAAACAGATACTGCATGTGAATATGAAGTAGGCCAGAGACAAGATTTAGGGGCTGGAAGACTTCTAGTCTCCTTCTCGAATTTGACCAATCACGTTTGAGCAGGCTTTGATTATTTATTTTTTTATTGTCTGCAGCCAAAATGTCATCTGAACGTAAAACACCTCCAAAAAGTATAACTGTTTGTGTTTTGATTGGAGAAACGTTTCTCATGTGATAAAAGAAACTAGCCGGACAATAAACAGAGGCCGGAAAACCGGAGACGGAGTCTTGATCTGAATATCCGCTGTCTACACCGGGAGCGCCAAAATAGTGGCCGTGTCCCTGAAGGCTAATTTGCCGATGGGATTTGAGATTGAAAAGTGGATGACCTCACCTTTTCCTGATTTTTAACTTGAACACTCAACAGCTATGTTTACAGGCGTTTAAATTCACCTCTGAATTGATATAAGAATCGCTGTGAACAGTTTTCAGTGCCGTCAGTGAATACACTATATAGGGACATGGGATTTGTGCGCAGACAAAAGAGCCATTAAATACAACACAAGACTGGCAACAATTACCAAGATCTGTAGTCGCAACTCATTAATTCCTCCCATTGTTAACGGACGTTGTTAAGTATCCGACAAGAAAAAGTAATTTCATTTAAAGTCAGGGGGAATAAAAACTGCTAAAAATAGTGCATCTCCATGCACTCGGATGGAGTATGTTATTCTGGTGGAGTCATCGCCACTTCATATCACACTCAAGAGATGAGAGGCAACAGTGAGCCATGAGAAATGTCAGTGAAAGCGCAGGCCAGACGTAAGACGACAGACAGCGGGGGAGAGTTTGGGGGGGAGATCAATGATAATGAGATCTGATGACATAGCTGAGCGAGCTGTTCCCCTCTGGTGGTCTCACCATCGACCAACTCCGAGCCGAGGAGAGCGAATTTTGTTTGGATTGGTTTTAATCTTTCCATCAGACAATGCGAGGCAGGCGGTATACGCTGCAAGTGTTTTCCATTTTGCCACAGGAGAATTCTGTCAGGTTGTGCAAGTGCACAAGCGCAGATGCGTCAGTGTGGCACATTGACAGGCAGCTTGTTCAAATAAAGGGGCTGACAAAGCTCGGAGCTTAGCGACTCGGCCGCCGAGAAAAGTATTTACAGAAACACATGCACATGACAACAGAAAACAAAAAACACTCGTCCAGCGCTCACCAACTGTCTGTCCGTGGTGCTGAAAGGACACAGTTCCAATTGTTGAGAAGGGCGACGCATACTTTCTTCACTCCAAAGCTAATTACAAATAGTTACAGAGCAGCTTAGAAATGTGATCAAATGGAAAACAGAAGTTATGTGACAGCTTCGCCGATGCAGAGTCATGAGTGTTCAACAGCTTGTGCCGAGTTTATCTTTGACAAATAGCATCATGTGAATCTGGTTGTTTGAGGCAAAAAACTGTGAAACCAGATGATGACTGGTGCTCAAGGTAATACAGAGTGTCAGTTAAAGTGAAAATGTGTTATCCATCTCTTACAAATGTGTTTCATATCTAGAATGTATTTTAATATTATTTTAACATATGATTACATTTGCACCTGGTATTAATGTGTCTCCACTGTTTACATTGAGATCTGATAGTGATCTGATTACTCAGATCCACGATAACAATGACAAGCTACTGAGGAAGGAAGCAAACCCTATAAAACCAAATCAGGCAATGCTAATTTTTTTGTTGCCATAATTAGGTCATCGTAGTGGAAATTATACAATATTACGAATACATTTTTGAATCTATACAAACTCGAGGTATTGTTTAAGGCCAGGGAATTAGCTAACTTGCTCACAACGAGCTAACTTGCTCACAACTTGCTAACATGCTTATAATGTGCAAAAGAGCTCTTAACATAGATTTTATGCAAGGATGGATAATATGATGGCCAAAGGTGAAGCCAAAGTATCTCTACTAACCCCTGGTGGCAGGCCGCAGGATAGATCACAAGCCCTGCCTCCTCCGTGTTAGCAGACGGGACATGGGCCAGACTACAAATTCAAAATAAATTTTTCGTCAAAGGTTTCTGTAATTTTGGGCAGTGCTCAATTGTCCGGTTAGTTTGGTTAGAATTGGTTATTTGATGCAATAAAATGAGGCTCAAATGACTCACGATAGGTCGAGCGTGTGCATGGGCGGGACCTGATTATTGCAGCTCTGCATCACGATAGCTTCAACGCTCCAAATGACATCATCAACGCAAGATGGCAGCTTTCTTATCATGAATATTTTGGCTTCATTCTGATATTGGGAATAAATTAGAAACGTTCTTGATGTTCTGCTTGTATATTTTTTTAGAATCTTGTCATGAATACCCAAAATTGTACAATGCCTTAGTTTAGCTTGTACACAGAGTACAGCAGCTGTACACTGTCTTCAGTCTAGTTCTAGTTTTGCAGGTATTTGGTCCTAAACCCAAAGTAATTGACCCAATGATATGCATGAATGTCTTTACCAATTTAACAATCCATCCAGTGGTTGCTGAGAAATTTTACTCAAAACCACATAAACCATGATCCTCAGAGTCAATTGCAGACATAATCTGAGAATGCCAAACATCAGAACAAAGTCTTGTCCTAATCCTTCTGAGATATTTCACATTTCAGGATAATGGAAAAGTGGGGCCTGTTGGTTGGGAGATCACCCAAGTCAGATGGGTTCATCCTCTGGGGAACATTACTGTGGATAATGTAATAGAAAACCATCCAACCAACAGACTGACGTGCCATCCCCAGAGCTACTAGTGTGGCTTAAAAACAACACACAATATTATACTTATGTCAAATCAGAGTTTTGCAATCCTCTACAAAAGAGATTTGGTTTTTTTAATGCAATGTTGCGTTTGGCTTAGTTTCATACTTTGCTGTGTGTCCACACTTCAGATAAGATGCACAAATTCTGCCAAGTTCTGTGTTCCCACCACAAGATGAAAGTCTTCTCCAAAGGCAAATGCCCAGGAGAAGAAACATGTCTATACACCAAGATTGCCCCTGGCCTTTCAAAATAAAATATTCACATGTTTCAGATGACATTTTGTGCCAAAACATCGTGTGCGGAAGCTTTCAGGATTAAAGATTTTCTTCAAGCCCAGGCCACAATGAGACACCATGAGCCTCTGTGATTGGTGGGAGTGCTGTGCAGATCAATCAGGACATTATTGGATATATTCAATTCCAGTCCAATTGTTCGTACTTTCTGAAATATCAAATGTTTTGTACGATTTCCCCCCATCGAAATAAATGGAAGGAGGTTAAAATCTTCTAAACATTTCACTCTTTTCAAATCCAACTACTTCAAGCCAGAGACTTCATTTAAGCTTTGAATATATCACAAGGCTGCAATAAGTCAGATGTGCACCGAGCCTCAGACTAGCCGCCTCCTTCCGGTGGCTAGCCTGAGACCCGGCACACATCCATCCGATGACTGAAGTTTATACGGAGTAAACCCTCTTCCTAGACAAAACAACACAGGATCTCTGGTAATGTCTCTATTGTGTTCAGTTCTGTTTGTTCCCACAAGTAAATCCTCATCCCAACCAAAGTAATAAAAGATATCTGGCAGAGTTCTGACCTTTCAACTCACTATCCCATCGAATTAATACAAGTTTTCCAAGCTTTTCCTGATGGGTTAGGATCTTTATGTATAAATATATCTTTATATGACTTGACATTCATACATTCACAGCTCATCATAAAACAGTCATTTTCCCCTTGCTCAGTCTCTACTATGTTTGAGAGAAATGTCTCTAGTTCCACGAAGAGCACACACAGGCAATGGACAGTTAATCCGTAGACACTGGCTGTTTGTTATGGCTATCTACCAATCAGAGATATATCCTAGGAACAGTAAGGGAGCTGTTGTTTATAGTGAGTGACATGTTGGTGTGGAAACACGGCCCAAACGTCAGAAAAGAATCTTGAGGAAAGAATTAAGAAGGAAAATTCCCTCACAGCCGCGATGGTAACATTGACCAACAGACTGGAGGGCACAGATTGATATTAACAATAACAATCTCTTCCACAAAATTCTATTTTAACTTATTTCCAGTTTGCTTGGAATTTGACTTTTCACAGAAAAAGCCAAATGTTGATATAGCAGCCAATTTTGTTGGAAATGTGTGATTTTACTTTCACCCAGCATCTCAGTGTGTTTTTATCATCTGCTTTCAAAGTGCACATCTCCCATTTCTAGACATAACGCAGGTATTTATGGAGCCCCTAAAAAAAGGTCATTAATCTATTGAGCTTGATCACAAATCATTTCACAGACTGCAGTAGTTTATCACTTTTTGCACATCTGAGTGCGGGGCGGCACGGTGGTAAAGTGATAAGCACTGTTGCATTACCGCTAGAGGTTTCTGGGTTTGACTCCTGGTTTGGCCACAGCCTGACTGTGTCTGCATGGGTTCTCGAGTCGAATAGGAGACTCCAAATGGACCCTGGGTGTGAATGGCTGTTTGTCAGTTTTCAGCTGGGGACTTGACCAGTATGTAAATGTGTGGTTAGGTCTGAAAGCTGAAAGAAATACTTTGTGCGTGTAAGAAAAGATTGCCTTTTTTTTTGCCATGGAAAATATTTTACTTCTGCCAGATAGCTTATGTTTTAATCTGCATCTGTTTGTGTGTTTGTGACCAGGATTACACAAAAAGTACACCACAGATTACCACAAAACCTTGTGGAGGCTAGACTTGTGTAATTGTTGCAGGTCAAACAATTGTTTTTCACTTTCTCTAACATTGTGAGGTCTTTTTTAAAAGTTTTGGTGATTTCTCAAGAGAATGATTGATGGAACATGATGAAAAAAAATCAGACATTCGAGTGTGTGAAGCATTGGAGCATTTCCAAATATAAAACCTGATCAAGTAAATCGGTTGGGCCTTGGCGGACGCATGGACTCTGTGAGTGCTCTTCTCATATGAACTTGTAACAAAACAAATCACAAAGTCTGACAGAGAGAACATATATTCATATTGGGATAAATATGAACATATGCAGCAGTGGTTGTGTCTCACAGATCGAACAGTAGATAACATCCTCAACTTCAGTTTCTCATTAGTGAAGTAATGACAACATTACAGCTGTATATATCATCCTTTCTATTATCTGGTCATAACTCCCTCTCCTGCAGAGCAAGGCTTTTATGATCTAAAAATCATAAAAGGGAGCTGAGCTATATTTAAAGCTACTTAAATCACCCTCTGACGTCTGAGATCATATTTGGTCAGGGAGGACAAACAACTCTCCTTGTCCACCCTATACCTGTTTTATCAGTCCCCATTTGTAGCTTTTATAGGTCTAAGAGTTATAATAAGTGTTTCCACTGTGCTGGTTTCTGCCGCGGGTATAATAATCTTTCTGCCCAGGGCATATTTGAATAATATATGAGACCAAATGTTAGCAGAAAATTAAAAGCATGCAGCCTGAGTTGGACCCAAGTACACAGTCATAAACATCATCATCCAAGAGGGCAACCTTGTTAAATCTAGTAAAATAATAACTGGGACAAACAATGCTCTGCCGTTTCTCCTTAATACAGTAAAAGCAGGGTCGCAGGGTCGATCAGGATTTAATAAAACATGTTTATGGAGATAGGAAGGGGATATTACTTCATTATAATGTCGCAACCACAATTAGCAATTTATCCACATAATTATAGTGGGCACCCGGGCCGCGCTGCACACAATAAAGCAGGGAACAGAAAGAGCCAGGAACTTTTTTTGTGTGCTGATATTAATTGATTTGTCCTAATCTAGCCAGACGTGGTCTCCCTGGGCTCTGCTTCCTCGGAGCAGTGGAGCGGTGCCAGGGCTCTGTCCGAACTCTGCATAAAAATAAATGAGAAGCTATGGGGCCGGTCGCGAAAGTCAGAGGATATTGTTCAATTTCACGTCGGCCCTCCAGGAGGCAACTTAAACAGCCCAGCATGCTAATCAACCTGGTATAAAAGGCAGCTCTGGAGGTCGACCCACTCCTCTTTTTCTTTTCCTCTCCCCCTCGCTCTCTCCTTTTGCAGCGAGGCCAAATAAAAGGACCAAAACACTCCGAAGGGGGGGGGGAGTAAAACTTTGTCTGAGAGAACAAGATGCTCCAGTGTGAAGTAAACATATGATGAAGGAAATGAAACAACCAGTCTGGCAGTAAAGGACAAGGGGCTGATATGTCACATTGTTTCATTCTTTCAATATCTGAGGGAAATAAGAACTCCTCTGCTGTAACAATCGAGCCCTGAGAAAAGATGCTGATATTAAATACGTAACACAAAGCATTGCTGGAGGACTCTGACCCCAGGACGTGAGCTTCCCTGCTGCCATCCACTCATCAGCAGCGTCTCAGTGGAACCACATTGTGACCCTCGTGTGAGGAGGCAGAGCCCCGACGCCACAAATAATTCAATACTCGAACATTTCCTGTTGCGACAACAGAAACTCGATATTGTTCATTCTCAGCTCGTGCCCTGGACCTGCAGGTCGGGCGGGAGCAGATCACAGGCTCCTCGGTGACTCAGAGGTTAAACTAATCGAGAGTCACTTTTTCACATGGCCCAGCCGGTGCCCTCAGAAATCTACCACAGCTCGTCATTCAGCAGAGCGAGAACCTGTGTGTACATGTTTATTCCGTGAATCCACTGTACACTGAATCATGCTCTATTCCTGAGAGCGGAATAGAGCTGATGAGACACATTTCATTTAAAGTGTACCAACAATATCTCTGAACTTTTCTGGATATTATCCATGAAGCAGATCAGACACCATCTTGATATATCACATGCATGAATAGTTTACATTATACATAGTTGCTCTAAAGTAACTTTTTGAAAAGCCAAATCGCACTATAATACATTTTGAGCCCAGCACGTCCTTCAACCATCTCAGCTGAAGGAACGAAATTTTCACCTAAAACTGATAAACACTGCCCCCTACTGACACAAACATATTATTACAGATCCTTCATGCAGCATGTGTACTTTTTTTGTCAATGATGGTTATTCATTTGCAGTCTAACACATATCTATAAAAAACATCTGAGTTTTTTTGCATAATACCAAACTAAATGAAAACAAACTTTGGAAAGGAATCTAAAAACAAGCACGTTCACTAAAAAGGAAAGAATCCAAACTCTTATAACTCTGTAAAACCCTTGTTTTATTTACTTACAAATGTAGTGAAGGTTTTCAAACTAAAAGCAAAACTACAAGAGAAAAGTAAGTAAAAACTTGAGAGATAAAAATAAAATAACTGTACTTTCACAAATGGAAATCACAAACAATCAATAAATTATCAGTGCTGAAAAATAAAAAACCCTGAGCTCTAAAAATATATGACATCGATAGATTAGTAAATATAAAAAAAAATCCTGGTTTTGACTACCAGTTGGATTGTTAATTATGTTTTGATAAAATATTCTTTAAAGCATGTAATGAGGTTAACATTTATAGAATGTATAAAATTATGAAGCACCATAAAATCATATATATTCTTGAGTCTTCTTTGACTCTAGAGGGATTCTTGACGCTCGTCTTTGCTTGGTTTTTGCTCCAACATGCGTTATGAGACCGATCCGCAATCCTGTTTTATGATATATCGTTATGGGAAAGTGATTGTAGAGGGATGAGTGATTCCTGGATTTTAGCAGGACGCAATAAAACAAGATATGAAAAAACATGCAGGAGTGTGAATTCGCATGTTCTGCAGTCGGTTAACGTTGCAGGACCGAGGGGAATCCTAAGAGAAGGATACTAACAACTTTAAATGACAGAGTTTCTTTCTCTTTCCTCTCTGAGTTATTAATATGTTATTCTGCCAATTCCCAAACACTGTCATTTCCGTAATGTCATTCCAATGCAGGCTCGTCTTTCTCCGTGTATAAAGGTGGATAACTCTCTCATACTTATATATCGGTAATAAATCATTTGAATGACATATTTTGTACTGTGTGCCTTAAAAAAAAGAACAAAAGCAATGATGCATAAATCACATGTCGGCTTTCGGGCTGTGGATTTCGAACCAACAACTGTCCTTTTTTCTTTACTCAGGTATTTGTTCTCAGTGGCTCTTCCTGAATGTGAATCTCTCCATAATTTTCTTTCAGTCCAACAGGTTGATGTTTGTCTGGTCTGATGTTTGAGAGTCCTCCACCCGCTGTTCATTTGAATTATATTCCAGTTGATTGTATTTACATTTTCACTTTCATTTTTCAACAGCCTCAGTTTTCTTTCCTCCTTCTTTATCCTCACTCTCGCTCATGTTGCCTGGCTTTTCTTCTTTTTGTATCACACTCGTCCTTCGTTTTTCCTCCTCAGTTTTACCCTTGTCATCCTCTTCCTCTGCTGCACTACTGTCTGACTGCCCCTCACTCTCTGACTTCTGCTTGCTCTCGCCTTCTACATTGGGGTCTGGATCTGGTATTTTTGCGTTTGGAGACTTTTCAAAACGTATCGGTGTGAGTGTTGTCTGTATTTTTTGGTGTGGGGCTCTGAGAGGTGTCTGAATATAGATTATCTCTGTTTCTTCTCCATCTGATTCACGTTTATCTCCAGAAACAGTTTTGTCCACTTTCTGGCTGGTCGTCTTCCTTCGCTTGTGTTTTCTCCCTCTGACAACTTTGAGTGATGTTCACCTGAAGCAGTGTTTGGCATGTTCTGCTCAGGAGAGGTGGACGGCCGGTCCTCCTCAGTTTTACCCTTGTCATCCTCTTCCTCTGCTGCGCTACTGTCTGACTGCCCCTCACCCTCTGACTCATGCTTGCTCTCGCCTTCTACTTTGGGGTCTGGATCTGGAAGGGCACGTTTTGAAGGGTGTTGGTTTGAGTGTTACATCAAATTGTATTTTTGGGGTGTGGGGCTCTGAGAGGTGTCCTCACATTCAATCTCAGTTTCTTCTCCGTCTGATTCAGGTTTATCTCCAGAAACAGTTTTGTCCATTTCTGGCTGGTCATCTTCTTTTGCCTGTGTTTCTCCCTCTGACAACTTTGGCTGATGTTCCTCTGAAGCAGGGTTTGGCATGTTCTGCTCAGGATAGGTGGACGGCTGGTCCTCCTCAGTTTTACCCTCGTCATCTTCTTCCTCTGCTGCGCTACTGTCTGACTGCCCCTCACTCTCTGACTCATGCCTGCTCTCGCCTTCTACTTTGGGGTCTGGATCTGGTATTTTAGCGTTTGGAGACTTTTCAAACGTATCGGTTTGAGTGTTGTCTGTATTTTTTGGTGTGGGGCTCTGAGAGGTGTCTGTATATAGATTATATTCTGTTTCTTCTCCATCTGATACATGTTTATCTCTAGAAACAGTTTTGTCCATTACTGGCTGGTCGTCTTCCTTCGCTTGTTTTTCTCCCTCTGACAACTTTGATTGACGTTCCTCTGAAGCAGTTTCTGGCATCTTCTGCTCAGGAGAGGTGGGCGGCCGCTCCTCCTCAGTTTTACCCTCACCTTCCTCTTCCTCTGCTGCGCTGCTGACTACCTGCCCCTCACCCTCTGACTCATGCCTGCGCTTGCTTTCTACTTGGTGGTCTGGATCCTGAAGGGCACGTTTCAAAGGTATTGGTTTGAGTGCTACACCAAATTTTATCATTCGTCTGTGTTTAATTTCATCTTCCTCCTCATTTGATTCTGAAACAGATTAAATAAAAGGATAAAGATATTAGAACATAAACTGTGCATGTCTGCTAAGCATTTGCAAAGAATAAGCAGTCATCTTACATAACCATAACCCCCCAAAGGAAAAGGGTATTTAAAGTTAAACAGTTATATTAAAATATTTCGATATCATTTCCACCCCCTGCCAGTGGCAGAGAGTGGGGAAGAGACAGGAGACAAACAGAGGAAAAGATAACACAATGCATGTTCTTTCACCATTGTTAGAAATGCAATTTTCTATCAATTTGCTTTAAACCAAACTTGACACACAAAGGCATGTCTCAACAAAAGTGAAAGGGTTTAACTTGCAGCTTAAGAGAGACACTTGAAACACCATGAAGCAGTGAGAACATTAAACAGACTTTACCTTCTCCTTTGTCCAAGTCTGCGGCCGAGTGTTCTCTGTGATTGTCGGCAGGGAGACCGTTCGCCTCGTCGCTATGAGCTTGGACCAAAGGTCTGAGTAGCTGATGAGAGGGGAGGGTGGCCGCTCCGTGCAAAAAATGCGCTTTTTCATCGTCTTGATCTGTCTCGTTACCAGATGGATTAAACAACAAAGTATACATAAAGATTAAAACACAAAATATATGGTGTAACTCAATAATATGAAGCAAATGACAGAGAAGGGAGAATCGACAATAAACATCAGTAATAAAAAAAAATGTAAATCATGAACTTCTGCAGTTAAGTGTGGCATGACGCATCACTGTGTTTTCTCGTTATATCTAAAGGACTGTGCAGCTTTGAGGTAACAGTCAAAAGCACACTAACATGAATGCTACACCTTTTATTTTTAGCTCTTACAGTAACAGTCAATAAGCAAAATGTATCGCATATAAAACCTGTTAATTAAACAAACTTATAAAACATGACTTAAAACCCACCTCTTCACTGTGATGCGTTGAAATGTGTGATTATGTCATATATTCTATAATTTAATGTGTGATTATGTCTATATAATATTTTTTGTTATTCGCTGTAACCTGTGTAAAGTGTCTTTGAGACAGAATAGTTGAAGGGGCTGATTAAATAACATATTATTATTATCTTTCTTATTATAATTGTGACAAAACAACAGTATGATCATTGATTAATCATTTACTTTAAATTTTAAATTATTTGTCGAATGTAAATATTTTAAAGTTTAAAATATTAAATTGGACAAATTCTGATGTGACTTGTAATTGTCTGAAATGTTGACACATCAAACCATGTGTTACTTGAGACCCACTGAATCACATGCAGTATCGTACCTTCTGTTGGTGAACGCCTGTTCTCCACATCATCTTTTGCAAAACATGCTGAAAAAAGAGGAAGAGAGAAACATAATGTTCTTCTTTTGCATACATTGAAGTTCAGAATCAATAACATTGACTTCAGTAGTATAGGACAGAAACAGCTGGAGAACCATGTGATCTCTAAATAAGAAAAAATCTTACCTCATATAAGACTATTACATTAATTCAACTCTTCCAGATAACATTGTAAATACGTCAGTGAATATAAAGTATAAAGATCTTTTAAATTAAAAAATAAATAATTTTGCTTATTATGTGTAATTTGTTTTTAACTGTACCTTTATTCTTTAGTTTGCAAAACACTACACCCAATAGTAGTACGATGAAGATGATGAGGAAGATGATGGTTAGACTGACAGCCAGAGCTACCGTTGAACTTGTATCTGCAGAAAAAACACAAAAGTCAAAGTTATCGCATCCTTCTCAATACAATACATTATTATAGACAAATGACGCACGTGTAATTTGTTTTCAAATTAAATTTTCAAGATCTCTTTTATGTGCTTTCAGCAGAAGAAGTCAATAAAGATCAGCTGAGTTGGAAAGATCAAAGCCTTCACATTCAGTGGTATCGTGTTTCTTGAAGAACACCTATGACGTCTGGTGGATAAATTCTAAGAACATCCGTGACAATTCATTTCTCAAAGTTAATTTGCTTCAAACGACAAATAACATAAATCAATTTGAAAGTGGAGCTGATACTTGAGTGAAATCTTACCAGGGGAGCAGGACGTTGTAGCGAATGTCGTCATTTCAGAAGTCAGAGGGTTTCTCACCCTGCAAGTGTATATCTGATCATCCGGTTCATCCTCCAGCAGTATTGTTAACTGAGGGCCGGTCTGCACATTTCCACCTGACTCCCACTCATACACATTCTCATACTTCAACGAGGACAGGGGCTGTGTGGGCTCTGCAAAGCATGTCAGCGTCGCCCAGGTTCCACGTGTGTCAGAGCTGCTGCTGTTCATGTCACAGGAGACGCTGGGTTTGTTGACCTTATCTATATGGATTGATAAATTTAAATAAATGCATCAAGGAATACAATAAAAAAATTCTGATGTCTTGTTTTACTTGTGGGTGTGGAATAAGGTGGAACAGGGACACAGATCTTATCAGCAAAGTAACACACAGCCTTGTAGAAGCACTAACAAATGAAAGTCTTCTTTTCAAAATCCTTCAATGTAAAAAATACATACATGTATTAGAAAGTATGTAGGACGACTAAGTATTTATGACAGCATAATGTACTTAGAGTATTAAAGATAAGTACTGGTTCTGCAGTAAAAGGCCCTATGTGACTGGTGCGTACAGACTCTGACCCCGGTGGCTGGTTGCCATAAACCCTGCCTCCTCCATGTTAGTGGATGGGACATGAACCACAGCAGGAGTCAAAGTAGATGTTAACAAAAAAGGGTTTTGTTCCAATGTTTGTTTTTTATGACTTATTTGAGTGAAATGTCATGACAGACAAAGAGCGACTCTGGATTAGTGGCACATGTCGCTACAAGCCCTGCAGAGGACTATGGCTCACAATTATTTCAAAAGTATATCCGGGATATTTTAGTTTCATTTTTGTTAAACAGGGGGAATCCTCATCTTTAAAAACAGTCCACGGGTGCCACGGAAAAACGAGACGGACAGAGACTTGGGATCTTCATTTGAACTGGAGACAAAAAATAGGTAGCTGTACATGCAATTTAACAACACATCCACCTGATGCCTGTTGTCTTGATAGCAAGGACTTGTCAGAAGATTGTTTATTGCGAAGGTAAAGAATCAATCAATTAACTATATAGAAGAATAGAGTCACTCTGTTAAGAAGGTAAGTAAAAACATACCTATGACCTCCAAATTATAGGCGAATCGATGCATCCTTTTGTTTATGTATATTTCCAGTTCATACTCTCCGCTGTCTTCGTGTCTGATGTCTGTGATGTCGAGTTCTGCAGAGACCCAGTCAAGGGTGACCCTGCTTTGATAACGGCTGTACACATGTTTCCTCCTTCCCATTAAATTCCACCACCTTGTTGCCATCGTGTTTCCACAGGATATCGTCAGGGTGTCCGGTGATGTCCGGCTTCAGGTGGACCTCCTTCCCCAGGAGACCGAACGTCGGAGGCTGTGCAGAAACTACACAAGGAGAAGGAGATACGGAGAAACAAGCCGGATCAGAGGTGAAGGAGTTCAGTTTATTTTAAAAATTTGAAAAGGTCATGACAACACAAGAGGGCGTATGAGATACACTAATGTATTATAATTTAATACAAATGTATCTGCAGTTACTTCTATTTGAGTCAAGCGTATAATGTTCAGTTTATATAACAAACCCACTGTATGACCCTTTTTGAGACAAGTTATCATTGGTGGTTTGCTACACTCTGTTCTAGAGGGTTTTTGTTTTCCATGTATTATTAGAAACTTTCAACGTCTGCGTGAAGGTTTTGTCTCTTGACATTGAAATAAAGTTTCATACACACATAGTTTAATATAATAATCTCTACTCCTGGTCCACTTACTAGTGTTTCCGGGAGCTTTCGGCTGCACTTTGCATGGGATGGAGCTCGTTCAGTTGTCATTGGGATTGTTCTACCGTCATAAAAGATGGTTGTACCTGAACTGACTACTTAAATACAGAAAAAGTTATAATTTGTTGTATTTCTGTATCTACTTTGCTTTTCTTGAAGGTCACCATTATGATTTTATCAGCTGAGACACTTATGGACATATTGCCTTCACCCTGACAGGCTCAAACCCAGAAGAGACCATCCTGAAGGAACACTAGTCTACTACATCAATACTATAAATTGCTCTCTTAAAAATCATGTTTTCCAAGCAGTTATAAAAATTGATGATTTGCTTGGTATTTAGTACAGGAAGTAATTCTAGACTCTTATAATAAGCTGGTGTAGAAAAAGTGTAACACTATACATGTCAGTCAATGTTGACAATTATTAAATGTGACATTATTATATAAATTATATGTTTAAAGACTACTATTTGTCTTGAGTGAAGTTCTTGATTTTAATATCTTCTTTATGAGCAGAGAATGAGGAAGTGGATCGATGAGTTAATCATAAGCAGAACATTTATATACATATATTGGACTTTTGTGATCGATGGAAAATAAGGTTACTAATTAATAGATAAATAACACTGTTACTGTTTTATTGCCAAGCCCAACACACTTTACTCTTTGAGGCCGGGGCCAGATATGAGCTCAACCTTTTCTCACAACTTTATTTAAATCATTAACTTGACCAGACAGACTTTGCCAGTGCAGTCTGCACGTCCCCCGGCTGCAGGGTGTTTCTCATGACCACACTGTAAGAAGTAAAAACCACAAAAACCAGCACAATCACCAACAACTCACCGAGACTGGAGAGAACGACCGCACAGACCAGGAAGTAACACAGAGCCATGTCAGAGACGCAGGAATGTCTTGGATTCAAATCCGTGGTTTTAAACTCACTATCGCTGCTGACGTTAGGACAGAGCTCCGTCCGTGTGGGAATAAAAAGTCCAAGGAGTCATTGTAGTTTCCGTGGAAAACGTTTGGAAGAGAAAGAGAAAGCGAACGTGTCCCAGGTTCATGCGCAGGTAAACCGACAGGTGTGATCCACAAATACTTTCAAGTGAAAGTTTCTTCTCTCTACAGGTGTAAAGTTGAGCTTCCGGTATGGGGACCTTCACAATAACAACATACATTTCCACATTTCAACAGAGCGGCTGCTGAAAATGAGTTTAGACGCCTGTAAATTGACCATCGTTTCTACAATACATACAGATATATTTATATAGATGTTCAAGCATATACGTACTACTTATTAATTTATTTACTATGAGCAGACAACTTTATATATTTTTGTCTTTTTCTCTCGGTCTCTCTAAGGACCTGCATTGAAAGGCAGTAGGTTTTTCACATATAAATAACTGAGTGGTCAAAGTTATTAAAGCCTATTGGTTCTAAATCAACACGTTTCCTCCAAACAATCTTTTTTTCAATTTAATTTTAGCTGCCTGCGTTTTACTCTGAAAATACAACCGGATATGCCACTATGTGGTTTAACCTTTGACCTGGCTGGTATCGCTACACACAGATGTGGTGTGGTGAGTATGTAAACACAGGTGACAACCCAGTATTTGTTTCTTTCACACATTTTAGCTGAATATTAGTTTGACTAAATCAAAAGTCTGAGTTATGCTCAACAATATGTTCATTTCGGTCCTTATATGAAGTTGGATTTATCTGCACTTGTTTATGTTATATATTTAAAAAAGACGCTGACACGCAAAGAAACCTGAACAAAGCAAATATAGAGACAGAAAGAGAGAAAAAGGAAAAGTGTCCAAGTAAATAAACAAAGTGCAGTTAAAGTTCAAATGACTAAACAAACAAATAATCTAAATAATGAATTACATATCTGATTTGCATTTATATATCTGATTCATTTCCCAAAGCTCATTGTAAGAAAAGACATCATTTATGTTTTAGAAATTTACAGTATTAGTAGTAAGTATTTTTAGATGTCTTATTTCTGAAAGTTAATCACTATGATATTGTATTAACATTATATAGAAACATATTGGCTTTGGTTTATAGATTATAGGTCATTATAGATTATAGGTCATTAGTGATAATGAAATTAAAATGAAAATAAAATTATTATACATGTATGTTATTATTAAACAGGTATATCTTGTGCACAACAAAAATTGATAAGTGGTTATTAAGAGTGCTTATTTTCTCATGCACAATAAAATAGGGCAAATAATACACATCACACACAAAATTAGAATCAACAAGCTTTGATAAAAGGTGGATTCAATGTGCAGTCAGTCATTGTGCACTGCTAATTTTATTTCATTTCCTGTGAAAATTAAAACCTATTAATTTGTCTGTAGTATTGCTTAATTTGGATATAGTAATAAATTACGTTGCATCCATTTATTGCAGAGAAAAAATCACTATGCAAGTTTTGTTTCCTTACATTTGTCAAAACATTGTGACATTTGAATGTCATAAAATTCCATAAAAAAAGCTGAAGTAATGTAATGTAAAAACGACTATTTGTTTTACTTTTCATGCATCGTTTCACTTCCACTCTCTGCAACCGCTTGCCCCTGTCCGCAGAATCCTGTGTCACTGGCACCCGGCAGCAGGTGCTATTCTGTGTATGTGTGTGTAGGACTTCATGAGTGTCACACTGCCGTGGTGCGAAACTCCCATAGGTAAAACACACTCCTCTGTCAGCACCTCTCGGCCAACGTCCCAGCACATCACAGTGGAGATAACTTGGTTTTTGTTGTCCCGGCCTCCGGTGATGAACAGTTTGTTGTTACAGGCAGCGATGGCACAGCTTGCCCTCTCCCCCAGACGAGTCACCAGGGACCATGAGTCAGACAGAGGGGAGTAGCAGTACATGGCATGCATGGCACCACCTGGGAGCAGACAGCATTGAACGGTTACTATACTGAAGTTCATATTTACGTCATATTTAGTTAAACATGTGTAAAATATCATTGAATGCCAACACCAACCTTTACTCATAGATATTTCCCTTATTTTAAGGCACAACGTTAAGCTAAGGATCCATTACTGAAGTGAAACTAATGATTTTGAAATACAAAAATGAAAGTACTTTCCCTGATCTCACTCAATTAAAGTAAGAATATAAGGGAAAAGGTTCTTCAATTAAAAAAGACAATGAAGATAGAGAACCTGCTGCAGCCTTCAGTTGTCATATAAACTCAAAAGATGTCTAGTTTTTGAGCTACTGTAACAAAATATGGCAGCCTCCCTAGACGGGACCAGCCCTGATATCAATATAGAGTATTTAAATATAACGGGCCGATTCTACGGTAAAGAAAACAACAATTTGTACAATTTAGATGAAACGCATTAGCCAATACATCCCTATTAGATTAGATCCCTTTCCTCTTAAACCTTTCAAATCTGTGTCTAAATTTTTTTTTAATTGGGAATATTCAATCAAATAGAACCATCATTAATGTGAGTAACACCCGGGTCTTTCCCACTGTCACAAAATGTCTGCTGTGAAAAAGAAACAAAAGCAGCATAAAAACAAAAGGTTTCAACTGAGGTATAAACGTCTCACATCACTTATTTACACTTAACCACAACGTACCAACGACATAGATCCTGTTCTTGAATGTGACAGCGTTTGTGCATTTGGTTTCGTTGGGAATGGGCGCCCGCAGCTCCCAGCAGTCTGTCCCGGGCTCCCAGCACTGAACCTTGTCGGTTGCCAGCTTTCCGTTGGGCCCGCCCCCGATCACGTAGATCCATCTGTCAAAGCTTGCAGCAGCGAAGGAGCTCACGCCAACTGCAAGAGGCGTCACCTGCAGTAAGCACAACCAAAAGGGCCTCCGGGTAAGAGATGACGTGTAGCCGTACAGACACAGGAGCTAACACGTGAAGTATATTGTTTTAAAGCATTACATTTAAACACCTAACAAACAAATACAAAAGAAAATATATAAATGTTTTCCTTAATCCATTGCTTGAGTTGGACATTTTTCCCAGTTTTAGTAATACTGACATTTTGGGTGATGGGTCGATGGTCCTATTTGGCTGTTTAATATCTTTGACCTTATCGAAGCTATAAACACAATACTCACATCAATCACATTGTATAGTTGTGATTGCAAGTGTGTGTTTTAAAATGCTGCCTTGTTAGTGATCGTACACAAATGGCCTTAACTTAACTTAACTTAAGGATTCAAATAAGGTCATGTTTTTAGCTGCTTGAAAGATATAAGACCAATATTCAATCCCCCTTTGGACTCTTTTTATGTCTCCACCAACTCCAGAGGGAATTATCTTTGTTAAAGCACATTAGGATAATGTTAAACTTATGTACCTGTGTCCAGCGATTGTGAAAGGGATCGTAGGCCTCGACGCTGGTATGTCTCTTAGCTCCGTCAAATCCGCCCAGCGCGTACACCTTCCCTCCGTGAACCGCCATTTTGTGTCTCCAGCGCCCAGTTGTCAGGGGCTCGATCTGGATCCACTTGTCCAGAGCGCCGTTGTACTTCCAAACATCATTTTGTGTCTCTTTCCCTCCTGCAGAAGTGTAACAGACAGTACACAATGTAGCTTGTTTCCCAAAACACCAATGTAATGACTGTGTACGTGATCTCCGTTGATTATCATTCTGATTAAAAGAAATCTTAAAATCCAATGAACGAGCCGGAAGTATCACAGAGTAGCTGTTGCTCAACAGTCGCCGTAACCACAGCTAAGGTGTCAGTTCCTGAACAATCTCACTTTCATCTGCACTGTGGAGGTCACACATCTCACAGGAAATAAGCTTGTTTTTGATTATGACACTCTCTCTCTCACCAGATATGTAAAGCTCATTGCGGAAAGTGATGCAGGCGAACTCCACCCATTTGCGGTTCTGGGACTCGTTCTCCATCTCTGTGATCGGCAGCCTGGCGACCTCCAGCCGGCTGCGTCTGAGGGGGTCCAGGCAGGTGACGGTGGAAATGAAGCGTTCGTCTTTGGTGCAGCCGCCGATGATCAAGAACACCTCGGATAGAAAGTGTCGCTCGCGGGGTTTGGTCCGTTCACAGACCACCTGCAAACATAGAAAGAGATTTGCATTCTCAAAATTCTGATTTATGGAACATATGAGAAGATAGTAGGCAGTTTGTGCCCCTAACAGGCAAAGTGTTACTTCAATTTTAAAGCCTCTTTTTTACATACCGTACACGCTGACTAGTATTTTGTAAAATGAATAATGTCCTACACTTGCCTCCCTGCCAGAGAGGTGATAGGTGCGAGCCTCTTGCAACAAAGGAAAGGCCTCACTGCAGCGTCGTATCAGTTCATCCGACTCCACCTTCTCCACAAAATATGCTGGATCCAGCAGCGGCAGTCGCACGTGTGACAACAACCTGGCCAGTAAGGGAGCGCGTTCATCATGCTGGTCCCTTACCCAGATCATGAGAACCTCAAAAACACACTCCTCACACTTCACGTCCAGGTCATCCCTCTGCAGGATGGTCTCCAGCGACCCTGCTGGCAGCTCCAGGAAATCCTGTTGCTCCACAACCTGGGAGAACCGAGAGGCGATGTAGTCCTGAGCCCTGGACTTCAGGACTGACAGGACGTGATGCTCAGCCAGATTCAGGATGGCGATGCAGTTGTCCAGGTGCAGAGACTTGCTCAGGAAGCCGGCACATGCATCCACCACACGCAGGAACTGAAAGAAACAAGGCCAGGGCAGGAATCACTGTTAGATTTTAGAAAACTGATCTGAGCATGCAGGGTATCTCAATTTTGAGGTTAATTTGCAGATAAAACTATAAAGCCATAATGAGCATCAATATAACCTAGAAACTGAAACATGTCATGGGCCATAAAAAGATGAACAACTTTTACATATACATTTTCAATTCTAACCTCGAACCTAAACCAGCTTCTGACCTTGAACCCCACAGAATCCAAGAAATAAGGATCAATCTCAATATCACTTTTATCTTAAACAACTAAAACTCAAACTGCTCGTCACAAAAATAGAAGCACGACAACACCTGCCTCACTTGTTTTGCAGGCACAGCTGTGCAGTTAAATTAGGCCTGTATGGAAAACTGATCCTTGGTGTAAACATCTGGGCAACTTTCACTTCTCTCTTGTGCAACACGTCTCTGACACAGTGAAATGTTTGGTTCCGCTGAGTCTGGGGAAATACTGAGTGAAGTGAAAAAGAGTAGCAACTGAAATGTAGCACCATTTTGCTAAAAGGGATCACCATCATACAATCTTTCTTTCTGAATATGTCTCCCCACATGTATTTATTGCTTTGTGCTGCCAATTCAAACACATTGTGGATTGTGTCACCCTTTTGTTGCACCATGTGTGCCCAAAGATCAAAATCACACTACGATGAGAATTGCATGTCTTGTGCTGATAAAAGTATTTGAGATTAAACTTGAATAAGCTAGATGAAAACAATGTTGTTACTGGTTTGTTTATGTTCTGGGGATATGATTTTATTATTCAAGCTTGTGGTTAGTTTGTTGAGTCTGTTGCAATACATAAGTCATCACAACAAAAGTCCCTTCCTTTCGCGATTACAGTGCAAATAACTATTCTTACATTATTACCTCCGGCAAGAAGGTTTCATTTTCGTCAGCGTTTGTCTGTTTGTAAGTTACAATGGAACTCGATGGAAGGAATGAGGATCAGGGAAGAACCCTCAAAGTTCAGATCAACATCAGAGTTCTTTCACTTTCTGTAGCCTCGCGTTATGGCCTTGTTCAACATTTTTCATTGATTTCTCTGAGAATAATTCGTTGATCTTTTTTTTTAAAGAGGCACCTCTAGGAAACTGATGTAACTGAGTGTGTACACAGTAGTGAAGAGTCAATAAGAGATCCAGTGAATTTAAATGTAGTTTCATAAGGTGACTGTTTGGGGGCCGTGGCGGATGTTTATAAAAACTCTTTACTTGTAATCCAATGACAATGCTAAGAAAGTATATTTGGTGCTGATAATGTGTTTAAGTTTTACATAAGTTACCATGTGAGCTAATTAACTATCTTGAATGTCTTTGTAGGTAACTGTCACTTTACCTGAAATTGACTGGCTGCCTCAAGTATCCTCTGGACATTGGAGTGTGTGAGGAGGGCTCGGCTGGTGTAAGTGTACTCCAGGAGAAAGCCCATGGTCCCACTGTCCAGCCCCTGTATTTGAACATACTCCTCATGACTCTCCTTTAGCCCACTGCAAAACATTGCCCTACACAGGAAAGAAAGAGGTAAACCTCAGCAATCCAATCTCGAAATAAATAAGACCATGCCGGCTTTTTTTTTACCTGAAGTACTGACTGGCAGCAGCAAGTATGGCTCTGTGGCAGGGGAAGTCGTGCCCCTGGACTCTCAGGATCACATCAGTGAGCTCACTGTTCACCCGCAGAGTCTCCATCCCTCTCTGCAGCTCCACAGGTAGACCTCCATCCTCCCAGCACAACTCCTCCGCTCCCATCAGGCTCTCCTTCTCCGCGTCGGGCCCGGAGCCCTCTCCGAGAAGAGGCAGGGGACAGTCTGTGGTCCTCTCCAGCAAGTCACTCATTTTCCACAGCAGCTCTTCAGACACTCATGAGAACAGCGTTCAGCTTCTTCTTCCACAGTGGGAAGGCAGCGAATAACCCCCCTGTGGTTTGTGTTTACAACATTTCTGCCAATCTGAGATGTGGATTTCTTTTTGCTTGTCTTCATCACACTTCCTATTCCTGCCCTGTGAGGAACATGTGCAGAAATGCTTGTTTCTAGACACTTCCTCTTCTCGTGTTGTTGCGTATAAAAGTTCCCCTAAAGTTACGCAATTTTTTTCAATTTTTGCAGGACCACAGATGTCAGGTTTTAACCCACCACACCTCACTGCACAAATTCATCAGAACTGTCAATAACACCCACCGTCTAGACGTGGCTGAAAGAGAAGTATCTTTTAGACTCTGTTTTAAATACTTACTGTATTCATATGAATCGTTGTCAACAAGGTCTCACTTCTTGTTTTAGTGTCATGGCTCCACCAGTCTGGCTCAGAAACAGCTTGGGACCAGGATGAGTGTGGGTGCAAGTGTAATAGCAGCGTTTGCTCCTCCTTCAGTATTTCCACTGAGGTACTTGTGCTACTACTAATAAGTCGTATACAGACCATTTACCACAGTGACTATCTAAAATATACTTAACATTGCTTTGTATTATATATATCACTATAAATAATATTATACGTATATATATATACATATATTATAAGTTATACGCATGTAGTAGTAATTTTATTCTTTCATTTCATTGGAAACGTTTGAATGAGTCTACTTTTCCGGATCCATAAAATCCCCCTAAGTCAAAATAAGAGTTGAGGCTTCAAGCTAAAAAGTGAAAATAAAAACGCAGCTGCAGCAGGAATACACTGTTTGTCTCGTCTTCCCCACCAGGTGGCACTATTGCCTCATCGATGTACAACACAATGTCAAACATTTTCTGAACGGGTCCAAACTTACCTGTTTTGGTAAATAGGTAAAACTTGGACCCGAGCTGTTACCTAGCAACACAATTCGTCTCCAGGATCTGTATCTACAAACATCCGTTACTGTCCAATTGGATTACAGAAGGCCTGAGTTGTTAAATAAAGTAAATAAATATGAGAATAAAAACTGACACTGCACATATCTTATGCATGGAAAAAGACAGTTCCCTTATTCTTATTTTGATAAGGAAGTGATTAGTGTTTTTTTGATTTCATATTTGGAACAATAATATTGAAAAAAAATCAAAACTCCACAACAAGTTTCATATAGCTTCACAGGATACCACTGTGTGTTGCAAATGTAAACTTCTAGCCGTGTACCGGAAATATTTCAGACTTCCTCTTAGGGTATCCATGGAAACATAAGCCACATTTATACTACTGTATTGAGTCACAGACAGATCTTCACGTGCAGAGAGCGACTGGTGTGAACACTGTGCTGTCAGGATGAGGTGTTGCAGGGCCAGTCTTCTGGTCTGTCTGACTTTACTCCTGCACAGTGGTGAGTACTACGCTGAATTCTTGCAACTGGATTTAATTCATATTCATCCATATTGGCATTCAAACTTGATGCCATTCAAACTTAATGCAAATATGGTGCATTTATTTATTTAGGAAAATACATCCTCTTATTTTTTTAAACGATAGACATTTTGAAATAAGTAGGAAACAAAGAGTTGGTGTTTTTGAGTCCTTCTTATTTTGCATTAGTCCTGGTTGAATGTGCGACTAGTAAATAAACAGCAATGTCAATAACCACTAATAGGTGGTTTTATTTAACTACGCTTTAAATTAATCTGATTCATCAACATTTTTTAGCAGCTTATTTTAAATATCTGAAAATGGCCTTTACCATTATATGGTTGTAATTCATTTTAAAGTTACTGATTCACATATGCCACTCCCTTACTCCTTTTAACAACAAATAAATGTATGGAATTTCAAAAGTTGCAATAGTTAGATAATATAGTTAGATAAAAATCTATACCCCCCAAACAGAGCTTTTCTTGCACAATGAAAAAATACCTCATACTGTAAAAGGTTTATATTTCTTGTTATGTGCTGTACAACTTAAAGGCTTAGTAGTATTGTCCACGCAACTCTGAGACCGAGATTGGTTCTTGGAGAGTAGCACCGTTACAAAGCAAGACTGACCCTTAAATGAGCTGTTTTCATGTGATTTCCACCTGTTTTCCTAAGGAGAGGCCAAAGTGCTCACTGAGTCACAGTCCGGGCCCCTGTATCGCGTGTTGGGCGCTTCGCTCTCCATCTCCTGCAATGTCAGCGGGCTTAAAGGCGACAACAGTCGAAACGAATTCAAGTTCCTTGTCACGAAGCCCAAAAATCCATCGTCCGAGCTCAACATCATCAGTACTTCTGATGAAAGCTTTGCGTATGCCGTATACAGCCAACGCGTGGCAAGAAAGGAGATTACTCTGAAACATGTGTCTCCGAACTCCGTCCTCTTCGAGATCCAGAGCCTGCAGAAAGGTGATGAAGGGGACTTTGAGTGCGTTGTGATCAACCCAGATCATCTTCGTTACGATGGAACCTACAGTGCGAAGACAATAGTTAAAGGTAATTGCCATTCTACAATTTTATTCCACGACCTATTTCTCAACATATCTGCATCCCTGTGTTGTAAGATGGCAAAAATGTGACTTCCATATCCTTGTCTCTGTTTCTGACATTGTGCCGTAGTGATTGACGACTCCTTAAGCGTGTCATCAACTGATTCCACATCACTGAGCCATAATGAGGGTGATGCTCTCACTCTAACGTGCAAAGCCTCCAGCAACACCTTCCAGCACACCCATCTGTCTTTAACCTGGCTTCTCCAAAAAGATGGCGAGCAGGACGCTCGGCCGATTATTTCCCTGGACAGGGATTTCACCCTGATTCCAGGCCCTTCATTTGAAGGGCGTTATCATGAGGGACTCATAATGTTAGATAAAATGGGAGAGGCCACATATAGGCTACATATGGCAAAGCTGGAGGAGTCAGACCAAGGCACGATCTACTGCCGGGCTCAGGAGTGGATCCAAGATCCTGACCGCTCCTGGCACACTATCACACAGAAGGATGTAGAGAGCACCACACTCCATGTCAAAGCCAGAGGTAAGAAGCATCTATCATTCAATTATCTATAAAAAGTACATCTTGACATATTCAGCTTTTCCGTTGTGGCTCCTTCACAGGATGTGTGAGTCTGTTTGCCATATTTGTCTGAGGTTTATTTTTTGCCTCGAGTAGAGGTGGTGCGAGACACGTCGTCTCTGGTGGTGAGAATCTCCATCCAGCAGACAGCTCTGCAGGAGGGCCAGGAGCTGTCGCTATCCTGCAATGTAGAAAATCTGGAGAAAAGGTTTCTCTCCGTAACCTGGCTCCGGGGAAGTGTTGAGCTGGCGCGTGTCGAACCTACAGGCATTCTGTCTGTGGGGCCCGAGTATAGTGGCAGAGAGAAAAGAGGCGAGCTCAGGGCCGCCCGGATCGGGGACACAGAGTACCGTCTCAGACTGAAGCCTGTCAGAACTGAGGACCAGGGAGAATATGTCTGTAGGGCCCGGCCTCAGGAAAGAGGCCAGGATGGGGCCTTTACAGCCGGAGAAGCCCAGACTTCTAACCCCCAGCTGGTCAGCATCTCCGCATCAGGTCAGTCAGCAAAATGTTCAGAATGAATGAGCCACACCCACAGCAATTAAATCATTTACATTTCATTTCCTGTATGAGATCTTCTGACCGTAACCTTAACGCTATTATCTTCTTTTAAGAAAATCGTGTTTTCTATTATCATCTTCTCAAACACATGCATCTGTCTGTTACCGTGTCTCACGGCAGAAAGTGGGCTCTCAGTTGAAATGCAACACAACGTGAGTGTTGACGAAGGTGACCGGCTGAAGCTGACCTGTAAAGTGGATGGGGTCGAAGGTCAACTCTCTGTCACATGGGAACGTCAGTCCACGTCGACGTTTGAAAACATCATCAGTCTAAGTCAGGAGGGTGTCACAGAGATAGAGGGGGGGTCGGCAGGTCGTGGAGTGAGGGCAGCGCGCCCAGCGACCGACACCTTCACCTTAGAGCTGGATGAGGTCACGCCCTCTGATTCAGGCATCTACCAGTGCTCTGTGTCTGAATGGAAAACAAACAGCAAGATCCGCCAGTCAAAAACTAGCACTGTGACAGTTCGTCCCACAGGTAAGATGTGTTTCTGTCTGTCAATGTCGGTTTCAATCATTGAGTCATAGTCTTGTGTCATGGTCATGTAACTTGATACATCGGTGGGAAACTCACATATTTGTTGAAATAAGTCGTGAATCCAATATTTCATGATATTTGCCTGATCTTGCTTCCAAAGGGGAAAGCCTTTCATTTGCACAAATTAATTTACACTTGCGAGTTAAATTGTTAGAAAGAAAATATACAGGATGTCTTTGTACAGTTCCATATTCTTTGTGTTGGAGGATGCAATGACTATTATTATTTATGTCCAGGTTTGTATAATGTCTATATGTCTGTCGATAATGTCTAAAAGCATAGACGTTGAAGTACTTCACACTGCATGTTGTTGCATTTTAAGAGGAAAAACCTATTTTCTCAAAAGTGTTAAGACTGCAAAGGCCATATATTTGAATGAGCCATTTCTGTTAATATATCTGGATGACAACAGGCATCTTGACCATTTCTTGTTTTAAATAGGGTGGTGATTTTGATAAATTGTGCAGAAGACCACAAATATAAGTGAGAGAAGAGGTGGAATGTTTTCTACTCTAGTCCTTTGTACTTGGAACCATTAAGGATGCATGAAGATTGTGAGATCACCAATTTCTTGTTTCTCACTCGATACAGAGTCATCTGTGAAACTGATCAGTCGCAAAACCAGTGTGACTGTTGGAGAAAATGTGGAGTTGATGTGCCGGGTCCAGGGGCCACGTGTGCCAACAACTCTGATATGGAGCCTGCAGCATGAAGACTCGACCATTCAAAGCATCCTTACATTGAACTGGAATGGTGATATCAGCTGGTCTGGAGACCAGCACGTCTACCAGTTGGGAGTAGAGAACAAACCCCAGGCGGTCACTCACTATCTGCTTATCAATGGTGCCAGCCCCAGAGAGGCAGGGAAGTACCAGTGTCAGGCATCTGCCTTCATCCATAATGTTCACAAGAAGCAGCGTCCATCCAACCTACTGGCTGTGATGGTGCAGTACCCAGGTAGCGCTGAGACTCATACTGCTACTTGCCATCTTTTGAATGAAAGCTGCACCGTCTATTCTATCTTTCCTTGTTTTTCACCCTGTATGACTTCACTTTTGTTTCCCTCTTCTAGAGAGCAAACTCAGTCTGACCTCCCCTCCCACTTTGACAAAAAATATCAACAGTGACATAGAAATAAAGTGCTCAGTTACCTCAGAGCCCTTTGCATCCTCTCAATATGCCGTGACCTGGCGGCACCAGCAACAGGGAGAGAATAAGACCATCCTAAGCTCGGACCGGGACGCCCTCGTAACATTTGAGACCCAGGTGGAGGCGAGCGACAGACAACGAATCAGCATGAGGCGCAGCAAGGGTCCAAGTTTTGAGTTGACTATTCGGAAGGCTCAGATCTCGGACGATGGCTCGTACATATGCGAGGTGACGGAGTGGCTACAAGAACCTCGTGGTGCCTGGTATCAGCTCCCGCCAAAGTCCCAAATCACTGAGCTAAATCTTATTGTGCCTGGTAAGTTTGTTTAACTTTATTTAGCTCACAGTAAATTTCTCCAGATTTTTCTATAACTATATACATATTGACTTCTCTCTGGTTTTTCCAGCCAACGATCTTCGGTTAGAAGTGGTTGGGCAGCAGCGGTTGCTTGCAGGAGAGGGAGACGAGGTGGAACTCAAGTGTAGCATCCTCTCCGGTGCAGTCAGTCCATCTGTCTTTTACAAAGTGGCCTGGTTCTACACTGGACACAGTTCCCCCAAGACAAATGTCTCCTTAGTAGAGCTCGATCACATGGGTTTGCTGCGGTACCCTGAGAGCGAGGCACTCAGAGATCTGCAGGGGCGGCTTCGTCTCGCCCGACCCACACAGAGCAGCTTCCACCTCAGAATTCAGCCGGCCCATGAGGGGGATAGTGGGACGTTCCAGTGCCAGGTGGAGCAATATCAGCTGGATCGTGAAGGTCACTGGCAGCAGAAGGCCTCAGAGAGCGCTGGTCCTATCTCGCTGACTGTGAATGTTGCTGGTATGATGACTTTTTTTATAGAGAAATCTATGGGTAGCTGTGTGTGTTTGGTTTTGTTTTTGCATGGGTGTTTAAAGGAAGAGTTGATGAGAAATTACGTCAAGATATTTGTACTAAATTTGTGAACAGCTGGAAGCAGGAAGTGGAGATATGTCCTCCTTCTTTATATGCAGTGAATTATCTCACGTAGGCTGCTCATGGCATCTTGGCAATAAATAAACATTGATGAGAGAAATATAAAAAAAATTATCAAACACTTTATAAAACAGCAAGAAAGAGTATTTCTCTGAGTGCTACACTATTACTTTCAAGAAATTACAATGATAATACCCAATATTATACAAGTGTATGGTCTTTAATATCATTTGACTTGGGGTCTGCTGCTTAATCACATATATTCTTTGCAAAATAACTATTCTCTAATGGTGCTGGCTTTGCCGTAGTGGTTTTGTTGATGGTTTCCCTAAATCTACTATTACAGATAGAGATTTCTCTTTCGGCTTTTAGTAAACCATCTTCACTCCTTTTGTCTATTTCCCATTAAGTCTCCTTTGGCTGTGTGCCTCTGGAATTTAACTGAAAGTCCCACTGAAACCAATCATCTTGTTTCACTTGAGCTGAACGAAATGTGTCTTCTTACCTGTGTGCTTCTTTTTTATAGAAAAAAACCTGTCCATTGTGAAGGATGATCGGGAGCTAAATGTGAGCAGATCCGGGGACTTCGCCATCCCCTGCTACGTCGCTGACCAGCCCAGCGGTCACTCTGAGTTCCAGGTCACATGGTTTTGGCAGAACGAAACAGGAATTCAAAAACGGCCCATATTCGTAGCTTATCGAAACGCTACCCTGCAAGACATGTTAGTTGGGGGTCATCAGCTAAGATTTGGCCACCCTGCACCCAACCAGTTCAGCCTTACGGTCTCGAACCCAGCTCCTGAAAACAGCGGCCTGTATTTCTGCGAGGTAGAGGAGTGGCTGCCCTCTCTGTCTCGTGGATGGAGGAAGGTCGCGGTGGAAACATCTGGACACTTGACTGTTAATGTCTTAACAGAAGGTGAGCACCACTCGACTCGATGTGAAATTGCGTACACGTGTGGTCGCATGCAGGTGATTCATTTCTTTGCCTTCCTTGTAGGAGAAGTCGCGTTCGAGCAACAATGCAAGTCAGGCACCTGGATAGGGATTCTAGTAGTGCCTGTCATATGCTCACTGTTGGTGATATCCCTGCTGGTGGTGATATCCCTGCTGGTGCTGAAGATATGCCGGACCAACGCCTCAGGAGGAAAGAAGTCAGGTGAAACTCTTTGGGCAGAGGAACACCCGCTGAATACCAAACTCGATGCAGCGGATTGAGTCTCATCGGCCACAAGTGGAGAGGAGAGCGTGGGAGAGGAGCTGAAGAGGATATGCAATAATGTTTTATAACTGAAAAAGTTGCACTGTACATATTATTATTTTTTTAATAATATTAGTTTTTAATGAAGTAATGATTGTTATTAAACCATCAATATTAAAGCTGCACTTTTTATTTACAGCCCAAACATATTTGCATTACTAGCATCACATCTTGCTTGCAGTGGACTGTTGAACAACTGTGTGTTCTTGTACCTCTCATGCCAGGTGCCTCGTCACCGGGGCTTTGATGGTGAGGAGTGTGAGACTATAGCGTGTCTATTGGAGAAGCAGAGTGTGCAATGTGGTGAGATTTGAGATATTCCCCTGTGAGAATGACAGTGATGATTCAACCAGGAAGTGCTCTGTGGTTCGGCAAAGGTTGAGCTCGTGAATGTGGGGCAACAGTGTGGTCGGCAGTTCTGCTGAAGTGCATTTCTTTACCAGTGTCTGTGCAAATAGCGGAAGTCGAAATCTGCTAGAGTAGGCAAACTGTAGGTTTGTCCTGTTTTACACAGTTTGACTCAAAAGACAACACATGGGGGCTTTGCATCTATTAGTTCTTGTGTGTGTGTATGTGTGTGTGTGTGTAAATGATAAATGGTCTGTATTTGTAAAGTGAATCTATGTGATGCACTTTCTGTATCTTTATCACATGCCAAAACAACCCTCAGGGGTTCAGTATCTTGCCCGGGGGCACAAGGAGTGGGATCAAACCGCTGACTTTGCTACAGCCCTATGTGCATATACAACTCGTTTTAGGACCGTTTCCTGTATAAACACTGACTAAGGTCAGTCCTAATGAGGCAAAACTTCATTTCTGAGGTCCTGGTTAAGGTAAGGGGTCAGATATGAATTGTGGTTAGGTTAAGGTTAGGTAAAAGGTTTTGGTTATGGGTGTCCTCAATTTATGGAAGTGAATGCAAAGTCCTAATGATGATAGCTTCCCGAACCTGCGTGCATGTGCGTGTGTATTAGTTTGCGTCACTGAAAGTGTTTTTGTGCATGCGTTTTTGTGCATGCAAGGTCAATTTTTTTTATTTCTTTGGCTGTCGTCAGACACATAAGACATAAGGTAACAATTATGATATTTAATGTCAAATTTACGGTGTTTGTACAATTAAAATGTGGTTTTTCCCTATTGTACGGCAATAACAACAATAAATACACAGCTAGCTCCAGAGGAATGTTCCTGAGTTACCAAGTCAATAACCTCATTCCTCCCTCTTATTGAAGGCTGAAGCTAAAATCCAACAAAACAAACAAGAGGCTGAGAGAAACTGCAGAACGGTCTTGAGACCAGCAACCAATTATAGCTGTTTTAAATGTCTGCAGGTGCAATTGAGTAGAAAATCCAGAACATGTCACGGCTCCACTCTGAACTACAATATGTTTGCATGCATTTTGAATCTCTGTCACGCTGCAGCCACTGCATTTAACAAAAAGAAGACCTTCCTGCTCAGATAATATGATACTGCAGAGTAATCAGATAAAGACTTAAGAAGAAAAAAGTCTCTCTCTCTCTCTCTCACTCTCTCTCTCTCTCTCTCTCTCTCTCTCTCTCTCTCTCTCTCTCTCTCTCTCTCTCTCTCTCTCTCTCTCTCTCTCTGCGTCTCTCCATTTCTCCCTACATCCATCTTATCAATGTTTAACACCCCATCTGTGTAAGAAGCAGGAATAGAAGCCATTTCTTGCTTTTACTTTTGAGGAAAGAGGTCTCGACACAGGAATGCTTCCACACAGCGAAGGACTCTCGTCCGACGAGTGTACAACATATGGTAAAACCAACTCGTGGTTTTTCTGAAAGATTTGAGAAACTAAGAGTTTCTCAGCCTCGAATGATGATGTAGCACTGTGTCTTTGGTCTTGAATTATACCAGCCCTTCACAGTCTGCTGGACCAGCTCCCTCTTACAGCCTTCCCCTTAACTTTACTGTAATTCCACTCCCTTGTGTTTCCATGGCAATGGCTGTCAGAGCAAACGAAGAAACATCGAATTTGGGAGGCAAATCAATGCTCGTGTCTTTGCAGCAAAGACGGGATGAAGTGGGGACAATCTAAAATCCACGCTACGACTCCTTTGGCCTTTGGACTAATAAAGTCGGAACTAAACACACTAATGAGACTTATCATCCATTCTTTTCAAAGTGTTCCTTGTAGTGCATATTATTATTTAAGTGCAGCTCTCTTTCAAAAAACATATTTCCTGGGACACTATGATCTCACTGCAGATCTAATTTGGCATCGACGTGATGCTCTGTCCTTCATTTGCCATTAGTAGATTTACTCTATAACTATTTCTGTAACTATACGATAACTTTTACATCTTAAACTGCAGCTCATTGACTTACAGGAGGATGAATTATGTCTTATGTGCAATAATATATGCTGCTATGTAAGTTATACTAGAATGAATGTACCAGAATGATGCATGAGTAATATCACAACAGCACATCTGTGGTTAAAGCAACAGACAATTTAACCTTATTGTCAATGGAAGTGAAAGGTTAACTCATCTGAAGTTTACAAAGCTCTCAGTCACAATCATATGTAGAAAAATTTGATAATGTAAAAGGGCAATGATCCAAAATGTCCAAGTCCCAACCTTCAACCAAGTTTTGTGTAAATCTGCCCAGTAGTTTTTGTGTAGGCTGCTGAAATCATCACTTTTACTCTAGTGCCACCAAGAGGTTGACAACCATGGTACAGAATGAAACGTACCAATTGTTGTGTAGTTTGAAATTAACTAAAATAGACATTCATTCATTAAAAATATTTGCGATGAACAATTAACCTTCTATTTAGCACGAAAAACAAATGCATTTTTTATGTGTTTCTGTCAAACTACCCCATTAGTGCTGCACGACAAATGAGCCTAGACTCTCTGCCCTAGGAGTGGAAACTGTCTCCTGTGAGAATGGCACTGTGCATTAATCTTACTGAAAATACACACACACAACCCAAACCATCTCTACCTACTAAAACAGCTTTTCAAGGTCATAATGCCTTGATTGACTAATTTTCACAAACCTAACCTCTGGTGAAATCGAACTGTGCTTGTCTGGAACCTGCAGGTGAGACAGGTAATCCAGATCCCAACCCTAACAAAATATACAAATAAAAGTCACATATTGGGCAAATATCCAAACAACTAAACCCGCAAACTTGGACAATTTCCTCTGCCTCCAACCTGAGAGACTGAACCTGAAAACCTGACTTTAATAATTTGGTATGTAGATGATGTTGGAATGGAGAGGTATTGACTGAAGTGTGTAAACCAGTGCATTGCCTAAGGCCCCCCATCTTAACTGCCCAGTTGAAGGAAGAGACAGGGGGAGTCCACAAGATCACTTAATACTCCCTAATCCTGACCCTAGCCCCAAAAGTAAGTCATCAGCCCATTTGAAATAGTGAGGATTGATCACAATAGGGTACATAAGGTCTACGCTCAAAATGGTCCTCACGTACAAAAAGTACAAAAACACAAATACACACCAAAACCAACAAAAAACACAGTAAACAGCACCAGTGATCAAAGTTAGGCACGTAACACCCTCCTGAACAAGAGGATGATACTTGCTGAAAGGGGTTGGGATGACACAAGGGCCGAGAGACACTCAAAGTACCATCTGTGTGGATTACGTAACACCGCTCCTGAAATCTGAAAGTCTTCTCTGAAGCCCTTTTCGCCTCCTCTCACCTCAGCTCACTGAGTCTCTTTGTCTACAGCCTCTTCTCCCTCGCGGCCCCATGTCTTGGCTTTGATGGTCCCTGTTCGCACAAGGAGAGGACACGGGCCCGACAGAACCGCCTTCTGCTCCTTGCCCAAACCACCAGCTACATGCTTTTACTCTCTTCCCCTCTTCCCCCCCCTCTTTCCCTCTCTGTCTCTCCACATCAGTCCTATCATCTGTCAGCACTAGAGGGGGCTACAGTTTACCTATACAAGCACATGGACATGCTAAAGTCTCCAGGTTAACACACTGACGGGTGAGTCAGAGTGCTTCACACTGTAGGTTGACATTGCAGCACCCCCGCTGAGCATCTCCTTATCTTCTTGAAGTTGTTGAAATGAAATGATTTGCTCCTAAGAGATGGGCGAGCGTGTGTGTGTCTGTGCATGTCTTGCAGGGACTAGACCATAGAGGGAGAAAAGGCCAACAAAAGTGGAAGGAGAGACACAGGTGAGGGGGCTACAGACAGCCTGACATCTCGGGGGGGGGGCGGGGGGGTGTGATGGTGAAGCCACGCGCCAAACTAGAATAGCAGCGTTCGAGAGATGCTAAAGCAAAGCGAGCGTGAGAGTGACAGCTGCGGTCTCCAACACACACGGAGAATTTACTTCGTTTATCCGAAGCCCCACTTCAACGCACAAGCCGTACACAGCTCTCTAAACTGTTTGGAGCTGTCTGCCTTCCCCTGGTTGAGGCCCTGGTTGTTTTTCCCCAGAGACGGCGCTGGCTGCTGGAAGGAGCTGGAGAGTCCAAATTAAAAAAACAGCTTAAATGGTGCAATATGAAGTAATAGCCGGTTCTGCTTCCTGTCAGGGGAGCTCTCAACAAACTCAGAGCTCCTGTTTTTTTTCTATCTTTTCTTTCTTTCTTTCTTGCTCTCTCTCTTACACATCTGCACTCTCACTTTCTGGAGCTGCACGGATGAAAACCCCACAACAGCTTCATCTGCGGGCCTCCTGTTATGATAATGTAACTTACCATTACGAACAGTAAAAGACTTTCATGCCTGTGTTCCTGTCGTTCCACCTGTATGTGTGTGTGTGTGTGTGTGTGTGTGTGTGTGTGTGTGTGTGTGTGTGTGTGTGTGTGTGTGTGTGTGTTTGTGTCTGTGTGCACATGCCTATGCTGCTGCCTTTAATCATGTTTACAGTTTGCTGCGTCTCCGCGTGACTGACGAAAAACCGACAGGATGATGATGACAAGTTTAGATTTCATTATAACAGCAGCACGGAGCATGCACTGATTCATGTGTCACAAAGAAATCAATCCGGCATTTTAGCTGCCATTCTTTTTTTGAATGGCGGGCGGGTAAACATATGAATACAAATAATGAATCTTAACCGACACCTCCTTTGTCAGTGCTTCTCTCGTATTCTCCGTTTGCACTAACAAGACGGTAAAGACATTTTCATCCCTCTGACAAACAAGAAATGGATTTTTTTTGTGTTGGCATTAAATGCATCGTAGTTACCAGGCCTGATAAAATGATAACAAACACACTGTTGGTGCTTCCTTATGGGACCGTGGGGGCTTGTACCGACTGCTGCTTTCCTGTGGTGTGAGCCTTGAGCAGCTACTTCTGGTATTTATCACAACTGTCATCATTCATCCTGGAGTCGTTCAGTAATTCCTTTTAATAAATCACCGGGCATTTAAATCAAAGAAATACCAGTGACGGCAACATGTGCCCCAGTGTGAATAACTGATGGCGCGCGGCGACTCATACAGTCGGAGTCAGCGTGCATCTGTTTGGTTTGCAGCTGTTGTGCTGCCAAGGGCGATGTGAATCAAGCATCACCGAGGTAACAGAGGCAGCATGAAGTCAGTGAGAAGTCGCCATTGTGAACTTACCTGGGCGAGACAAGGGAGAATAACAATTGGTTAAAGCCGTTCAACAGCCGTTTCTGTCTACGGCTCCACTCTATCTGATTCTGGTAGTGACAGAGCTGCTGTGGAGAAGAGGCCTCTTAGCTGAGGGATGAGAGCACCGAAAAAATATCAGCCCCTCCCTGAAACATTCGTTCACTGCTATCTCAGAGCAGGACAACAAATATGGCTCGGCAGCAGCTATCAGGGAGCTTGATCAGCCATAGGGGCCGTGCAAGCCTCTTATCAGCCAATATATCGGCCGCTGGCACTTGAGGCCTTTCCCAGCACAGCCCCGGCCGGCTGCCCATCAGCGTTCCGCCTCCAAAATGTTATCCTGAAAGGTAGCGAGGGAGAAATGTCACGTTGAGTTTGACTCTAACCACACTGCAAGCTTGTTGATACACAGTGTGTGTAGCAACGTCAGACTTTGCAGCGTCTGCACCTCGTTCGCAGCTCATCTGCTCAGTTTCACTTGCATCTAATTATCGTCTTTGTCACTTTTTATTTTTAGATGTTACCGCATATATCTCTATCTTCATCTCAACCCTGCAGAAAGCTTTATTTTGCCCTTTCAGGCAACTGGAGTATTGATTTTATTTCTGCACGTATGAGTATATTCATATATTTATATATATATAACTCTGGGGTGCACATTTAATATAGATGTAACCTTTTTCTCACTGTACTAAGCTCATATAGTCAACGATACCTCAAAAGAACGTGAACTGAAAATAAATGAGTTTCAGTTGCCGTTGCTGCCACGATGAACTACAGTGTGTGTCTGCGTACCCAAACCACACAGCTACACATATTCAGACATATCCATCAAACAATCAGAGCGCAGCAAAAATTTGCTGTTTTCTTTACTTTACTTCTGCACATGTGGCCAGCTGTGCAGTGTCACCCGGACACCAGCGTCCCCACTGGAGTGAGATAATTGTGCACAAATTATTCTCCGCTCTCCGGCATGTGTACGTCTGACAGCTCTTCCGCACCGTCTGAGCAGTTTATTCCAGCCCTAATGTCACATTTGACGTCTGTTTCTTCCGACGTGACTAAGATAGCCCCTGTTTGCTGTGGAGAGCCCATGTCTTCATTAGCAGTGGTTTGCACCCCACTACACACTGACACACACATACACACACACACACAATTTTGTGTCTTCATTCACCAGTGACAACGCTCCGCTGCGCCCATCAGCTCCCATCAGCTTTTCTCTGCATGTGAGGCGCTCCCCAAACTGCTGTTGCACTAATTCATGTTGCTAATTAGCTGACAAACACTGTCGACTTCGACCAAGGAGATTGCACATTTACAACACTCCTGTTTGTATATTACATCAACACACACACACACATGAACATGCACTTCCCGCTAAGACACACGTGCACGGTGGCATCCTTGTCATAAAAGTTAAATACTTCTACAAAGAGATTCAGACTCATTGTGTTGTATCTTTTACACAGTGAATACATATTAAGCTAGTACATTATTCAAAATGTACTTTATACTGCACTGCAACTTGAAATAATCTATTCATGTTGTAATCATTTACGATCTCTCCTCTAATAAAATACACACTATAGCAGACTCGGTATCGATGGTGAATGTGTACATCATCATTTCAACTCAAATAGAGGATCTGATTACCATCCCCCTTTCATATCACACATACTAACGTGGCTACCATGGTAACCGACTCCTTGAGAACAGTATTATCTGATTATCTGAACAGTAAATCTTTCTTTAATGTTAATGAAGCACTTATGACTGACATTAATCTGTATTGTATTGAATTTATGATCCCTCTTAGTGCGTTTTCTGTGAATCTTGTATCGTTGCGGTCACATCAGGTGAGTACACAGAGAGATATGAAGCTTAAAGACTCACTCCGGCTTCTCTCTTACTCTGCAGCTTCTCTCTTTCTCCCTCTTTCCCGTAGAAGCTGGTTGATGTGACACTGAGGCAGGCAGGCCTGTCACAAATCATCAGGGTCTCACACTGTGACACCGAGGGCCTTTAAGGCAGAGAGATGGTCTGGTCTGCGTTCCACACATACGTATATCATTTTTTTTTACTTCTAGTCCAGAGCACATTTCTTTTATTCATCATCTGCCACTATCTGCATAATTACACATGGTGCAGACGTAGGCATCACAGACGCTGTTTAATTATTTTATTTCATATATAGCATGCAACCTTGGATTAGAAAATGACCCCCTGCAGGCACAAGCACAATATGCACGATATATTTGGTGCTGCAGCATTTGAGCTACAAATGCAGTCCTGGCAGAGTGGCTGTAACACTTTCTAGCAAACGCACAAAGTGTGGAAATAAAACCTTTTTCCTTTATTTTGCTTTCAAGCTTTCAAAAGGAAAAATCGACACCGATTAAACTAGGGCAGAAAATTGATGGTGCTGGTAAAGTTTGAATCACTTTGCACCTCGAGCTACGCTGCAATCAGAGATGTGAAAGCAAGTGATTTTCCTTTTTCTGTTCTTTTCAGCAGCCGAATGAAAACACTACTGATTAGGGTGTGGTCCGCAGAGCTGTACAGTTTCACCCATGTGGAGCAATTCTGGGCTGTAATTCAGTGTCTACCCACCCTTGGATTTTTATTCATCAGATCACAAAGGGAACGTGCTCAGACATTTTCCCACTAAACTCATCATCTTTCACATCTTTTACATTTACATCGAGGGGCGTCTGTGGCTCAGGCAGTAGAGCGGGTTCTCCTCTAAGCAGGAGATTCAATCCCATTCTCCCCCTACTCCTGTGCCAAAGTGCCCTAGGGCAAGATACTGAGCACAAGACGGCCCCTGATGAAAGAAGGGAATGGGACTTGATACGTTTTTACTTCTACCTACTCCTTTTCAGACATTTGTTAATAACTTGTTTGCTGTGTCTTTTTCTTATTTGCTTATATATATATTCTTTTCATTTTAAACATGTACAAAGCACACAGATGCACTGCATGAATGTATGTGAATGGGTGAATGGCAAAAACTGTACTTTGAGTGCTTTGACTGGTCATAGAGAGTAGAAAAGCTTTTCTTGAGGATTCCCAGGTTCAAATCCCAGTTTGGTGTCTTTCTGTGTTGAGTTGACATCTTCTCCTCGTGTCTGCCCGGGCTTCGGTGTTTTACTCCGGCTTCCTCCCACAGTCCAAAGAGATACAGATTGGGTCTAGGTTGATTGAAGACTCTGAATTGTAGATGTGAATGTTTGTGTCTGTATGTTAAGCCCTGCCATATTCCTGCCATTACCCAGGGTGTTCCCCGCCTCTCGCCCCACATCAGCTGTGATTGGATGGATGTATTTACGGGTCACAACTCACTTGAGAAGCTGTTTTTTTATTTACGCTTTATTAACGCAAGTATATTCTTAGCATTTAATAATCTCTTTACAACTAAATCTGCCGCTAACATGAAAGGCTACCCTCTGGCCAACCTCAAGTGTGTACCCCCGACAGCGTGTTTGTCATGCTCAGCCTCGCTCTTCTCTTTCGACAGTCTACCGGGCGAGGAAGCTCCTGTGCGTTTAGATTTACGGTCACTTAAAAGCAGTTGTTGTCCTTTCAATGAACCACGTTCGGTGTAGTCTGTTTGGCACTGTAGGTGAGATGAAAACATTACTGTAAGAGAATGCACACGTTTTTTTTTATCCTCAGCATCTCTATACCACAGCAGGTCCATTAGGCATTGTGATGCATTGTGCAGTAATTGGCATTTCTGCTGGTATGCAGCTTCTTTATCCCGGAGCCGAGCCTCACACTGCGCTGGAGACTGTCAGATATCTGAGCTGCCGAGAACACATGACTGAACCTGTGCACATCACTCGAGTAAACACCTCCAAGGACGAGCAAACTCCAAAACTGTACAGAGAAAATGCTCCCGTACATCTTGCGGGTTGGCTTCGGTTTGTTCTGAGCTACAGTGAATAAATGTTTTTCCCTTCTACCTCTGTGGATAAGATATACGTTTAATAAGAATCACTCCCCCCAGAGGTACGCACATCCTGAGCATGTGCAATAAGATGACCCTGATACAGCTGAAGGCAAGTTCGTATATTAACATTTATTTTAAATTGCCCTGTGTCATCAATACAGGCAGCTCCATTTACACAAATGGCAAAGGCTGGTTTGCCACTTTGATGTGGTAATAACCTGTTTTGATTTCTGTGTGTCAAGCATGTTTTAATGGCGAGAGGCATCCCCAACAGCTGCCTCTTCAAAATCAATTAAAACCCTTTTGCTAACAGCCCTGCCTGGTTCAGAAGGAGAGAAAACTCATTTTCTCGCCCTCTCGCTCAAACGCAGTCAGTGGAAAAATGTGGTCCAAGGAGCGCCGAGATATGAGGTCCTGTGGGGGATTGAGAGTGTAAGTCCTGGATTCAGATATAGCTCGGCTGCAGTGTTATCTTCTCTGCATGTGTGCTGCTCACAGCGATGCATGCATGTACAGCAAGGACCAGCAGGGACCTTTTCTATTTCCCCAAGTTATACAGAATGTTTTTGAACAGAATCCCCTTATCCACTTGTTAAGAAATCCACTAGCACCAGCCAACATCTGGCTTTTGTCTGCAATGGGAATGGATACAATCGGCATTCACTCCCGGTTTGATCCGGCTTCGATTGGTTGAAAACCTGAATGCGCTATTTGGCGAGATAGCAAGGTGAGAGGTTCCCAGTGTTTGATGCAGTTTCAATCTACAATATTATCCTCAAATAAAACTCAAATAGTATATTGATTTTATGAATAAATATCTCAGCTGAGTCACAGATTTCCTTTGTGAAACCACTTTTAAATTCACTAGGTCAGCATTTTTTATTTGGATCTGCACCAAATTGCAAGCACTCATGAATGCCTAAATAAATAAATGTGCCTTTTTCAATCAAGATCCATGAATTATTCTCTGAGAAATCAACAACATTGTTGAAAAATGCTGTATCTCACGATGTTAACAACCCTGATCCGACGCTTTATCCAGCCCACATCTCATCCTTCCACCTCGTTTTCTCAAAACCCTTTCAGTGGTTTTTCGTATGAACTTGCTCACACACAAACGCAAACAAACAGACAGGCCACCTGATCCCAAACAATAAAAGCCCTCATGACAGCAGAAAACAACATCACAAACTCTAATTATTTCTTTTCACCAGGTTTTCACTTGCAAAGGCTGTGCCTGAAAATCGATGTGGGCCCACACAAATTATTTCTGGCTTCACGCTGTAAAAATCAGAGTCAGAACTCACAAACTGCTGCATGTTATGATTCATAGAGTTGCTTGTTGCACAAGAGCTCACAGTTTGAAGGGCTCTGGACATTTTTTTACCTGAGGTGCGGCAAAGTTTGCTTGGGCAAGATCGGATTTTTGCGCCGTCAACACATGCTTTGCACGAACCTGTGTATGTGTAAGTGCGACTGTCTACAGGCCCACACATGTCAGCTACATGTTGACGTTTTGCCACACGGGAGGAAAGATACAGTAGTGAACCTCTGTTGAAGAATTTTTGAAGGACATGTGAATATGACTGATGAATGCAGGTGAGATGGGAAAGGTCCAAACAGGCTCAAAGGCACTTTAGACAAGTATTATGCTCGGGAATGGATGTTGACATCGGAGTCAGTGTTTTTCATTGCAGGTGTGTGTTTGTGTGTCCAAAACTGTGCATGCACGTGTGTCTCTGTGTGTGTGTGTGTGTGCGTCCACGCGTGTGGATTTGCGAGTGTGTTTGTTTAAGAGACTAAAGTGCATGACTCAGCCTGAGGTAGGCAGGCGGCTCATGTTTGTTCTGCTTGGCAGACAGCAGAGATGAGATCGGATGAACCCGATCATTGAAGGAGCCCTGGGCTTTACCTCTGCCGGGGAAAAAACACAGAAAAACTCTGAAAATCTTTATCTGTAACTCTCCACCCCCGTCTGGTTTGATTAAGAATCAAAGCACAGATCACCTTGATTCTAATCATAATAAGAGGATATTGTATCGTCAGTTTAAAGCCGAGCTAAAACAAGCAGAAACAGACGAGGGATATTCTTTTTTACGACATTACACCCACTCAACTCTCATTACAGGTGAAAGGTAAATGATAATAGCGTTAACGTTGCCATGGCTCCTACAAGCTTACATGCCCTGTACGCCAAATAAACTGTGAATTATTGTCAGTGTCATCAATACCTCAAGGTGACCCTTAGCAGGATTTGATACTGGTGTCCCGGAGACCGTGGCCCTCTCAGTTGTCCCGTCTCAGATTTCACCATCACAGATGATGTCACAAAGATTCTCAGACACAAGCTCATAATCGGTGGCCTTGTCATTTTTTTGTCTCGTCTGATTTTCAACGGTTTGGGAAATTGCAAGAGGACACTTGGACAGAAGGTCACGCCCAATTACAGAAACAATTACTCATTGCTGGGAACCGTGAGGTGTAACTCACATCCCCCATCGTGGTGTTCAGTTCCCATCATCCTGTTTTTAAAAGTGTGTTTGTAGTTTAACTCATTTGATGTCTTATTTGCATATTTAAAAGTTTTGTGGGATTTTATTGAATTGTGCCTCAGTCCCCGAAAAGGAATTGTTCAACACATTAGGAAAATATTTGCTAGCTGATGAGAAGAATCCCATCCTCATCTCATTTCATTTCACTAAATATTAAGCTAAATATGAATCAGAAGGTGATTCATTCATCTTAGAACAACAACTAGAAGAAGGGAGAAACAGTTGGTTTATTAAACCTCACAATTTAGCTTATTTTACATCTTACCTTTGAATAAAGATTAAGCCACTTTGTTATCTTCTGAATCACTTCTCTCAACACATCCTTTGACAAATGCCTTCATGGTCTTTTGGACATGAAGCACTTTTTAATAGTTTATAGTCATTTATCATCTATTGTTGGGGTTGTTTTCTTTTATGAATTATTTCTATAAAAATGGCTTTATTTTATTGAGTCCATCTGTTTTTCGTTACTTTGTTATGCAAAGTCCTCTAGGTGCAAATCTTTATTTGTATTACATTATCACATGTAGGAAACACATTTTCTTTTAATCTCTGTTAACCTAATCCTCCAACAAAAGCATTCAGTAGGTCGTTATCGGTGCCACTGATACTACCCATATGGAGCATCTCCTGAAATAGCATTCTCCAGATTGTAGGGTGTTACATCATGGTTATATTCATAAACATGTGGTGAAACCTATGGAACGGTCCTAGTTTTCATAGAATTGGGTAAGGATGGAGGTTGAGTCTAAAATAAGCTCCTTCATCCTCACGGTTACAGCAATCAACACTCATTTAAGATTGTGAAGAAGAGACAGAGTCACGGAAGGTACTGCGATCGTTGGTTTCAAATGAGAAATGATGGTTGTGTCCTTTGCCAAAGTCAAACACACACAAGACCCTCAGTGTTTTGTTGACTCATCCCTCCATCACAACCCCTCTCCCAACCTAACGCAGACTTTGTCTTTCAATGTCATCTGACTTCCTCCCCTTGCCCCTGTCGTAATTACTCCAGGCACTAGAGGGGGCTTGGAAATAAAAGGTAAGTATGGATCATAATGAGACGCTGCACAGACGACCTCCGGGATCAAGAGCAATCTCGACAATCTCATCACATTAGCACCTGGAATCGGCTCCATCTCTTTATTTGGCTGGAAAGTCAAACGCCAAGTACACAGGTTCTATATTTGCAAAACCAGAATAGTAAGATTTAATATAGCCTTGATTGCTGTAATTTTGCAGTGGTTATTCAACAAGAGCAGCTTGTAGGAATAAAATGATATGATTTCGCTTGTATTTACTTATTCATTTTCATTTGTCTTGTGCAATTTTCTTTCCCGAACAACCTATAATGACATTTGAGAAAGCGGCCGCGCCAAACTCATCACTCGAGGCGGAGGTAATCCCATAATAAACACGTTTGGTAATCCTTTAATTATTCCTCAATGCCTCTCACACAGAGCGGAGCAGTGTCAGCCCAGCGCTCGACACTGGTCGGGTCAAGAGCAGGAACCCCGTGTTGGATGATTCATGCTGGGAGGTTGAACTGTATTGGTCTGATGAGGGAAGAGCAATTACACACACAACCACCCTGTGATTTACCCAGACGTCACCTCAGTACAATGAATTTGTTATGTGCAAAAAAAAGACACAATATTCCTCTGTTTATTCAATAAATCACTTTTACATAGAAAGAAAACAAGTAGGGGAATACAGTGCTGTGTTGGATCCGTCTTGTGATACCAGCTTGGGTAATGGCATGATTCAGAAGCACAGTAATCTGCTGGTGTATTAACTGCACCTCCAAAAGCCCACGTACTTCCTCTTCCAGCCATGAGTCATATCAGATTTTACATGGGTGTGTGGTCAGAGCGAGTTACCTTGTTCTGCATCCACAAAGCCTAAGCTCCTTTAAAGTGTGACCATGAAAAAAGCAAATGTTGTTTCACAGCCTGGAGTTGATAGATAGCATCTGCTTTGTTGTTGTTACCTAACAGCGAAAAGGACAAGCCTGTACCTGCCAGGGATGATGATGAAATGTGTGTGTGCGTGTGTGTGTGCATGTTTGTGTGTGTGTGTGTGTTGTGTTATGTGGTTGGTGTTTTGGGGGCATAAAGTCGAAACATTTTTCACAGGAGCTCATCTTGATGCCCTTGCTTTCATTTGTTGAGAATATAATGTGTGTGTGTGGTGTGTGCGAGCGTGTGCGTGTCCGTGCATGAATGCGTGTGCGTGTTCCCGCGTGCGCGTCAAGTAAACTACGAATGAATAATGGATGGCAATCAGCTGTGTATGCATGTTGGGCAACACCCACATAATTAAGATGAAACCCAAAGAGTGAGAGAAGGACAGGATGAATGCCAGATGAATACATGAACTTTTCGAGAGGGGGGAGGGGGGGGGGTTACATTTAATAAAAATCCCAGAAAAGAGAAAAAGGAAGAAGAAGTGTTCACAGCTGTACTTTGTCGAGACAGCAGAGATTTTTCTCAATCCACACTGCTGCCAGGAATTGTCATAACTGTGGCCGACGCGTTGTGTTGGGAGCAGTCATGTGGCTCTGCTGCTGACAATGTGTGTACAAGGACACCTGGAGTAACACAGTGTAATGATATATAGTGAAACCTCCCCAGGCTGAAGGAATCTATTGTTACTCAGATGTTCAAGTATTTGTTCTCCTCATTCAAAATCCTTTAATTGGCACATACAGCCAGGGTAATCATTTGCCTGGAAAGTAATTCAGGATGTTTCTCGCAACCACCTGTCGGATAATGATTATGAAAATTACATGTGGTGATTTTACCTCATTTCATCGTCAGCTCTTCTGTAATTTTAAGGTTAAGGAGATTGAGATAAACATAAATTAATGTCGCGATAACCACCTGCAGCTGAGGAAAGACGACTCGATTCACTTAAAGTCTTTGTTCAACACTCAGTGTGCATGTGAACTGATGCAAAGTAGCATCTTCACTACTCTTAACAATGGGGAAAGAAATACAGGCATGGATGTAGAAAAATGAACATGCACCCAGACACACAAAAGAACTGGTGTCATCAAGTGTTATCAAGTAGTTGTGTTAATCAGAGTTTTCAAGTAGGGATGAAAAGAGAAAAAAACGAACATGAAGTCTTGAGTAGCACGTTGGACAGAAATGGAAAAAGTGAGGGATGTGAAAAGGGCCATCAGAGCTCCGGGATGGAGAAGGAGACGCAGGCAGATAGGAGGTGGAAAAAAAAATATGGTGGCTTGACAGTCATCTCATATTAATACTCCACATTAAGAGCTCCTGTGATGAATAATTGATCTGCTGGGAAATGTAGTGACTTGTGCCCCTGGCAGCTTAATGCATTGTAAAGTAAAGCCCGGTGAAGGTTGCTGTGGAATTACACAGTTTGACGTGTGATATTATAAAGTTTGGAGTACGGAGCTTGTTTTTTTTTCTCCCTACCTGCACTGTGCAACGCTGGTTTCATTACATGAAGGTTAAATCACTCTTTTGAATGTACCAGCCTCAGCTGTATGTGTAATCACAGCTTATATGACGATGTGTAGTGTGTAATCACCCGAGCCAATGTGAAGCGAGGCGTCAGTAATAGGACTGTACTGCGTTGACTATGTTCTTTTGACTCAGCCCATATTGACTCTTATATATGGAAGAGTGGCACTCTTGAATCTGGTTGGTCCCAGCTGGAGGGTTGTCGGCTGCCGGCTGTCTGTCAGTCTGCTGACTGTCGGGGGGAAAAAAACATTATATACTGTCCTGGTGCCTGTCACGATGCATTCAGGGCCCACCAGCGAAGACTATATATGATCGGGGGCATTTCACACATGCCTTGATGTTGGTTTTGATAGTTAACGAGCCCATTTCTACTCCTGGCATTGCACAATGTTTTTTCTCTCCCGGATAGAAATGCCCTCTCCTTCCTCACCGCACAACCTCACTTGTACTAATGTTCCTCTCAGAGAAGCCACATATTGCAGCATAGCTTCTGTTTGAGGAAGGAATCTCACACCCTCTCTGTTTATCCTCCCTTCATCTTCACCCAGCTGGATTATTCGCCCGTCCCTCTCCGCCTGGCTCTCTGTCTCTGTCTCTGTTATGTCTCACTCCTCTTAGAGGCGTCTCTCAGAATAAATGTGGCCAGAAGTCGTTTCAAAAAGTTTCTTTCCCTTTGCTTTTTTTCGACTCCATCAAACACAATGGGCTTTTGTTGAGTTATTTATCATTTCAGACATCATTTATGTGACAGGGCTCGTAGATTGAGCAACATCCTTTTAAAACCTGAGTTTATCAACAAAGCGAGTGCATGTGTGACTCCATGTTTGTGTTGTACATAATGCATGCTTTCACATGTAACTTTCTGTAATTTGTAGTGACACTTGCGTCTCCTTGTGCACATTTGTGCTGATGTATCCATCCATGTGGAACTGTTTATATGTTAAATGGATCAACAACCCCCCCACCCCCCCCCCTCGACATATTAATGTGAGAAAAGAGGGACAAAAGAAATCCAATAAATCATTCATACTTTTGAATCACACTATGGAAATGTTAGTATGATGAAACCACTGTTCAAATCCCTCTCTTTCTCCACATGGAGATTCTCTCAACACATAACACTGTGGGGACCCTGAATTATTAACATCTTGAAAAAAAAAGAAAGATGCTCGGCCACGTGCGAGTCTCGTACAGCGCTCAACAGTTATGAAGGACACTCCTAAGAAGGCTCTGGCAATCAAGTCTTATTTCGGAGATGGACCCTGTTATGAAGTGCATTCAATGCAGACTCCTCTGTTTCCATGGAGACCCTGTTGTGATCCCCCAGCATCCACTGCACTTGCAGACATTCCTCTGACGCCTTTGCTCTTTCTCAGAGCAAACGTACCCGAGGACGGATGCCAAGATTGACCCGCGGGGTCAAAGGTGATCTCATCTGTAGTACTGACGTGCTGCTCGCCTCTAACAATGTTACTGCTGCCTTCTCGCCGCCTGCCAGTGGGAACGGAGCCATAACTCGGCCATGCAACGGGGAGCCACGCAGCGGAGAGCTGGGCTAATTTTAGGCGCAGCAATATGTAGACCAGGTGTAATGCACATGGCCTACCTAGCCAGCTCCGTTCTCAGCAGCGTTGGACTTGGAGAAGCTGAGCCAATAGGACACATACATCACAAGTGTCTAATACCATTCTGGCTTCCTTTTTTTATGGCAGCAACGTCTGCTAAGCCTTTGTTTCTCCTACATAAACATGCTAAAAGCTTTCTCTTCCTCCGTTAATACCACAGCACAGTTTTAGACAGAAGGAGGGACAAACAGAGACGATTTATATATATATATATATATATTTCTCCTCATTAAAGTGTTTGCTTAACTCTTATTCATATGTGAGGTTGTGATTGATAAACGAACAGTATTCTGTAAACATCTCTCGTGGTGCCTCAGGAACCAGACTCGTTGCACCCGTTGTTCAGGAAGTTTTTTTTATCTTCGCTGAAATCTATGAACACAGCAAAGAGGAGAAAACAAAATCATTTCTACTGCTTCCAAAAATAAAAACAGTATTCATGTTGCAATCAGAGAGTGTTCGGAACTTCAAATTCCCAGTCGATAAAATAAAAAGTATACCAGATGGGTGCGTCTATTGCAATTACTTTTTGTGTGCACATTGCGAAGGCCTGCTCATTTATTTATTCATGTATTACACAGGAGAGAGCGTCGGGTTCCTTTAAGTAGGAGCTTCCACATTTCTGTCCTCTCCCAAACGCCGTGCTCCTTTTTCACAGCTTCACACCAAAGCAGTCTTATCTCACTGTGCTATTTTCCGTCTCCCAGCAAACTCCCATTCACCCTATGTCTATTTTGAGAGCCACCTCTAATAAGGCAACAAGAGTCAGGCGAAATCAATAAATCCCGTGCACGTGTCAAAGCGATGCTTATCGGAATCAAAGGGGGGGTGAAATTTGCAACTTGCAACCTCTGAGATGTGAACTTTAACGCATTGTCTCCGATGTCAGTGACAGTTCCCAAACAGAGTGGCAGCTCATTATGTTGCCTGCTAGAGGTGTGTGTGTGTGTGTTTGTGTGTGTCTGTGTGTGTGTGTGTGTGTGTGTGTGTGTGTGTGTGGAAAGAGGAGCTGGGAGTGATATGAAATATTCTGTGACTGCTGGGTAAATTATGCATGAGAATGAGACTTTTTTTTGTGATCAGCATGTGACAAGTAAACATCATTAATAAAAAAGACTCATACTTAAAAAGGATTTGTTTCAGTTTCCTCTCAAAAAGATTTACCCGCTTGCAAGATAATTAGATTTTGTGCCAGCCACACAAGGTTGCTCAACTTCACCCCTGCAAACAAAATAAGAACTGGTGCGAGCTTGAAAGCCTTAATTACCCTCCACTTGACTTAACCCATTCAACGCACATGGCCTAGAAATTTAAATCCAGACATGCAGATTTGTCCTCCAGTGGATGGTGTCCCACACTGCCGGCCGGGGCGTGGTCTCCTCTGATAGGAGGGTGGGTGGGGGCAGAAGTGAAGCAGCAGCAGCACGCCGATAAGTTTTCAAACTACCGGACGTACGGAGGTGGATCTCCGGGCAGGAAACCGGGAAGTAGAGAGAGGCTGGCAGGGATCTGTTATTTCAAATCACTCGTCAGACGGATCACAATCACGCAGCAAGTGTTTGAACGCATGAGTAAAGCTGCTTTTTTTGTCTTGGAGTCTTGTGCGTAAATTGAGTCCTTTTGAATTAGGACACATTGGCTCAAGGGAGTTTAGTGAGAAGTCTGTGTTCTCGGGAGTAAAACGTGTTCATTGATTAATCAGATTTATTGTGTGCGCGCACAAAGCCTTGTCTGTTCATCTGGAGCGCCCGCCCACTGGGCTTTCTGCGGAGCGATAGCAGGAGACTGATGATCGTCTCCGGGATTCGCCGCGGAGAGAGCTGGAGTCTGCTCGGACTGACGATCTGCTCTCCCATCCTCTGAGAAAGAAGCCAGGGGCTCCATTCCCAGTCTGACCACCGGGACTTTCGCATTCAGTGCACGAGGCTGCGTTGAATCCCAGCATCTCCGAGTACGCACAGGTTACTCTTTGACTTTTGCTATTGTATATTTTTTTGTACCGAATCGCCTCCGCAGTCTCGGTGGATGCGTAAACGCGGAGTGGGTTGGGTCGCCCGGGCTCCTGGCGTACGCACACGTCGTCAGCGGTGAAAAAGCGAGATAGGTGAGGGTGAGAGAGAGACAGAGAGAGAGAGAGAGAGAGGGGGACGCTCCTGCCCAGCTGAGTTTTTTTTTATTTTCAGCAGGAGGAGGACACGGGGAGGTGAGTCGGACACTCGTTGGCAAACCGCCGGTGTCTCCGGCTCTGGGGCTCAGGACAGGCTTTCGTTTCGCCTGGGATTCGCAGACCTTCCTCTTCTTCCTGATCCAGGGGGACCAGCGGTTAGACCACACTGTCAAACCCCGGCCAGACACCGTCTTAAGGGAATAGCTGCTGGAAGTGAATCTGCAGGGCAACACCACACAATGGCAACCGGTGCGCTCCTGCTGCTCGCCTGTGCGCTGCTCGGTAAGTCACCTGGAGGAGAGAGAAGCTGCTGTCAGATTAATACTGTGTTAGATTAATGAGGGGGAACCTGCGTGTACTGACACACACACACACACACACACACACACACACACACAGACGGCTTCACTAAGAGCAACTACTAGTCATCATGAGTCAGGTGGATGTAGGCTACATCGATAATCGCTGCAATAATAACAGATGCCTATGAACAGCTGTGTGTGTGTGTGTGTGTGTGTGTGTGTGAGAGAGAGAGAGAGAGAGAGAGAGTGTGTGTTGAACTAGGTTAATGTCACGTTTGGACTTTAGTCAGATTAACCCTGCACAGTCTGACCTCCTGCGTTGTGAAGTGCTGCCTGTGGAAACCTGATATTGTCTGTAATTAACCCACACACATGCATAAGTACACACCAAGATCACACACAGACACTAACACATGCATCATAGACACACCTGGATCACACACACACTAGCAACACCCCCGGGGTATGAAGTCATCCTGTGTGTGTGAAGACACCCAGTGCCTGCTTTGTTGTGCAGTTGGTACAGTTAGTCATGCCTCCAGGTGAAGAACACATACTACGTGTTCCAACGATGACACTCGGTGACGTTCAAACCTTCATACGGGTGTGATTGCTGACACACCACACAGACACAAACACACAAAGATGCATACGGTACATCCTGTCTGCGAACTGTCCCAAACAAACACCAGATGGCCCTTTCTGTTCCTGGACTGGGAGGCCTGTGGGTGCTGCTGGGGGACGGGGGAGGGAGGCGGGGGTGGGAGTGGAAGTCGGCCCACTGGAGGCCCCCACTTGGCCAAGAGGATTACGGGCCTGCGCCTTGATTCACTTTCCCTTTCCAGAAGTCACTTTCACCGGGATGGCGGTGGGGGGGGGGTTGCAAATGAGATTTGCCATGAAGAATGTGAGAGGCATTGTATGCTGTACAGTAGGGAAGACTACAGACACACAATTCAGATCCTATCTACAGTGTGGGCTGAATAGCGGAGGGTTTTTCAAATTACATAATAACAATGAATCATATGGTTAAATGGAAAGCAGTTTGAGGCGGTCAGGAACAGCTCAGGTGGAGGGAGAGAGCAGGTTTTTTGTTCAAGGTGAACGTCAATGTAGATCTTGTCGTGAATCACAAGTGGACTAGCGATATTTTTAATAACATTGTAATGTGTTTCCAGCATTATCGTTGACATGAGGCTCACAATTCTGCCATTTGAAATATGCTGCAATCCTCTTAAGCTTGAAAATCTGCAAGAAAACCTAAATCTAAAACCATCACATCATCCTCGGGGGGGGAAAGACCAGAGATCCGTCTCAAGGAAGAGAATAGAGCCATGCTCCGGTAGTACAGTATTGGAGCCTCATTCAAACTCTCCTGGAGGTATCTACAAACACACATCTGTGTTAAGGGAGATATGTGTGTGGGTCAGATTTGTGACATATTTCTTATGTGTCAGCTGTCGCACGTTTGCACTCTCAGTCGCTTGTTGAAATAATAAAGAGGTGGATGAAAGTTGTGTCATATGGCAACTGCACACGTCATTGCTAAACCCAGGGGTGCCACTTAGGCAAATCTTACATCGTGTTTGATTTATGGTGCTGAGTTTGCAACCAGGTGCGAGCGTGCATGCTCATGTGTGGCATCTGATGTAAGGCATATAAAGCAGTTGCCTGGAGGAACGAATGTTTATTAGGTTTACAGACAGGATGCCGCCTTGTGCCCCCACAGAGAGTGAGACAGTCTTGAGTGATAAAGCCTTGTTTTGCACGTTCTGGGGTTTTGCTGCCATTTGTGTGTGAGTGCGCTTGACATGGAGGGAGCCAACGCAAAGTACCCAAGACATCCCGGGTTTATATAACTAAATTGAAAGTGTAATATGTTCTGAGGCTGGCTGGTTTAACTGTGAAATGCCTGAGTGGTTTCCATTTACCGGGCCTGACATGAGAGTAGCCTGCAGTCGCCCAGGTTGTGATGAGCTGCCACTGGTCCTGTTTATCAGCTGGTCTCAGAGCAGCTCTCGCATTATGCCTGGGAAAAAATCTTAAAGCTTATGTCTGTCAAGATGCACATTCTGCCACTTGCAGGTTACTCATGTGTCTGTCATAGCGTGATGCTTTAATATACCTCGGTTAGCGCTGCCCCCTCGATGAGACAGGTTCTGTTTTCACCATGTTGATACAGTTACTGAATATATTATGGATGGATTTGCACAAATCTACATGAGAGGGTTGGTGGTTGGGGAGAGGAAGAAGAAGGACTGGATCATATTTGGGTGTGGCAGTGGGTGAGGCCTTTTGTTCAAAACATGCATCACATAACCAGCCCACATAAAGAAACACAGCTGCCTCTTTGTGTCCCTAGAGTCAGTCCTATGCTACCAGTTATTAGCTTGTTTGCTAATTTGCTACAAACCATTGGCACTCTAAATAGCATGCCCTGCAGTTGCATTAAAAAAAGTGCACCCTTTATTTTTACTTGCATCCTCTGGTTTCATTTACATATCTAGGAAATGAAAATATACTTGCAGACTTGCCTCATGCCTGTATTCTCTGTCATGATATATTATTATTTAAAATCAAGTCGCAACAGCAGAGCTTCAGTAAAACTGGAGTTTTAAATTATGCTGCCGACTCGATGTTCCCTGCGATGGAATAAACACAACTCAGGACTCCATAAAGAAGTGCATGAAAACCAGGGACCATTTTACTTCCTCCCTCATCCACCTCCATTCTTTTCACTCTGGTGTTCCCCGATGCTTCCTCCTGTCTTTCTTTTATTGAGATTTTTGATTCTACTCCTTTGCCAAGAAGGCGAATGAATAACCTGTTTTCCCGGTTCATTACAGCACACTAAAGAAGTTTTAAGTGGTTGTTGTAACGCTGTCAAACTTTGTGCTTATTGGCAAACAGATTATAAAGCGAGCTCTGCATAATTGCCCCAATCAAACGGCAGAAAGGTACTTAAGAGCTCATTTCCATTTTAGGCATAACTGCTGTGCCAGGTTTTTTATTTTTTTCCCCAAAACATTTGCACAAAGTAGGAATGGCAGCACTTATAGCCACTCTGATTTGATTGTATGTGTGCTGCTGTGACAATTGCGACAAATGCTCTAAAGTAGTTTGGATGTAAATCATCTTGTTTCCATATTGGACAAACTAATTAAAATGCATCCTGAATTATTTGAAACAACTTCCAATATAATTAATGGCAAAAGAAATTAATAATCATGCGTATGGAATGGACTCATCTGGATAATTGTGTTTAGCTTTGACATCTAGTATTCAGACAGAAAATTCTGCCACTAGAGCTCCTGAAATACTTTGTCAGTTTTCTGGCCAATACTTCTGAGGTACTCTGATGTCATCGTCTTATATCATGCTTCTCCAAATTCGCATAAATCTCACTTAGCGGCTAGTCAAAGTTGCATGGTTCCCTGTTTTATGACATAGATATATGAAGGGGGAAATTATCTCAATTGAGGTCAATTAGAGGTGAAGGCGATGTTAATAGATGTAAGATACACGGATCATAGTTATTTCTCTTGTCTTTTTTTAATGGTCATGGGAATGTTGAGGTCAACTCAGAGGCATTTGTCAGAATTCAAAGTTTGCAGTGCCACTCTCGGATGCACACACAGCCGCTCCTCTGTCCCAAATAAGAATGACAGCTGAAAAGCCCCCCCACCCACCTCAGAATGACAGGGAGTTTTTTCTTGTGTGTGTGGTCAAGCCCAATGCGTCTTCAGGCTGCACATCTTGACTCAGCTGTTACCACAGTAGGAATGGTTTCCATGTGTTTGTCCGCCTCAGCTGACACAGGAGAGAGTGCTGTCTAGACAGAGAAGCAAAATGCAATAACTCCCTGTCACGCTGTTTGTGTAGCTGTTCCGTGTACATGATGCTGAAAAAAGGGTTTGTCGTGATCGCGACGGAATTGTCCCAGGTTTTGCTTCTCATTATTTGTGTCTGTTGTTGTCACCAGAAACAAGGGGACCCGCTTCTTTCTGTTGGGGGGAAATATGGACTTGTGCAGCTGTCTGACTCTGCTGCTGTTTGCTCCCCTTGTTATTTTCTGTGTCTGCTATAATCTGAAGTTGTATGCGGGCTTGTTTGCAGGATAAGCATTAGACCCACGTCGTTGTGTATACCGATGACAAGACGCCCTTTTTTTTGTATTTGTTTTTAATACCACAACAGTTGTCGACTCGACTGAAAAAATGACTGTTAACTGTGTTGTAAGTTTCCAGTAAATGTCCACTCTAGTTGGGATACGTATTGACAAAGCAGCCAGACATAGGTCAGTGTTCTACTGGACTGAGACCTCTTGTTAGTCACGGATCAATAGAACTGGATGAGGAGTGTGTGAGGAGTGGGTCATAGTGCTCACTCTGGTGTGTCATGTGCTTGAGAATGAGTCTCATGCTGGTTATCAGTGTGTAATGCCAATAGGCCAAGTAAGTCCCTCAAATACAGACTTCACAGTCTGCTACAGAAAGTCACACCCAACTACCACATCAGTTTTTACTACGACCGCCTTCAATTCTCCCTCCTCCCTCCCAGGCCCTGTTCAGACCTGGTCTTAACATCTGTCCTGAGAGATCCGATCACCAGTGGTCAGCACAAAGAGGGTTCACATCTTTATGTTAGAAGCCGTCTCTCCTTTCTTTTAATGCGATCTGCAACTCGCAGCATCTGTTGCACGTCTGTCTAGTGACCATTTGTGAGTGGATCCTACTTCCCTCCGCAAGATGCAGAAAAATCACGTACCTGATTTGTGATCAAGAATACCAAATGTTGTTTTACCCAGTCTGAGTATACAGGTTTGTCTAATGACAATGTTTTTGCGTGTGAGAATAAGACAGAGCGGAGTCTGGAGGGAATGCATGATTGATTGATTGATTGATTGATTGTGAAGCTTTGAAGAAATATTTGACCAACATGAGTTAAAAGTATCTGTCATCATTTGTTCGGTGGTGGATGCCACAAACAAATTAACACATGGACTGATAAATGCAAAGAAACATTTATATTGTCATGGATTTGAGACATTTAGCTGAGTATGTGGTCCTTCATGTGGCCCAGGACGGATTTGCATTCACACATAGAAAATAATGTGAACCTATACAAGTCAGACCACCTCTGAATGTCGTCGACTTCTCAAAACGCTTCTCAGGATCATTTAGGTGCTTTCACTCCTGTACCACTTGGGATCGGATCCCTCAGGATGGCCGTTAACAGCAGGTCTATGCAGGGTCTCCGTCCTCTCGCAGATAAAACAGCTTAAAAGGAATAAAGTGCTTTTCCTCGAGCGGAGCCTTGAAGAGATCAAGCGAAAGTCTGGATACTATTAGCGATCGAGCCGACTGAACTTTATTGGTAATAGAGCAGCGAATCAAAAGTTAGTTGTGGTATCATCTCGGCCGGTCTTCCCCTGCAGTGTCTGCGTGAGTTTTTTTTTGTTTTAATGACGATCCTCCCCCGTGACCCAGATCAGAGCTGTAGCCTCTCTGCACTTCGCGTGTGGAGATGAGTGACTGTGTGAAGTGTAACAAAGTTCTTGAGGGAGACTTCCTGCCTGCCACAGTGAATCAGTGAAGTGGCTGTAGCCGGAGACAGAGCAGAGGCAGCGTCTGCTTTGTGTTTGATTTTCTTTTTTTTTGGCTCCGCAGCAGCACCTCTGGGTTTAACCGTCGGGACTGTCCCACGTCACGATGGCTGCTCCTCCTCACGCCCGACACCCTTATCTCATGTTTTTGTGATAACAATGCGACAACTGACCTTTTAGGTATTCAGTTTGTAAACCGTTAAGTGTTCTTAAGGTGCGATTTGCATGGATCTCTCTGCCTCATCTCACTGTCGCACTTAAAAGGTACTTCAGCTGCCTCCTCCTCCTCCTCCTCTTGTGAATAGCCCCTGACCTCCCTCCCCCCACCTTTTCCAAACAATACCAGGCCCAGCTTCCTTTTCAAAGAATACTAATTAAAAACTGCCCTCGAGGGATTCAAGCCAGATATGTTCTCCTCCTGTACAGCATTAGAGGAAGAATCTGCGCTTTAACGGCCACATTTACCTTGGACTTTTTTATGAGCAGCACCTTCCTTGACCAATTAAAAGTCCACCCAGCCCCCTTCCCTCGGGGGAGTTTTTCTGTTCCTCGCACCTCCTGCGGTTGTGTGATGGGAATGATGATGGCTTACGAGAGGACTGCACTTAACTCCCCCCCCCACCCCCAACAGATACACTCACACACACAGAGCTGCTGTCCTTCACTGCAGAAACACTCTCCCCCGTCCCTGCTCGATCCTCAACCCGAGCAGATCGCACGCTGGTGGGATACACACCAGGTGCCGTAACTATGACGACAAGCTCCCCACCCGCACACGGCTGATGATCCATATTTGTGATGGTGTTTATGTTATAAAATACTTAAGTCTACATTTATGCAACCCCCCCAACCCCCCCAGCATTATTTTTAGTTAATGTGATTGTTTCCCACTTGAAACCTAAAACCAGAAAAGGCATGTGTGCATATTGTGTGTGTCTTTACTGCTTATTCCTGAATATACAAGTCTGTGCATTTTACTGCCTGAAAGACCAAATGACTGACAATGGATGGAAAAAGGTCTATTTGAAGTACAATTAATTAATCGTTAATTAGTTTTCTTTCCAATCTGCAGCTTACTGCGCAAACGTGGGAAGGGATAGCAAGCTGCCAGTCAAACACAAACTAACCACTGCACATAAAGTGGATACAGCTGTAAGGCTTAATTGTGCACAAGCACAAGATGGATAATGACTGAAGATAGTGGAATGTTTTTATTGCCTCTTTTTACCAACAACTAACAGAAAAATTCAGCAAAGTGTCCATTAAAAGTTGCTCATGACAGGATGAGGATGGAGCATTTACATTTTTTTCTGTCTTGTCTTGATGAAAGTTTTGTTTGGTTGAGATTTGAGACCACAGCTCTTTGTCATTCAGAGAGAGAGAGTGAGTGGGGGATGTGTCTGGTAGTGGGGGGAGGCCAGGAGGGGGTCAGATAGCTTAGGGGTTGGGGGTTGGGGAGATGAGGTTAGTGGGGTAGCAGGTGTCCATATATAGAGTTAATGGATCTGGCGAAGGGGCGTGGATGGAGGCGCTTAATGTACTTGAAGTGTGTGTGTGTTTGTGTGTGTGTGTTTGTGTGTGCATGGACAAACACTGTTAACTTTGTCTTTGTTCATCATTATTCTTACCTTACTGCCCCACGCACACTTATAATAAGCAGAAATAAACAGTCAATGAGATAACCTCCATATTTTCAATTAAAATATTGTTAAGTTTAATCACAAACCTAGGCACTTCAGTTTGGCACAGACAGTCCTGTTAGTATCCAACACACACACACACAGACACACACACACACACACACACACACACACACACACACACACACACACACACACACTCTAACTGTAACCATCTGTCCCTCTGTAATTGTTTACCAATATACATTTGGCAAAAATCTATTTACTCTTGGCAGCATCCATTTTGCATATATCTGTGTGTATATACTCTGTAAATAATTATATTTGATATGGTGCTATTGTCCAGATGATGATGAGCGTAGAGTGGTTCAGTGTTGTTTGGAAAATTGGTTTCTTTTTTATTCCAGTGATCTGTGAAGCTGAGTTTAAAACCCCCGCGACAGCAGCATTCATGGGGAAAATGATGGGAGTGTAATTAGTTCCTATATTCAGCCCATGGATTTCTTTCTCTTAATTGATTGCTCACATTGTAACTACTGGGTTTAGCTCTTGTTTTCCTATTAAGAACAATATGCACTATTTTTGAATGTGTGATATAGTGTGTGTACATGTGCTTCTTTCTTTGTGAGGTCATGTTGAGCATAGGCATTACGGCATGGAGACATTTTGGGGAAAGGGAGGACCGACCAAAATGTTCTCACCTTCCCCAAAATGTTTTTTCAAAGGTTTTATTTAGGATTTAGTTACTTTAGGTGTTAGAATTGGGTTCAGATCAGAGTAAAGGGGATTTATAGTCTGTGTGACGTTAACTTCATCTCCCAACCATGTCCGCAAAGGTACACACCGACCACTATGCGAATGTCTATGTGCAGCAAAAAAATAGTGACTGCCATGACTGTACACATCGACTGTGCATGCTCCAGGTACAATACATCATGTTGTTTGATACTTTCCAGTCCAGCTGGTGGCGTGCTCTTGATTTGGTTGCAAAAAAAGAGGAGGAGAAGATGATGACACTGGTTTTGAAGAAAGGCTGTGTGAGGAGATCTGCTGGGACTCTCATTTGTACAAGCCATCTTTTGAAGGAGTAGAAGGAGACACAAATAGCAGCTACGCTTGGTCATGATGCAATGGAATGTGGTATCTGGTACACATGCGTGGAACACCAGGCCAATGCAGACGTTTGAGAAACATGGAAAGTATGCTCCCTTTAGGGTAAGGGTTAGGGTTTTAGTCGTGATGGTAGGGGCTTAGTGAACGCATTATTTAGTCTTTACTTAAGATTTATACGTCGATATGTTGCTGCAGCTTTGCCATATGTGACGATGGTGTAGTGACTGCTCAAGCTCAATTTGTTGACTAGAGCTGCAGGCTGGAAAACAAGGGTCATCTAATGATTCTCTAACAAATCTCAAAACTGATCATGATTGCCCTCAAGTCGAGTGGACGGAGCGGTAAAGCAACATGTACCATTTGAGAACCAGCTTTGCCAGATGAGGAGGAGATGGAGGAGGAGAAGAAGGAGGAGGAGGAAAACAATTTCTGACTTCGGTAATGAGAAATTTGATCGAAAAATGTTTGAAGAAAATGTTATTTAAAAGGATGAGGAGAAATCCCTGTTGGGCTGATTATCTCTCCGTTTGAAGCGATCACCCCGGATCAAACGATGACAATTCAAAAGCTGTTTCACGTGGCGGTCCAGCAGGAAGAAGCGAAGCAGCTGAGGGTGTAGGAGGGAGTGTGAAGAGGCAGCTGTTCAGCGGGGAAGGATAGATTAATATCTGCTCTTTGCTGTTGACACTCTCAAAAATACTACATGCACCGGAAATGGAATGGAGAAAATAAGGCCACGCAGACCAATCACAGTTGTGCTCAGCATGCAAAGCCCCTACACTTACACAGTAACATTTATAGCTTGGGGGCCACGGACCCCCCCCCTGCGTACTGTATCACACTGGCACAGAAGAATGAGTTAGCCTCAGAAACCCCCCACTGCGTCCATCCTGGTCTCACCAGCTGTTATGCGCACCAGCACAGGTGGGGTCACGACTGTTGTAGCCCAGGGGGCCCATAAATTAGAGCCAGTTAGCACGGAAGGAGCAGAGGACAACATGACCCAGGTGTGGCAGGGAGCACGAGCCCCTGGAATTGACGCCGGGATTTGAATCACAAAAAATTGGAGGCTTGACTCGGACTTGACTGCTGAGAGACTTGAAAGCAGAAGGAGTCATGTCCTGTGTTTTTTAAATCCTTCTCTTATCATCTGAATCTGGTTATGAGGCCGCAGTGAGCACCCGCTCAGCTTATCATTATCACAAAACTGGAAACAGACGGAACCTGTTCTGTTCAACAGCTTGAAATCTTTTTCTTTCCTACTGTAAACGGTAATCTTTTTCTTTTCCTGCTTTTAAATTTTAGTAGGGATTAGACAAACAAGACATCATGTTTTAATGAGTGAGCGACGGAGGTGCTTGTAGGTGGATCTCGTTGCCAACGGGCAACGCCAGGCTAGTTGTTCTACCCTGTTTCCAGTCTGCTAAGGGCTATATACGAACCAGGTGGCTCTAGCCTTGTGTTAACCCGGAATGAAAGTGAATACCGGTAAGCCATATTCCTTCCCCCCGAAATGTTAAAACTATTTCAGCTCTGTCCCAGTTCTGGCAAAAAGAAGAACTACACAAGATATTTGGTTGTGAACTCTTTGTTCTCTAGCACAAGCTGGAGTGAGCCTCAGAGGAGGGATGGTTTTGCAGTATAATCATGCACGATACATGTGTGTGTCTGTTTGTTTATGTGCGGTTCTCTTTCTCTGCCCCTCTAAAAATAAAAATGATGTATAAAAAACATGAAGTCTATATACCTTCGTGGCTGTTTGCTCGCAAATGCCTTGAAGTTCAATGGATGTTGTAACGTTGTGCCGGGAAAGGTGCAGCATTAGTGTCTAGCCCGAAAAAGAAGAAGTCATGGTCGATTAATAACCTGAATCGAGTGACTGCCGATTGCCTGCATTCCCATTTCAGACCACAGCCAGATAATGGTTAGTTTTTCACCAGTGTGAAAAGGGCTTTAGTGAAATTTTCCCTCTGTGTAACATCTCGTAATCTTTGCCTCTTCACCATTAGCTTTGCCTGACAACACACAGCGTGCCGGCTTCGTCTTCCCACTCTGTGAACGCGCCTGTACTCGCTTGTCCTCCCTCTGATTAGAGCTGCGTGGGTGTAATGGTCAGTTGCTCTAAGTGTGTGTCAGCTGTTAAAGCAGCCTGCTAGCCTGTCTAACTGGCCCTCTAATGGAAGTGGGAGCACTCTGCCTCTTTTTTTATGCTTTATGAAACATAGACTGTGTGTTGCACCTGTTTCCCGTTGACTGGCTTCCAGCAGCTAGGTCTTTTTTCCCCTGTAAATACTGGAAATCATGATTATTATTCTTACATAGAGAGCTGCACTCATTTGTATGTTGGCATGTATTTCAAGGTGACATGACGATTCGGTGCAGTGTAAAAAGAAAAAGAAGAATATTCTGTTGCTTTCAGACATGTACTGTACTCGGGACATTCTCCTGAGCTTTTTCTTGCCAGCCCTCTGGTAAAATTTCCAGTGAATGTCAGAGTGAGACCATGTGAGAATACAGCAGGTGGGCGTGTTGATGCAAACGTCGGACACAAAACTAAAAAAGAGAAAAAGAACATGAATATTTTGTGATGAAAATAAGATGCAGGCAAAGATGAGATTTGAGGGTTTTTAGTGATTTTGAATTGACGCCTGTGTCAATGCAATGTAACCAAAAACTCATTATATCTGCAGCAGAATTTATATGTCTTGCCGTGCTGTGTTTTTATCTGGACGCCTACCCTCGCCTGAATGCTTTCCTGTTGTTGTAAGAGATGTTGACAGTCTCCTGGATAAACTCCTGCTGAGTTCTTCATATGTGAAACTTTGTCTGAAACCGGCTCATGCACAAATTCACATGAAGCACAGCGGCGTCCCTAAATAATTTGGGCAATTATGAGTTTGTAGGCCAAAATATAATTAAGCGCGTGGAGGTTTATTTCATTTCAGGAGATCAAATGGTACCATGACCGCATCCTGTTAAATGTTAAGGTCTCCTCTTTCTATCGCTTTCATCTTTCTCCCTCCTCTCTTCCCTCTCTTGCTCTCTCTCTCTCTCCGGTAATGATGTGAACGGGGTCAAATGCTTTTCGGGGCCTAAAGGGAAAAATGCACCGAGACACTTTTGGAGAATGGTTAAACCAGCTTTGAGAAGTGTGAAGAGGAAAACACTGTTCTTCCTTTCTCTCCAGCGTTTAATTCTCTCTGTAATAGACTGCGTTTATATGCTGCACACAAGTGAGTGGCACATATATTCACTTAACTCTGAGCATTTTTTTGTGGTGTTCGGCAGGCCGGAGGCAGCTGTCGTTTTCTCTCTAGCTTCTCCCTCTTCTCTCCCTTTTTCCTCTCCGCTCGCCATGCATGCAATCCTTTCCTCGCCTCAGCGCTACCTCGCTGTCTGAGAATCTTCACAAGATTTCAGATCTGTAGGATGAGTCTGAACTTCCCTTGGGGAGATGGGACATTGACTGGGTCCAAGCTGGCTCATAATTAATTCATCTCTCACTGGCTGTAGCGGCTGTCGTTCCACTGCTCTTTAACTTCCCCCTGAAAGTGTGTGCAGAGAAGTTCTGAGTTGAGGGGTTATTTTCCACTCATGCCTTCTAGAGTATTTCTCCAAAAAAGTAAAAACTGGACAGAATCAACAATATAGAGTTACCGATATCTACCAACCCGTCCAGACCGTGGCTGGGCTGGTTGGGGCCATTCCCATTGCGGAGGGCCCAGTTGACTACCCATTTGCTGTTGTCCCTGTTGCCACTGGTACAGCGCGCCGGACGCCTATGTATTGTAGTTTACATTTTTACCGTTTAACAGCCCTTGTGGCGTTTCCAAAGAGGAATTGCAGAGCAGCTGGACAAACGACTCATTCAATCAGAAGAGCACTTCGGGAGCCAGAGGAGAAAATGGATCGTAAACACTTAGATGAGGGGAATTAAAGATATATTCTTCAGCTGGATCCTAGTCAGACACAGATGTGAGAGGAGAAGCATTTGCAAGCACTGCATTTTAGTCTACTGCAGGAATGCCTGTGAGCATCAGTTTATTACTGTAAACTCACGTATTGACAGTACCTCATAATATTCCTGCTCAATCTTTCAAGTCAGGTTAAAGGTTATTGATCCACTGCAGGTTTCATGGCAGAGCTTGAGGCCCACAGCATTGAAAATAAAATCTTTTTTAATTTCAGCTAAATGTTAAAGTACTGAAAAAATACTGAATGTATCCAGTGTCAAAATCGTTCCGAATTGTACACTACACGCCCTTAGGCCCTTAAGAATACACATGGCAGGTGTGATCACTGAAGATAAACGTTTCTCGAGAGACAGATATTTCTGGAATTACCAGATAGATTAGTGGATAGCTGGAAGGGAGAGAGGCTCAGGTGATCATCTCCGCTGTGCTCGCTGATCGCTGTATAAGGTCTGAGTCGGAGGCCTTGTTGCTCCCTAAGCAGACAGAGGCGCAGGTGGTGGGGGTGCGCTCAGTGCTACGTCTGTGGAGCCTGCTGAGGGAGGCTCGCCTGGCTGAGCCCTGCTCACTTAAAGCATTTTTAGACTTGACCTGCGGGTCAAGACCGGAGAATTGGGTCTGGAGTTTACCCACTTTGCTTTTCACACATTGGCAGCGCAGTGCAGACGTGTTCGCAACAGCATCTAATCCACAGAATTATTCAGGCGAGAGGTGAAGCCAACTCTCTCGACCTCTTCATCTGTGTCTTTTAAGTAGAGATTTAATTTTTCTGTCTTGTTTTTTAATTTTTGTTGCATGTTAGAAGCATCAATTATATATATCAAGAGCTTGAGGGCAAATGTTTGTGTGAATATTATTTAGACATGAAAGCAAAGCGTGAGGAAATGATGGACAGCTGGAATTCTAACACTAGCACATTTCAGCACTGCTGGATGCCCTCTGTGTCACACTCCAGACTTTTTTATTATACACCTGCCTAGGTGTGTAATTACCATGTGTCATAGCGGAGTGATGGTGACTCGCAGGCATGGATGCTTGTGGCCTTGCTGCAGTTTCCTCTGAGAATAAGACACTGGCCACAAATGATTGGATTAGTGTTTAACCCCCCTTCCACTTAGCATAATCCTCTTTGCAGCTTTTTTTTTGTGCGTGTGTTTTTGGTCATACACATCCATTGCTATGTGTGCTCCAGCTGAAGAACACCGAGGTCAGTTCGAGGTTCGTTCCCCATCATCTGACACTGTTTCCTGTGTCCAGTCAACAAGCTGAGGGATGCGCCCGGCAGCCAAGATGAGCGATGAGACACATGGGAAGGAAAGCTAAACAGAGTGAGCGCAGGAGGAGGAGAAGGGTAGCAAATCATCCACGGTATGCAGAGATGGAGACGAGTGTTAATAATAGAAAAGTCGGAGGCCTTCTTGAGCATATCTGGGAACTCTGAAGATCGAGGCAGCGCAGCCAGAGGTGAAGAAATAGGGGGGGAGGTTGCGGGGCGCTGGATTATTGCGTAAAGGGGGGCGGAATGGTGCAATCAGTTGAAGGTCTGCAGGGTTTGGTATGTCATTGTCAGCCTCTCTAAACAGCCTGCAGAGCGATGGGCACTTTGAAGTTTCACAGAGCTGCTTAAATCCTGCCTGAAAAGACGCAGAGAACCGCAAGGCCCGGAGAATAGACAGGAATATACAGAGAGAGAGAGAGAAAGAGGGAGGGAGGGAGAGACCGGAGGGGCAGGACGGAGGGAAGGATTGATGGTGAGACAGGGTGGATGGCATGGAGACTAATCGGAAGTAAGGAGGCAACTTGTTTCAGAGGGATGACAGCAGGAAGGGGTCTTAGTTCAGCAATGCATATTTTTTTGAGTGTGTGAGTAATGTGTTTCCAGCAGCTCTAGATGAGTCGCTGCAACATGAGACACGGGGAGAAGAAGACTGGGTGCCGCCAGATTAGCACTCTGACATCACAGTGAGGAGAAGCAGGGAACCAGGGGCCTGAGTCAGAATTAGACGGTTGCTCCTCTTACCTAATGCATCTCTTACCGCACTCTGTCAGACTCAGTCAGCACGCCTCTCTGCTGACTCTCTGTCAATCTGTATGTTAACTCACTTTTTAAACGTCCGTGTGATGTTTCACAGGTTGTGACCTCTGGGGATGAAGCAGAGTGATATGGAGGCACAGCCGGGAATAGATGTGCAAAGTAGCTGCCGATATCAGGAACCTCATCACGGTTTAACAGAACCCTGAAAAATTCATAATATCAAATCAAAAATCATTGCAGAGGATGAAATTATTTTCAAAAATCCATTTGCTTCTCCTGAAGAGGTTGGGGTCTCTCATCCCCCTCATATCAAGATACAATATTATTGATGTTTCTATTGTGTATTCAGGGTCGTTCAGGACTCCCGACAGAATAACAAATCTACCTCTCCATTTTTACCAACATATATCTTAGGGGAAATATGCAGGTTTTTTTTTGTTAAGAACCCTATGGTTAGTTAAGAACCATATAGGAACCGATTTGGTATCCTGAAATGTTTCATAAATTTTTTATAACATTGCAAGATTTGTTTATTTTGTTTGACATTATACCTGATTACTCAGGGAGTATTTCATGGTTCTTGATGGAAAAAAGTATAAAAATATTGAATGGACTGAATTGAAGGCGACTTTGGGCCTTGGTGGCGGTTCTCATCATTAAGTGTTTTTTATTCATGTTTTTTTCCAGATACAAACAGAAAACCCAAACAAATGGCCTTAACACTTTTTAATTATAGTTAAAAAGTAGTTATATCTGTGTTAAGGAAGCCTTGGGACATATGTTGCATGATTCACTAGAACTGCATAAAAAATGCATGTGATGTGCATGTTGGAAAATGACATTTGTACATTATTAAAAAGCACATTCATATTATTTTTTCACACTATTTTCCTTTCTTTTTGCTCCATAGTTACAGAGTTAAATATTTGAATTAGAGGCATTCATGGGTAAATCTGAGAGATTTTACATCTTGATGAGTTGTGTGGGGGTCTTTTACTGGAGATCAAGCTATAAGGAATGATTAGTTTAATCAGTGTTCATTTATCTTATGCCACTGTGACTGAATTCAAATCCCATTTAAGCGAGGGACTGGAAATCAGAGATTTGTGAAGATTGTATCAGCTCATCAGTTGGGTGAGTTTCAAAAGGCAAGCGATAGACAGAAGACCTGACGCTCCGAGCTCAGGAAGGAAACATAAGACTTGTGAGTGACACAGGCAGATTGTCATGTTGGCAAACACCAGTGTGCAGTAAGTCAAACCAGTGAAAGCAATCTGCAAAGGTGACAACAAGATAACCCTTTATTGTACTACAGACACACACGCTCGTGCATGTTTGTGCACACACACGTACAGTACAGGAGTGTAAATGGTCTGGAGCTAATACAGGTGATTGAAAGGTGGAAGTGTGAGGGAGAGCTACAATGAGAGGAAAGAGGATGTTGAAGTTAAAAAGCTGTTCTGGTGAATTATTAATGCCGAGCATTGTGCCCACAGACACAGACTCTTACAGACTCTTTTTCTCGCACACTAACACACACACTCACACAATCACACACTCACACACACACAAACCCAGCTGCAGTCCCCAGTTGCTTGTGCAGACAGGAAACAGCGTGCTTGTCACTCTGTCTGGATTTGGGGGGTTATGTGTAAGTGCTCTGTTGTCTCCGGCTGCAATGAGAGGGATGTTTGTAGTTGTTCCCTGAATGGTGAATGTTATGTGTGTGTGTTTGTGTGTCTGTGTGAATGCATGCAAGGGATTGAGGCAGGATTTACATACAGTATGTCGCTTGTCATAAATACAGGCTATGAAGCAACAAACAGACAAGTAACAATCAGCCTTCGTGACAAGTCAATTACTCCCAGTAGTCAACACATTATCTCACTAAACTTGTGTTTTGTTGTGTTTAAACATTTTTATTTTTATATGAACATTCAACAGCATTCATAATTACATGTTGATAGAACTGAGTGAGAAGATGTTTAAACTGAATTAGTAATTCTGATTTTGAACATAATGAAGCCTTTTCAGGAAGCAGTTTTTTTTCAAATTAGGTAATTCCATTTAATCTTCTGGTATTTTATTCAAATGTAGAGATCTAGGTTTCCATTTGAACCTGTGATTTGTATTCATTATATGTCTTAATCTCCATTGTTTGGCAAGTTAAGCCCGACTGACTTATAGCTGATATGAACTGTTCACAAACAGATCAGTAGATGTTTATATTTATTGATATGTGCAGGGGTTTTATTTTACAGAATAAACAATGAAGAAAAAAATGTGCTTGTATCTAAATAACGTGTGTGTATATGTATGTGAAATGTATATGTATATACACATTTATATATGTATGTGTATGTCGCTATTTGATCATGTTTACACCCCAAAATGGGTATCTGCATAAGCCCCCAAAAATCTGCATCTGTTGGGCTCTAGTGGTTGGTGACATATTGAGATTTAAAAAAATTGCACTTGTACATAAGGATACCTCCAAGCATTTTTCATTACGCTACCTGTAAAGAACTGTGATATGTACTGAGTAGGAGAAAATGACTGTGAAAAATGAGTGTCACACTCTCTGGATGATATGACAACACCTCTTAATGACCACAAAAATACCTACTGGATGTTTGGCTCCTTTGTCCTGTTATCTCCTGTCACCTTTGAGCCACCAGAGCAATGAGCCGTGATTATTATTGGCCAATATATCCGCCGGGCTAATTTATCATTTGAGCTCTAATGAGTAGTCCATGCACATCCTGGCTGAGGAATCTCGATGAGCACTAAAAAGTAATGATGCGTCAGGCCAGAAAGTATTTATTATCCATTTCAAAAACACCTGTACTCCGTGCAGCTTGACACACTTAACATGCTCGGCTGACTTTTTGCTGTTTAACCAGCTCACACTGACCTCTGTCCTAACTCCCAGATGGCTTCCTCACACCTCAGTGTAGTGCAGCTGCGGGGCCTTCCTTGTGGCGAGGGTTTAACATGCGAGTGTGTGAAGCAGAAGTGAGCCTGATTGGATCATTGCTGTTGAAAAGAATCGTGAATGTGTGAATGCTTTGGTTAGGGTTCGTAAACCATTTGTGCTTTGTGTGAATGTGTGTGTATACGAACACCTCAACCTCAGAGTGTGAACGTCGTGCTGTCTCTGAAGATGTCTGATGCATAAACTCTGCCAATGGTTTATATTTAGTTTGTAACTCATCTTTTTCTTCTCTGTCTCTCTCTCCCCACACCATCCTTTGTCTCCCCTCCTTCGTCTGTAGCCGGTGTTGCCGTGGCTCAGAGAGTCGTGACGGTGGAGAGTGGACCGCTGATTCGAACCGAGGGCTCCCACGTGACCATCTGGTGCAACGTGACGGGCTACAAAGACGGGGTGGAGCAGGACTTTGAGTGGTCCATGTACCTGGCAGCGGCACAGGACCGGGAGATCCGCATCGTGAGCACAGCTCAGCCAAACTATGCCTACACTGTGTACGCCCAGAGGGTGAACAGCAAAGAGATCTTTGTGGAGAGGCTGAGCCGCGACTCAGCTGTGCTGCATATCACCAAAGTGCAGGCCGGGGACCAGGGCCTGTTTGAGTGTTACACACCCAACACAGACGGGAGGTACCTCGGATCGTACAGTGCACGCACCAACGTCACGGGTGAGTCTCTAAGAACATACAAATAAACACAAACAAGTACAGAAAGAGTTTCTTTCATCAATTAATCAGCAATCTATCATTAACCAACCTCAGCTAACGACCTCTCCCCCTACCTATAAACATCTTTGATGACTGGTGATGCTTTGGAGCCATGTTTAAATTAAAAGACCCCCACTTGTTTGTATTCTGTTCTCTACTAATTAAATGCTGTGTCTCGTTATGCAGATGATGTGATACAATTATTCAAACATGTCTGCAGTTATATCTATTGAATTGGAATCCAGTTTCGGTGACGAAAGGTTACTCCTTTATCATCTTTTAAAACAAAAAGTGCTAATGGAATGCTAACGTAGCGCGCCCCTCTGTTGTGGCAGTGTGACTGTGATTATTCTTCAGAGATTACGTTGTGTTGCATTATTTTTTCAAGGCTGGATTAACATGTTTTGAGTCCAAGGGCAAAGTTGAGCTGCGAGTCTCTGCTGATCCCTCAGTTTCACACACACATAAAGTGCTCATATATCCTTAAAGGGAAGCTTATAAGTACCCATTACATATTGTGCACAGGGTCGATAAGCTGTACCATTATAGTTTGTCAAGAGCTCCTAACCCGATATCCTATTCGGGAATATTATCCAGGTTTGCTCAGTCAGTTAGTTTGAGGTAATTTTATAAGCATGCATAAAATGTTGGTATACGATTACACAAAAGTGCAGGACACACCACCTTGTGCTGTGATCTTGAATTTGATGTGTTGTTGTTTTTAATTTTGTTAGTCCAAATAAATCGGAAACAGGATTTTTGTTAAAATCCGAGCAGCCAAACTGATCAAGTATATTAAGTATTAATAGGAAGTAGCCTCGATGGGATGTGTGTATCCTATGGAAGGAGTGCGAGAGGAAACGTTGCCCTCCAGAGTCACACAATGTCCCACCTGTACTGACCAGGGAAAAAAAACAATCTCTCCGCGCTCTCTCTCTCTCTCGCTCTCGCTCTCGCTCTCGCTCTCGCTCTCGCTCTCGCTCTCGCTCTCGCTCTCGCTCTCTCTCTCTCTCTCTCTCCACTCATTCACTCTGTTGCTCTCTCTCTGTCTCTCTCTCTCTCCACCTCACTCATAAACCCTCACTCAGAGCTCACGTACTTCCTTCCCACACCTTTTCCTTGACCTGAGCCGTTTCAATAACGCACCAGGTGTGTTGGCGTGATGTGTGGATGGTACGAACGGTACACAAGCCTCTTCCTCCCACTCTTTCCTGAGACGCACACACACACACACACACACACAGATCCATCCAATAGCCTCACAGCTGCTGGAGTTGGGCATTCCATTCCCTTCATAACTTCATAACTTCATAACTTCATGCCTTCATGCCCAGGAGTGGCTGACCTTTTTCTCAGGGTCAGATTGCAACCCAAAAGGTTATTGGGTGAAACTTTGGGTGGAACTTTTGTGTGTCCCAGTTCAACCAGTGTGTGGAACTGAGAAATATTGATATTTATATAATCTTTATGGTTTTTTTGGGTCAGACTGCAGAATCAAAGGCTACTGTGTGCTTAACACATCTATAGGCTTGGCTTTTCAGTTGAAGAAGTGTTATTCTATGGACCTCAGCATTTGTATTTTCTAGTATGTAGGGCAGGGCTCATCAAACTGCACTGCTGATGGCTCACAGTATTTATAGATCTGTGTGTGAGTGGGAGCTTGCCATGGTATGCAAGCAGAGGTGTTGAGGGACTTTGTAATCTCTTTCTGTGTCTGTAACCTCTTAACCCAGTTTTGGAGGTCAAGGGTACACGGCAGGTTCTCTCCCGTCTTCGTCTCTGCTGTTCTTTTTGATACCCTCTCTGATCCCTGGCAGCTGCACGCCTCCGTGGGACCTTTGTGTGCAAACACCTCCCCCTCTTCCTCATCCTCCTGTTTTTCCTCCCTCTGTAATCTGTCTGTGTCCATTCATCAGCCGTGGCCTCGTTCTTTTAATTTGCTCTCACTCTCTTGTGGTGGAAAAAAAGGCCTTTGCAGATGCTGCCCTTACAGAGATGTGTTTCAAGGGCAATGTCAAAAGGTAACCACTAGAAGGAGAGTATTACAGAGGAAATATGAGGAGGAGGGATATGACAGAGAAGGGCAGACAGGAGCAATGTTTATGTGTGAGGCTGTGTGTCTGGCGGAGGGGTGGTTGGGTTAATTGTAGAGGTGGAAGGCCACACAGTCATTTGTACCCTGAGTGCTGCATTAAGGATTAGTCCCAGGGCTGCATTTCATCCACTGTCACCTTTCTGTACAAAGAGCAGTTGAGGGGTTTTAACATGGACCTGGATCCCTGCCGCTGGAGGAAGAAAAACCGTCTCAGTGGTGCACCTGGACACCTGCTCTCCCTGATAGGATGACACAGTGTTTTCATGTGTTGTATTGTCTGTCACACGGAATGAGGAACCCCAGCTGTAAATGTGTTTGATTGACTGGAAAACGATCCCTGCTACTCCTTGTTTAAGAAGATACTTAACTGAGATTTTTCTCCTTTTTTTTTAAAGCAGTCAGAAAGGTTCCCTCTCATACACTCTGATACCAGATTGATCAAATGGGAATGGGCCAACATTGCCTCAGGCAGTGTGGGAGTATTACACGCATATGTGCGGCTGTGCCTCAGGAGTAAGAGCTAACCAGAAGATTGAAGGTTCTATCCCTGGCCTCTGTAGTCAGCGTGCAGAAATGTCACTGAAATGTCACTGAACCCTGACTGCCGACGACATGTGATTGAAAAGTAAAAATAGTAGCACTGTATGTATTTAAGTGGTTGGAGCTAAGAAATGCGGTCCTTTACATTTACCTTATGAAAAGGAATAAATTGGCCATCATGGCACATCATGGCACAAATCCCTCTAATGCAGGAAAAAGTTTGAGTTTGACATTTTGAATAGATAGGTAGGTTCATGGTTCAATCAGAAATCTCCATGAAATTAAATTATAGGCCTAAATTCTTAAAACACCAATGGCTTCTTAAAACATACAGATGAATCGCCTTGTAAGTGAAATCTGATTGTGTCAACTTATCTAGATGCTGTTAGCTTCCAGCAGCACTAAACAACATACAGGGGGACAAGCTGAAATATGAAGCTACTAAAAAGCCTTGTATTTCCTGAAGGAGTTGGTGGAGACCAATGTAATAAGTAGAGTAGAGTTAAGTACATAACCTCTATATATTTAAATACTAATATGTGAGCCATTTCAACTTTGTAAAGAGATGAGATGTCAGTGTCTTATACCAAGTATTGTTGCCTCCAAGTGGCCAAAAATCAATTAAAACACAATTTTAGAAAAACTCAAATTGGATTCTCTAAAATGCTTTTTCCATTTCTTACATTTTCGATTATTACAGAGCAACTGCGGTTCAGGTAAACATAGTTATCAGTAAAAAGTGGAGTTCTGAAGCATCAAGGTTTGAGCTGCACTGTGGTTACAGACAACATTTCTGTTTTAAAGTCAATTCTGTCTTGTTATTTCTCTAAAACTCTTTTGGAGGAGCTGTCTTTTTTTCTTTACCACAGAAGTTGTTTGTTCTGAGCTGCCTGTGATTAAGAGTGCGTTGAAGCTCTTTGAGGTCAAAGGCCACGTGTAGTTTCTTCGTACACACCCCCACTCTCTGATCTTTGAGAGATTGACTAAGCCTGGTCCGTTGCATGCGAGAGTGTGTTTTTCTGTGCTCTTGTTTGTTGCCTGTGCATGTGCGCGTGCTAGGATTTCCTCCTACACATCAGATTGTAGGAGAAACGGACAACAGCCTGACACGGCCGTCCTGGTTGTCCTTATCCTACGCACCAGCCTGTGTGCGAGAGAGTCCAACAGCTAGCAGAACAACAAGCCCTGGCGGAGACGAGTGTCACACTGCTCCTGCTTCTGAAGCTGCCGTATAGCCTCACTGTCATAGACGGCACCATAGCAGTCACTGCGCTGGCGGAGATACAGATTCAAGCCTCCACGTTTGGCAGTCGACATCCATCCTCAGTCCTGTGGTAATGGAGCTGGAGACCCGAAGCCTTGATACATTAACAAACAAAAGCCTCCTCTGTTGTTCAACGCCGCTGGACAACAAAAAGGAAGAAGACGTCCATCTTCAGATGTATGATTAGAAAAGAATCCAAGTTTGGCAGTGAGCGGGTTTGAAGAAAAGAAAATGAGATGGACGGCACACAAAAAGGCAGCAATGAGGAAATTGGAAAAGAGAGGAATGGAGACAGAAGCGACGCTATTTGAAATGGGTAGTGGGGTGATGCTGAATAGTGTGTGACCAATAAATGATGAGGTCTTCCACTCCACTCCAAGGTGATTGGTAACATCTCCCCGGGGCATTACCCACAATACAACTGGCGCTATAGGGATGCACTTTAAATAGTCTCTGCCTGATGTGACTCCTAGGGTTAATGCAGTCACTAACCGCCATACCAGTTCTAAACGCAATTAGCCTGCACAAATCGAGGAAGCCGGGAAAGAAAAGGAATGAAGGGGAAACGGGCTGGAGATGAGAAGCCGGAATTTCAATTAGGCAGGATGAGAGCTTTTGGGCGAATCATTTTCAGAACAAGCTGCGGTAAAATACCACATTTCTCCAGTCACAGTTTTCATTTCATTACCGTTATGGCCTACTTTTTTTTTCAGTGGAGAAAAAAGAATCCTTTCACCTGCTAAAACAGTGGCCCTACAGTCAGCGAGTAATCTGTGAAAGCAATGCCCGCCCAAGGTCAAAATGCAGTTATCTTCTTCTTTTGTGTGTTTCTGCACACGTGCAACCTTTTAAGCATTTGCGGAGAGGGCAAAGAACAAGAGGTGTTGATTTCTCTGTGCTTAGCAGAGGCTGTGCGCTGTTAAACACACACACACACCGAGTAAAAGAGGCTGAATCATGCTTGTGCTGAGCTCAGCGTTGTGTGTGGTTTTGTGTGTGTGTGTGTATCTGATTTGTACGTATCCCTTGATTTTTCTTTCCTTTCTCAAGGGAGTCAGCCAAGTTGTACTCCTCTACTTCACTTAATGAGAGACTGCACGGGGAGATGTCGTCTCACATTCTGTCTTTTACACTGGGAGACATGGAGACACCCCCACCTCCCCTTTCCTACCCTGTTCCGCCGCGTTCCATCTTCTCTCCCCCCCATCAATCCGGGAGCTCCAGATTCGATTTAAGTCTGGTCCACGCCACGGCCCCCCCCGGTCGGCGTCGGTCATGCAGGCTTATGGTTACGTCAATACGGCTGTTCGTCGAGCTCCATCACGGGAGAGAGGCACACGGGTGATTGAAGCACGCAGCGTACGATTGTAGAGGGAAGAAGTGATTGAATTAAGATGGAGCAGCAAAATAGGGAAGGGGAAAAATATGAAGATAGGAATCTCTTTTAGTGAAGACAAATGGTTGAGTGGTGCGGACAAAGAAAGTTAGAGTAAGATGTATTGGAGGGAAAGGTGAGCAGTCAGGAGAACGTGCCGATAAACAGACAAGTGAAGTTATATCTCCGTGTCTCTGGGTATTGATTGGGAGCAGAGGCCTGTTTGTGACGGGAGCATTTCATCTCCCTCATCTCTCCTTGCACTGACACTTCTGCTTTTTTTTCGGCTCCCCCCCCCCTTTAGCCTCACCATCACCTCTCACTTTCATTTACAATTACATTCCCTTCTCTGCGTTTGGCCTGTGTGTGTGTGTGTGTGTGTCGTGTTTATGCACATCCTGGCTCTAAGCTGCGGACCAGGCAGGACTCCAGATGGAAAGAGATTTTATCACTGCGTCTGGCTTGCTATTTTCTCGCACATCTCATCCACTTTAGCGGACAGGGCTCCCCGCTCCATAATATTACCACCATTCAGACTCACCATAAACACACACACATATATATATATACACAGGAAACAAACAGAGTCACAGTCACACGCTGAAGTGAGCCGTCAGTCAGGACAGATGTCGCACTCGTAATTGAGCCTGAGAGGTACGGTGCTGTAGTGCTCCCAACGGAACACATGCTTTCTACTGAACATCGCTGAAGAGGGCTTTAACAACCCGGCGGATCACTGCGGTAGACAATACAACTGCTGAATACAGTAGAACATTGTTGCACCGTGAATAAAACAACACCGCTATACAGAGCCACTGACAGCTCAGTACTTGTAGGGCAATCTGTGATGCAGCGCGAGGACGGGGCTCTGCAAAAAAGTTAACTTCGGCACTTAAGATTATTTTTGATTCTCCTTCACGTAATACCACCAGACGTAGAGCGGGTTAAAAAAATGTTTAATGTGCAACAATTATTCATAAAATGTCTAAAAAAGATTGGAACAACGTTTCTTATTTTATTGACTTGTGTACTTATATTATCCAAAATGGTTTTATAGCAATGTTCGAAAACAGAGGCATCCCAAATTTTATTCCGGGTGATATCCTCTTTACCTGTGGCTTTGTCAGTCGTGACCTCATCCCTGAACATTAGTCGTGTCGTGCCAGGTAGACTTTCATCAGCAATGGTAGCGATGACAACAACAACTCCAATGATCCCAAGCTGCCTCATGATGTCATCAAACAAGGTCTTCTGTTTTGATTAAAGACCCACAGGTGGCCAAAGCTGCATATAGACACTTATTTGATTTTTCCCCCCCCTCTTACTGCACTAAATGTGAAATTAACTAATAAAGAAACACTGCCGCATTATTTCTGAGAGTGCCCTCAATTTACTTTTAGTGCTAGGAACAGAAGCGTGATTCGGGGACAGGGAGAGAGAGTGGGTGGAAAAGAATGAAGTTGAATCCAAGTTTGAGATTGTTACACAAATCCCAGGGCATGGTGAAAAGTGCTGCTCTCGAAGCTGGGGCAGAGAATCAAATAAGTAACTGCAATCACATTAGACAGGGAGCATCTTGGAGGAGCAGCTGCTTTTTAACTTTGTCTTGAGCTTGTTACAAAAAGGCTCTAAATCAAATCTGGCTGCCTGACACGAGATAGTCTGATAGTCTGAGGTGGCTCTTAGGTCTTGTCAACTGCCTGTCACTCGCTGTGAGTCAGAAGCACTGAAGAGACACAGTTAGGCAGAGGGCATGTTGGATAGAGGATAAAGTGGCAGAAGCAAAGTCAAAGAGGAATAGAGCGATACTACATGTCTTCAAGGGTCCGAAGTTTGAGTCCTGCTCCGAATGGACCTGTCAAGAATGGGACATGCATCTTTTAATAAATGGTTCAAGCCCAGTCGCAGAGAAGCCGCAGACATTTCGACATGTCATAGCAGGAGAAGCACAGGTGTTACTGAATAACGATGACTCTGTGCGGTCCAAGTATCCCAGTAAAACATGTCAGGGTGACAGGGAGCCAGCGTGCCAAAGAGCAGGACCCTGAAACTGAAACACCTAATTGGAATTGAGCCATCATTCATTTTACACCCGAGCTTTCACCCCGTGTCATGTCTGAAAACTCTGCTGTGAAAAACGCTGGTAGACCTGAGGAGAATTCGACCTGATCCAAAAGCTTCTTCTTCCAAATAGAGGAATAAACATTTTTTTGTGTGACAGCAGGATGTTGTGCCACTATAATTATTGCACTGTGTTGAATTTTCCAGGCATTTCACGCCCTTTGTTATTGAAAACATTAATTTTGAAGATAGCTGGGATTCGCTGGCATTTACATGCAGAGACTCAAGGCCCATGGTGAGACAGTGGGATCCTGGACTGCTCGGATAGGACCCAGCTACATCCACACTACCATGTAGACGACCATTTTGAAAACTCCCGATGGAGCATTTAAGTCGGAATGGGCCAAAACATAGACATTTAGAACCTAGATTGTCAATCACTAGCGGGCAGATATATATTAAGGCCCATACTGCACTGGAAAAAAGGCCACTCAAAAAATAAGTAAAAAAAAAGGGAATGCAAGTTATTTTTTGCTTGTAATAAGTCAAAAAATCGGCCAATGGAACAAGACAAAATTCTCTTGGTAACAAGATATTCAAGATGCACTGTCTAAAAACAAGCTCCTTTATCTCGCTTAGATCTTACTCCTTAGGTGATTTAGTCTCATATTAAGTGTGATTAGATATTTTGACTAGAAATTAGAAAAATATTATTGGCAAGATTTTGAGTTTTTGCAGTGTGCACTCTTCCCGCACATCTGGATATTCCATTTTTGTAGTTCTTCCAGATTTTTCACTTCAATTATTATAAAATACATCAAATTCTGTGAACACATTACTAAATCCAAACCGTTGATGCATAACTGAATCCCTATTATCTCAGCTACACATTGGTAATAGTTCCTTGCCCTGTTTAGGACAGTGCATGCCACTCCCCCCTCCCATAAAAACATATTTAAATCAGTTTAATCTGTTTTTTTATTCTGATCTGCACCAAATTGTTGCCGCTGTCTTATCCTTCCATCAAGTTTCGTGGCACTCCGTTTCAAAGTTTTTGTGTAATCTTGTTCACAAACAAACGTACAAATCAACCAAACAAACACATGGGAAATCCCTGCCCTTCCTCTCACCATTGGTTTTACAGTATTTACTGAACACTGTTTTAAAAGGACAACACAGTAGTATGGATGTAGCCTAGGGCAAAATCAGGTCCCAGGTCAGCTCTATGATACTATGAAGCCATTAGACGTAGAGCCGAGGCTGGATTGTGTTTTAGCCCCACATGCCTCTGGCTCTACATATTTGTGCTGAGGAGTGTGGTGGGCCAATTAAGAAGCTTTTGCCATTAAACATGAACCTAAATGCTCTCGTAGCCTACAGACACACTTTCATGCACATACTCTGCTTTGCAAATTCTGGCTGTTACCCTTATGAACACATAAATGATGTCAGAGATGCTCCTCTGCATTTAGCCTGTCGCCCACATTATAGCTGAGCTAATGAGAAAAAGGATTTAGTGTGATAATAAATGCTTGTGTACGTGTGTGTGTGTTTTTCAGAGTATATGTTTGTGAACGTTTATATAATGGGCTAAAGATGTGCTAGTGTTCCTCTTGTTGATTTGATTAACTTAGCAAAGCGCTAAACCTCAGGGGCCCCGCTGCCTCCTCTCCGGCAGATTAACCGAGCACAGCCCCAGTTTGAATATGAATTCCGCATGAATATGGATGTGACTGGATGTGCTAATGAGTGTTTGTGTTCACGTCGTAAAAAATGTGTGTTAGTAGGGAGTGGAACTTGCCCTGTTGTTGCCTGCAGGACTCGTGCGGTTGTAAGTGTGGTCCAGGAAACACTCGGGCCGGCTGCTGCTGCATTGTTTGATGTCGGCAGCTGCTTTGAAGGCTTATCTGAGCACGAGAGGGGCAGGAGGTTTTTCCTGGTTCCAGCGATAACCCTTTTTGACACGGACACGTATGCACACACAGGCATCGGAATCCATTTACACACATTCGTACGGACAAGAACGTGCACCGATTTGGGCTCCTGCCTCCTCGGGCAGGTTATTCAATCCCTGGCAGACACAGTTAAAATGCTGAGACAGAAATTCTTTTCGGTGATGAATCCTGTGCGAGGAGAAGTAGACGAGCGAGGATTATTAGAGAGCAACTGCACTCAGACAAATGATTTTTCCTGCACTACCAACTCTTGGGTGGCGGTGATGTAGATGTTTTTTGCAACACAGCTGGCTGTGCTGCAGTCGATTTGGCTGTGCCAGCATGCAGATTGTACAGAGCAGCAAGGGAGAGGGAACCACTATGAAGAGCAGGCGTCACATCAGACACAAGGCGTGATGTTAAATATCAGTCCACCGCAAATCAAAGGTAGGGTTGTGGCTGTATTCGCTTTAGACGGGATATCACGTCATGCAAATTGACGGTTATCATACCGTGCACATTTGCTCATTGCGCATCTCTCCTCCTCAGCTGTCTGTTAGGTTTACTCCACAAACACATGCAGAGAAAAAGGTAGAGAGAACAGAGACGTCCAATCTCCCGAAAAAAAAGGAATCAAATGCATCTGTTTGGATCCCAAAAATTGACTTGGCTGCAGATTGGCAGTCAAAGGAGGATACACTTCAAACATGTTCGCCCATCTTGAGGAACACCACCCCTCTGTGCGGATCACAGTATGTGTCCCGTTTATAACTTTAATCCCAAAAGGAAAAAGACATGAATATTTAAATGTCGACCATAAAAATGCCAATGAAAGTATTTTCCACATCACTGATCCGGGCTGCATCTTCGTCGTCTATGTTGCGATGATTCTCGCTGTTTTCACAAACTGAATATTATATCACTGAATGGAGGAATTCAGCAGCACATTTATTCATTATGAAAAGAATCATTATTTGCACTTTGATAACCAAAAAGTTGAAACGTGTTCCACCCCAAACAACTACAGCAGTAAAACCCTGCTTTTTGATTATGGTTTAAGACCATCACATTACTTTTTTCTGTATTGAATATTTGAATACTTTATACTAACCTTTTATTAAATTTCTCATTGCAATAGTTTTATGTGTAGCAGTACTTTTACACTGTTTTATTAAACTTAAACGTAAAACTGGGAATACTCAAAATTCAAACAGCTTTTATTGATTTTAACTTAAATAATAATAATAACTGGGAAATACTGTGACACTTTAGTTTTCTCTGAAAAATGCCAGAGTAAACTGGAATATTAGCAGCTTATTCTTTCCACTGGCAAGGACAGAAAACCATTTAGATTCAGCCACAAGCCATAATGACATATTAAAATGGTGGGATAAACCATGCCGATAAAACCACCACTGCTGCTGTGATCGTAAGTTGTTTAGTTTTCCCTGCATACAAGATCCAGTTTGGAGGAACTATCGGAGAAGTCAACACCTCCTTGTCCTCTTCTTGCACTGTGAATAAGCCCTGTTGATACAAATTTAAAGTTTAACATCACACCCACCTCATTACCATCCTAATCACATGCTTCAGTTTTTTCTTTCTACAACGGGAAACTGAGGATTAGTTTAAAACATCTTACGCAATGATATTTAAGTGTGGGCCGTGGAGCCGGCTGCAGGCTGTTGTTGCTGTAGTAGAAGTGGAAAAGTAAAAGTGGGAGAAGCCTCCGAGGCCTCAGGCTCATTTTGGTGAAGCGGCACGATGGCGAGCGAGCTGATGACCCTCAAGCTACGTCTCAGGGACACGCCGCTATCTAGTATCTGCAGTGCAGAGTCGGGTACTCTGACAAATATCTAAAAGCTTTAGCAAGGACTTTTGACTTTGTGTAAAGACACACACACACACACATACACACTTAACAACGAGCTGAGCAATAGTCCTCCATGCGTCCATTGTTGCAAACATGCACCTGCAAATTTCTGTAGCAGAAATCATTCCCAGCATTCATTTCAAAGTCATATTTGGACCTGTTAACGTGCCCCACGATCAAACCCACATGCTACAAACATAGTCACTCACATCCAATGACGGCTCCCTCGTCCCGTTGTCATGGTGGCTGAGTTGTGTTCTTCGAAAAGTATCCGTTGATTGTTGCGGGTCTTGTGCTCCTGCAGCTGTCATTGTGTTTCCTCAGCGACGAGCTGCCCAGCTTATTGTGGCTCTCAGTAGCTTAAACCATTTGTCGTTCTCTACAAGCAGCAAAGCCTCTGAGAACACACTCACCACGGGCTATTTGTGTCTTCATCTGATCAATTTTGCTGGTATTTGAGCAGAAGTGAAGGGGTCAAAGGTGGCGTCCTAGGCTTTCACAATAAAAATAAATCCTTGCGCCTCAATAGGCTGAATATAAGCTGATTTGGATGTTTAAAAATACTGCGCAATCATTTAAATGTCAGCTTTCTCCTGCCCGACCCGGTGCAGGACTCAGGAGCTGAACCCTCAAACCAAACCTAGCTCTCAAATATCAGTCTCCAGAGAGAGAACTACATGTTTGTCCCCACAGTGGTTACACAGTCCCTGTGGACTCAGTGTGCATTCAGGTTTAAGTCCCCATGGGATGTTAACACAAGCCCACGAGCGCACACAAACTGACAGAGCCACGACCGGTCCCTTCCTCACGATTGACCGCGAGGTAGACAACAGGCAGCTGCTGCCACCTGTGCCCTTTTCGCCTTTGTGCAGAATGTGGTAGCGAGATGGGTTTTTGCAGGCGTGTATGAGGGGGGTGGGGTGGGGTGGGGGGTGGGGCTGGCATATGCCCGATTCCCCTCAGCGCTGGCAGCTCAGACAGACAGTTGCTCCCTCATCTGCTGCCCTGCTGGACGTGTGCCTGGCGACTGAGCGCTGCCCACCTCCCCTCACTGCACTCCACTTGTCTTTTCCCCCCCCCCTCTGTCCCTCCCTGTGTCTCGTGCGCCAACACGACACATGCACCCCGTGCTAATACGGTACACATCTGGCCAGCCGCCACACGCTGCTCCACTCACCCCCTTTGCCCCGCCCCCCCCTGGCTGTAAAAGTGTAAGCGATCCTCTCGATCTCGTTATTGTGTGTTTATGCACGATTCAAAAGGCTTTAGGTAGGACAGTATTTTTAGATTTGTGTGCCAACGTACCTTTTAGGGAAGAAGGCTTTGTAGCCTGATAAAAACACAGTAGGTTCTGTAACGTTTACATGCACACACACACACACACACTCTTACACTCACACACGGTCAGATGGCTGGGGTTATAACTGACTACTATCCTCGGGGAAGTCTTTAATTGGTCACAGTGCTTCACCATCTGGGGCTGGAGCGACGGATGGAGGGAGGGATGGATGAAGGGAGATTTTAGGCGCTCTTGTAAGGGGTAAGCAGAGATGGAAAGAGGCGGAGAGACTGACTGTAAGTGCAGAACGGGGATGGAGCTTATTAGTTTTAATACTTGCACCTCCAGTAATTTTTCGGAATGGTAATATACTTCCTAACTGCTTTTTATAGTGCACAAGTGGGAGGGTGCACGAATGCGATTGATTGCACGTGATGTGTTCATGTGCCCGGGTGCATTCATGTGTGCCTGCAGGTAGACGGGTTATTGCGTGGCATCTGTGTGTTTGTGTGGAGAAGTGGCGATGATGGGGGGTGTGTGTGTGTGTTTTTGCTGGTGTTGGCAGACGGAGCAAGGCCCTGCACATGTGCGAACAACCTCCAGGGCAGAATTAAAGGACAAGACAAACAGATACACAGTCGGTATCCGTGTGTGTGTCTCTCTCCTCCTGAGTGTTTGCTGTAATTTACAGTGTTTGGATACACGAGCAGAGGGAAGGGCGGAAGAAGTGCACGGCAGATAGAGCGATGGAGAAAGTGGGTCTGAAGCTGGGAAGTGTGGGGACAGGGAGAGGAGCGTGATGCTGAATGGGGGGGGGGAGGAATATTTCACGTGTTTAGGCATGATGAGTAAATCTTTGATGCTCCAAAGGATTTCAGTCAACGATAGCTTTGCACACAGCTCTCCTCAAACACTCTTAGGAAGATTTGTCTTTCATACTCCCACCTCTCCTCACACTGCCCCTCCTCTCACGCCTTGCCTTTTAATCTGCCGCTTACTCTCCATCTTCCCAACACACTCACTCAGGCTCATTTCCTGGCTGGGCCTCAGCGAGAGGTAGTGTCATATGTGTGTCTGTGTGTGTGTGTGTGTGTGTGTGTGTGCCTGTGTGTGTTTGCGTCTTAGTTAGTGTTAAATCCCCCTCTACTGTCTTTGTGTGAACAGCGTCTCATATCTGAAAGCTTCTTCTCACCATGGATCCCTCTCTTATCGCAACATTCAGCCTTTTAACTCAACGTCACCATTCTTCTGCTACAATAACAAAGCCCACTAATGCCCGTCTCTCTCTCTTCTCTTTTCCTCTCCCACTTTCTCCTTTTGTTATACGTCTTCCTCTGTGCCTGCGCTGTCACCGGCAGTAGACGTGGAGAAATGTTCACAAGTTCACTAAAACAAACTTGATTAAATTGAAGGTAAAAGTTCTTCAGATATAGGCCTTTTTTCGTAAATTTCATTTCCATTCATTATCATATATTATATTGGTTATGCTTTACTTTAAGTGGTCTTTTAAGCGACTCTTAAAGAAAGTGCTGGCATGTGGATGTGGGTATTAATTCCTTTGAACATTTCCTGAAAAAAGGCTGTAATATTTATAATCTTCACTTGGTAGAGAGAATAAAACCAGCATTTTATTTTAGGTCTACCCGGGGAGAGTTGTAAACACAACATTTGCAAACAGTTGCCTATTTACACATACTGTAGACAGCATTTAACAGTTACCATCCATTTAGAGTGTTTCAATATATATTGCAGTAGCTGAGCATGCTCACTAAAGTGCTAATGTTCATAATTGAACCTGATTTGTAATTTTCATTTTCTCTTATATCACTGTCTGTGGGTCAACTGTCTCGCTGTTAAATGAACCAAATGGATGCATCTAATTCTTTTTAGTTGAATGTTGAAATGACAGAAAAAATAGACTCAACTATTCAGTCATTCTCTTTGCGACTTAAATCCTCCTCCACTCTCATTGGAGGTTCAGCTTGTAATGTAATGTAGGGTACACATAATTGAAAATACTATGATGGAATGAGTGGCCTTCTAACTTCATGCATTTTGCAAATTCGGCAGAAGCAAGTTAAAAAAAAACATGCTGTGCCAGTAAGTTCTGTTATTAACTCGCTGTATAGTCGTCTAAGAAATAATTTTAATAAGCAGCACACCCCTGAGGACTGTTTGTAATGCAGTGACCCAGTATGGCTGAGTCACATCTCTGGAGGAAATGTCTAGGTGAACATGGGGTGGCGACTTCATTCTATTATCCAGAGTGAAGTCGGGGTCCCTTTATACAGAGACCCCGACATAAAGCCGTCAGGAAGACCCCCCTCATTGTGCCGCCTTTGGTTGTTTACACTGAACCAAACAAACTGCTACATGACGCCGCCCCTGTGTGTGGTTTTTTAGAAAGCATGCCAGTGTTCCCGAATCAGAGGCGTGACATGTAAGACAACAACATCAGGATCTCTCCCACCATGGTCTGTCTTGTACTCTGCTGGCGGGATAAAGGTGGAACAGCAATGTCTTCTTCGTGTATGTTTTCTACAGAAATGGGAGGTGGCAGAAACGCACAATTCCCTCCTTGAACAGGCTGTGGAAAACTGTCTGTGTGTGTGTGTGGGTCTGTGTGTCGGAGAGCAGCTGTTCCCACAGGATTGACTGTGCATGTGTGCTTGGGTGTGAGATAGAGAGAGAAAGAGGGAGAGGCTGCCAGATTATGATGTGCTTCTCCTGCTACCTTTAGGTATAATGAGCTGTATTCGCCACAGGGGCCTAGCTCTGTTTCTGTCTCTCTCTCACGCACACGCACACACAACACACACACACACACACACACACACACACACACACAGACACACACACAGACACACACGGCCAATTCAGTATAGGTGTCAGCGTGGACCCCTGTAAACATCAGCAACCCCCTGCTGACTCTCCCCCAGCAGTACTTATTGACTTAAGGCCGAGTTATACTCCTGCGACTGCAACCGTGCAAGGACACGCAGCTGCATCGACGGACTCGTTTTGGTTTATACTTCTCTAAAGCCTGAAACATGCTTCTGCGTTTTCACGGGCCCAGTAAGCGCAAGAGCCCTTCCGGGTCCCTTACATGCTTATGTATCCCTTCTTACGTGCTTACGGGCGTCGACCACTTTTTCTAAAATTTACGGCAAAGCTCCGCAAGCTCACTCAGCCCTCAAGGCTGTGATTGGTCGGCTCTACATCCCGTCTGGAGCTGCATTTCCGGTTTCATGCCCCATAATACAGGCAGAAACAACGGAAGATTTAGAAGAACGAATATGGACCAAATAGAAGAGCGGTTGTCAGAAGAGATCTGAAAGTATGACCACTTGTATAACCCGTCACTGACTGGCGGTTTTGTCCGCCAGAAAAAGGCTCCGCGGAGCCGCGGTGGCGATGTACATGAACAATCGACAAAGAAGAAAGAAGTCGTCTTCGACAAAACACGTTACTCCGCCTAGTGTTCTGGCGGTGAACACGCGCAACGGTTGGGGAAGCATGAATGACAACGAGTCCTGCGCCACAGCGCAGTGAAAAGCCGCAGACGCAGTTGCAGAAGCATGTTTCAGCCTTAACGTGCTGCGCGTGTTGCAACGCAATTCACCGCCAGAACACTGGGCGGAGTAACGTTCTTTTGTCGAAGACAAAACACACAAAGAAGAAACGACTTCTTCTTCGTCGACTCTTTATTTGCATCGCCGCTCCGGCTCCTCATACTCTATTTCTGGCGGACAAATCGGCCAGTCAGTGACGGGTTATACAAGCGGTCATACTTTCAGATCTCTTCTGCCAAGTGCTCATCTATTTGTTCCATATTCGTTCTTCTAAATCTTCCGTGATTTCCGCGTATTATGGGGCATGAAACCGGAAACTAGACTCCGGACGGGAAGTAGTAAGCCGACCAATCACAAGCCTTGCGGGCTCCGTGAGGCTCGCGTCGTTTTGTCGGATAGTTAGAAAAATTGGCTGACGCACGCAAGACGCCAGAGGGCACAAAAGGGGCGTGTTGCGTGTCTTGCGTGCATGCGTGCGTGCGTGCAACGCGAGTATAACTCGGCCTTTACTGACCCATGCAACCCCTCACACACACCGGCACCAGCCCCTGTGGTAGCACATGGTCGATCCAAAGTGTCACCTCGCTAAATAGTGGAACACACACACACACACACACACACACACACATTGACGCTGTAAGTGTTAAGCACAATCTTCTGACACCTTCCCTGATAACAGAATGCATGTGCGGTGTGATGTGAGGGGGCGAGGGAGGGATTTAGGTAGGAAACAAGGAAGAGGGAGGTCGGGTAGGGAGCTAATGGCAGTTGTGTAACAACAAGGCCTCAGTAGAGCACTTTGTGGTGTGTATTTCTGTAGAATAACACAATGATGAACAGATTTAAGACCTCAATATTACTTGTTAGTAGTAGTTATAGTTAAGAGCTATAATAATCTTTTTAAAGGTATATTACATAAGAATTGTTCATTAAAATATTTTGTAATGTTACACTTACGTTATCCAACAATGTTTCCAACAAACCCAGAGAAATCCCTCACTTTATTCCCACAGTGGTAATGAGAAATTTAATAGTTAAGCTAACTACTTTTAAATGAAACGATGCATGTTTCATGTCTGTGAAGTCATTTACTCCGGACTCTTTATTACTCTGGAATGTGGATTGTGTTCCCTTGTTTTTTCTGTTTTTCTCTTTTGTGTTTTTGAAGAAGTGTGACCTTATTGGAATTTGTTTTGTGAAGAATTCTGCCTCATTAAAAGGACACTTTTGGTTGAAAATTGTTTGTCTATGCATGTTGGGTCCTCCTGCTTTAAGTAAACCTGACAGCATGACCCTTTTAACATTCAAAAAAGCTGAGCAGTTTGATTCTATTAATACTGGTCATTCCATCATAATGGTTTCAGCTCCACTTAATCATTTGTTGCAAAATGGTTCCAACAAATCTTTGTATCATTTGTAAACAAGAGAACAACTTAAATTAGACATTGTTACACAAAAAATGCTGTGAAATCTTCATTTATCATCAGCAAACAAATAAATTAAATTAAATTATTATTGTTATTATTCATATTCTTGTATTGTTGTCATAATTAATATATAGATTTGACCAAATGTAAAAGTTAAGAAACATTGTTTGTGTTCTGTTGCTGTGCTGTGTTCGTATGAATAGTAGCAAACTAAATTAATCACACTGATTTTTTTTCACTCCAACACTGTGTTAATTGATCAATAAATCCTGTATCTATAATCAGAAAGACAGAGGTAGATGTTACAGTACTAGTTATATTTATTCAAAAAGTTTAACATATTTACAACACATCATAAAAATGATTTCAAATATGTCCAAAGGGTGACAGGGGAGGGGTTTGTTTGAAGAGGAAAAGGGGGAGGGCGGCGGGGGCAAGTGTTTCTCCAGCTCCTCTCTCTCCTCCAGTTCATCTCGGCCTCCTCCTGTCTGCAGCTCAGTCCCAAAGTTCTCCTTCTCCTTGTTGAGCTCCACCTCACTGCTCCTTATTGTCTCAGGCTCTTGGTGCAGGCTCCTGGTGCAGACTGGCTTCCAGAATATTAACCTTGGCCTGACAGTCTGTGAGCTCAGCCATGCAGTCAATGTAGGCCCTGAGGCGAGCGCGCCGTTTCTTGCCCTCCTTCGTTATGACAGCTTCTTTGTCGATCAACTGAAGCTGCAGTTGCTCCACCTGCTCCTTCAGGGCCTGGATCTCCTTCTCCTTCTCCTTCTCCTTCTCCTTCTCCTTCTCCTTCTCCTTCTCCTTCTCCTTCTCCTTCTCCGTCTCCGTCTCCACTTCCACTTCAGTGCTACAACTTTTATCAGGCTGGGGTGGCTCCTGGTGCAGACCTTCTTCCATCATCTTAGCCTTGGCCTGACAGTCAGTGAGCTCAGCCATGCAGTCAATGTAGGCCCTGAGGCGAGCGCGTCGTTTCTTCACCTCCTTCGTAATGACACCATCTTTGACTTTCAGCTGGTTTTCCAGCTGCTCCACCTTCTCCTCCAGAGCCTGGATCTCATTGTCCTTCTCCTTCTCCTTCTCTTTCTCTCTTTCTCCTTTCTCCTTCTCCTTCTCCACCGCCATCTTTATGACATCATCCTTGTCTTTCAGCTGGTTTTCCAGCTGCTCCACCTTCTCCTTCAGAGCAAGGATCTCCTTCTCTTCCTCCTTCTCTTTCTCCTTCTCCGTCTCCTTGTCCTTCTCCTTCTCCACAAGCATCTTTATGACATCATCTTTGTCGTCAAGCTGGGTTTGCAGCTGCCACAACTTCTCCCTCAGAGACTCGGTTCCATATTTAAGAGCCATAATCTGCTTGTTGGCTCGGAGGAGTTCGATCTTGAGGCTCATCACAACATCTGGTTGCTCCATGGTTTACAACAGAGAGATCGATTTGTGTATGAAGCTGTTGGAATGTTGGAATAGTTGATGCACTGTTTTCAGAAGAAGTTTCTGTTCTTGTCTGGATCTTGAAGTCAAATAGCTTTTGTCTGCAGGTGACAGGATGAAATAGTGTGTAAGATTTAGGTGCATTTGATCTATCAAACATTCAATATAAAACAATTGACACAGATAGAGAGACACAGAGAGACACACGCGAGAGAGAGGGAGAGGGAGAGAGAGAGAGAGAGAGGAGAGAGAGAGAGGGAGAGAGAGAGAGAGAGAGAGAGGGAGGGAGAGAGAGAGAGGGAGAGAGACTCCCCTCCTGCTACGTGTGTATCTGGTTGCCATGGAAACTCAACTGAATGCACCTGTTCTCTCCCCACTGGGAAGAGTCAAATCTAAACTCTGAGTGTGCAGCACTCAAACAACTATAATTCAGAAACTATAAGTCCTATTTGTGAAATAAAGACATCGTGAGAATTACAAGACTTTGCCGGACACACAGATATATTTGAAATTTGTGAGAGTAAAAAAATGGGACCATGTGAGCAAGTTATGCGAGTGGATGCTCCTTCCAGTAATGTTTTCTCTGAAATAACATCCTTAAAGGAGCTACACACCTCATGTAATGTGCTCCTAGCATTAGCTTTAGCTCCCTTCAACTTGTCTTTAAACACATTCAAACTCCACTTTAACCAAAAAAAACTCACTAGCAAAAAAACAGCATTTTTTGAAATAAATGACTGGGAAAACTTTCCTCATCAATCACCATGGCACCCAGCCCCTTTGATTTGAATCTGAATTGGATTGGCAGTGATGGCAGTACTTTGTCTTAAATACTAAAGTTAAACACCAAGGTTAATCTTCCAAATGTTACAAAAATCACATTGTTTGGTAGAATAAGATGTGAAATGTGAAAATATCCTGGTGCTACAGGTGTTTTGTCCACAATGCCTCACTCTGCCTGGCCTAGGCGACCTAACGCTACTTAGCATCACTCATTAAGATAAGCAGCACAAAACACAAAACAAGCCAGCTACAATATTCCCACATTTGTCATAAAAGCAACAGAAAACAGCACATTATCAACATGTAACAGCAGCAGCTTCAAATTATACAGTGGTTTCATTTCAATCTTAAATTATGAGCCTGAATTGTATTGGTTAGCATGCTGGGTAAATACAGAGAGAGAGTGAGACATGACTTACCTCAGTCAAGGTCAGAGTGCAATAGCAACTGTCTTGAACTTTAAAGGTATTTAAGGCACTCAACAGCCAATCACAGGGCTCCCCATCAAAATACCTCCTTCAAAGCATCAAAGGAGGCATTGAGAGAGTGTACCTGTCAATCAAAATAATCTTCTATTTCAAATCTTAGCATCTGGTTGCTATGGTGATAGAACCGCCTCCTGATGAGTTTTGCGATCATTTAAATCTAGTTAAAACTTTTCTTCTTACTAAGATATTTTGATGACTATATTTGATTTACATTTGAAATAATAATGTTATGAATAATAACTAAATATGATATAATTTAATAAAAGCTATTTAATTATATTAGCATCTGGTTGCTATGGTGATAGAACCACCTCCTGATGAAGAGGTTTTGCGTTCATTTATTTCAGTAAATACTTTTCTTTTTACTTAGATATTTTGATGACTATATTTGATTTACATTTGAAATAATAATGTTATGAATAATAACTAAATATGATAAAATGTAATAAAAGCTATTTAATTATATTAGCATCTGGTTGCTATGGTGATAGAGCCACCCCCTGATGAGGACGTTTTGCGATCATTTAAATCTAGTAAATACTTTTATTCGTACGAAGATATTTTGATGACTATATTTGATTTACATTTGAAATAATAATGGCATGAATAATAACTAAATATTATATAATTTTATTTCATGCTTTTTAATTATATTAGCATTTGGTTGCTATGGCGATAGAAACACCTACTGATGAGGTCATTTATTTCAGTAAATAAAAACAGGACGTTTCATTTTGGTGGACTTTCAATTGAGTCATACTTGCAGAATCAGATCTTTAAAAACAAAGACAGGTGCCCTACACCCCTCACCATACCCTGACAGCAGTGTGATGTTACTCTCCAGCTTATTGTATCTAATAGACAACACTGCTGAGGTCACTGGACACAATATCAGCGCTTTATTTAGAGTGTAAAACGCATTAACCTGCTCTGTGCTCTGACCCGTTTCAAGGGAAGAAAGAAAGAAAACATAATTCCGAGATCGATAAGTTGAAGGACAAGCGGCAATGAGTGTGAAGAGATGTGGCAGAAACACACAAACATACACACACAGACACACAGACACACACGCACACAGACCAGATGTTACACCCTTTACTGGTTTTATGACCCCCCCTGTGAGGACATAAACCTTCAGCTATCTCCCTGGTCATTGTCTGACTGACATGAACAGTGTAATCGGGTTACAGAGGAATCAGCACTCAATAAAACAAAACGAGCTGGAGGACGAAGTACTATGAGAAAAACTGAATAAGTGATAATTGGGTGCTGACGAGCAACTTGCCTGTCGTGAAGGAAACTCGCCAGATACTGAGGCACCGGTGAGAGGGGGTGTGGACAGCGGTGGTGATGGTGGGGAGGGGGCTGCGTAGACTGAATAGGGCTGGAGCGAGGAGAAACCTGCGAGGAGAGAAAATGGAACAGAGCCTGGAGAAGAGTGGCGGTGTAAGGAGACATGAAAGATCACTTCCTCTTTATTAAATGAAGAGGCCATTTTTTCCTTTCAGTTATTGTGACCCCGGGTGTTGGGGCACGAGATGCACAGTTGCACTCACACACCCACTGAGAGTGGTTTTCCAGTAGTGGGGGACCTCGTCGCTCCGGAACTGGAAATCTCATAACAGCATCTGAAAGATCTTTTATATCCTTTCACCCCTTTCCATTTTATCCCCCTCTTTATTTCTATTTAATCACTCTTCGTGTTTTTAGAAGATTGGAGGTGATGTGTTAGGATGGGGCCAAGTGGAAGCCTCTTTGATCAGACTGGATAATGGGAGATGGTCTCCTCTTCTCAGTGGCTCATTTAAAAAGCAAATTATACAAAACGTTTCATTTTGATTTTTACAAGCTTCAAAATATCAAAGCCAAGCTTGTTTTGAATCTCAATCATGCTGTTTTCAGTATGGGGTATTATGAATGGAGTTAATTCTCAATTGGTGATCCAGATAATAAACTAGATTTTTTCTAAAATCATGATCCATGAATCCCCCCCCCAAAAAAAATATACCAGGATTCTTCCCATTGATTCTTCCATCCAGTTTCATGGAAATCAGTTCAGCAGTTTTTACATAAAACAAACATACAAATGCTGACGAAAGCATCCATGATGGAGTAACAATTCTGTATTCACTCATAATGTACGAGCCATTTTATTCTGTGCACACTTTTAGACATGGATTTAAATCTCTGACATGATTCGCTCTATAGGAAAATGCTTCGGACATTTTCCAGACCTTTTCCTGCTTGTGCCCTACTGAAGTGTTCCGAGAAGTGAGCCCACATGAGAATACAGCAGGAAAATTCACAGTGAGCAAGTGCACGTGTTGATAACGTTTCCAACATGTGACGAAGGCGGAAAGTTGATCAATACAAATATTGGTGGAGCCGAACAAATAGAAGACGCCAACGGAAATATCAGTTTGGAAAGTTAATGTCTGAAAAACAGCTATAGATAAGAAAGAAAACCATCCTTTCCCTCCCGCTAGTGATCATTCTGTTTATGATTCACAATAAATGTAGAAAACTGTAGTTTATCATATTTAAAATATCAAGGGGAAGAAGGGATGGGGTTGACGTGCAACATGAGGCCGAAATCAAAACTGCTTCTGCTCTAGTACACACAATCTGACTGCACGGCAGCTCTGATCTGCAGGGAGAGAAAAAAATATTGAAAAAAGAGACTGACTCATTTTTAGGATAAGTGCTTGGAAAAAAAACATCTATGGCTGCTGATGAGCCATGAATTCATGTGATCAAGGTCCTGCAGTTTGCAGATACTTGAGTTTTGTTGCTCTTGTTATGTGATGTGATCGATGTGATGTGCAGCGATAAAGGTATTTAGTCTTTATCCCAAAATGTTTTCAGCAATGTTAGAAATCCTTCACGCCTTTGACCGAGACCTTAGCTGTGTCGGAGTAAGTGTTTGACAGTTTTCCAATCCGTTAACTAATTGCAAATAATTCTGTGTGACTCCACAGAAACGGGCACATAAAGACTAATGAATTTGCTGCCACTTTCCTCATTGTGTGTCCTTATTGAAGAGTCCTGTTTAAAGACATCTTCAACAGCCTGTCCTCACACTGTGGCAATATGGACTACAATTTAAAAAAGTGGAGTAATTATCTGAGTTTTTGTGGCTGATGAATTTAAGTATTTATTTTTATGTAAGTACTCACTTAAATTATAACTTCTGCCAGGGAGATTCTTTTTTCACCACTCTCTCTCTATTGTTTGGTTTAGTTTGTTTGTTTGCGAGATATAAACAAAAATGACAGAACGGAAACAGAACCATCGCGTTTTAGTGTGAATCTGCACAAAGAGGCTTATCCAGTAATATCTTTCACTTTTGCTATAACATCGTGAGATCGGGCATTTTTTAAATTAATTTTGACCTTATCCCTGATTTCCCAGGGAAGAATTCATGCATCTAAATTAAATAAAATCAGGGGTTAGGGTTTATGAAACTAAGATCTAAAATCTATGAGTTTGTGCAATTCGGTACAGCTTTATTGAATTTAAGGAGACTGTTGGACCTTGCTGGAGGTATGTGGTCAACTGAGGGCAATTCTAGTTTGAATTTATCTTTAACTTTAAAAATAAATAACATATAAATAATCACGAAAAACCACTAGCTAACCTGGTAGTTGGGCACCTTGCAGACTTGCTGCAGCTGCAGGTTTGGATCTGACCCGGCCTTTTGTTACACGTCTTCCCAGCTCTCTCGCTCCATATCTTTCTCTACTTTAACTCTGTCGCTGTAATAAATTGAAATTTTTTGCTTTGCTTTTATTGCTGCAAATGTTTGTCCTCTGACTTTGTTTTAATATATATATATATATATATATCCTGAACTAAATTGTTCACAGCTTCCTTCAGCTCTGAACAACATAACACTTGAGTAAACAGAAGCATAAAATCCCTTTGGTATTGTACATTGTAGATTTAATGAAAAAAAGAACAGGCCATGTTAATTGCCGCAGTTTAGAGGATCTAACAACACTCTGACATGACAACTAAATAAATACACAATTGTTTCCCCGGGTCAATACGATGCACAACATCTTTTATGCCTGTATTACAAAACAGATATGTGTGAACTCACAGAAACACACATATGAAGTGAGTGCTGTTCTGCATCTTCGACTCAATTAGGTGCAGGGCTCATCTGATCATGTGTGTGTTGTATTATTGATTCACCCCCTGCTGTGGACCTAGATCTCACACTTCAACCCCCTCTGGCTGTTTTCCCCCGCACCCCTTTCTTCTCCTTTTAGAGAGGGCTCCCACAAGGCAGTTGTTTTTGCTCTGGGGTAGGATCCTTACCCTGCCCCCTTTTTTCTGGGTTTTACTCCACATCCTGTCCATATTATCAGCACAATCTCCCGAGGACAGTGTGAAGACCCTTAGACCCTTGGCTCTACTGGTTGCTCAGGGTGTTGCGTTTGAAGACCTGTGTTTGTGTGTTGATCGCCAAATTAGTGTTTGTGCTTGCATGGATTTAGGGAAGTGAAGTGTGAGTGACACCAAGTACAACATCTATATATAGGCAACAAGAAAATAATGATCTCTATGAAGTAGATTTTCCACTTCCTGCTCAGGAATCACGAACTGTGTTTGTGCGGGGGGGATGCAGCCAGCAAGAGAGCACTATGCCTATTTGTTATTCATCCTCCTCCTTCTCCTTTTGTCTTCATCTTTACCTTCTCTCCTCTTCCTCCCACTTTACCATCGTCACTGCCCGTTTGCCAATTGAACCACTCCATCCCTCGTTTTGAGTCATCGACAGCTCTCACTGAGAAGAACATAAGAGCGGGGGATGTGAATGGGCAGGGTAATGGATGAGAAGAACAGGTGTAGGCACACGGTTGCTGTTTATTTCTCCCTCTATTACTTCCTGACCCAGGATACGCCTGCATGCGTTGCCGGCATCCTGGGCCAGAGAGTGACGACTACAGGTTGATGAGGCTGGACTCACATGAAGTGAAACTAAGGATCGCCCACTCAATCTGCTTTCCTCTCAGCAGTCCTCTCAGTTTCACAGAGTAATTAACAATAATTACCCTAGTAGCTTTGCCAAATCGCCATTTGCTTTGCAGCAGTACACAAACACACACAGAAACACTCACAGAAACACAGACCCTTATGGCTGTTACATGCTGGAATGCTGTAACCACTTCAGCAGTGGATGAACATCTGCATTTAGAGGCAGCAGTCTTATGAATGTCATACACAATAGGGTAAAAGTCTGTGGACGAGCAGAGGGTATGGCAGGAGATTTAGATTAAACCGTTTCAGCATAAAATGTACAACCACCACATAGACTGGTTTATGGTTCAACATGATTGGGAGGCCGTATATTCAGGAGGAAAATCCACAATGGTCTCAAATATGTACCATCGTAATCAACTCCAAAAGTTATCTTCTTAGGTGGAAGACTGTTAGTACAGATTGAGGCAAACTGTTTCTACCTTGAGACTCAGGAAAATAAGTTTTTTATTTTGAAAGAGATAGGCTTGTTTATTGTCTCAAAATAAATAGAGTGACATATCCAATGTTTAAATGTAGTCTGTATTACAATCTTGTGTGGACAACAGAGCATACAAAGAAACCTAGAATGGACACATGTCATCAACACTGACCAACAAAGCACACACATCGTAGGGGGGGGGGTCTCCCATTTACAATCTGTGATGCAGTGCACGTTGGGGCTGAATTTCAATGCGGCACATATCCTTGCATTATTTACCTTTTTTCAGTCACACGCCACTTTTGATAAACACGTCAACTCTTGACGGCAACATATTCCGCGGTGACGCTACCTGAGTCTATTCAAAGATAACTCCAGAGGAAGAGAGACATCTGTGCGTGTCCAAAAACATCAACTGACACCACGGTTTAAACATTAAAGCACAACTTTGGCATAAAAAAAGTAATGTTGTCACGCTGCTCGCCTGCTGCACAAGTCAAGAGCACCGGTGCATTGACAAGTCTGGAAATTCTCCTCCTTCCTCATAATATACCTGGAACTGGGTGCATGCCAGCCGAGGTAAATTTATGCAAACATCTCATTTCGGAGACGACTGAAGTGTAAACAGGCAGAGCAATGTTGATCAGCCACACAGCATCATAGGAAGAGACTGTGCAACTACACAAAGCAACATGACACAGCTTCCATCCAGAGCCATCAGTCTGCTGTCACAGATTCCCAAACTGAACTGCAGAATAATCATTAATCAGCCTCTAACACACAGTCACAGCCATCTTACCTTAAAACTGCTGTTTGTTCCTGCAGTTTCAGTGTAAAATCCAGACCCCCGACTGGATCGTTCAAGCTAATGGCTATTTGTGCTCCCTGAACTGGGATAATGTCCCCCGTCTTTTTCACATTCACATTATTTTAGCCACCAAAATACCATTTCATGTTTATCTCTAATGATGCCGCTCAAAAAACACATCTATGCAAATGTCCAGATACTTTGTTCAAATGTCCACAGGCTATGTAGAATAGAAATTAGGCCCATTTGGAGTTTCTGTGGCTGCCTCATCGTACAGCTGGCACTATTTCCAAGCAGGAATAAATTCATTCAAATATATGTGATAGAAAATCTTCCTCATGGATATTATCAGGGTTACACACCTTTTGATATCTTCTTCTTTATTTGGATTGGTCGGCAGCCAGTGGCAAAAGTGTGACATTTCCAAATTGAGGCTAAGCTACCAACACCGGATCTTTCCATTCCCATATGAGGAACGCAGCAGGAGGTTGTCCGAGTCAGACACATTAACATCAATGAGAAACAGTTCGGAAGCTTCAGGCAAGGAGGCAGCTGAGTGAAGCGTACAGAACTCAGGATATAACGTATAAATTCCACTGCGGGAAAGTGTCGGCGCGGATAGTCGACACTCCAAGTTGACATCTTCTTCCACGTGTTGAGCACCTCATTTGGATCCTGAGATATTTGTATCCTAGTTTTAGAAATGCCATTAAAGCATCATCACCACTCGCTCACTGGAATATTCTCATTCTACTGCTCTACTCTCGCATGGGCTCACTTCAGACATTACTAGGGGGCTGGCAGTAAAAGTTTTAGAAGACACAAGAAGAAACTGAATTGTACATTTGTGTTTTTTATATCAGCCCCTCAGGAAAATGTTCCTTCTTAAAAGCAGCATACAGGGAATAACCAAAGCCACAAACCAGCCTTGTACAGTAAAATAGGCAAAAACAAAACACTGATACATGCAAAGAAACACAATTAAGTGGCATACGTTGGGGTGTGTCCATGTGTTGTTTGTGTTGCTGGCACGGAGCGAGCACATGCTTATTCAAGTATTAACATTTGCAGCAGTGGTAACATCCAGAGTGCACCGCAGATCTCTATAGTTCCTCATGTAATCATCTTCTCCCAAGACCTCACCACAACTACCAGCACACAACAGTGAGTGCTCAAAGTGTTGCGTGGTTGTGTCTTCACTCTGTGCTGTTTTGCTTCCACTTTTTTTTTAAACTGTGTTCAAACAATCAGTCAGATAAGAAACACTGAAGGCTCACAAAAAAGCCGCTGTTCAATTCCCTTTTTACTTCTTATGTTTGTGAGGAGTCTTTTTCTGCCTCTGCAGCTTCAATAGCCACCTCAAGCACTGCATAGAGATGTTATAATTTTGGGCACATGCAAAATGTAACGGATGAGACTTCATGAATTATCTTCTTTTTCTCTCACGATATCATATCTCTCTTCCACCCATTTTTGTGTCCTCGTGTCCCCCACTCTTCTATCCCTGGGTGACTGGACTTAAAAGGCCGGCTTGGGGGATGACAACCGTCGCTCACTTCACAGCGCTTTGCGAGTGGAGGGGAAGATCACGAGTGGAGGAAAGATGAAAGAGAAAATTGCAGATGAGGTAGAGCAGGAAGAGAGTAGTTTTAAAGATTTATGAAGGATTGACGTCTTCTGTGTCAGTCAAAAGAAGCGAAATAACAGAGACATGTTTCTTTTCTTCACATCTACACACGAGATCTTACGATGTGAAAGATTTCCAGATCTTTCTGTTAAAAATGTTTTAAATTCCAATATTTAGAGATACCACTACATAGGGATCAGATACAAATAAGGAAAGTAACATTTAATACTCAATAAAGTCTTTAAGAAATGTATGTCATGCTAATCAAACTAAACTCATTTAATTTCTGTAGACAAAAGGATGTTAATTTTTGGTGAAATGACTTAATATTTTGAACATGTATCACATTCATATCATCTTCAGAACTTTTATTTTGACACTTGTCGGTGTGAGTGGGAGAAGTTCAATAAATTTAGATTGGGATAGACAGACATGCTTTGTTGGTTAATGAGGACACGGAATGACTAATATAAACTCGCCTAAAATAAACTTATGTGGAAATGTTCATCGTAGTGAAGAAAACATGCAGTGGAATGTTGGTCATAGTTTCTCAATATCAGTTGTCGTCTTGAAGTAGATCAGGTTTTTGGCTTTACTTAATAGTAAAATGTCCATTGAGTCGTTAAGCTGCCAAGGACGATACGTCTTTAACCTTATCTGTTAACGTAAAAACCACAGATTACCACAACATTTATTTGAAAGATTCAGTCTGGGTCATGAAAGGACCGATTCAATGTTGGTGTGGCTCCGGATCCGGGGGCGGATCAAGGACATTTTTATCCAGTGCAAAATAGTGCATTTCTTGACATTTCTGCAGATTTGTGGATTAATATTTTATTTTTAAAGGGAACATTTAGTAGACTGATATATGAGTGTGTGAAATTTGGTACATCTTGATTGATTTTAAAGGGCGCCTGGGCCTTGGCGGAGGCATTTGCTCTGCCGAGTGCCATTAAAGTTTGTATGGTGATTTGTCGTTTTTTCTGTTTGTTTGTAAGAAAGATTGAGCAAAAACTACTGGACGGATCCCACAAAATTTGGTGGAGGGATCTGGTATGGGTCAGAAAAGGAAACCCATTCAATTTGAGTGTTGATGTAGATCAGAGTGCAGATCCAAGATTTTGTTTTTCATCACTTTCTTTAACATGGTGTCTTTAGGAATAATTCATGTATCTTGATGAATAAGAGGCAGGCTTGTTTAGAGGACTGATATCTATGAGTTAAGAGGACTGATATCTATGAGTGTGTGGAATTAAGTGCAGGATAATTTAATTAATGGGGACTGTTTGGCCTTGCCCTTCTACTAAGTGCCATTCGAGTTGTTGATCTTTATCTGATTTGGGGATTGGTTGTCTACAAAAAAAACAGACTGTCAGATTTGTCTTTTAAGGCCATTGCAAGACTTTTCATTTGACACAGCATTTATTATCTAAGCTAAACAAGTCAACGCGATGTCCTCACATGATGGAAGTGAGAATACACTCTCACTCTCTCTCAATTTTGTGTGCATGTCCGAGAAAGCCATCTCATGGTGTTCTTAATCCTCCGCAGATTGAGGTCAGCGGGGCTGTTAGGCGATCTTGTTGTGTTTACAACCTCAGCCTAACCCTCAGAGATGCTGAGAGTGTCGGATTGGTTCTGTCTTCCAGCAGATCTCTGCCTGCAGGGATGTGATTGGCCCAGAGGATTTTATGTGTATCTCCATATGAAGTGGGCTAAGGGGCGTAAAGAATCAGATTTCGGTTTTAGCCCTGTGTTCCCGAGGTGAAGTCCACAGTGGACGGCAGTCAGATTTAAAATTTGGTTGGTGTAGAGGGAGGAGGAAGGGGGGTTGCTGTAGTAGCTCCCGAGTGTTCTCAGAGGCCCGCAGCATCATGTGGGAACGTTGCTATGGCAATGGCAGGTTGTAGCGTAGGTGTGTTGTTGTGGCAACAGTGTGTCTGTGTGAGGCAGCCTTCCAGTCGGTGTTGAATGGAGAGTCACAGTGAGAGGACGTGGCAACACCAGTGTCTCTGAAGAGTCGAATCAGACGTCAATGATGCTTTTTAAAGAGAGCACGATATTTCATTTGATTATGCCGTCTCCACACAGAAGGTCTGATGGTATAAAAGAGATTTTAGGAGTCTTCAGCAAAGCTCTTCGACATACAGTTTCAATGAGGTGACCTTGTTAGAATCCGGTTTTGCCGAGAGGTCTTTCTCCCCATTAACGTACATAAGGAGTGCAGAATTTCTGAATATAGCCAAGTATACTATAGTGGCAATATATAGACCAAATCACACAAAACATTTTTTTACTCACTTTAAATCTTTTATTAACAGGTTTGTATGAAAAAAAAAGATCATGCGATCACTATAATTTCAGCGGAAACTAGAAAGGCTATCAGTGGAGCGCATACCTCAACCAAGGCCAAACAGTGCCCTTAAGAAACCACAAATAAAATCGGCTTGATCTGGATTTTTATTTGGATCTGCACCAAATTGCACAAACTCATAGCCATCAGTCCCTTAAATATGCCTGTTTTTCTTTCTTCAGTAAGAACAACTATTTTTGAGGGGTCTGTTTCTTTGTCTGGGTCCATGCCAACATGTCTTGTGGAAATCCATTCAGAAGCTTTTGCCTAATCCTGCTGACAAACAAACGACCAATCCAACAGACGGCAGAGGCAATTCTTAAAAGATACAAAAGATTGCCCAGTGGTGCGAGCCCTTTGAAAAGCCAGACAATCATAACCTTTCATGTGAATATAAGCACAGATTAAGGTCTAGTGCTATTCCCAAATATGTAATTTCCTCATATGTCAAACCGCCAAATAAATCAGCAGACGTGTTTTTATTGATGTCAATGACTGCTGCCAGCACTGAAGAAAATGTAGAAGTGGATTAGATGACATATTCCGTCCGACCTCATCAGTATTTTAAAAATGCCGTAGGAGCTGTTTATTCTTATCATGGCGTGTATAAATATCTGCAGAGCGGCATCTCATCTGAGTGTCATTGTGTCTGACCCACCTGATTACTCACTTTATTTTCCTGCCACTACTGTTTTAGCCCCGGTTCTTTCTTTTGAGTGTCTCCGGTAACCAGATGTCAAGCGGCTTTTTTTCTCCGCCCCCTCCATCCTTCTTTCTCTGATCTTTTCTGCCTTTGTTCGCCGCCTCCCCCACCTCCACCCCATTTCCCTCACCCACACCCAACACGGTTTATTTCATCATTGTCGTCTGTTTCTCTGTTCTTCCCATCTTGGTCCCTCATCTCATGTTTTTACACACAGATCCGTGAGCACACGCGAGGAGCACCTTGTTTAAAGTTGGTGATGGTGTATGTAGTAGTATGTATTTGTATGAATCCCAAACAATGTGGGAGTAACGCTTCTCCCTGATTCTGTGTGTAGTCAAAGCAGGTGAGTTGAGGAGAAGCACAGACCTGAAATGGTTTGTTGTCTTCACAATGACAATCCCCTTCAGAGCCTGATTAGCCAAACATCTTGACAAAGCACTACACAAGAATATACCCACTTCCAATTTCTGCCTTCTGAGAGGAGTCACCACAGGGCAACGCAAGAACGATTCTTTTGGAATTGCTCACTCAACTCAGTGGATCACACTTGAGCTTAAATGGTTGACGGCTATCTGTTAAACACTCAACACTTATGAGTTTGTATATTCTTCTCAGGCATCAGGTGCATGTGCAAATAAACACAATGTACATCTGAGCGTGTCTGCAGCCTCAGGTCATGCATTGTAGTGCAGTGCCCCTTGTAAACATGGCTGTTTGGAGTGGGGCTGTTTGCTTGGCCTGTGGTGGTGCGGGTTGCAGTTTTCTTTCTGAAACTGTAAAAGTGACCTGCAGTAATTGAGTTCTGGAAAGTAAACACAAACTGCAAAACCCTAGAGCCTTCGCTTCTGCACAAAGAGCTGTTCATTCAAAGTTTGTTGAAGCAAGACTAAGAACGTAGGACAGAGAACTTGAAAAACAGTCGTTGATGCCATTGTCGTAGAAAAGGTCTTTCGGCCGTCACTGCGACAGAGCATTGGTCATATATCGATTTAAAGCATTGAACGTCAAAAATCTGCACTCTCTTGGTACTTTAACAATAGATGTGAAATGTGAGATAGACGAGATGAACGCTCGAAAGGTCTGCGAACTGCAGCTAGACAGAGATTTCTGGAATTATTAGATTGATGATGATCTGTTGTGAGAGCTCTCACTCAGCACACTGGCACTACCTTTTTTTATTCCAACTTTAAGTCCTCTTCTTTTTGGATGGTATTAATGTGAGATGATTTTGACATTGGTAGTCTTTCGTCTCTCTCTCACACACACACACATATACAGCAGTGTCCTGGTACACATCCAAAAATACTTCTCTGGCAACACAAGCTCCTTTTTTTACAAAGCGATACCTGTTTATTTTTGTCGGAGTTCCGAGCGTTTCCAGACTGCTTCCTGAAACGATCACATCTTGAAGCCTTGATGTTGCTTCCTTGCTCTTGACTGTCCCCCGCTCTCATCTCCTCTGTTCGCAGCCATCTGGCATTAAGTCTGTCCTCTGTTCTCAGTTCTGTTGTAGATAGAAGAGCTGGGATGAATTTATGACAGCAATTTATCTTGCAGTTTGTAAATTTAGTATGTGTGATCAAAAGGCTGTATGAAAGTTTATTGGGAGGGTCCTTGGCTGCAAGCTGAGCTGTTGTGTGTGTGTGTGTGTTCTATGGAAAAGCACTTAGGATATAGTGAGCCGGGGGTGGGTCTGGGGGGGGGAGGTTGAGATTGAGATCGACAATCACATGTCAGCGCCGTGATCATTTATGAAATAAGGAACTAGAGAGCATTTTTGATTTTGAACCACTTCATAGCAGCCTGTTTATTTGCACCTCTATAATAGTGTAAACCAGTTGTTTACCATCTTTAACAACAGAATTACACGGTATCTCAGGAGACAATAATCCTCTATTAGCCCCAATCTGGGGAAATTGGCCAAATGAATAAGTATATGGTGGGGGTATAAATCTGCTCCGACATCCCCAGCAACCTCCACATGTTCTGTGTTAATTTTCCGTCTTCCTCTTTTCTTTCTTCCACAGTCATTGCTGACTCATTGACAGTAACAGCTCCGGTCCAGACTCTGTCCAAGGTGGAGGGCGACACGCTACAGCTGACCTGCGAGGTGTCCCGGACCACGATGCAGCACACTCACTTGTCGGTGGGTTGGTACCTGCGGTCTCCGGAGGAAGCCACCGCCCCGCCTCAGGAGCTGGTCACGCTGTCCAGGGACTTTGTTCTCCGCTCTGGTGGACCGTACCGGCAGAGGATGGCAGCGGGGGACCTCCGACTGGACAAAACCAGCGCCACGTCCTACAGGCTGACCATTCACAAGCTGCAGCCCATGGACCAGGGCCTTCTCTACTGCCAGGCTGCAGAGTGGATTCAGGATGCGGACGGTAGCTGGTTCGCCATGACCCGCAAGCAGAGCGACAAGACTCAGCTCCGCATTCAGCCCACTGGTGAGTAAAGGGAATCAATTCTGTGTAAAAGACGATAGAATGAGAGGAAAGTCTGGTCGGCTTCTAGGTCCCCATCCCTTTGACAAGAACACTCGTATGCATGTGGGCCGGCTTCCTCTGATTGCTGATCAGTATCTCCCACTAAGCTCATTAGCTCGCTAAAAAGGGCTTAACGAAACCCCCACAGACTCCCCACTTTTGTATTTGTGTCTGTTTGATGGACAACATTACAAATGTATCCAAGACTAATTTAACCGGCTGCAAACAGCGTGGGTGTTTGCCACAGGGGGGGCCCTATGGCTTCCACATATGTAATATCTCTCTAGGCAGCCAGCGGCCCGGAGGTCAGAAGCCAAAAATGAGTTTTTCACTCGCCCCTCCCCAACACCGGACATTTGTCTAGTTAGTGCGTGAGTGCATTACCAGTGCTAGGATATCTGAAGGAGGAGATGGTCTAATGAAAGGGAGTTACCAAGATGGGGAGGAAGACGTTTGGGGGAGGGAAGGGCGGCACCGTGACATGTGGTTCAGTAAGTAACAAGGGCTTCATAATGGAAGTACAAGGGAGAGACAAGGAGTCCATTGAGGTGCCTGATGGAGGAATATGCCTCATATGATAATGATCTAATAAGCCCTCTACATCTAGACTTAATGGAACGGAAGCAACGACGACTTTTACGACTGCTCGCATCCTCGTCACCTCTCACCCGACTTGACCCCATCACTTCCACCGCTGCTGTATCCACACCCATAAAGATTGTCTTTGTGTGCCTCCAAGAAGAGGCTGCGGAGATGGGCGATAAACCGTTTTGACATTAGCTCAATTACCAAGACCACGCGCACAGTGGCGTGTGTGTCTCCTGTCAGTAAATCACTTCAAAGTGGAATCGTTTTGCCTTTCTCCATTAGGCATCAGATCCGCTCTGGACCAATACAACTTGATGGTGCCCCAGATAGCGCTGCGAGCATGAGAGGGAGAATGGTAACCCTTGAATGTAAAAGCAGGCTTGTCAGATGAGTTCCCGTTACTATAGGGAGCAGACAAAAGGCACAAAGAGCTCCCCCAGCAGCACCCTCTGTCCCTCTTTGTCTTCTCTCTAATCTATAATGGATGGAGGTGTTGTTGCGTGACAAAAAGAATACAGCGGAATTGTGCTAAGGGGCGAGGCGCTGGATGCCGGTCCTCAAACTCAAGTTTGTGACTTTACTTGGAGTTCTGCCTGCACACGATGAGAGCACAGCTTGCATACCTCTGAGCCCAAATTGTGTGTTTGATGTGTGCCCCCGTCCAATTGCATTTCTGACAGAGAAAAGTTAGAGAGGGAGCATCTCCTCCATTAGACTCCTATTATAAAAGATGGAGTGTATCTCAAGACAGGCCCCATCACAAGGTAATCAGCCACAGCCAGCATCAAGAGAGAGAGAGCAGCAGCAGACGGAATCCTAATGTACCTTTCACACTCTGTTTTTACTATCTCTCTCTTCTCTTTCACCTCCTCCTTTGTTCATCCCCACTCTCACATCACTTCTTATTTCCTGCAGTCGTGTCTCACTGCTGCGTCTTTCTTTTTTCGTGCTCCCTCAGTTTTTCTGCATCAGCCCCTTTCTCCCTCCCTCCGCCTGCTATCCCGAGTCTCCCCACAGCTCTCGTTTGAACTCTTCCTGTAAAACACCAATTCCCATGCTGAACACTTAAGCAGTGACCAGTTTGTGACCATGTAGTGGGTGACCAGGCAGTCAATGTTTTTTTGAGATTTGCTCCCCTTCCTTAACATTTAATGACATTGAAGTGTCATGATACAATGTGTTGCTTGGCTGCTGCCTGGCTGTAAGAAGGTGTTTCTTTGCTTTGCCCTCTGTGGGCTGTTCTCTTCAAACATTAGCCATTATGTGCATGAATCAGTGTTTCAGGGTTGCAACTAATGATTATTTCATCTTCGGATACTCTCAGGAATATCAGTTCCTCAAACATGCCTGATTTTTATTTGATCAAGATCCATGAATTATTCTCTGGGATATCTGTAAAAATGTAAAAAATCGTGCATACGAAAAAACATGACATGTAAATAATAAATCTAGTGACGTTTTTCACGATCACGAGAGGGTTATGTTTCGCTGTCCATGTATGTGTGTGTCAGCATGATTACGCAAAAAACTACTCAATAGATTTCTTTGAAATTTCGGTGGAGCTTGGTGGACGGATCTGACACCGGTCTGGAGAGAGCCTATTCAATATCGGCATGGACCTGAACAAGGACATTTTGTAAACACCGTCTTGAAAATTGCTAGAAATGGCATTTCAGAGATTCTCCAGGAAGTAAATCATAGATCTTGATTAAAAAAATATATTGAGGGGACTGATGTGTGTTAGCTTGATTAAATTTAAGGGGATTGTTGGGCCTTGGCGGAGGTTTACGTGCTACAGAATGCCTTTCTAGTTTTTTAAATGTCCAAAATAGAAACAACTAATACTCTAAGGAGAAACACTTTCATTAAGGCAAAGATAAAATTAATTTAATATCCTATTTATATTATGCATTCATTATGTATAATGTGTAACAGAAAAAGAGCGTTATTAATTAATAATGACCAACTAAATATTTGTCATCAAAAGTGTCAGCAGTTAATTTCCACATTTATTGGTAGATGATAATTGTTTCTGCACCAGTAAACACACCCTGTGTTTGTATGTCAATATTCAGCATGTGCGCGCTTCCCTGTGTTTGTACGTGTCCAAAAAGCCCCCCCCCCATCAACCCCCCAGCATAATGTTCTCCTTCGTAACGAGCTCTGTACCGACGGCAGACTTTGAACTTTTTTTTCAAGAGTGTGTTTCTGAGGAAGTCAGTTTAAAGTCTTTGTAATTACAGCTCAGGGCTACCACCTTACTGAGAGGCAAACCGTCTCTGATACACACTGTGCTCATCATCTGGAAATTAATACAGCAAATAAAGCTGAACACACACACACACACACACACACACACACGCAATTGAAACAGCACATACACAGAAAACCGCGTAGAGGGGCGAGCACCAGCAGCGTTTGCTCTGCCTGCTCTGTCGTAGGCCGGCTCAGGAGGAGAGAGACAACTTGCTGCCTGACTCTGTTTCAGATTGCCGGCGAGAATTTTAATGAGATGTGCTTTTTATTGCAGAGGTGAAATCAAGGGGGCGAGATAGCGAGTAGAGCCCCATAAATGATTAGCGTTTTACCAGAGTAATGCCTCGTGTGACCTCAGCCTATGTTACTGCATGCGCCCATCTCCACTCAACCCCCCCCACACTCTGTCTCTTTTAGCTGTGAGGATCAGAATCCTAGATTGTGTATATATGGCACTATCACCAATCTCTGCACCTTAGAACAGCACGTGCCCATAACTCTCTTACTGTATATATTGTTGTTCTATATTGTCTTTTTTATATTGTTGTTTTATGTACAGTGCACCAACCACACCACGGCAATTTTTGCTGTATGTGCAAATATACATGGCAAATAAAAGGATTCTGATTCTAATATTTCTCCTGCCTTCTGACCACATTTATGGTTGTTATACTAAACACCCCTCTAACCTTGATGTTCCCTCTGTTTCCCCTCCATCTTTCACTAAGATCGGGACTTCAGCATCCAGGTGAACACGGAGCGACGGTCCTTCACGGCCGGTGAGCCGCTGGAGCTCCGCTGCACGATTGAGGCCCAGAATGTCCCCGAGCGTTTCTTCTCGGTGTCGTGGGTCTTCAGCAGCTCACCGGTGGCCGTGGTGGGCCCCAGTGCCGTGCCTGTCCTGGGCCCCGATTACGTCGCCCGTGAGGCCGCCGGCCACATCACCGTGCGCAAGGAGAGCCCCAACGTGCACCTGCTCAAGCTGCAGCACCTGCGGCCCGACGACGCCGGGAAATACATCTGCCGCGTGACCGAGCGGGAGAAGACGCCCACGGGAGACTTCATCGACCGCAGCAAGAGGTCTCGCAACGTCCAGATCACGGTCCTGCCGCTCAGTGAGTAATAATCTGTTCATGAGGCCAATGGCTTACTTGTCCTGTCCTTACTTGTCAGTTAGGCTAAGATTGAAGAGCTCTTCATAATAAAGAGTTTTATCTTCATAAAGGCAGTGGAGAACACCGTCATACTGTGCTTTTCTCCAGCCTCTCTCTCTCTCTCTCTCTCTTCCTCCCTCCCCCTCTCTTCCCTCGCTCTCTACAAGGTGGCCCATAACAGATAGCTGTGCAGCCTCTATTGTTAGCTGTGAGTAAGAGGGAGAAGGATAATGGTGCTCTTACTCCTGATGTATTTTCTGTTTGAGAGGATTGCTAAGGATTGGTAATGCAGCATTATGGTCCTTCCCATTTCCTTGGTTTAGCTCTGAGTGTGTGTGTGTGTGTGTTTATGTGTGTGTGTGTGTGGGGATGTGGCAACACTACAGTTGGGTAATGGAGAGCAGAGGAGGCCAGTCTCGAGGAGGCTGAGCTAACAGCCATGAAATGAAACCGTAGAAAGAGAAAGAGGCAGAGAAAGGGTCTTGGCTCTCCAGGGCCCTCTAAGTGGTTCCCCAGGCTTAAATTAATGTGTTCTCGCGAGGCAGTCTCCTTCAGCTGGATTAAGCAGGGCGGCCTGGTGGGCTTGTGTCAGTGATTACAGTCAAACCTCACAAACAGTCCTCTCATTAGTCACAAGACCCCGTTCAGACCTGGGTTAACATCCGTCTTAAGTGATCGGATCACAAGTGGACAGCACAAACTCCATTTTGACTGTTCTCAGTGTCCATACATTGATGTGTTCGTGGCCTCTGTCACAGTATCAACACTGAACACTACATAATGACCGTTTGATTACTCAAACTGGTGCATTGCACAGCTGTGCAAGGTCCATTCAGTCCCTCCTGATTCCACCTGCTCTCTTTTGCTAGTGCTGACACACACAGATTGTTGTCATTGTCATTTTGTCTTTGTGTACACAAATTACTTAAATGTTTATTTGCATATAGAGCCGAAGAAGTGAGATCCGATCAACAACTTTTAATGCAAAAAGCGAACAGAAAACACTGTCCACTTGTGATCAGATCTCTGAGGACGTTAATTCCAGGTCTGACCAGGGTCTGAGGTGTATCTTAAACCCTTCAATCAGTTGGAGACATGCCCCGCTTTTGTATTTCTACCTTCACTTCTCTCTGAAGTGCACAGAGCCAGCAGCTACCTGTATAATAAAGCATGATTATATTTCCTCCTGGGCAGCCAAATGCTTCCCTCACCCTGACTGCTCTGCACCCCCTGCTAAATCAGCCCAAAAACAATGGGCCCCAAGCCTGCAGCCATCTCCCGAGAAGCTCTCTGTATGGGAGGTTTTGTTTTCCCAACAAAAGACCGTAATGCCCTATAAAAGATGTTTATAGTGTTTACACAGGATAATAGCCGTGGTTATTGGAGGAGAAACTCCCATGAAACACAGCAGTAGCGGTCAGGCAGCGTTTATTTCATGCACAAACTGCCCTCCCATGTCTGCTTTCTCTCACCTGCACACACACAGTTTCAAGATGTGCTTCATAACTCTGATTGTGGGAGTTGACGTAATAGGGTTCGACAGGGGTTAAAGTTGAGTCAGAGGTGACAGCAGAGATCAAACAGGGGCAAACGCTTCTGACAGCATCAGCATTGATGGATGAGTTTAACTCTGCAGAAGGAGAGAGAGCTCTCAGGTGCAACAGCGAAAATCTGTCCTGTGGATAGAAGTGACAAGAGTAAGATATTGGGGATACACTGAGGAACAAGAAAAGGATGAAAGGTTTTACTTTTGTCTGTCCTAGTTTGTACGAATGAAGGAGTTTATTCCATATTCGCAGAGAGCTTATGCTTATTAGGAAGACCAGGGAGCAGAGCTGGAGGCAGCAGAGCTTGGCCTTAGGGGAGGAAGGGAAAAAAATCTTGAGCCGTGCAGCGTCGGTCCCACAGGACGAGGAGAGCTTTGGGTCAGCGGCGGCTCCATGATGTTTGATGCACGTTGAAGTGATGAGAGTAGATTATAAAGGCAGAGAAACAGAGCAGAGGAGCCAGTAAAGACTTTTATCCTCCTCTTCTTCTGAAGTGTTGCTGAGCCCTGTGATCTCGCTCTTCTTCCCTGTGCCCGGGTGGACTTGGTCAACAAGCTACACAGGGTTCAGAGGGAGAGTTTCAACCCACACGTGCAAATTCACCCGGGCCTCTTCTCTGGCTGTCGCTCTGATGCGCCCAAGGCCGGTTACAAACTGCACTGCACTATCGTCCTCCCACACACACACACACACACACACGTTCTTGCATACGCTCGTGGAGACACATGCACTACGAAGTATTGTGTTACACTCGCGGCAACAGGCTCAACAATTTGTTGCATCGCCTCTGGCCTCCTGTACTCTCTGAATGTTTTACCACAGAGTGTGTAATTTTATTTATTGATTTTGGATTCAACGTGAGGAGAATTTTGAAGAATTTCTTCTTCTCACTTCTCATGCTCACCCGTTTTCCTCTCTTTCTTTACCCCTCCCCCTCAGAGAGCAACATCACCGTCGCGCTGTCCATCAACTCCTCGGAGGTCCTGGAGGGCGACGCCGTCCAGTTAACCTGCTCTGTCCAGTCCACTACAGGCCCTCTGTCCGTCGTCTGGCATCGGACAGACAAGCAGGCAATCGAGCCGCCGGAGGAGCTGGCCTCTGTGGACAGGGACGGCACTGTGTGGCACAGCCCCGCCTACAGGGAGCGCTCTAGCTATGGGGAGATACGTGTGGAGAAGATGCGAGCAGACACGTTCTTGCTGTCCCTGTACAACGCCTTACCTGGGGATGAGGGCCAGTACCGCTGTGTTGCCACTGAATGGTTTCAGACCGGCACCGAACCGGAGCTGACCTGGGAGAAGATAGGAGAGAAGTCCGCCACCAAGACGGTCACTGTTAAGACTGTTGGTAAGTTATTTCAGCCTCACGATATTGTTTGTGCTTATCAACTCCAAGTCAGTAAAACACGTAAACAGTGAAGACAAGTCAGAGTGTAGGAGGGTGCCACATTATGCCATCTGAGCTCTTCACTGAAATCATTGCACTGCTCTTTGGCAACTTACACATCACTGCACGTGTCTAGTTACCATTACACCTAACTGTGGTGCTAACACACTCTCCACATGTCCCTGGCAGCACCTAACGTTCACCTATAGTGAGCTCGTAACTACCTCAAACTCCAGTCGGAATAACAAAGAAATACCTGGAAGCTAAAAAAAAGTGTTGCTGTATTTCACACGATTACGACACTGGGACGAGCAGAAAATATTTGAGAACAATTCTGTCTAAAGGGAGGAACACATCAAATGCATTGAAGCGCCTGGCGATGCACACGCTACATATGAAAGCAGAGGGCAGTGTGGGCGTCCCTGAACCAGTCGATGTGGAGGCAAGGGATGAAGAGTTTTGAGCATTTTAATGTATTAAGCACTGAAACTGTTATTTTAGTTATAAAGTTACTGTAGTTGAGTTTTAAATGTATGGATTTATCGTCGGTATCAGGAAAAACCCAAATGAAACCAAAACCTATTGTATTTAAATGCATACCAAATGAGAGACAGGCATATGGTTTGTAATTTTCATATGACTGATGCATGGCAGAACATGCAGCGCACATATTGGAATAGTCAATGGTTTATTCATACACTGCCTGGGGAGAAAAAGTCTTATCACACACACACACATAACCAAACACACATATAAACACCCAGACCACCTGCCACACGTCAAGAGTGGTGCGTCCGTGACACCCATCATAGACACACACTCACACACCACCCATATGGATTAGTCAGAATTATTAGAATGGAAATGCTGGGGCGATGTGTTTCACAGTCTGTGGGTCTCCTCAGTCGGGGCTGAACGTCCTCGGCACAGGCTGAGGAAGCCACTGGAGCGGAGCAGTGAGGGGCTGGCAGACCAGGAGCACTGGACTCAATAACACACACACACACACACACAATCACACACAATCACACAGACTCACTCACTCACACAAAAGCAACGGATTAGCTCCCGGCAGCAACACACTGCGGTGCAGCAGCAAAGGGATGTCAGTTTTTAAGTGGCCATTTGTTAAGTTCAGGCAACAACAGAACATTACTCCGAGGAACAAGGGACAAATTATGCAAATCGGGGGAATAGAAGTCCAAAGCTGCTCGTCTGTCCTCGGTTGCACCTCTCGACGTCTCATCTCCCTCTCCTCCACACGTTGATCAAGGGCTTTGAAAATGTGCTCTGTTGTGTGACGGTCAGTGTGGGAGGGGGTTTCTTACTTTGTATCATGATTTGTTTTGGGAGTCATTTTTCTCACTTTAGCCTCCGAATCCGGAATAATTGGACTTAAACGTGCTGTGTAGATAGAGCACTATGTAAACTTTATTTATGCCTCAGTGTTGGCAACAGCCAGTGGCCTGAGGGATTGTGTCATTGGGTTGTCTGTCCATCCTTCTGTGAACACGATATCCCAAGAACGCCTTTAGGGAATATCTTACAATTTGGTACAAACTTTCAAGGATGAACTAACTCGATATTGATGGTCCGAAGTCAAGGTCACTGTGGTCCATTTTGTCTTTTGGACACACCACGAGAAAATCCTTTCAAATTTGGTACAAATGTTTGTTTAGACACAGATTACCTGATTTAGATTTGGGTGGTGAAAGGTAAAAGGTCACTGTGGCCCCAAAACAAAACAGTCTGAACATTTTGAAAGGTCTTGGTGACCTCAGATGAAAAAAACTGAAACGGCACTGGTTTGCAGAGCCTTACGATAACATGGTGGTATTTCTATTCTCCCTGTGTTTCAGCTCCTCTACAAGATCTTGTCTTTCTTCTTAAGTCTTTGCACATAATAAATAAAAAAGGAGAAACTCGAACTCCAGTTTCCTTCTGATCTGAGATTCGTCTTCACGCTGACCTGTCCTCTAAGTGAACTTGACAACCGGCTGAAGTTAAAGATATTATTCATGATCATTGTAGCATAATGTAGTTCATAAAATCTTCCTTTATGGATTCCCTCGGGTGGTTGAGAAGACCTTGGGGGGGAGGTGTCCTCTGGGAATCTTAGTGTTTTTGTTGCCACGGTGAAGACAAAGGTGCTCTGTAGTCTTCTTTCCAGCTGATTGGCTTAGGGGGCCCTCAGGATGCCGGTTGGAACGCTCCATGTGCACAGACACTAATGTACAGCAGACACAAATTCTCCTGCACTCACCACACACTTTGTATTGTGCAGGAAACGTACGCATTCATGTTTCTCCAGGAAAAAAAACAACAAAAAAAGACAGAGTTGTATGGGAAAACAGATCGGCATGAAATCCTCTTTACTGTCACAGAGGCAGGCAGACAGTGAGGCAAATGGATGGACGGAGGAGCGGTGCAGGGAGATGAGAGATAGAGTGAGAGCAGGGAGTTATTGTCTATTAGAGAATTATGGCCCCGGGCAGCTATCCCAGCAGTAGCCAAGTCTGGACAGAAAGCCATTGATTACACACCCTGAAGGACACCGGGGGATGATGGCTGTCAGAGGAAGACAGGGGGCGAGGGGCCGGGGGAAAGCGATGGGCGCTGTTGACAAGAGCATAATGGAGGAATCTGCAAAGTCTCAAGGAAATAAATTGTCTTAACTGGCAAAAATCACACTTCATCAACATCTCTCCATTACGCCTCCCGCTCTCTTGTTTTTATCTTTGTGTGAGCGTCTTTCTCATATTCAGGCTCCATCATTCCCATCCATTGAAATGCCCCAAAAATAGGTGCCACAGGGCCGAGGTTTATTAAAGAGCCACGGATAAAAAGGGATTTTTCTTTATCCAGTCTATATCTCTCTCTCTCTCTCTTCCTGTCTCCCTCACTTTCCAGTGTAGGTGTAGCGTGGAAATAATTTATGGAGCTTGGTGAATGTTTTTAGCTTAATGAGGAAAGTTTAGACTTGGCAAGGAGCTGGCTGTAGATCGAACATCAGCGCTTAGAGGAAATCTCTCCCCTGGGTTTTCTTTGTTGCATCACCATTCATTTTGAAGCACGCTCTCACAGTGAAGCGCACAACCTCATACTTACACACAAGCCCCAAGTGGTGTGTATATATATATATACATACACGTGCATGCATATCAGCTAAATAGCTTTCTTTAGGCGCTCAGGCTGTAACGATGGAAGAAAAGTTTGAGAACTGCTTTTCCAATAAAGAAGTCGATGCACTTGAAAAAGCTACGCTCTGTATTTCTTCTGGCAGAGAGGTTTGTTTTGTTGGTGACCTCGCTTACTGTAATGAAGATGAACCCCTCCATCGTTCACTGAGCTTAAAGCTTTTTGGAGAACAGATGCAATCACTCTCTCAAGCCATGTTGTACAGCTATTATGCAATCAGCTGTTCTCCACAGGGTTTGTCATTTTGTGTTATCCTAATCCTCTCCCCTCTTCTTCTCCCATCCAGAGTCCTCCTTCAGCGTGTCCGCCTCATCACGGACACCATCAGTAACCTTTGGAGACTCCTTTGACCTCCTGTGCCTGGTCAAGCCACGTCACAACCCTCGCGTCCCCACCTCCGTGACCTGGCGCTTCATGCCTGCTGGCTCGGAGGCCGAAGACGGGGAGCAGGGCGAGTTCAAAGATCTGGTGACTTTCACCCGCGAGGGCACGCTGCAGTGGGGGGAGCAGCTGCTGGGGCTGGGCACCCGCACTACCGTGGACCGCTCCCACTCCAATACCAACTTCCGCCTGTCGGTGACCCGCGCAGGGCGCCGCGAGGCGGGCAAGTACCAGTGCAGCGCCATCCTTTGGAGGAGAAACTACGACAACAGCTGGAGCAGAGTGGCCAACCGCACCTCCAACCTGCTTGGCATCAGTGTCCTGCAGCCAGGTAAAGATGCATGGCTGCTAGCCAGGCAGAAACTCATACAATTAGAACTGACACAGACCGGCACACAAACAGGGATAAACACACACACACAGAGCACACACAACAGCTCACAGACACACGGAGTGAATTCAGCAGAGCTTAGAGGATTTCTGCTTGCTCTAATTGCTCTTAGTCTCTGGTTTAAACACTAATTGGAGTGTGTATGCGGACATGGGTGCTATGTGTGTATGTGTGTGTAGGGCAGGGCGGAGTGTCTAATGGAGACCAGTGAGGATTGCTATGGGATATAGCTAAATATCCCACAGGAAGAGAACACTGACTGAACGGGGTAGAGGAGAGAGGGGAGCGAAGGACGGAGACGGCGAGAGTGAGAAAGTGCGATAAAGAGAGTGAGCGATATGTCCTTGAACTTTTTTCCTCAGTGGAGGCATTAAACTGTCTACACCGCCCCATTGGTCCTCTGTGCTACACACACACACACAGACACACACACACACACACACACAGACACACACACAAAGGGAGAGAGCGAGAGAGGGAGAGATAGAAAAAGGAAAACTCATTCAGACACAGCCCAATTAGTGGCTGAACACAAACAACAAACACACACAGTCATATACGAACACACACTGGCCCAATTTACCTCAGTGTGGTTTCCTCAATAGTACGATATTTTATTTATTCCGGTGAATGTGCCTGCAGCAAACACTCTTTTACAGGAGATTTTATTTTTATGTTGTTATGCTCATATTCAGGTTCATAATTTTAATTTGGCTTATTACTTATTGATAAAGTCCATTGCTGCTGCTCTTCTTATCAACCTCTGTCGGAAACGATGGGTTTTTAGCTCCTGTCCCTCCACTGAATTGGTCGGCTCTGATTGGCCATCTGGCCCACTCTTAACTTGGCTTTGTTAGGGGTCATACCAGACTAGCCGATATGCGTTCATTCAGCATTAGTTGGTTTGCAAAGTCCAGGTATTGGAATCAGAGGGAACCCAAAGGGAAAAGTGGTATTGAACGTCTCTAAATACAGGTGTAGTGTTGTGTTTTTTCCACTGCCTGTGATCCCCTCCATGTTCAGCCGAGGGAAAGTCAGATGCTGTATTTAGTTCAGACGCAGACTGCGGTGGTCAATAACACTTCTGAGCCAGTAAATACAATCATGTGCAGAGTACAGACAGTATCTCTTCTCTCAGCTGCTATTGATTCAGTTACACACCAATACAAATTGATGTAAACAGACTCTCTCTCTCTCTCACATACACACACACACACACACACACACACACAGGTGAACCACAGTGCAGATACACAGTGCTTTACCTGCTTGACTGATTCTGCCCTGACCCTAACCATTCACGCAGAACACATGGTGTCCCCCGGCCCTTCAGAAGTAATTTGGCGATCGACTAATCATCCTGAATGCCCATTTACCTTCCTCCCAAGTGAACTTCACTTTGTTTGTTTTACACCAGAAAAATCTGAGCACACAAAGAAACACAGAAACACTCTGAGACATGTTGTGGGGGAATAAATACAAGGCCCACCTCCCACTTGCTTCTCTGGCAGTGTCTCCATGACAAAGTGATCAGTCACCTTGGTAATTCCATCAGTAACCGTGACGACGTGATCAGCAGCGGACTGAAGACCAATCGGTTACCAGAGCGGTTCTATCATCCTGCGTGTAAGGGCACTTACTCACAGGGGGGGGGGCGAATGAGTTATTATTTTTATCTCACTGGCTGCCGAGGCCTGGTTCATCCTCGTCATGCCGTGTTCATCTCCTCCACCTTGTGTTTGTGTGTGTGTGTGTGTGTCAGACCTTCATTTAGACTGGTGATTCATTTGTCAGAATGTAGGACGTCTCTCTCTCCCTCTGCCTCGCACCTCTCCTTCCCATCTGCTTTTCTCCCCTCTGTTTTCTTAAATGTTAACCACTCTCGCTAAAAAGAGCGGCTGGCATTATCCCGTCCTCTCTCAAAGCAGTGGGATGACGGGGAGTGTGTGTAATGAGGTGTGAGAAAACAGAGCATCTGACCAGATGCATTATTGAGAGACGTTAAATCGCGCTTCCAGGGGTACCTGCATGCTCAATCTGATAAAACTGCCTCACCAGCATTACGTGTGCACATACATACAGTACGTGTGAGCGAGTCTCAAGTTCTTGCATGACTGCCCCTGCAACTGTGTTACTTGCGATGGGCCTCTGAGAGCATTCATATGCTTACTATGCATAATATACGAAAGCCTGCCTAGCGCCCCCGACGCCCGGCAACCGAGCAGTCTCTCGCAGCTTCCCGATGCTCCATTTCTCCACCATCTTATATTCAGAAGAGAGACGCGTTTGGCCCCGGCATGAGGAGGCTTTGCAAATGCAGAATGACACTTCTCATTAAATTATTGTAGAACTTCAAAAGTGGAGAACTAGCTTTGGAAACCGTGCTCTTGATCCAACCTCCGTGCCTCTTAGAACGGGCAGAAGAGGGAAAAGTTGGAATCAGAAGAGAGCTGGATGGAACAGAAGCAGACAGCCGGTCAATGTGATGTTTCGTCAGAAGGAGTGAGGTGACTGCTGCCCTGCCCAGCCCAGGCCTACTTCCTGCTTCAGATTGCATTAGCGGCTCGTTGCCTGTGTCCAATTCCCCTGGGTCATATGAGATGAGTTCACTGCTCTATATGCACACACATATATTATTTTTACTGTATGTTCTCCGTCCTGTGCAGTAGCTGTGATCGAGCTGTGTCCACTGTAGTTTCCCTGCAGAGACCCATTGCACACACAGGAGTACAAACAACATCGTGCTCATGTCTAAACATGCACTACATGGATACACACTGTGGGTGAACACTATCCTCCCCCGTTGTAGAGGATCTCCACAAACACACACACAAAGACAACATAAACACACAGAATGCAGCGGCAGTGTAATATTAGATTTCACCTGATTGAGTTTTCTCTTTTGTCTCTTTCTGAAATGCAATAATGGCAAACACATGTTCAGCATGGCAGATCGCCAGGGAAGCCTCAGTCTCTACAACACAATCTAATATCATCTGCTCATATCTCAAACTACACACACACATACACACACACTGTACACTCCTCTTCTCATTGATGTACACACACACTGAAAACACACAAAACTAATTATGTTGAATCTTCCCTAATGGAACTGGAGTTTAGATTAATGATGGTTTGGGGAGTTCAATACATTTTTCTCATCATATCAGTGTGTGCACGTGCACTGTTGTGCGTGCGTGTATCTGGCAGGAGGAGCGGGATATTAAGACCGTCTGGTTATTGGCTCAGCTGGAATTAAGATGGTGATGATGGAGGGGTTGTCCCACTTAGAGTTTGTCCTCATCTCTCCTCGCACACCTACGCTCGCCCGGCTAACTCGCTGCCCAAATGATCAAACATGACGCAGGAGTGGATCTCCTTTGGTTTCTTTTAGTTTTTTAGTTTGTTGCTCATCTGCGTCCTCCTCCTCTTGTTTTCCCCCGCTGTGGTTGTGCTTTGAGTTAGAGGAGTCAAACCTCCCACTGTCTCCCGCTTTATCTTGTCCTGCCTTTCTCTCTCGCTCTGAGATTGTACTTGAGGGTGTCTTCCCGTTTAATATGGGCTGGCACCAGCAGATGTCACATGTGCTCCCGTTTCATGCCAGTGAAGTACTTGCCACACAGCTGTTATTGATAGCGCTGGCATTGCCGCAGCGATTGGAGACTCCTGCTTATCAGGCATTGATGTGAGATGTCTATCTTCATTAAGGCTCGTCCCGTCGGCCCGTCGCTCCATGTCTGTCTTTCCACATTTTGTTTTTCCCTTCTCCCCATATGTCTCTTTTAATGTCTTCTTTCCCCTCACTCTCACTTAGCTGCATGTTTCCCACTACGCACGCCCCCAGCTCCTTTCTCACGCTTTTGATTTTTCAATATTTTATAATTCCCTGCTTCCCTCCTCCTCCTCCTCATCACCATTCTCCCTGTGATGTTTACATTTTTCTTCAAATAGCTTTTCCACCATTGTCAGTATTTCATGAATAATAAGGATACGGCGACTGTGCTTGTGTTGCGCACAATAGCAGCTTTATCACGGTGTAATTGTTGGTGACAAGGTTGTAAATCTATTGTGTGCCCTGTTTTTTCAGCAGCACTGTATATAGTTTATTTTTTTCACCTTTGGTAGAACTCTGCATAGGGATTGTCTGCAACTCATCACCTGCATCAGACAGTTTATATGTTGCATGCACAAATAATCAGAGTGCACTCACAGTGTGTCTGTCTGCTGCACACACATGAGCACACAGGGTCATAATGGGTGATAAATGAAGAGGCTTTGAGGGGTGCGCTGAAACAGAAAATAATTTCATAAAAGGTTTTTGATTAATCACGTCTGCCTCAGACATTCAAGGTCAGGCGCCTTCCCGTCGTCTTCCCCACAAGAGCAAACCCCTTATATGCGAGCGCAGGCACATTTTTTCTGTCAAATCCAATCCAATCTAGGCCTTATTCCCCCGTTCGACCCGGTCTGCAGACACAATGAGATTCTCCGTGTTGTGTCTCTTCATCTCTCTTAAGCACCTTTCAGTGTGTGTCTATGTGTGCGTGCGTGCGCACATTTGTGGTTGTGTTTGCACATGCGCGCTTGTGTGTCCCGCTGCTGATGTAATTGAAGTCATAACTCAGAGCTAGCCACAGTGCTGCTGCTCCCCATGTAAATCAGTGGCTAATAGTAAGAGAGGCTCAGCAATGCCGCCTCCTGAATACACACACACATTCACATTAGCCATTCTGCAGCCTGCACTAACTGAATAACCGCTGCTTCCTTTGCTTTAATGAGCATAATGTGTTTTATGCTCATTGGCAGACCCCTTCCAAAACACACAGACATCGATACACATGCACGCTGCTTGATCTGATACGTGTGTATGCTCCCCCCTCTGTGCCATGCAGCTTCTTGCTGTCCTGATCCCTCGTCTCACTCTCCTCTTGTGAGTCCATTTTCCTATCGGACCATCCTGCGACCAGCAATCACTCTCTGAGATGTGCAGGAAGGAGGACGGAAGTGCACCGTCAGTGCATGTGCTCACAATATTGGTGGAGCATAGAAATCAGATTCCGTGCGTGTGCACAGGGCTCACACTGGGTGTGTTCAAACCGCCCTTTGACGTGCACAGGATCCCCATAATTAGCCCAGTCTTAATGATATTGTAAGGGGGAGTTGGAAAGGGGAGGGATGAGGAGGGGTAATATCCCTCTGACACAATGGGATCACAGATACATGGCCGTCATTAGCATAGAAATTGGGCTCCCAGTTTGGGAGAGCAGTCGATCTTCAGTCAGGAAAACTAAATCCCTCATCACTTCAGACATGCAGCCCGCTCTGATCTATGCCCCATGGGGCGGGGGTCCAGACGGACGGGTTGTGTGTGTCATGTCTTGTGTTTTATGTGCCTGAGTGTGTGGCGCTGCAGAGGCCGACGAGGAGCGGCCCAAGTGAGTTGTCCCGTAGGGGATCAGGGCGTGTCGAAAGCCCTCCGTCCCGACATGCTCGGGGTCCCGGCTACGGATTAGCCCGGGGCCGTGCTAATGCTAATGCTAAAGGCGGAGCAGGCAGCCATTAAGACTGTAAGTCCTCTGGAGTGGAGCTGGAGCGACTGCCTGCTGCTTTCCCAAATCCCCCCCCAGGAGCATGTTCTCACTTCCTGTCTTTTACATCTCTCTCATCTTCTCCAGGCTCCCTCACTCCCTCTTTAAACTCGCTATCACTCCTCCGCTCTTTGTTAGTCGGTGCCTCCGAATATCTGTACAGTTTTGTGATATATCCCTTAACGCTCGCCTCTCATCCCATCTTTACAAACCTCATCCCTCTGTCTGTGTCTGCCACCTTGCTTTTATTCATCCCGCTTTTCTCCTCATGTCTCGTCCTCCCCGGCTTTTGTCCACCCTGCCCTCCCTCCGTTAAGTGGAAGCATTACCTCCGTGGCCCAGTGGATATTAGACTATATCTAAAAAGAGCAGAAAAATGTCAGACAGACACCCCACCAGCACTTCTGGTGTTCGCACTTCATTTATGCCTCATTAATATTCATCACGCCACAGTCGAGGCCGCTGAATATTCATGCCGGCGTCAGGTGATTAGGCAGAATGTGATCAGGCCCAGATCACAGTAACACAGAGGGGAGGAGAGAGGTCAAAACAACAACCGTGATGAAAGAGGAATCAGAGGGGCTGAAGCTGACATTTCAACCCCGGCGTTTAGATCCTCTCTCGTGTAAAAAAGAAAGAGAAAAAAAAGACTTCACCTGGAGCGGCAGCAGCATAAAACAGAGATGGAAAATGAATTGAATTTCCTTTGTAGCCGAAGAATAAAGGCTCACAGTCTTTCATTTACAATCTCGGGTTGTACTCTCGCCTCTGAACAATCGGCCAGGAAGTTTCCGAGCTCTTTTGAAGTTATCCGAATTTTTTTTCTATCTTTTTCTACAAGCCGTGGTTAGCGTGTGCTGACGTGCCACAGTGGCATCCTTAGCTGTACACTCCTCGTCCCCCCCCCGGACTCAAACTTGTTTTCATCTGCTCTGCTTCATAAACAACAGTTGTGCGGAGCAGCTTTTGGGGTTTGGGGTCCACTTTGCTATCGCTCGTCCTTATGAAAGCAGAGCGGTTTTGCAGCATCTGTGTATTTACCTCCACTGATAAATAAAAGGGATGGAGACAGCTTTGTCTCAACTCTGCTATGCCCCTGCAGCTATTAAACAGACAAACTGCACACATGGGAAACAGTTGAGGCGAGGGTTCAATGAGCCAATTAGTGTGTGTGCTGTGCAGTTTCTATGCTCGTTTCAATGCACTGTGATGACAGTGTAGCCGACATGCCCCACTAACTGCTGAAGCTCGAGTATCTCCACCGGAGCTGAGATATAGTTGTGAGGTCGGGATACAAGCTGGGATCTTTGCCCTGTAAAACATTATTTACACATACTGCAGAGTGAGAATCCGACATTTGTAATTACATTTTATTGAATCGTGGGTGGTGTTGTCAGCAAGAGGAGGATACTGATTACTGCTAGATGAGGCCAGTGAGGTCCTTTAAGGTGTCTAAAGGGATAGGTTACTGAAAAATGGAAATTCACTCATTATCTACTCACCAATATGCCGATGGAGCGGTGAGTGAATCGTTTCAGTCCACAAAACCCTTTCGGAGTTTCAGGGGCAAAATCGCCAAATCCAATACAATTGAATTAACTGGTCGACCACATCTTCCAACGTGAAAAACCAACAGGAAAGATTATATAACTAGCCTCCATACTGCTCCTGTGGTGTCATCCGAGTGTCCGTAAACCCCGACATTCAAATTAGAATCAAACGCAAAATTTACATCATGTTTGAGCCTAAATGTCCACTGACATGTTGACCAGTCCTTCCACTAAGTTTCCAGAAAATCGGTTCTGTGGTTTTTGCAAAATCTTACCAAAATTTTAATTCACTAGATCCAGATTGTTATTTGGATCAGTATCAAATGCGATCCCTGGACTCACCAACTGATCCAGATACAGAGTTACGCGTTTTTGCGTAATCCCATTTACAAATAAACTAACAAACGCAGACAAAGTGTTGACAAGAGATGATAACGCTGGCTTGCAAACCTTCATCAGAAAAATTCTCTCATGTGCAATCATAGTTTCCATACTGCCCATGTACAGAATGATCCATGCAAAATACCTGACCTCAGAACGACTGAAGCTGAATCAGGGTCAGCTTGACATGCACACTCTACCGACAACTAGTCACCCATCACAGATCTCAGGGTTTATGAAATTAATGCATGTATACCAAAAGTCCAAAACAAGCTGCTCCTCCCTCATCTTGACAAGCTCCACACTGAAAAGTATATATCCAGGCAGAACCACCCTGAGGGAAATGCTAGTTTTATTTTATTTTATTTCATCACAGATAAAAAATAATTGCTGTCATGGGATTTTTTTTTGCATTTGTGCATCATCTCCTGGGTCAGATCAAACCGTCTTGTGTACTTTATTGGCCCGGGGGCGGGATTGTTCACCACCCCGGGGCTAAAGGAGAATTATGCCCTTTTCATCGGGCTGAGACCAGGTGTGACCGGCACACGCCGTAATGCAGAGCTGTGGGAACATGTGTTTCCAATAATGGATTTGGCTGTTGATGCACCCCCGAGGCTCATTAAAGAAATACAGTAGCAAAGAAAACTAAAAATAGACCTTGACAGCCTTCGCACACAAGAGCACGCAACTGCGCTCGCTGTTAAGGGATCGCACGGAACATGATGAGCAGCCTTGTTGTTGATCCATGATTGATCCCAGCTCCTTATGCTGGGTCTCCTCCCACGACATAATTAATCGCCCCTCATCAGAACCACATATAAAGAAACATTGCACATACTGCACAAATGTCATATGGAATTTTTAGCCTGTTTACCTCTTGCTCATGCAGCCGTCACACTGTGGCTGTACAGCTGAAGGCAGAAAGCTCTCTCTGTGGGAACGGACAGGTGTCAGAGGATGTGACAGGCTCGTCTGTGACGTCGCTGTGAGACATTTTTGGATTCTGGAGGGAGTCGTGACTTAAGGGTTGTTTGAAGACAAAAAAAGACAATATTTCCCTTTTCATTTCTCTTCTATATCTCTGCTCATTGCTCCCTCGAGGTATTTGTCCCCCTGTCTCTCCTTCAGCGAGCACTCAGTCAAAATAGCTCCTAATAGCTCATGATGCTACCTAATAAGGCTTGAATAATTAGCCTATTTTAGCTTTGAAAAAAAATAAAAAAGCATTTCTGTAAACACTCATGTATTGCAAAAGGCTTTGAGCTCTCAGTCCCCCGTCCCCCCCCCCTGCTGGCTGCAGATTCAAACTTCAAATAGGAACGGCAGAGAATTGCTTTGTCCTGTGCCAATCCAATCCTGCCTGGTTCCACTTCAGGAGGTTCGGAGGTAATTCTCCTGAAAAAAAAGATTGCCAGGATTCTGCAGAGCTCGGCAGTAATTCCGGATGGGGGGGGATTGTCAGGCTTCCTACCAAGTCTCCAGTGGGTAGTGAGGCAACGAGGATGACTACTTTGAGATGCCAGCTTGAACTGCCGTTGAAAGACAGGGTGGTCCAGCAATGCCATGTGGCATCTCCTTTGAATGCATCCAATTATTTACATACTATAGCTACAGTTTAATGCACTCTACAAAAGTGATTATTTGATCACCCTCAGTCAATCTGTGGATATAGGGGTGAGATTGTTTGGGCAGATGGCTGTGACCCTAGGCAGTCTGTCAGTCAGTCATAGCACAGCTCAGCTCGAGATAGGACGGTGAGATGGAAGATGAGAGATTGAGTGTTTTTATGAGGTCAGATTTGTGTCAGTAAACAGAAAACAACTTTATCACAAATATATATTCCTGATTTAATGTTGGTGTGGATCAGGGGGAAGGTCCAGGAACTGTCCTTCTGACATTTTTCTCTTTTACATTATGATGAATAATTCATGGTTATTGATGAAAGAATGTTTTATGGACAGATTTTGTGTGCAATTTGGGGCAGAGCCAAATAATAATCTATATGTAGTGACTTTAAATGTGTTTCATAAAGGGACTGTTGGGCCTTGGTGGAGGAATGAAGTCTCCGACTGTTTACTTGTCTTCAACTCTATCAGTCGGCGAGTTTCGTGGTTGAGGGGAGAGGCTATCTCCCTTTAAACCGAAATGACCTCTTATTAACCTGCCATTTCTGCCTGCTCCTCTCAGCCATCTCACCATCGCCTCTATGTGAGATAACCCTACATGTGCAGACAGAGAATGTGTGTGCATTGGTAAATATTCTGTTGCGAGTGCTGTCAATTAAATCTTGGGATCCATAGTTTTATTTTGACAGTTACAAGTTGGATAGACCCTTTTCGTGTACTTTCCGCTCCCGGTGGAGAGATGTCATTCTCTGCACTTGCATATCTGCCTCTGAGATCCGTCGAGGGAATCTGTTTCACAAATCCCTCTCAGCCGGCAAACAACTCTTGGATTACTGTCTGTGTGCCAACACTAGAAAGTGTTACTAATCAGATAGTCATGGTGTCGGTGGTGGTAGCTGGTGATAGAGATGATCTGCGGTGAATCAGAGAAAACACTGTGACACAGGCTAGAGAATGCACATTAGAGTACCGGTATGTACATGAAACTACGTGACGTTTATCAGAGATGATTGTTTGAGATACATTTCTAGTGTAAATATATTATTTCAAGATCTTAAGGTGACGTCACAGTCCTGGTTTATTTTGTATTATAATGTCACTTTAGTTTTTTGCCTGAGAATACAAGTGTGTACAATTTTTTACACTTGGATCTGTGTGTGTGCGTCTGTCTGTGTGCCTCTGTGTGTGCGCGTCTGTGTATGCATGCGTGTTTTCTACATGCTCTCTCCTGTAATAATCCTTACCCCCCCCTAAGCACTTGACAGCAGGGCTCTGGTAACGGTCACACCTGATGTTCCTGCAGCTAATCCTACCCACAACCAATGTCACTGTAACCAATCCTGTCGCAGCCCTCAGTGCAGCCTCAGTTCCTTCCTGACATCTCAGTCACACCTCTCTGTCGTCTCCTCCCTCTCCTATCTGCTCTCTCCCTGTCCTCCCCTGACAAATGCATTCCCTTTCCTGTCGCCCTCCTTCTCACACTGACAAACCCATTGCCCTTCTTTTTGTCTTGTTTCCCCCCTAATAACACACTCCTCCTCCTTCCCCCTCGCCTCCTCTGCACTTTATCTTACATTTCTACCTTGATACCAGCAAACCTGCAATCCCCTCAGCTTTGATTTGCCTGACATTTCCACCTCCTTTCTCTCATATTTCTTTCTTTCTCCCCGTCACCTGCTGCACCCACCCACTCACCACTGTCTTTTGCCTGGTGCCGACTGAAAATAAACCCAGCAACAGGTCGTCTGTCGCAAAACAGAAATTACGTTGTGTACCTGTCACCGACGCTCACAGTTCCCTGCACCCAGAGGAATGACTGTCTGCTCTTTCTCTTTCCTTCCCCTCTCCCTTCCTTCTTTGCAGAGAGTAAGCTGCGAGTGCAGAAGACCAATCAGTCTCAGGTCTATCCGGAGGACAGCCGCGTCAGGATCAATTGCACCATCGCCTCCCAGACCAGCCATGACTCCCAGCATGCGGTGCTGTGGTACGTGAGGCGGGCGACGGGGTCGGAGGCCGACGAGCTCCTGCTGAGGATCGAGCGCTCGGGGGCCTTCGAGTACGGCGCCTACGCAGACGAGGAGAGGCTGCGGCGCCGCGTGCAGGCCGAGAGGCTGTCGCCGCGCTCCTACGTGCTGACGCTGAACCGGGCCGAGAGCAGCGACTCCGGGACGTACTACTGCCTGGTGGAGGAGTGGCTGAGTGACCCAGATGGAGCCTGGTATCGACTCGCCCGGGAGGCCTCGGGGCTCACGCGGGTTCTGGTCAGACAGCCAGGTGAGCACGCGGTCAAACCTTCTTTTAACAAAACGCTCACTTGTTTATTCTGTTTTCATTGAACCTTTTGCCTCCAGCACCGTCTCGAGGCCGTCTCACTCTGATGACCCGACACGGGCCCTGGGCAGAGCTCAGGTGGCATAAAATAAAAAGCCAGCTGTCCTGCTTCGTGCCGGACGGTGCAGCCTGGCTCGGACAGACGACCTAATTCTCGTGTCCAGTACTCAAAACTTCCCAAGTGCTCAAAGCCATCATGTACCTAATGCCCTCCAGACCCTGACAGCCATCTCAAGTACAATCAGCCTCATATCTTCTTCTCTCCGCCACTGAATTTGCAACAAACAAATAATTGTCCCACCCACTCTATCCGTGACGAGCCCCTGTTTTCTTTTGTCTGGCTCTGTTCCACACGCTAGCTGAAGGTGACCTTCTTCAAACATCTCCTAGAGCAGTGTTCTTCTTCTGCCAGGTGTCCTGTTTATTAATGCAGAATGAAATCCTCGTCGTGGCTTCTGTCCAAATAGAACGCAAGGATTCCAAACGTCTGGTCCCGAGCCAGTAAAGCGAGGAAGAAGCCTTTATTTAATGTAGATAGTGAAGCTGTGGTGCACATACAAATACAGAAATATAAATACAGACTTTTCTGTCGTTCCATTGCTTAGTTTCATATTTTGATTCAAAAAGTGAACTCGTGGTTGTTTGTGGAAGTTTAGCAGCAGCTTGCGTTAGTATTAAGCATCAGAGAGCTACAGTATATCATTCACAAGCATATAGATTTGAACTTGTGAATGATATGTCCGTAAGAACAGTAAAATAGAGGTAATAAACCAACTGGATAATCATTAAGGTGCCAAAAAAGGCATTCGCTGAGGAAGTGGTCCAGAAATCTGCCCGTCGAGAGGAAAGATTAGTGGAGACGTGTGCCAGCTCCGGCCTTTTTTTCTGCTCTCCTGCTGTCCCGGCCGCTTTAAAGTCCACAGTTCCAAACTGTGTGCAAGAGAACGAACGCCAAGCCAGCCAGGTCCTTGCTGCCATTTTTTTTTGTTACTGTAGTGGAACTGGGTCACCCCTGAAGGGCTGTCACATACCTACAGACCGACACTGTAGCCTCGGGGTAGGATCTAACTTCGCTGAAAAGCGCAAAGCCTGGTGATTGCTCTGGGCAGCACTGTGGGATTCACTTTTTTTGTCTGTTGTAAAGTTTTGTGAATAATCCCAATCAGATTTTTGTGGTGGTATCTGAAGTTCATCTAGGCTGCAGCTTATATTTGATTATTTTCTCAACCAAATGCCTTGTCTTGTTAAAATACCCAACACGATTTCACAAGCTGACACCTTAAAGTGAAGGCTGCTCCTATTAGGGTTTTTCTTTAACCTGATCACGGATCACTAGAAGCAGGGACGGCCAATACTGACCCCAGATCCTCTACAGAAAATCTAATCCTGAATAATAATATTAATACTTTATTGATCCCTGAGGGAGAATTGGGTCACGTTACAGATGCTGCATTAAGAGTTTAAGCTCTGATGTTGTCCCTCCATGTGGTTGTCGACATGTGTAAACACTGCTTGGTGTAACTTCGGCGGAGACACATCCGTGAAATATTAACGCCCTGGCAGAGTGGAGCGTGGATTCAAGTGGAACATGAGTCTGGAGATCAAGGCATATGATTTTAATCATTTTGACTCGTATACTTTTGGGTTTCTTGTCGTTCTTTTAGTAGAATCTTCGCCTGTCACTTTCGGCTCACTTTAGAAGATTGTCGTTTTTTGTACTTTGTTGCGAGGCTCTAACTAATACTGTATGTTTAATTACTACGTTTTAATCTTCCTGCAGAAGTTCGACTGCAGGTCGAGGAGCTGGAGTCCAACGTGACAGTGGAAGAGTCCGATTCCATCCGATTGGGCTGCAGCATTCCCTCCCAGTCGTCTCGAGACTCCCGCTTCTCCGTGTCCTGGTACGTGGAGCACTCCCAGGACGTGGACGTGGTCATGGAGGAGGACGAGGACAGCCAGCCGGGCGAGGACGAGGGGAAGCGGGAGTGCGTGTTCTCGATCGGCCACGATGCCGTTTTTGGAAACGGAAACTGCAGCCCCCGAGAGGAGGCGGGGCCTACCTCCCGCCTGCAGTTTGAGAGGATGGCGTCCGACCAGTACAGCCTGACCATTCAAGGGGCCCGACCGACAGACGCAGGGCGATACTACTGCCACGTGGAGGAGTGGCTGCTCAACCCCCGCAACGCGTGGTACCGCCTGGCCACCAACAACTCTGGGGTCACTATTGTTAATGTGATGCAACAAGGTGAGGCCTTATTTAAACAACTGTTTTGAATGTAGATTAATGCAATACTTAAGTCAAAGGCTCTCTTCCTATACTATTCTGGTGATTAGAGATTTTTCGGCTGCTCCCTCGACTGTTTAGTCTAGAGCTGTATTCTGTCATATTGCCCAGTCCTAATATGTCCTCTTTACAGTGCCTGTAACAAGAGAATATTAATAGTCCAATTACGGAGCTCTCAGATAGTCTGTGTGTTACCCCTGCTTCGGATGATCAGGCTTCCCCAGTCACAACATTTATTTTGAAGAAGGGAACGACCGCAGTTAAAAGCAAAGGCAGCGATGGCCTCCCACTGTTTATCATTAAAGAAAAGTAATTAATGGCGTTGAAAGCAGTGCCGGGATCCGAGGAATTCAAATTGATTTATTCACCAGTGTCAACGGCTAGATGAAGATCATTCATAGCTGTTACAAATTGCATTACGCACGCTCGAAGAGTCATAAAATCCAGAGTAAAATTCAGCCAATTAATTTTTCAGTGACCATTTTTCTCAGGACGAAACCAAGAAGGTTTTCTTGAACTGGGGCAGAGACGTCTCACACGGGCACATTTATGTAAACATGAATGCAAATGCCACAGCCCAACTGCAAACGCCACATAACGAAAGCACACCCGCAACGGAAGTGAGTGAGAACGGATTCATCCAGTGAGTTGTCGATTGTGATGGGGGTCTGTTTGAGGTGTGGTAGTACAGGTGCATTCCTGTACTTTCCTTTTTTGGCTGCTCCAAGCACACGTCAAATAGACAAGCTTCACATTTTAAGCGGCGGTTAGCTTGACCACAAAATGTAACTCTGTGTGTTTCACTACCAACATCTGTTGTTGCTTAATTCTGTCATGGTTCTGTTTCCGTTGTGTTTTAGTTTTGTGCCTTTCGCATGTGTGTTTTCCGTTAATGCGCTTGTGTTGTGCATCTATAAAAACTTTGTTTTGTTGTTCTTCTCAACAGTGTCCACCATGCATACGGTGGTGTGCTCCAACGAGTCCCTCTTCTACTTCGTCTTCTTCTACCCCTTCCCCATCTTCGGCATCCTCCTCATCGCCCTGCTGCTCGTGCGCTACAAGGGCCGCAGCAACAGCAAGAGCCAGGAGGGCAAAAACGGCGCCCCCCTCCTGTGGATTAAAGAACCGCACCTGAGTTACTCGCCCACCTGTTTGGACCCCCCTGCGCTCAGCCTGCACCCCGGCTCTGTTGACTAAGCGAGTGGTCCCCGCCCCCCCCCTCCTGTTCCGCTCTCGCTGCGGACCCAGCCGACACAATGCCAGGGAGCAGATGTGGACTCCACTTTCAGAACTTACTGTCGTTCACTGCTGTGTTGAATTAGTCAGTTGATCAGTTTTAAGATTCCTACCCTGATTGCTGCCTGTTTTATGTTAACAACTGTGTGTGTGTGTTTGTTTGTGTGCGTGTGTGTGTGTATGGACGAGAATGCGTGTGCCATGTTAGCACAATTAAGTGTGTGAGTGCAATCTGAAGGATGAGGGAGATCCACAAGCCTCTCTCTCTGTTGTTTTGTTTTCTGCGAAACATAATCTCATAGCTGCATTTTGAGTTTTTTTATTATTCTGAATATGTGTCTATTTTTCAAGAAGAGAAGAAAACTGCGCACATGAGATCACTGGTCAGTCCGGGGAAGAAGATTTAAGAGAGGGAATTCTATAATGGACTCTGGCGCTGAGCGGATGCCCAAAAAAAAAGAAAAACATCTACACACTGATCCAAGAGCAGCCACAGCCTGGCCCACTATGTTGGTTGCCATAGTGATGCTCTGCGCCCACTGACTTCGTAGCCGATGACTTGGTTTCCAGCCTGCATAGAGACAAAGGCAAGGACACACAAGTCTGTGTCCTAAGTGAGGACGTGTGTATGTGTGTTGGCCCACCTGCCTCCACAATGAATTTGCCTTGGCAGACAGAAACAGGTCCTGGTGCGCCACTTAAACACTGCCAGACACTCTGGCCTTAGCGAGAGACTGCTCCGCTCTTCTCCTCCATCCTCCTCCTCCTCCTCCTCTCCCAAAAGAGACAGCGAGGGAACACTAGGGAGGTCAGAAAGGATGGAGAATAAATGAACAGCTCTCTCCTGCTGAGGATCTATGTAGTTCAACACATGGGACTTTTTTTTTGTTCAGTGCCAAGTCCCCCCTTATTTCCAATGCTGTCCTCTGAAGCCAGTATTTGAAGTTCTAAAGAAAGTGGAGGAAGCTGATTGGTTTCCGAAGCAGATCGTGAACATGACTGCTTACCTCCTGCTGTGGGTTTATGGGGCCTCGTGGGCAAAAGTTCAGTTTCTACACCCGTGTAAAATCTGTTGAATTGTCCTTCTTAAATTGCACAGTGGGGGTCGATGACTGAAATTGAATTCTTGCACATTTCTTTAAGTTGCCCAATATGACCACTCTGTTGTCCTGTCTTTAAAAGATACCAGAAGCTCAGATAATGCTTATTAAGTTAAACACACCCATCAGATTACTAATGTGTAGATGTGTAGTCAAACACTCTAAAATGTATTCTGCACATTATAAGCAAACCTAGATTTGTGTTTATTTTAAAGATTTTTCTATTTATTGTTTTATACTACTTTGCATAGCTTTGTAAGATTTTTCTTTTTGTTTTTTGTGCTTTGAAATTCTCTAAAAACCTGTGCTGCTTGTGTTGCCAGGCAACTGCACCAAAGCAGAGTATGTCAATAGCCTGTGTGTTGGCAACGTGGTAGATGTAGAAATGCTGGATTCGTCCTGCGCATTGCAGTCTGTAGCATTTCACACCAGATTGTCAAGTTTGGTCGGTGTCACAACACTGTATATCTATATCTATAATGGAATTTACTGTGGCTTTTACATGTACAGTAGTCCAACAGACGAGTCACTGAAACTGATCCACTTAATGCTTCTTCGCTAGCGTTGCGTTCATCTAGTGAAATGTGATGTAACACCTTGGTAGGATGTTTGATCAAAGCCGACAATGAACTGCTGCGACATCGTCTTCTTCTTGTGGATTCTCTCTGAGGGTGGATCTCTTCAGTTCCCCCTGACAAAAAGGCAGAAGGGTTGAAAATCATTTTTTCCGCTCGAACTTGACAGCCCTGGGAGACACGAGGAATCCTCCTGCCCGACCCAGGGCCTGAAACCCTCTCACTGCCAGACTGGACCTGAAATGAAAAAACTCTCGAAAAAACAACATCGTTGTCTCAAGTGTGTCAACATGTATATTGCATGAGTATTGCAGGAGGAATTTTGATGTTTTGTAAACTTTGAACTCTTTGAGCATTGTGTTTGTGTGACAGAGCAGTGCCCCCCCCCTTCCTCCCCTTCCTCCCTCCCTCCCTCCCTGACCCCGACTTCCTGAGCCAACACAAAGCCCAGCCCTCTCATCATTATATCATTATTTACTATATTCGACTGCCAACGATACCCATCCAGGAGATTGTGTTTGATGTTATGCTCATATTTTTTCTTTTAAACGCTTTGCTTTTATGCAGAACTTCATTAAACAGATTTATGTCATTAATAATCCCCCCCAAATAATTTCCTATACTGACACAAGCTTACGAATACTAAGATATCAACTTGCTTTGCTGTTTTACTCGTTAGCATTTCGAGTCCACACCGAGCGGCCGCTGAGTGGAGAAGAGCTGGTGCTGTAGAGTCAGGGGAGTCAGACATGTCATGTATGTGCAGCCGCAGCTCAGTTTGATTTAATGTCAGAGAAAAAGAACTGTCACTGCCTGTCCACTCATTATTAAACACGTGTTTTCAGTTTTGTTCTCATGAACGAGACATTAGCCACGAATAATTAAGCCAAGAATTTCGTCAGTTAGGTTTTAGGGCAGGACAAAATCAACTTACAAAGGACAAATAGATAAGTAGTCCACAACGAACACATGTAGTTGATGAGGTGACATTTCATCTGTAAAAGTCAAACGAAAGAGAGAAAAGGACAGGTGATGCAAAAAAAACACGATCCACTGTACAGCATATTGAAGGTGTGTGCTATTTCAAAGGCACAATGGTAGAAATCTGGACAATGACGTGTTTATGCATGAGAAAGTTACATCTGTAAATATTCAAGTTTGTTTTCTGCATCACGTGATCTAATCGTCAGCCTGATTTTCTGTTTGTGTGTGTATATACTGCAAATGTCACCTCGTTAAATCACTATATTCAGAGTGTGAATGGTACAGCCTCCTGTTGCTGTTTGATGCAATGCTACTAAAAGTCAGAAGTATATATATGTATATGTTTATGCATATGTATATATAATAAATGAACAGCAGGAAAGTCATTCTGTGCATTCCCAGGCATCCCCAGGAAGAATTGATGCAACTTTGACGTAATGGTTGCATATCTGATGGACTTGCGTCATATGAAGCCGGTTTTAGTTTTTTATAAGCAAATCAGGGGCTGGTTTGCTGGATTGTTTCTTTTTTATAAATATGGAACAATCCTTGAGTTTGAGTCACTGTATAAATCACATTAATCCCAGACGGAATTCATTTTAAATTCAATTCATTTCATCTCTGTAGACCTGAGCCAGGAAGTATAGGGCACGGTTGTTGTCACAGCGCTGCCGCCTTCGCCAGAGAGCTGCACATGAGCTCTGAATAGTGTATTTTTGTTTGTTATAATAATGATAATAATAATAATATTAATAAAAGCATCCATCGCTGCCTCCCCAGATTCCTCCCGACATTCTGACAGTGTTGTAGCTGCATTTCGAGGGCTGCATGTTTCGGCTGTGTGCTGGCTCCAGATTTAGGTGTAAAATAGTTTGTGGTGATGTTTTCAGTTCAGCCAGTGATGCTTTATTTTCAGTGATGTATTTTTATATGACCATGGTTTGTTTATTTTCTTTTTTTCTTAATAGTTGCCATCGTGAACATTAAAGAGGCACTTTGCTATTGTCAGTTTATTGCAATAAAATACATTCGGTGCATCCTCCTGTTGTCCGTTTCAATCGAAGATAATGTTCAGTGTTTGTAGGAGAGTTGTTAAAACAACATATTGATCCAGTTTTTCTCACAACAGATGCACTAACACACCACCAGCTCCCTTCCCAATCATCTGGCTCTGCTTTAATCGTACACTCGAGGTTAACGCCCTGCAGCCAGCAGGGTCTTGTCGAGTCGGCGTGGGATTTTAACCTCTGAGCCCCTCGACAACGCGAGGCTTTATTTACTCTGCGTGTGCCTTTCGCTCGCTGCGTGTATGTGTCTATACTGGAGTGGAGGAGAGAGAAGGATTGTGTCAGCACGATAAGAGGATAAATGATGCTTCGAGGGCCTGCTGCAAGTTAACCAGGCACTTTTTTCTTTTGACAGCCTCAGCAAATCACACCTCACCATTCATAACTCATAACCAATGCAGACGGACTCGCTCGCTCTCCCACACACAACTCCCTTTAGAAGCTGCAATCTTCCACAAGTCCGTGTCATTCATAAACTTCTCCCCAACTCCTTCTCCCGTGAATCCATATTAACCCGTATTGATTCACACAGACCCGACGAAGCCAAGAACAAACGTTGGCGCTGGTTCCATGAATCAACTGTGATGTGAAGGGAAAACTGCACTCGCTGTAAGAGAAACTCATAGTTTGGCTTTTGCTCGGCGTGTTAACTTGATTGTTTTCAGGATTCTGTGATGCGTGCGGGAGCTTTTGGTCAAACATCTATTGATGCTGCTGGCGCTGATGGTAAAGGCATCACTGATACTGCTGATGTTATTGTCAGCGGCTCCATCTCAACTTCACAGGATGCAGAAACACCAAATCCTCCAGCTTTAAGAACCGTCTCCCTGTCCCACTTTCTCCCTGATTGTCATTCTGTTGCCATTTTGTCAAGTGCACATCCTGTGAGGAAAGATCTGTTTTGCATAAAACTAAGTAATACTCACAAATCCATAAAGTCCTCGCTGAGGGTGCCGACACCGGAGGGACACACTTGAACAGGCGGCTCTTGCATAGTGACGTGTCAGGCAAATAAGATTGTGATTTAATACCAGTGAGAAAAGGAGCAGGGAAGAGAGCGAATAGATAAACATGCGTCTATTTTAATTTCATTTCACTGGGGCGAGCTCAGACGCAATCGTTACAAGGACGGAGAGAGACAAATCAAGATCGATACGGATCAATAGCACACGAGTGCAAATTGCAAAAGGATTATTGGCTTGCATAGAAAATGTTAACACACAAGGCTCAGGAAAAATACTAAAAATACACAGCACATGTTGTTCTGTTTCTTCGAGGTGACGACACGAGGGAGGCAGAGCTACCGATTGAACAGCTTGTGGTGCGAGTGGACTGCTGAGGCTCGTGTGCCGCCCGCTGCGCTCACCTTTGTCACTCACACTTACATCACTTAGTGAGTCAGTCACAAAGAAATAATCCTGTTATTTCACAAATTGTAACGTTGGCATTTGAAAGGGCTGCGCTGCTCTCTCCCCTCTCAGAGGTTCAAACGCAGGGGTGAGCGATAGAGGTGGGAGGAGAACAGATGTTCCACCTGTACAGTGGAAAATTGCTCTACAAATTGCTGTTGATGTATCAGCAGCTGCAGGACGATGCAGTGGATTCTACAGTGGGGGGGGGAAGAAGAATCAATAGTCGTATTAAGGGCCTGATGGTTTGAGCTGTTTTCTGGAAATAAAACGAGTTTGTAGATGATTATCACTGCAGCCACAGAAAACTCACACGAATCACATGCAGCTCAAAATACACAAGACACACACTGAAACCCAAACAACGAAAACACTGATGGTCCCACAGCATTCATTATGGATTAAAAAACATGCACAAATTTACAAACACACATTGGAATATTCTCATCTCATCCATAATTGATCGGCACTAAAATCGTTTGTGTACTTCCACCGGCTCCCGTCTCAGGCAGAGTAAACTAGTTCTGAGGTTGCTATAACGGAGACCCCGGGACTTCTGCATTTAGTCTCTCCGGTCTCCAGGGGACCCCTGTGAAATCCGGGCAGATTCAGATGAGAAGCTAATTGCTCGTTCCAGCCTTTTGTTGTAATGTTTGTTTTATAAACATTTAAAACCTGATAGGTGGATCCACCTTGCATGGTTCAGTCCTCAGGAGATTTTAGCCGAGGGCATTTTGCTTGACCTGTCCTATCTCCAGATATGTCAAAGTGTGCAAGTCTTTTTAACAATCCAAGGCTGTGAAGGTTTAAAATGTATTTTCTGTTGATAAGCGTGAACGGGGGCCTGAGGCATTTTCAAACAAGAGTAGTCTGCAGCCATAGTAGCAGCTTTGTAAGTTTTTTCAGACACATTTGGGTTTTGAGCTAAAGCCGCGGAGATATCATGCTCAGGATTATGATGTTAAAGCAACACTTTAAAACTTTAAAAGAGCAGCTTCTAGATAAGTTGGATGGTTCACTGTCTTTGGAACTGCTTCAATGCCAACTCCTCACCCTGAAGGTCTATGAACATTTTTGAGGAGATCTTTTGTAATATTAATCCAAACAAGTTGTTTTTTAATTAGGGCCCAAGCACTGACAGTGTTAATTAAAAATTTTTTTAAAGCGAGCTGCGCACTTCCTGCACAGAAGAGAACTGTGCAATTTAATTTAATTTAATTTTTTTGGCAGCACTAGAAGTCCTGCCGGACTAGAGGTACAATATCTCTAGTGATTCAGTATCTTGCCATGGACACTTCGGTGTCCAGATGGGGAAGAGTGGGGATTGAACCAGCAACTTTCTTGTTGGGGAACAGCCACTCTACCACCTTGGCCAAACCGCCCACTAATTCCCATGAGTTGTGTTTTCTACTTTACTACATATATTTGACAGCCATACTTAAAAGTTACTTTTATATTTTTGGATTTTAGATACTGGATGATTTAACATGCTTTTAAAACAAATTGTTAGAGAATAAATCAGTAGTTTCCAGCCTTGGCTTCTGACGCCTTACAAGAATCACAATGTGGGACACATTTAATTTAATATAATTCTGAAATTTCATGCAAAACCTTCGAGTTTATATTCAGTGATCAAATAAATTACATATTGTTCCCATCGACTAGCACAAGGAGTAAGGGTCCCTCATTACTCATTAATCAATTCAGACCTCCGGCCTCCTGAACTTTTACTTTGAAGGTGAGCTATCTGTCTCTATGTCTGGATGTCCTCGTTCAAGCTTAGCTTCTCAGGTTGACTTCCATTTCATGCACAGACCAGGTGAGGCATCACTACTGCACGAATCTACAACAACAACAAATCCCTGGTTGTTAATAAGACCATACAGACTCAATCAGACGAGGCCTCTATGCATAAGTAAAAGTGGCGACAACAGCGAGCTAATCAGCAACGTGCATGTTGTCCTCCTGTGGGATGCCGAGTAATTATGAATGAGCAGGAGCAGGCAAAGCGAGTTCACTAATGTGCTTTTAGTGCCGAGGATGAGGGGAGAGAGGCGGAAAGATATAATTCCACTATATAATGATTCCAGAGATGGGGACGGGTGAATCATGAAAGCAAAGACAACGCATCAGGGAATAGATGGAGAAATCTAAATGGCAACAGAAAGTGCAAGAGGAGGAGAGAGAGAAGAAGAAGAAGAAGAAAAAAAACGGAGCCGAAATGTAAAAAAACACGTTCCCCTGAGACGGCTACTTCAAACAGTGTCGTTGGATGAGCCCAATGAATATTTGACGGCACGGTTCCTCATCCAGTGTTTCATCTCTCATGATCATGAATATGGTTGTGGGTACTGGTATCATATCCCTTCCTGAGACCCTGGTGTAAAATGTGTACATGTGTTTTTTTTCTAGTTTTTTCTTTTACACCTATTCAGACTGGGTGTAGTTGCTCCCAGTGGTGGTGGTGTGTGTTTCTGCGGCCTGTGAAGAGGGCCTCTGGAGGACCCGGCTGTTTGGTGATCCATGTACTGTGGTACACTCTGCTGATGTCTGCACTCACCTCTGCCAGCCACCGAGACATCCCCCTCCGGGCATCGCTTTAAAGCTCAACATGATGGCTGTCAAATATTTTCTGGACTTTCAATATCCTCTCTCTCCCCCACCTTTCTCTCTCCCTCGCTATGTGTATGTGTGTGTGTGTGTGTGTTGTTTTCTTATGTACACAACCGACGACAGGTTGTGAAAGATGCAGGTGGTTCAAACACATGATTGCTGATGGATCTCTGACCATCGTCACTGCCACCCCCCCCAACCCCCCACCCACCCACCTACCTTTTTCTGCTTTTAACCACAGATGACAGTATCAGCAGATGTGGTTGTCATGGCATCAAAGTCTGTCATGAGTTGCTTTGATGTATAAGTTAGGGCCCAGCATATGAGGTACGTGTGTGTGTGTGTGTGTGTGTGTGTGTGTGTTATATAAGCACCCTCCGTACTCCAATTGTTTCATTGTCACGAACACTGCTGCTCCCATCAGTCTGCACACTCAACAAATGGAGTGTAAACCGTGTGAGATGATCCGGAGAGCCACGCTGCTGTCGATTACCTGATAATGGGACTGCAACATGACTTTAAGGAGCTCGGTGCATGTGGAGGCGCTGACTTGTGTCCCCTGTCTGTGAGCGGCGCCACTGACACCGGCAGACAAAAGGCCTGTCATCCTCTATTAGAGCCCAGATCGGTCACAGGAGATTTCCTTGTCATGCACAAATGCAACGTATCACACACACAAACTTTGTCGCCCCAATGCACACACTCTATCGCACTTCCAATGATCCGAGAGAGCAACAAATGACGGCATTATCTGCCATTACATGTCACATTGAAATGACAGATACAGATTTTTAGTCATCAATATTTCAACGCTCTGTGAATTGCCTCCAAGACATGTGCTGCATTATTGAGAGCGAGCTGCTTGCAGTTTGAAGTATGTCACGGGTGATTCGCATTGACACGAGGGGAACTTGTCAGCAGACAAGGAGATGAGAGACACTGTCGTTGTGTCTTTAGTCTTCCTGGGTGTCCTCCCCAGGAAGAGGGCTCCACATCCCAGAATGCCTCAGCCAGTGCAGGATTACGCACCGATTCGTCAAAATGCAACCCGCTCATTAACCTGCACTTCTCTCTGATCCACAATCCTCATTGGCACCACTGCAGCTCCTGATCTACTTACCTAATATCAACACAACTTTATACACTGTAAGTTTTGATAAAAAATTGTCTGGCTGGAAAAAGCTCTAGACAAAAAGAGGCCAAAAAAGGTGTTTAATCACACACTACTAGCAGGTCACTTAAGTTTTCATTACTTCAGCAAAATCGTTTTTTATCAGCAGAGAACTATTCTCTACAGTCACACTCGTTCTGCAGCCAACTCTCTGCAGCGCTGTTAGTGGAACTGTTCAGGCCGTGGAGACTAAATGCATTATACATTAAACCACTGTGTTTCTCAATTCCAGAGCTGTGTAGAATATTTGTTCATGCTTACAGGTTAATAATAAATGCTTACAATTGCATTACATGGATTCTTACTCAAGGAATCCGCCTACTCTGGGGGGTTTTTGAACAAATTCGCCATCTAGTGTACAGAAGAGGAAAACGAGAACATGCATAATCAGTGCAGGAGGCAGCCAAATAAAAATGTATACAAATATTCAGTCGATAGTAAGAGCACGATATTCAAAATCTTACTCACATACTGAATTGTTTAGAATGAATTGAGATGGATGCTTATTTTCAGCTGTAGTTTAATATACAACTATGTGTCACATATTATAAGATTATCATATGTTCTCTTAATAAAGCCTTAATCTGCGAAGTGGTTACAATAGAACAACCTTCGCGTGGATGTTATGTTTGGGCAATGTGGTAAAGATACAAATATAAATCAGGATCTAGTGAATGTAAATGTGATGTCATAAGGACAATACTAGGATTTCTATTCTAGTTACTATACGGGTCAGCTGCAACTACAGAAAACCACATCAGCTTCCACTTGTCTCAGAAATCCGAGGCTGCAGAGACTCTGACATTTGATGAAAAAGAAAATCCTGGTCTGATGAAACTGGAGAGTTGAGAGCGTGAACCCATGGACCCAAACTGCCTCATGTCAACAGCCCAGCCTGCTGCTGATGGTGTAATAGTGCAGAGAGTGTTTACTTTGGGCTCCTCAATACCCATCAATCATGGTTTGAAAGCCTCAGCCTCTCCGAGTATAGCCGCTGACCATGTTATTCCCTTCACGGACTCAGTTTACCATCTTCTAATGGTTGCTTCCTTACGATAATGCTCCATGTCACCAAGCGGTCGTCGTCTCAGGCTGAATTCATGCTCATGAAAGTGAGTGCAGTCAATTTCAAAAGCCTCCCCAGCCACAGTAGCAAAAAAAGTTGGCATGTGGTGGAACAGGAGATTCACAGCATGAGTGTGCATTTGACAAATCTGCTGAAATGACGTGACGCAATCATGTCAACATGGAGCAGAATTTCAAATGTTCCCAGCAGCTTGTTGAATCCCTGCCAACAAGAATGGACAAAGCTGCTTTGTGAGTGTACGTGCAGATAACATATTAATCATCTTCAAGTATTTTTTTTTATCTTTCCTCCTTGTAGTTACACAACCAAATTAATGGCCGATTAAATGTGAGAAAGAAATTAGGTTTTTGTCACTTATTAAATAGCGTCCACCTTCTTTTCAAACACGCATCCTAACCCTGGATTATATTATCAAGATTATTAAATATCAGTGGATAATCGGCTTTTCTCATCCAGTCGGAACCAGCAGCAGCTTGGAACACTGACGCACTGCCATTAAGCAACCTGAAGGGAAATGATGTCTGGGTGTAATTCACTAATATTTATTCAAACTGCAAATAATCCACACATGACTTGAGTCTTTTTAATCTGCAAAACCAAATCTCATGGATTTTAGTATAGTGGAATATCTTTGCTCAGTAGCAAAGCAGAGAATGGTCCATTTCAACAAGACAGCAAAAGAGCACAGCAGTTATATGAAACGTGAATTCAGATGTAAAACAGAAGATAATGTCCTTGGGTTATTTTAGTTCCATAATTTATACTTAAGACTTATATTCAGGAATGTTGACGAAGTGAAATCAGCGTAACCTCAGCTCCAGTCTGGAAAAAGACGAGACTCACTTTGACTAAACCGCTCAGAGGCTGTGTCAGGACAGGATTTAGTTTAGTGGAGGCGCGATGCAGCTTCACTCACACCACAGTGATTTAGATTTCACCGTCAGCTCACGCCTCCACAGAGCCCCCCCTTTGCCCTGACCGTGAACCCCCCCCCCACACCACCCTGACCTCTGCCCCCCCCGGAAATGTCGGTAATGAGTCTGTTCCTCTGGCTGTTGTGGTGAGTGGCTTGGATTGGGTAGAGTGTCACCATGGGGATCTCCAGAGGACACAGGGACACAGCTCAGCGGTCCAGTGAGCGTTTCTGGATGGCCTCGGCCACCACCGTGCGGAGAAGAGCGATGACAGAGCGGGGGTCCTCGTTGCCAATCACAGCGCTGCCTGACACAATCATGTTGGCCCCTGCCTGGAGCAAACATGAGAACAAACATTGTTAAGGAGAACTTTATTGAGTGTTGTTTTTGGTGGTTGAATTAATAGGCTGTACTGGTTGTGTTCATTACCTCTGCACACTTGTGAATGGTGTCAGGGCCGACTCCTCCATCTACTTCAATGTCCAACGAAGGGAACTGACTCCGCAGCCAGCTCACCTGGTCACAAGACACAGAGATTCAAATCTGCTGAGTATCACTCCTACTACACAATTTTCAGATATCAGAAGGACTGCAGAGAGACACAGGGCTGCAGGTTAAAGTACAAACATCCTCCTCCACCCAGACGGAAACACTAGTCAGACAAAGTCCTCTGATCAGATGTGGACAGTTACAGTTAGGATACGCAATTTGTATGTGGTTCTTACGTAAAATAACTCTTTCTGTGTGGTTGAGCAGAAATGTTTGTGGACCTCGAGTCTCACATCATTGTGACACTTTACACAACTCTTTTGAAACTTCAATCTTTAACTTTAGAGTTTTAGTAGATACAAGAAACAGACACATAATAATACTTCTGATGCAGATATATAGTTGTTTATGCAACTTGTCTGATCTGTTCCACGTTAATTTGACTCTGTTAAACCCCTTTTATCTTGATTACATATCACAGACCAGGTCTAAACTCTTTATCCTCCTCTAACAGAAACGGTTTTCAATGCAGTGAATAAAAGATGAGCCTGTAAGTACAATCTATTATTTAATTTTTTGTCCTAATGTTCAACTTACTTATGTTTTTTCTTTTGCTTCCAGTTTAGGTGCTTAACTGTGCAAACTGTGGTCTTTTATCAATGCACTGCATATGTGATACATCCTTTAGTCGGCACATGTAATGTTATGGTATACTTCTATGAAAAGCTAAATATTGGCCATATAGATGATTTAAATGATGCACATGAGCAGCTGGTTGAATGTTTGATAATGCTGTCATTTAAGAGGAACTGATTAACAGTTTTGTTCGATTTGAAGTTTAGTTTGTGTCGTTACCTTGGGCATCATGTCCTCCATGAACTTCTGACCTCCAAAGCCAGGTTCAACAGTCATGACCAGAGCCATGTCGATCTGGTTTGCCCAGGGAGCCAGTTCCTCCACCGCTGTGCCAGGTTTTATGGCCACACCCACCTGCAATAACAACCAAGAGTCGTTGTGATAACAATTTGAGCCAGAAAGATTGATTTGCTGATGTGAGCCTTTCACACACAGATTGGTATCAGTGTTTATGTTGACCGATATGAAAACTTTTACTGTCCTGGATTAAAAAATTCTTAACTCTCTTACTTTGTGACATTTTACATGAAACACTCAGCTGTGAGTTCAACTCTGCCTGTCGGGGGAGCAGAATCGTTTCTCACCTTCATGCCGCTCTCTCTTATCTCCTTGATGAGGTTTCCAGCGTTGCTCGTGGCCTCTAAGTGGAAAGTGTACTGGTTGGCTCCTGCTGCAGCCATGGGCTTCACCCACTGCTCCGGCCGGGACACCATCATGTGCATGTCTGCAACATCAACACTGTCACAGTTACTGCACGCCAACACACAGCAGAGGCTTTCATCATTCAATCCTAACGGGATACCTGGGTTACATTGTAAAGTCAATTATACGTGAGGGTGTTTGGTTTCTTGCTCTCACCAAAGAAGGCGTCCTGAACGCTTGACTTCCTCAGGCTCTCCACCATGGGATGACCAAATGTGATATTAGGGACAAAATGCCTTGAAAGGGAAACAAAATCGGACTGTTAACACAACACAGGTGTTGGGACATTTTCACAACTTGCTCAACAGTTGCAAAAGTGACGGAAGCTCATCACTGCCTGTGAAAGAGAAAGAAGAAGAATGCTAGATCTGAATTTTGAAGTAAAAAGGTCAAGACAGAAAGTTTTTACGAGAGAAACTCATAGTTATGACATTGTTAATCAATATTACCTTATTTTTGATATTCAGAACTTTTTTCAGATATTTAGTCACAGTTTTCAGAAACTAAGCCATTATTTTGAGTTGGTTACTTGTTATTTTATGACATTAATTCAAACATTTCTAGCTAAGTATTTGGAGATACCAAATTATTATTAAATCATGATTTTATGATATCAAAGTGAGATACTAGTTATTATTTGAAGCTATTAATTCATTATTTTGAGTTGGTTACTTGTTATTTTATGATACTAAGTCAAAATATTTGCAGATACTAAATTATTACTATATCATGATTTCTGATATCAAGGTGAGATACTTTATAATAGTATATATATACAACCAAGTTATTATTCTGAGTTAGTACATCTATATTCTGACATATTAAATCATCATTTGGAGATATTAAGTTATTATTTTGAGATAGTAGCCCAAGTTCTTTGAGCTAGTCAATCTTTTTTAAACCAACTCATTATTTTGAGTTACTGAGTTATAACTTCAAACTATCAAGTTGTATTTCGTCACTGAGTCATTATTCTAACATGTCAAGTTATTTTTAAATAACTGAGTCATTATTTTGAGAAACCTTCTCATTATAGTGACTCATCGTGTCTGATCTTTAATAACAAAGTGGTGGGCTTCAACACGTGACGCCTGGACTTAGTGCAGAGGAAGAGGAGTGAGTCTGGCGGCAGGAGGAAGAGGTCAGTGAGTCTCTCGTGAGCTCAGTCTCATGTTTGATATGTTTGTAAAGACTCACTGACAAACACTTCAACCACAGACATCCGCTTATAAACACCAGCTCCCCCAGATTAACCTCTCACATGCTAACTTAGCTTAGCCAACTTTAGCTTTCTCTCTCTCTGGAGTGCTGAACTTAGACCGCTAGTCGTTAGCATGCTAGCTTCTGTAGCACTGACCCGTCCATGACGTCCAGGTGCAGGTAGTCCGCTCCGCACTCCATCATCCGCACGCACTCGCTGCCCAGACAGGACAGGTCGCTGCTCAGGATGGACGGACCGATCTTCGCACTGTACGCCATGCTGTCTGTCTGTGTGTGTGTGTCTCTCTCTCTGTGAGTGTGTGTGAGGAGGCTAACACCAGCTACAGCTAGCCATGTCACCAAGCACCAGTTCCGCTGAGGACCTTCAAAGTAAAACCCACAGGTAGCCACAGAGAGTCATTTAGAATAAATACAACTTCTCCTATGTCTTACCCAGAGAAGGATTGTTTCACGTGAGCTACATTTTAAGCTGAAATGTATCAATAAAGGTATGAAATTAGATTTGTTAATGTGTTTGTGTTGTTATATGCAGGTACGCAACTATGGAAAGCATTTGTAGCCATTGCTTAAAAAACCTAAGCATTAATAATATGTATTCATTTATACATGCTCTGTTTACTTTGTTTATATAATATTTTATTCTATTTGTGTTTTTTTTTATTTTTCTATGCATTTATATAGCAAGCATGCAATTGTATGATAAAACATGTAACAATTAAATGATCATGTAATGTATTCCTGTTTTACTTTGACCATTTAATCTTCCACCATTTATGTCCAAAATGTTATCTAATTTAATATTTTAAATAATAACATTGCTAATATGAATTATAAAATGTTCGAATATACAATTTACACATTCTATGTCTTAATGTTCTGTTGTCACACTCCAAATCATTTTTCCTGTGGGCATAAGAAGTTTTACTTTGAGGGTCGTTTTTAAAAGCACCAGGTAACAGAGGGTAACTTCACAGTTGTTATCTACTGACTATTTTTTTCCGGAATCACACGCTTCCTTCTCTAATGTTAGACAGTGCTTACATTTCAACACTAGATGGCGCACATAAGTCATACCGTCTTTATAGTATAGCAGATTTGAGCAGTAAGCTCCTCTGACAGCATGTGGGGTAAAAACTGTGAATAATGCTTGTACGTCTTTTGCAGAACTGTAGGCTAAGATATTTTCTGTGAAATCTTAAATCTGTGATCACAACCTAAAAAAGTAATGTGGGTTGGATCTAGTATTAATAGGACTGTTTGTTGGATTACATAGGACGTGGTTTTGTATGTGGCATATTGTGTTTAGCAGGACAAACCTCCAGTGATGTAGTTCACCAGGGAGAAGACATTATATTCTCTCTGTGTTTTGCTCATTGATTGAGATTTCACAGACTTATTCTCATCCGTCCCTTCTCTCCATCTGTCGCTTTTGTTCTTTGACGTATTTATTTGAAAATGTACGTTTGATAGTTCAATTGCCTCCGAGGAAAATGTTTTTTTTCACAGATGGTATGTGAGGACACATGCAGACTGCATAATATGAAGTTTAGATAAAAAAGGGTTTATTGATAACAGCAGTTTGCTCGATCTGGATGGAGAGCAGGTCCGGCCGCAGGGTTATTACTGTTTGCCAGAGACCTGTGATTCATATATTCTTCTAAAGAAAGAAACAGAAATGTGGAAAAAATAATTAGTTGCACACTTACCATGTGTTACCTGACATCAACCTAACAACAAACCAATGACAAAACAGACCAAACAAAACACAAAATAGTTATTAACAAACATTTTTTTTAAAATCATATATGACTGATTTATGATTTAATTTGAACTGTTAGTTGAATCAAGGTTGTGTGGATAGACATAATGAAATATGCTTAAGTTTTAATCAGTCCCAGATGTCTCTGTATGTCTGCAGGATTTATTCGTTTCGATATTTTAGCTCCCACAGTTTGGTGTCATCATCACTCCTCAGAGAGATAATGTTTCAGGCGCCTTTACGACACGTTTGCAATTCTCCCTCCTCTGATTTGTTCGTCAGTACCTTGGACGCAGTCCACTGAGATGTTGTTATTTTATACAAGTGTGTGAGTAAGTTTCAGTGATTTATCAGGAGCAGGAGGCCGAGGTTTTCAAACAGCCTGTCTGCAGCGCCCGGTCCGCTGAGCCCCGGCTCCCACAAAGACCCTCACTCATATCTCCAGATTGGCTGGAACAGAACCTGGCATTTATGAGTTTTTGCCCACGTCCTCCATTACTGAGGCAATGATGTAAACGCTGGTGGCACGGTGCACCAGAAGATATGATATATGCAATCTTTGAGTGGGGCTGAAGCAAAGTAAGTTGGCGTTGCAGAGAAGTGGGGCCTCATGAGTCTCTGGGGAAGGTAGTAAAAAATCAAGCTTTGGGCTTTGACAGTCGTTCTGTGGAGCGGTGCCATAGCTGCGGGGGGCCGAGTTTGATTCATCCGTCTGAACTGTACAAGCTCCCCATGCTCCCTCTCTGTACAAAGCGTCTCTCTGATTCCTGCTGGTTGATAAGAAGATCCCTGCAGCTCGTTCAATAATGAGTCACTTATTGGGACTATATTTAGAAATTTAAATGCGGGCCGATAGTCCACGTCCACTGGACCGATGCACTGCCCAACCTGATTGACGTGTTTGTGTTGAGTCTCTAATAGGCCTCATTCTTTTTCCTGCAGACGCCACCAGGACGCATTCGTCACCTTTACTGTAAACAGCTTAAGTGCTGCTCCCATTATTTCAGTCGAGCCAGGCTCCTGTTTACTGGAGGTCCCCATTAAAGACACCTTTTTTTGGGTTTCGGTGAAGGGGGACCAACTACGGAATGTGACTTGCAATAATTTTTAAGATCCTATCAAGCTGCTCTCTATAGCTCATTGTTTGCATATTCTCAATTTAAACACACTCCAGAATAGGCCTATAGCAGCGCTCTGCTGTCATATATAATCACATAGTTTCCTGATGACACGGACGTGTATAGAAACGGAATGAGAGGGGTTTTCCGAAAGCACCCTAACATGAAATGTAAACAAGAACTTAAACATCTTTAAATACATATAACACAGTTCTCACGCACTGTGAAATTTACCATTATTCTGAGTTGTATGCATTTATTCTTTATAGATCCTGTGCATTAAAAGGCAGTCTTTAATCCTTAATTGCATTTTAAGTCTCGACACTTTCAATTTGAATGGTAGGGGGCGAAAAAACCTTCATGGATTTGATGGCAGAAGTTAAAGAAATTATTTGGTTGATCAAGATACAAAAGTGTGTATAGTTTGTGTCTGTGATGACATTTCATGATGTGTTTCATGATACTACATTGTTAGGTGTAGTTGGGATGGTGGAGGTCGTTAAGGTTAGGGTAAGGTGCAGAGGAATGCATTATCTAAATGAGTGTCCTCACAACTATAGAAAGAAAAGTGTGTGTGTGTGTGCACACTTGCGTACGTGTGTCTACTTCTTCACGGCTCGGTAAACACAGTGTTTGCAGCATGATCCTAGTGAGCTTGTGGATAGAAGATTTATTGTTACATGCGTTCCTGCATCTCAGTCATCTGTGGAGACAATTAAAAAGCGTCTTTTCATCTGCTCTTTGTGACGCTCGGGAGCTGATGCTGATAAAGGCTGAAGCTTAATCAATTCCATTCCCAGTCGACTGAATCAGTCTGTGTTCATTTTTCATACATATACAGGGTATGACTACATATCTTTGGAGTTTCAAGTTGCTGAAATGCTGAAGTAGTTTGATGTCCTTGTGCGAGTGGTCATCTTTTGAAGCAACACTATGTAAGTTTTATTTAAACCTTAAGTTTGAAGTCCTGCTTTCATTCCCTCTCCTCACCTCTTCTTGCTCTTTGATCAGATATGATTAAACACCGGCATCTTGTGCATTTGGAGCCAGAGTCTTCACAGTAGGGATCAGGGGATGGAGCTGCACTTATGAGGCCTCATCATTACACACCCACTCCACCAGTCAGTCTCAGCTGTCAATCTGTTTGACAGCTGAGCCATGTATTTTAAACTGCAGCCAGCCACCAGGGGGCAATCGAGATGCTTCACTTTTGGTGAGCTGTCATGACGACCATCTTCATATAAAGTCCATGGATATGATCTCATGTGAGAAGTGTTCAACTGACTTATACTCACAGCTTAAATTACCACGAGTTTAACAGTAATGCTGAACTATAGCTAACTTAAAATATTCAAAAACAGTTTTTATCTCCGAACTTCACAAGGACCTTATACAAATATTCTAACTGTACAGTTTGATGTATTTGTGACAGCACAGCGCTTCTGGTTCAGGGGATCATGGGTAGCATCCATCGTTCATGTGTGTTTCAGCTCAGTGAGTGGGCTGTTGCTCAGTTGAAGCTACATAGCTCTGCATTAATCTAATATTTGTTGCCACAGGGGTTCAGGCCTTTTTCTTTTCACGGAGTTGGCAGTGACTTCACCGGCGCTTTCACTCGGGTCCCTGGAGGTTTAGATTTAAACATTTCATAATGAACTGCTACACAGCAGTGAGTTTTCAACATGTGTGAACTCATCTAATAGTTTTTTGCAGTGCATCATTTGCCAAGTATGAGTTAATTTTTTAGTAAAAAACATTCCAAGCTCTGTTTCAATTAAGAACGTATACATACCAAAAAAACAGCTAAATGCTATGTTCAATTGCTAATCTGCAGAGGAAATACTGTGTTGATTTCACAGGGAAAGGAATTCCTGTGTGCGCTAAGTGATCTTCAAGATGTGTACATTTGTATTCAGAAGTATATGAGCTGTAACCTTGGGTAAGTTGGGGTCATCTGACCTTTAACCTCTGCAACAGAAGACAGGAACAGGAAAGGAGACGACGTGCTGCTGCTCTTTTCCCTTTTTTTCTTTTTTCCGATGCAGTTGTTGATTATTAAGAATTTGGTTCGACTCCAAACTTTTCATGTATTATCTTGATTGAAACCTTCCGCCTGCTTCCTGCCTGCAGCTGACTCCGGCCTCCTGAGCAAATAGATAGCGGTAAACCAGGCGTCCTTTGATGGTCGGAAGGAGAGTGTGGAACGTGTCCACGCAGCCTCTCCCTTCCTGGGCTTTATGTCACACTGGTCGGGGTCCATACGTGGGGAGGAAAGGGTGGGACGCGTGTGCTACCTTTTCTGTTTTCATGTTTCTCCTCCTGCCAAAGTGGGGTCAAGAAGAGAATGTTTGTGTACCTAAGATGCTCGATGGGGGAAACAGGTGAGTATCTGACGCTGGGATGTGTGTATAGATGTAGGATTAAACAAGTACGGCAGATCTTTACATCCTTTACATCCTGTAAACTGTGATGTTATAGGCTGATGGAGCAGAGGGAGGTAGAGAAAGTAAGACAAGGAGAAGAATGATAGAAATCCGAACATTCGATTAATACAGAATAAACTTTTACTTTGAAAGGCCTGTTTAGTGAGCTTTCTGTCTGTAACTGTTATGCTTGTCAATATGCAGCTGGACCTTATTAAACTGTTCACATAACAGCTCAAAACACATCTGTTTTTATCACGCTACCACATAACATCGTTTTCATCTCTCACTGATCGGATTTAACATTTGTTTTTCCTTCGAGTCTCTTGTGTTCACATTTGTTGAACTATCAGCTTTCTGTGCCTCTTAACCATGTTTATAACCTTGGGTTTATAGGTCGTATTGATTGGTGTTTGTGTCTCCTAATCTCATTCTAACGCTTGGTTTTACATAAATTATTTGTGTTTATTTATTGTAAGGTTTCCAAGACCCATCGCTTGCAATGATTAACCACGTAAAACTGAAACTTTGGACCCTGGAAAACTAAAGCTGAAGTCTTTGTTTGTGCCGCTTCAACTGTGTTTGCAGCTGCAGATTTATTTTAGTGTGTATTTGGATATCTTGTGTCAGATCTTTAAAAGCACATAGAAATAATGGTGGAAATCAGTCGACATATTCATTTTCTTGCACCATGACAAATCTGCAAGTGTCATCAGCTTTACGTCCGTTATTTAAACAGCGTTAAAATCGATTTGTCCTGTGGCTCGTATTCTTTGACTTGACCTCCACCTGACTGCTCTGACCACAACACACTTCAGAGCACTATAGTGGCTGGCGATTAACAGTAATAGCCTGTGCCCTCTGGGGAGAAGTGGACACTTCCAAAAGTCATAAATTAGTGTTTTACGATGCACAAAGTGTCACTTCAAAAGACCACAAAGTGGACCACAGGGGTGCTGGTTCCATTTCTAAATGATAAAATGAAGGGATTCAAAAAACCACACAGATTTATTCAGAATAGTTATTTATTAAGACCTGTAGCCCACTGAGTCAGTTTACCTAAGGAAAGCTTACCTCCCGACGGATTTAATCTTTAATATGTGAAGATTGTGGATGCTGAAAGAACCCGGGTTTAATATTTTCTCACAACGTGTGTTCGCAGAGAGCAGGGTTATTTTTAGGATAACAGGAAATCCATTTCTAATAAAACAGCATTTGAGCTCAGACAGTCTGAGATTTATTTATATATTATGTATTATATTTATTCATTCATATTCAAGCTGGTATAATCCTCTATCTGGTATCATTTCCTTTGTGCAGAATAATGATGTATAAAAAAAAATCCTCTATATCCTTTTATAACTTTTTATCCTTTACTTACAAGAGAGTAAAGGATAAAAAGGTTACCCTGACAACTTTTAAAAACATGCATTTGATGCCTGTTTAATCTTATCTGGCAACAAATCTGAAAGTAAGAGGTTATTTCTCTTATGTGCAGGTTGAACTTTACAGAGCATTTCTCTGCAATAAAGACACACACATGTGCACAAACTCTTTGGCACAGAGGGTCCATCTCTTTTTTGAGAAAATAAACCAGTTGCAAGAAAAAGAGTGAGAACAAAACTGCTGTATCACATGATCCCAGTAGGAGCATGAACCTTTACCCCATCTGGTGTCTCCAACAGCTGTTGGACCCACTGCGGAGAGTGCTAAAGAGGCGAGCAGCATCAATAATATTTTCTCGAAATCCTCTTCCTCGCATTAAGAGTCATTCGGGGATTTCAACACTGCAAGAAAAGTAACACAGATGGAGTCACATGAACTACAAAGTCCAACATTGACACTGAGTCATTATCAGCTCAAACTTAAAATCTGTTTAACCGGCAGAGGAAACAAGTCTGCTAAAAGTTGAAGAGTATTTTTAAAATAAGTTTTCAATCCTCGGGAGATTAAACAAACTGTTAGAGAGTTGGTATGTTGCTCAGAATAGTACAGCTGTCTGTGGACTTCACCCACAAGCCATGAAACTTTAGAAAGTTTGTTAGAAAATACCCAGGACAGAAGTTAATTTACTTTGCTACTGTACTTTAATACATTTTTCCTGTATCTGTTCTTCACTCGATTAGATTTAGTTTGATACTTTCCACTTTTACGCCACTACATTGACCAGCAAATATCTGTACTTTCTACTCCACTTTACATAGCATTGTTACAAGTTCACCATGTTTTTTTTATACATTTGTAAAACTAATCAACAACAAGAGGGAATTGATCTAGTGAACCAATCAGAGCGGGCAGGTGACATAAGACTCCGCCTCCTGCAGTAAAATAATCATTGGTGAAGAAACACAGCCAAAATTTTGTTGTAGACTGTTGCATTGTGGGAATAGACTACACTCAAATGGTACTTCTTTTTCATTAAATTTTAACTTTTTAATACTTTGAGCATATTGAAAATCAAGTACTTACTTATACTCAAGTTGAAAAGTCAATGTGATGTTTTTGTCTATTTATTTGTACTTTTACATACGCAAATAGTATTACTTCCACCACTTAAAGGTGAAACATGTTTGTTTGTTTTACTACTTTTATTAGACAAGTGCATAACTCAGATAATGTCACTGGGTATCAGGCTATTTCAGGTGCAACCATCCATCAAATATAAATGTCAGGTTTTCAAAATAAGAGAGTTGTGGCTTTCTCTCCTGGTTCCCCTTTGTTTATCAAAGTAACCTTTGTGGTTTCAGGAACTCTCACTGACATACTTCAATAACCACAGGGTGAAATTCATATTTATTTAATAATAGTAATAACTCACAACCATGTGACATGACACACTGAGCTATTGTGCAACACCTTGCTGTTTGTCTTTAAAAAAGACAAAGGGACATATGAAATAATATCAGCTCTGAAATGCAATAAACAGAAGATGTATGGAGGCCCTCTCTGTAAGAACATCACACCATGGATTCCTGTTCAACTCTACACCCTCTTCATTCTTGGCACTGAAACGTGTGTGTGGTTGCCAGGGGAAATTACTCATTCCGTTATAAAAGGGACCCGTGTGAGCTATTCCATAGACTTCCATACACATCCTGACATAGTGTTGTCCCTCTGTCCAATTAACCTCACACAGAGAATGGCCGGAAGTGAGCGCGGGAGTGTGATGGGTTACGGCCCCCTCGAGACGGAGACCTTTGAGAGCACCTCATTAACGTCTCGACCATCCGAGTGATTTCGTTTAGCCTTTAGATATCCTTTGAGGTATTTGCTCTTCTTTTATTCGGCCTTTCCTGCTGCTGGTTGGCAGCATAGAAGGATAATATTGACTTTACTGATGTGTTTTGGTTTGGTATGGGAATGCTCCAGGCTTTGGCTGGCGCTGGCCTCTCCGAGTGGCTTACCAGAGGGGTCGGGCAGAAAGCCAGCATGTACAGTACAGCAGAGAATAATGGACTCAGCTATACTGGTCTGCTCATCAGGGGGGAAAAATCTCCTCCACAAGACCCTATGCTTTGGGTTAGCGCACATGCATTTAGCCATAATACAATAACTGCATTTAAGTCACGGCTGTCCATGAAATGCGTGTAAAGGAGTTTAATAGATTTCAGCGATTAATGGAGCAAAACTTTTGGGTTCCTGAAGTCTGAGTGAAGTGAACTCCACAGTGGGACGTTCACGTGTAACACCGTCTTCCCCAGAAGTCGTCAAATGGCATTGAGAAAGAGGGAGAGAGCGAGAGAAAGAGAAATGCATGGCTCGTAGCTGAGGTGCAAGGATCAGCGGGCGCTCGGCCAGCAGATTTCACGAGCTGCTCTCCATCAACAGGAATGGAGGCACGATTAGGGAGTTCTACTATTAAATAAATAAAAAAATCCATGCAAGCCTTGACATATCTTTTTTCTTACTAATGCAGAAACTATCCGAGAGATGCTAGCAGGTTTGGAGACGATCCACCCAGCGATGAAGCTTAGCAAAGTAACAAATCAATGTTGTTTTTCAAGCTGTGACAGGGTGTTCCCTGATTAGGTTATGTAAGGCCGGGCAGGGGCGAGTAGAAGCTGTTGGAGCTTCATTAGGGTGGCTTTCCCCACGAGTAAAATAAGTAGTCCTGTGTTTATAACTTATTTAATTACATGAATAATCTTGAAACTTGAAGGTTAACTTTTAATCTATTATAACAGCTGTCGTTTTCTCACAAATATTTGAAATCGTGAGGTGCAAAGAAGAGGTTAATAATGTGGGGGAAAAACTGTTTGTGTACTTTCTATCTTTGTTCTAACTTGGATGATTTAACTCTTATCTTATGAGAGGGATTTAAAATAAATTTCAATAACAATATGAATAGTTGATTATTTCAATAATTAACAAATACATAATCACAGTGTAATTTTCGTCAATAGCGTTATAAAAAATCGATTGTGCAACTAGAGAAAAGCAGGAGATATACCACATCGATGAACAACCTCAGAGTCTTTAATGTGACACATGATTTTTTATTAAAAAAAATTCATGACATTATTTTTGGCCTTATTTCCCAGCCCTACTTTCCATTGTAATAAAAAATTGTATTTATAATTTTTGGCTGGTTTTGACCCATGCTAACCGGTTTCCCAATTTGTACTAAGCTAAGCTAACCGGCTGCTGGATGCTGCAATTGCATCCATAATAACAATACAATATGAGAGTGGTAAAGCAAGTTTTAAATCATCTAACTGAGAAAATGAACATGCATCATGTCCCAAATGTCCTAGTTTTAATTTGATCATTTATAAGACAAAAATAGAAATATGATAAATCACCATTTAACCGTCAATAAACTTAAAATACAGCAACATTCATTATGTCATCTACTTTCTTTTGTTGAAACGAAAATACCTTGTTTGTTCTCTTACAACGAATTCTGATAAAATTAATATTATTTCATTTAGTTTTTCTGCTTCCACATTTATTAACATAATGCAAGTCTTGTTAGGAGACCACACACATTCTGCAATGTTTCCTAGAAGACCTGAACGCTATAAACAAACAAAATACCTTCACAAATGTAAGCTATTATGTAACAATGTGATGAAGCCGAGAACAAGCAGTAACAACCACAGTGGTGCTCGGGGTGACTTTGGTTTATCCCGCTCCGTATCTGTAGCTGTCAGGACAGTCGTGTAAATTTGACTTGTGCATTCCTGTGGAATTAAGACATTCATGGATCCCTGGCAGGAATTTCCCCTGCATGGCCCTCGCTGTGTTTTTTTTGCCATGTCCCTGCCGTGCCTCTGGAGGTGAGGTAAAGTTCAACCACACCAAATCTGGAATCTGAAAGAGCATCTTTATTTTTCACGGATACATGATGTTTCTCCACACTGATCTTGGCACTTGTGTCGGCCAAAAACTGTACAAAACCATTAGATTCAAAGCCTCTCGCTATTAACTTTTTTGTTTACTTTGGACAGGCTCCTGCAATTATAATCAAACCTGTCTCTGTGTGTGTGTGTGCTTGTGTACTTTCCAACACTGGATCTCCCAGTCGTCACAAATTATTACTAAACATTCAAACTCTCCTCTTTAAAAACCCTTCCCTCTGGATGGGGGTTTACAGTCCGGAAGTGAAGGAGAAGGTTGTTTTGTTCCAGCAGCAATTACACAGACAAACATATAGAGTTTTCTCATGCCATATTTAGTCTACTGCTGGTTGTAACGCCCAGAGTTGTTTGCTATTTATTTTTTGTATTTTAAGTCCTCATAGGATCCAGGAGCACTTTTATTTTACTCTTATTTCCATTTGAAATATATAATGGTAATTTTTATGTTTTATTACATTAAATTATGTCCTGTCTGTGCTGTCTGTAACATGTCTGTCTAACGGATGTCTCTTTCTCAAACTGCAAACCAAATCAAGGGGAACAAATAAAGTAACTTGAACCTGATAGTGGCAAGGTTTTAGCCACCCATGTTTTTTCACCCTCTGCAGTGGGATGAGTTTTTCCAACAATGGGTAGATTCAAACCAGACACTGCCCCACCGGCACATAGAGGTCACCGACAAACTCACCAAGACACAAAGTCCTCTACACACTAGGAGCTTCTTAGCACTCTTGGACTTCGTAATTTACTGAGCTTCACAAGGACTGAATTCATAACCTCGAACCTTCCAAGCAGTCATCAATTGGCTCCGGGTCAGACAACAGACCCTTTTTTCTAGAGCCTTTGAATGTTTGCCTTTTGGTGCTGGACTTTAAAATTCCCCGCAGAGTATGATGATCAACCCTAAGAGGTAGTCCTTTAACTTCCTCAGCTGTTTGAACGAAGACATTCAAGCACCATTTTTGTTTGAGATTTTGATTAACTCCTGTTGACGTTGGACTCTTCAAAATGCAATGCTTCACACAAAGATCAAACCCACAACCGGAAGCTGTAGACCAGTCATCTTGCTCTCTGATCTCACTGGCTATGCTCACTATTTTGTTTAAATCATAGACTTTGAATCTTAGACTTCAAACCATAACAAATAGCCTTTCCACTCAGTCACAAAGGTGGTCCCATTTCCCCCCCTTTTGGACATCATCACTTAAAGGAAATAGTCAAAAGTTCTAAGGAAAGAGTGCACCAGTCCTTACTTAAGTAGATCATTATATCAGGGGTAATCTTGTAACCTGTGAGATTTTATATTTATGTGCCTCGATTAACCATGAAGTCCAACAACCAAAGTGAACACTCAAAGGCTCTAGCTCATAAAAAGAAGATGAAAGACTGTAAATAAAAAGGGAAATGGATTCGGGAAAGTCAAGCAAGTGCCAGAAACCTCCTGTCCTCCTGTATATTCTCTCCTCCTGCAGAGGGTGACTCCACTGATTGCAAAAATACGGTAGGTCAGTTTCTATAGAAGTCTATGAGAAAATGAGCCAAATTTTGACTTGATTTATAATGTCAGTAAACATTTTCCCTATGTGTTTTATGGTATAAATTATGGACCCTAGTAGAGTTAAAGAGACGATAAAGACTTCAAGGGGCAGCTCACAAACCGATGAGTGACGTCACCGTGGGTGTTGAAACCTATGTCTGACATTTGAGAATGACCCAATGGCTCTTAGTGTTGTTTGCTGTTTTTTAAAATAGGAAATCAAAATCTCCGGCAACTTATTACATTTTGATCTTTGACTTTCAAAAGACATACACAAAAGGTTGGTATGTTAAATTGGGTCAGGGGCCATTCGGATGTTTTGAGGTCAAAGGTTCAATCACTGTGACGCTCACTGAACTTTTTGTGACCAGAGGGAAGAGTCAAGGTCTCCAAGAAACGAAGTTCAGGTGTGCTCTTTTAAATTGAACAGGGAATGAGAGGACCACCAAGCTGTGGGTTTGATCCTCACTCGCTGCATAGTCCAACTCCTAGAGTAAACACACAGACTCTAACAAATCAAGTCAAGTGTCTTTTCACAACTAGCTCAAGTTGTTAAAACAGTTCACTCACTGAATTATGAAGTCCAACATAAAAAGACTAAAGAAATACGGCTTAGGAGTCCATGTCTGACCAAATGTCTGAGGTTGTGGGTTAAATCAATAGTGCATTTTAATGAAACAAAGATGAAAGTTTATAGGGCTCTTACAAAGTGAATTGAGTGTCTCTGACCAAACAACCTGGTGCGTTTGAAGACTGCTTTGCACTTCTGAGTGTGTGTGCTCAGTCCACTAAAAGTTTCCAAGTAGAAAATGGCTGCAAAGTGCTCAGGGAGAAGCTCTGATTGCAATCAGTAGCTTTTGTTGGGTTCCATGAGACCATAAATGCCGATGGAGTGACAGCTGCTTCTGTCTGTCTGTCTTCCTGTTTTTGTTACATGGAGCATTAAAACCAATACCACGTTGATAGAACCTCCACTCACCCTCTCTTGCTGTTTCTAAGAGAAGAATACAAATGCTTGTTGGCAGTTATTTCACAAAAGAAGACCTTGATTCGACCAGAAGATGCGATCCATACTTGGCGTGCGTAATCCGATACTCCGCTGTTGGTAAGGTAGGAATGTATGCGAGTGTGTGTCTGTGCGGGTTTGTTTAACACTGGACCTATAGTGGATCTATGTTAAATCTTTTATATAGAAAGACATAATGTGCGGTTCGACAAAACTATGAATATATAAAGGACGAGGAGACCGGTCAGAATGACTATGGTAGTGACCAATGGGGGTATCACTTTACTCTACAGACAAAGAACATGAGACACCTGTGAATAACCTCTTCAAAAAACGTTGAGATTCATGTCATTGCCTGAGCAACATTTCAATGTGCTCGGCTGGACTTTTTTCCGCAAAGAGCAACTTGTTGCCATTGGGGGCTAATTTCCTTCATTCTCTTCAGTGCCGTCTCCAGGCTGTGTTCCCAGAGTGATTTATGGGTAAACATAGACTATAATCGAGCTCACCTTGACTCTGTGAGGTTGTGTGTATGGCATATTCAGTCACGGCCAAGATCAGGAGGAGGGAGACATGGATTGAAAGGGTGAGACTCTGCCTCATTCCTGAGGGGCAGTAGTGTATATCATGTCCAGATGTGTCTGCAGGTTAGGGTGGACACTGTGATCGCTTCCTTCTGTGGCCTACTGCTGCAGCTGCTGCACAGTATCATCCTGCTTGGAGAGAAAAATTGACGCATCCCGGCTGGTCTCTTTTAAAGCATTTACAATCAATGTATTTCTATTAACAATGGACCTCTGTAGTCACTAGTACTTCCCCTCTGGTCTTAGTATTTTTTTCTATATCTTCATACTGTTTTTGACTATTTCTTGGGCATTTTCCATGAAAACACCCCAAAAACCTTCTATACACTACCCCTACTGCACCAAATGCTCCTTAGCTGCGCCAACAAACTCCTCCATATAAAGTCTTAGGGCAACCATCCTCCAGTCAGTGCTTATGATGAAAAACAATGTCCAACAAATAGAAATAAAAGGAAATGGGCTGATACCAGTCTATCATTCAATAGCAGATGTAGGGCATATGTTGTCAAGATATTGAAAAGAAGAAAACCCATGTGCAAAGCCTTTTTGATGAAGTACAGGGATGAAGCCGACACCTTTGTTCCAGATCTAAATGCTATGTACACACCATAGATTGTATAGAATGATGAACAACGTGTCTCCACTTCTTCCTGTTGTGTAAAAATGCTATTGACGTCATTTTGAGCCCTAGTCTGCACAGTATTGATCATATTGTGGAGATATGGTAGCAAGATCTCTCCACACACTCGATCAATAGTGAGTCTCAGTTGTCAATCCCACTGTCAAATAACCGCAAGAAATGAAGCTTACTGGAAAAACATTATTGCTTGACAAAAATCATCTTTGAAGAAAAGGTTATTTGACCTGAACTTTTAAGTTTTAGTTTGGCCCATGTCCCATCCAATAACATAGAGGAGGCAAACTGTGTGACATATACTGCTGCCAGCCACCAGGGGGAGATCAAGTTGATTTGGGTTCTGTGGGAGGCTGTTGTAATGCCCATCTTTATAATCTCTCCGCCCTACATAATGTACAAATATACATTTTGCATAAGAAATCCTGTGTAAAACCGCCAGTATCATGACTCTCCTCGTACTGTGGAAGTTTCGTTTTCTTTTTACGATGTGTACTTTATCCTGCTCCAGATGCTGATTTAATTTGTGTGCACACTTCTGCTTTTATTTACACGAATGCTGGAAGAGTGGAAAATAACTAAATCCTGAAACATGATGTAACCAGGCGAAAGTTGACACATTACACACAATGACATGTCTATGATGACTTACTTGTAGAATCAGTGCTCCTGATACTCCCCATGCTCAGAGGACTGAGTTTTCTTCAGGCAGCGAATGACAGCTCTGTCAGGACTCCTCTTACTTCCTGACTGTGAACGCAATGAGGTAATGCTGAACACTCTTCTTTCCACCGCAGGTCAATGTTCCTGAAGCCAAACAGTCAACCTCTTTATCTCGCCTTCATCATGCTAACACTGCATCATGGCACCCACCCAGATATGTGATTATGCACCATTGGTATTAAATTGTTTTCACCAGAGAAGAGTTAGGGCCGCCGCCTCCCACAAACCCTGCACCAAAATATTCACAACACAAGCAAATACTCACAATACTACATACTACTAATAACACAAGCACATACTCACATCATAACAAAATTCACACAACACAACCAAATACTCACAAAATAAGCAAATACTCACAACACTACCAAAGGTATATAATATGCACACGATAAATGCTTTGGGTTAAAAGCATATATTTGCATAACATTTCTAATTCATGTGATCGAAATCTCATTTTCCAACAACACTGAGGGAAAGCCAACTTTTGTCCTTCACAAGAATTTATGGCAAAGAGGATTAAAGCCCATGAAACAAACAGACAAGCACATAAATCAAAAAGCCACAAAAACAATCCTCATGTTTGTCCTTCAGTGCAAACCTAGTTCTCCATAACTGCAAGATAAGATAATGATCTCGGCCATTTAAGAAGAACCAGGTCGTGGGAACAGGATCAGTGAAGAAGACCCCGAACATACATTAAAGGGCACAAAGAGTCCCATGACTGATGCTAATGGCAGAGCAGAGTTGATAATGTCACTGAGGACTGCACGCCATGCAGTCCTTACACCTCCACTCGTGAGTAAAACAGGCTGAAGTTGTTGCGTGGAAGCACAAATCCACAAGTTGACAGAGATATTCTGTTAAATACTACCTTAAAGCCCACCTTAAGCCTTTTTATGAGTAAGTGTAAACACCGCTGCCACATGTTTTCAGCTGGCATGACATGCACGCACGTTTCCAGACAGGCTCGCACGGGCGGGGATTGCACCCATACGCTCAGGCACATCTGTGGAACACAAGTCCTGATTAATGTGTGCAGAAGTTTGAAAGAAAGGGGCTGAGCCTTTGATATCTGTGTATCTGTGTTTTCATTACAAGGCCACCTACTCAGCACTATTTATACACTGTACTACAAACATAATCCACATAGTGGGAGGAGAGGAAGAGTCTGGTGAGATCGGGTGCAAAGTAGAGGGGGAAAAATGTGTGAGGGTTTAATTAATAATGTGGATTAGCGACCGAAAATAATTACGCAGTGTAATGACAGAGAGGGAGCTGAGGTGTTTAAGCTTTGAACAATGACAAATGGCTTCTGATCGTGTCCCCGCAAGTGACCTGTGTTTTATGTTTGTTTGTATTTGTCCACTCCTGGAGGTGGTCTGTGTGCGTCCAGGCAGGGGCCTTCTGGGGATCAGGTTCGCTGCCCGTGTGTGTGTCCCAGCCACGGACCCCGCCCCCCCCCCTCGGTGGGCCGGCGTGATGGATGATGCCTGGAAGCTCCAGAGCTGCGGTGTTTTCACGTGAGCGCTGTCTGAGCAGCTTCTAGACAGTTACGGATGATGGATGGAGTCGGAGTTTGTGTGCATATGTGTGGATGAGTTTGGGTGTACATGAACGACAGCCCGCTGATGACTGTTGTGTTTCAGGTGTTATTCTAGCATTATTGATTATAGGGTGACAGACATGTGAAGCAGAGCTATTTAATACTGTAGCGGAGAGAGGGCCGAAACACATGCCTACACACCTCCTCCCTTAAAGACGTGTTTGTTCAAGCCCCCCCACTTCTCCTATAGAGTTACAAACCATATACCAAGGGCAGGATGGAAGGCCCAGTTTGGGTTGCAGCTTTTACTTGTGACACATTGACCTCAATGAAAATGTTCATCCATCAATCTAAAGCACAAGACAGGTTTGAGTTTACAGGCCTGAACAAAAAAGCACGTATAAAGTCGGAGAAACTAAATGTGATTGTTTGTCTTTTACGCAAAGTTTAGCTGGAAAAACTCTTATGATCCGAGATGAAACACAACTGAGTCTGTTTGGCTGAACTTAAGCACAGTGTCACATGGTGCTAAACACGGACTTTGGCTTTTTAACAATAAAATGATTACATAACAGAGCTAACATGGAGATACTAAGTGGGTATAATGTGCACCATGTTTATCATCTTACTTCAGTGTTTTAGGTTTAGCTTTGAAGGTGTTTGGTTCTACAACAAAATAAGAAAGATGCTCACTAGAGCATAAACCTCTGCCAAGGGCCCAACAGAACCCAGAACAGATATTTGGCCTCTTAGTCTTTCATCAAGATCCAAAAATCATTCCCTGGGAAATGGGTGAAAATGTCAAAAATCTGGCATCGGTGAAGAAACAACAACATTCTGGCTCCACCCCTTCGAGCGGGTCAATGCCAAAAAATGAAAGGGTTCTTTCTTGGCCCATGTCCCATCTTTCCAGCAGGTTTCATGGAAAGCCTTTCAATAGTTTTTGTGTAATCTTGCTCACGAACAAAGACACAAATGGACAGGGGCAAAAAACATAATCTCCTTGGCAGAGGTAATACATTTTGACCTGATGATGAAGAGGGGACCTTTCAATCCTTAGTACAATCCCTCCTGATTTGGACATATGTACATTCCAAATTTAAGTCTTGATGTCATGGTGGTGTCAAGGGGAAAATCCCCAGTATGATTCTAATTCATCCTTTGGGGACCATTAATTTCATTAATCCAAGACACGATATACTTTGATATAAAATCTAAATCTGGATGTTTGAGTTTCAAACACACTCTAGGGTAGAAGTGATACAATTCATGTCTGTGACGAGCAAATCAAAAGACCAAACTCTATGCTCTTCTGTAGTTTTTGCTCTTGTGTAGTTTTTATTCCTTTTATATTTTTCCTTTTCTTCTAGTCCTGAAGGGATTTTCCTTCATTGAGGGAGTTTCCGCTCAAATTAGAGAGTCTACACTCAATACATGCATTCCTTCTATTTCTCGTTCCTACCATCTCTCTTGGGTCCAAGGTTAACATCAAAGCTAAATTCTTGTTGAAATCTTTGTCTTTTACTCGACAAATGCTGATTATTATCATTATTGTAATCAAAGTAAAATAATAAAATATTATTTTGTAATAAAAGTTTTTTAAATAATGTTTAAGGAACCAGACGGTTTTATTTCACCTCCAACACATTTCTGATGAATTACCTCCTATACTGACACTAGATGTTAATTGCCATATTAGCTGTTTCAGTGTTTCTCCTCCAGCTCTCTGTTTCCAGATCTTTGTATCAGGACAATGAAATAGTTTCAGCTGTGACAACAACGATGTCCCGGAGCAAATAAATCGAGTAATTGATACGAAGGGGGAGACTCAATACCTCCACAGAGGTGAACAGGGGGCTAGTATAGGATGAACCCTAAGTTCAGCTTCTGAAAAATCTTCTATTCATAATTTAAGGCCCGAGGGGGAATACAATCCGTGGCATGTTTTCATTTGGTCAATTGTGAGAATGAATGCTGAGATTTGGTGTCACACACACACACACACACACACACACAGACAAACAGACAGACATTAGGTGTGTCGGCTCTCGGTTTCCCCCACCCTAAACCACCCTCAACCCCACCCGGAAAGTGCTACTTCCTCCCCCATTCATCTCGCTGCGATTTTGTTTTATTTCTCAGGAGCTGTTTTACAAACTCATTTGTCAAGCCACACAAAGGTTTATTGAGTCCTGTGAAACCAAGCTTAGGAAAACAGTGGAAAGTCTCTCTTTTATACACAGAGATTACAGGATTATAAAAACAGTTAGGTTGCGAGGTTATTGTATTGAGGCCAACTGCAAACCACAGAAAGGATGAAACACAGACACTTCAGTGTCAGAACGAAACTCTGTCTGTATTGGAAACAGTCGAATGCAGTCAGTTTTATTTATGTGGGTGTGGGTGTGTGCACCATACACGAAATCCTTTTTATCACAGCAGGGTGCATAATGTACTTCACAGGAATCACAGTGAATCTGCAACCAAACTCTCTACAGAGGAGGTTTATCTTGAGTTCCATGGAAGCAGGGGAAGTTTCACTCCAGTGGGAGGGGGTGGGGTGGGAGGGGGTGGTTGGTGTCACTGGGGTGATGTGGAGGATGACGAGAGCCAAGACGCTCCGAGGAAGCGGCTGAATGACATTCGCACATTCGATTACACCCCAGGGTGTGAAGTGTGTGTGTCACTGCCAGTGAGAGAAACTCCCTGTTAACTGACACCGAGCAGACTCTCTGTCCAGAGGACAGGAAAGAGGAAGACGAGGGGTAGAAAAAGACAAAGATGTTTTTCTTTTCTCTTCTTGCTGACAGACAGACAGACATAAACACTGACACTGCATTAGTGACAATGACTGTTGAACTAACCTTCTGAGTATTCAATGGAAACGTCTGTGATGAACAATGGATGATGGATGAAGATTGAGAAATACATTCATTCATGATTAACCCAGTCACTAAATTATACTGATACTGAATGTGTCAGTAAATGTCTGTTTAATATCTGCTCTTACAATGCATTATCCCCTTGTCTCAACGATTCAGCTTTATTATATGGGCAACTTTAAATACAGCTTTTCATTAAGGTTAGGGGAAAACATAATATTGATCTATACTGAAAAAGTTAAAATTGTCTTTGAAGGACAGGGCACAAAGTTAGTCAGTCAGTCAGTCATTAGGCCTGTCTGTCATTTGGCCTGTCAATCAGTCAGTCAGTTAATTTGTTAGCAATAACCATCAAGTTCATTTCATTACCAGGAGACATTGACTGACAGTTAAGAGCTGAGTGAGCCACGGGAAGTGTTATGAAGGCTTTTGCCGGAGCAGGCCCGACTGCACCTTAATGACAACAGTCTTCCTAATATTAACTTGAGGACTCACAATAAGTCTCTTCCCAGAGTAAAGAAGAAGAAAAGGAAACCTGGAGAAAAATGGCCAACAATAGTAGGAGAAAGTCAGATGAATATAAACTAGAAAAAGAAGTGTGGCGGTCAGGTGAGGGTAAAGACTCAGTCACTTCCATGGAACAACACATTCCGCTTTGTTCAGTTTTGTTCTATTGTTGGATCGTTGTCTTGGCAGTGCGTGTGAATTTGTGGATATGTCAGTAGTATCACTGAAGGGCAGGGTGTGTTTGTTTGCCTGCTGGGTCAGGTCCAATTTGAACATTCTCTCTGCAGAACTTCTTACTGTCTTTTTAAGGAGACAGTTGAAGTCAGAAACTGTCACTGGTTTCCACGAGAATCCCACATTCACACCCCAATGAGCCTGTGATGGAATCAGCAGGTGTTGAATGAGCGTAGGGACTCAAATTACAATTATGAATCCATACCTGTGCATTTTCCTCTCTCCCATGATTCTTGTGAGAAAAGACTCGCATGGGGATATTACTTTACATGAGGTATGTTTAAGAATTCAGGTGTTTGATGACATTTAATTATTTCTTTGAAAACTCAAATACGGTGAATTACATTTTTGGCCACCGGGGTTATACTCAATGTAGTTTTGTTTTCAGTGCTGAATGAGTGTGTGTTGGGCTGGCAAATGTTCAAATATAACATGCCAGCTCGGATTAGAAACGTTCAGTCATTGCACAACAGCATTCCAGTTTCTGGTGCTATATTAATATGCAGAAGCTGCTAAGTCTATAGCTTTAGAGATTTCAATGTTTTGGCCTTAGTTATAGAATTCCATGCAATAATATAGAAAAAAATTATAATAACAGGGAGCAGGGAATATTGTCTGTCTGTTTTTCAGGTACAAGCTAATGGATTTAGCATTTCTTACAAAGCTCAAAGAATGAGGAGGCGACTGCCGGTTTATGAGGCTTATTAAAGTGGGCTCTGGTGCAGTGACTTACACTGAGACGCCCTGCTTTTGTCTGAATAAACAGGCTTGTTTTTTCCAGCGGAATGCCAGAGTCTGACCCCAGACAGGAACCGAAGGAGGACGTACGTCTGCTCAAAGACAAAACATCACCCGCAGCCAAAAAGTTTGTATTTTACTCGTCACTTCAGAGAGACACGTAAATCCTGCTTTGGATTTTGGCTGTCGCTGTTAACACATGCTGTCGGCTGAGATTACGGTGCCTTGACACCTTCGTTCTGTCATTCTCTCCGAGTCAAAACAAGCTATCATTACCCGCAGTCTCCAAGTCATTCATTATCCATCTGGCAGAGGGTGATTTGACAAAGCGAAGGACCATAACAAACGTGGCCGAGCTGTGGAGTAAGGGAGGATTTTTCAACATAACCTTTGGTCGCAAAAGTTGTTTGTCTTATATTTCATTACATCCGCCAAGCGTGTTAAGTTTTTACCCCCTTTCTTTTTGTTCTTGGGTTTGTGTGTTTACTGGCAAGATCAGTCAAAAACAAAGGGACAGATTCCCACGCAACTTAGTGGAAGGATGTGGTATGAGTCAGGTATGCCCATTAAATGTAGGTCTGGATTAGGATCAGGGGCTGAATCCAGGACTTTGTTTAACACTGCGACACAAAGCGTTTTTCAACACTTTCAACATTTTTCCCGGAGAACAATAAATCCATCTTTAGGGACCTGATATGTATGAGTGTGAAATTTGGTCCAGCTTAATTGAATTTAACAGGACTGTTGGGCATTAGCGCTCGTATGCCCTCTAAAGAATTCCATTTTAGTGTTGTAAAATACATTTTCAATATCTTAACTCAAACAAAACATTGTATATGAAAACATAAGAAGGCAGTTTAGTTACATAAACACTAGTTAAATGTAAAAAGCATGGGTCTGATTAACTTTCTCCTGACTCCAGCTATAGGGGCGCTTATAAAAGTATGACAGATTTACATATAATAACACAGCCGAATGGTTTGTGTGGATTTGTGTCCTCTTTAAGCCGTGAAGCAGCTGCCTTCTCTTCCCCGACAGCTCTTTGAAGTTTCATCCTCGGCCCTGACGCGAGCGTGCCGCTGAGCTGATGGAGTGGTGGCTGAACTTTAAAAGTTGCACATGGGGGCTGAACTCTTAAAGCTGACGGGATGCAGGATGAATTAGGTGATGTCTAAACACCGGATCCCTAGCTCGGGCACGAAGTGTGGTATAAATCAGTCCCCTCCCAAAGAGCGAGCCTGTGTGTGTTCTGCCTATACAGTTACATTAGTGGATCTGGAAGAGATTAAAGCTTTCACACAACAATGAGTCGGGTGATGGTTTATGAGGGGTTGAACATTATCATACACAGTTTGGTAGGCAACAGGAAAGAACATCACAACCCATTACTCAGGGTACACCTGAAGTTCATTTTTAAAACGCTCTGTATTTAATCTGTGTTTGGACCATAAATAAGATTAAGATGCAGGCCGCAGGGCGACCAACTGAGACAATACTGCAAACAAGGAATGTGCTGGGGATTGTGGGTGGCTCTGTAGCAACCAGAAATATGGTCTTCTGTGGATTTAGGCCAAACATAACTGAAAGCCCTTATAGATGTTCTCATCAATGTTTTTTATTATCAAAAGAAATTACAGTTAGGGATGAACCCACAGTTTTCTTCAGCGCTACAGAGCTTTAAAGTCCCTCTTAAGTGAAAATCAAGTTTTTAAACATGTTAACATGTTCGTCTTGTGCCTTTTATAGAATAACAAATATATTTGATTGACTATTTCCATAGTAACACTGAGGTAAACAAATGCCAGTCTAAAAAGAAAAGAAAAAAACACATTCTGACACCCAGGGTTTGTGATGTCACAAACTTAAGAAACCAATCCTGTCAACTTGTGGTTGGGACTCAGCAGCTGTTCTGACTTAGTGCCTGTCTCAGTGCTCTTACCAACTTAATGTTGCTCCGTGTCTGGCGGATGAGTAAACTGCCAATTGTTTGCCAGCACATTTACAGTATCAACTTAAAAATGTGCTAATATGTCAGAGTTGTTTTTACTGTATACCCTATGCTTTCTTTTAAGCTTCCACTTCTCTCCAAAATCCCCAGAGATAAAGATGCCCACTTATTGTGCATTTGGAGACAGAGTCTGAGGAGTAGCAATCGAGAGCTGGAACTGCGGTTCTGACGTCCTGTTGAAAATGAAGGCAGGATATATGACCTACTGAGGCCAGTTACCGGGGGATGATCAAGATGTCTGGTTTCACTTCTTGGGAGCCATCATGTGATTCATCTTTCTATACAGTCTATAGACCTTAAGAAAACCCATTACTGCAAGTTAATTAAAAAATACAATAGCAGCGTCTCTTTTCAAAGACAATGCCCCCAGATAACTCTGGATTATTCATTGAGCCCATTGTATCCGCGCTGAAACTTGATTCCCTTCTATTATATTGAGGTGGAGGCGGAAATCTCTGTCACAGATATCTCATAACCTGAACAGATAAAAAGGTAAGACAATATGTTTTTTCCATTTGGCTGATCCAACCCTTGCAAGAAAATGCATTATATAAATCCTTTCTTTTCAGGTCTCAAAGCTGCAGGATATTTCTCTCCGTTTCCCCTTGTCTGAAACCCAAAATATCAGGCACATCTGCTCTCAAAGAGCTTTATCAGTATCATCACTAGTCCTGAACACAGCAGCCTAAACCCCTCAGACTTGATACAGTTGCAGCTGATGTGTTCCAGGGCACAAAAAGTAGCTCCCCTCGGCTTAACGTTATCAGGGCTGCGCCCGGAAGGTTAAACAAGCCGTGACTTTGTAAACTGACCTGTGCCATTGGTCCTGCCTGATCCAAATTCAAGTCGGACGGTCTTTAAGCTCTAATTTTCCCTCCCCACTTTTTAACTCAACATGTGTCCAGCATCTGGGCAGGGCCACATGTCCTCCTCTCCTGACTGGAGAGGAGTCACGGAGGGCTAAACTAACTGTATCCTCTGACTTTCTCTATAATCACAACAACAAAAAAAACTCCCTGTGAGCACAAACAGCTGCTGCGTTCACATTCATTAATAATTCAGGAGCCTTTATTGGTCTGTGCAGCGAAGCGAGCCCATTGGGCTTGGTGCAGAATTGGACTTCTTCTAAACGCTTGGAAATGGGCCAGACATTTTCATGGGAATATGTCGCACTGCTGCGTGAGCATGTTCAGCCTCTCCCTGTAGATAAGTTTTGTTCAAATTAAGTTGATTTAGATTGGTTTTCCCTCCCCACATTGTTTCATCATTCATTATTGTTATCTCTCCTCAGCATAACGATCGACCATCGTCCGCTGTAAAGCATCACTCCCTTAATCTACTTCATCTCTGGTCCATTACTTGTGCTTATTAAATCAAACTGTACTGCAGAGCCCCAATAAAAAGTCACATAGGAACCAGCTGTATAAGACAAAAGAGCTGCACATCAGGTGATTTCATTACACAGTTTGAGACCACCGACTCTCATTGTTTAAATCTCACAGTTTTACTGAAAATCTCTCCTTTCGTTTTGAAAAAGAAGATTTGCAGTACAGTATGTGTTCCAGCGAGTGACAGCTGCAAACAGTTGATACTGGGTCTTTTCAATGTAGCATGATAAGGGATGAATCCTTTAGCATTTTCCTCCCAGCACAGTGTTTGGGTTTGTGTAGTGAACTGGCACAGTAGTGTGTTTGACACCTCCTGCATAAGCAAGTTATAATGGGAACACAAGAGAATCAAAAGGAAAGTGGAAGTGGCAAACTGTAAAAACTCAAACACTTCGCACCACACGAGCCTGCCAAGTAAAATACAGGCGACTGAGTGGTCGTGCAGCAGAAGTGTTTTTTTACACTCTGAGTTAATTCAGACATGGCTGCAGCATCCACTGTATGGGTGGGATGGGTTGGAATAATACTGTGGGATTTTGTTTGAAACACAGTAGATCACCTCATCTGGAATTTAAATTAAAACTCACATAAATAAGTAAGTAACTGCCTCAAGCACCCAGACTCCTGAGGGCCCCAGCGGCCCCAAGTGCACTGCGGCAGTTAGTTTATGGTGATTTGTTTTATTGAATAATGAAGTCCTGCTTCAAGTATGTAAGTTAATAAAGGTTATATTATGCTTACATGGTGCATATTTGTGATTGATATTAATTTACCAAATTATAATGATATTAAAGACATAATGTGTAACAATGTTTCATTATTATTCGACCCATATGATATATTTTACTGACTTGCACACTTACATTATCCAAATTGTTTCCAAATGAGTGAAGATGAAGGAAACACACCCTGCTAGCCAGTTAGCCAGTCAACTGTATATTTCCTACATCGTGTTTGCATCTGTCACTTGTTATGGATAACGATTATTAATAACCTTTTGCTACGTAATGTGAATAAAATGGTCGTGAAGATGTCGGATGTGCCGACTTGAAATTACCAACTTCCGACTTCCAAGCATTCCAATGCACTGTGATGGAACCGTTTCATACACAAACAGATTAAAGGAGGGAAAACAATGCGACACGATTATATAGTTTATGTTACGCAACTTTTATACTTGCAAACACATTCCAATACATATAAGGGAGAAACCATGCGCACCCAGTCTGTCACTCAATCTCACAAACGGGGACACAGGAGTCCAACAGAGGGTAGACGGGCCTCAGAGCTACAGTATCAATGTCTCCATGACTTCCGCCATTGTTGTGTGACGTCAGACAACTGTTTCTCCCGAGGTCACAAGTCGGAACTCAGACTTTGAGTGTGTTTCATTGCACTTTTTCAAGCAGGAGTTCAGAAAATTACAATATAGTATGAAGCATTAGTTATTGTTTCATTTGAGAGACCCTTAGAGGCCAAATGTACGTATCATACTTTTAACATGCAAGAACAATTGGGGCCAACAGCTCATTTTTTGTCTGAGACCCATTTCCACCCTCTATTTGGCTTTCAAAATAAATAAATGTCAAGCTCCCGCCCAAACAAAGTTGTCTAATTACTTGTTTATTGAGTTAGCCGTTGACCTGGAGAAAGCCAGGCTGTAACTTTAGTGGGATTGTAATGTGAGAAATCCCTCACACAAGAAATAAAAGGATGATCTGTTTGTGGCAGCGGTGACCGGCACACACCGGGAGAGCTGCAAGATCAAGGCAGTGTCAATGGGTGAGAAGGAAGCCGGGTGGGGGGTGGGGTCAGTAGCAGATCACTGACTTGGTTTGACCTTTGGAAATCCCTGCACAGCTTCCTCATCAGACTGACCTTTGACACTGTCAATGGAGTCGAGGTGCTCAGCTGCCCCTCACTTGCCAATACAAACTTTCAACACACTCTATCAGCTCAACTATGCTGTCTGCAGCTGCATGTGACCGGATACTGAAAAAGAAGGCTGCTCTGTAGATAAGAGAGGAGAACAAGAAAGAGGAGGAGGATCTTGAGGTTTAAATCAATGGAGATGTCTCAAATTATTTTCATATGTTAGAAAGAGGAGGAAAACAGACAATGTATCAAATGTCTCAAGGTCTTCAGGGAGCAATGGATCACCACTCCTCTCCTCTGCCAAGTATGAGAGCTGACCTTGGCAGGGAGCTCTCCGAGGGAGCTCACCACCTCCCTCCGCCCAGTTAAAGTGGTGTGGTGCTTGGCCACCAAAGTGATGTTTCCCATTTAACTCGTCATCCCGTGGGGGGAAAGGGGAGAAGAGGCTGTCGATGAATGTGCATGATGTTCCCACATCTGGCAGCTGATTTCAAGAAGGCAGGGTGGGGCTTTGTCACATTAGCCTGCAGATAGGAACAGTGGCAGGGGTGTTGGCTCTCCCACAGGAGAATGGGTCAAGTTCTTGGTTAAAGGAGAACAGCGGTGATGAGTTTCCGTCCCCATTATTGCGACAGCCCAGAAAGAGCAACAGGCTGCAACTCCCCCACTGCTCTGACTGTCTGCCTGTGTTTTCATCAGAGTTGTTGATGGCACATTAGCATCTTTAAAGGAGCTGAACAGTTTCCCTTTTCACTCTTGTCTCACTAAATGAGGAAACATCATAAATCGACCTGTCTAGATTTGACCCTGACTGACCCTGCTTGTCAAAAGAAAATGTCGGACCGTTCCTTTAAAGTGACAGAAGCGACATCTGTTTCTTTCACTGATGTCTGAAAGACAGTTAGTGTGACAGTAATTGAAAACTATGTGCTTTCTTTTACACTAAAATCCTCATGTTCCATAACTGAACCATAACTTGTGAAGAGTTCGGTATGCAAGCCACGAAAGCCGGGGGGAAACCACAGAAAGCTATGGTGATAATTCTGCTATGTGTTTGTTGTGTAAGAATGCAGTGTCTAAAAGGTTTTCTCTAACATATTTATTAAATGAAAAAGTGTCTGAAGCATCTCAAAGAATGGGGGGCATCAAGTTGTGCGATTACTTTTGTCGGAAACCAAAGACATCACTGAGGCTGAACAATTTATCTGTATTTAATATATAACAAAACACGTGTCACACATCACAATACAAAAGGAATGCCTCTGTTCTTGTAGACACATGTTGGCGTCCGCAGTCTTTTCTAATCGCGACATGAAATCTTTTCAGTGTAAAAGCGTCCATGTGTAGCCAATCACATGACACAATCTGCTCTGTGTCGGCATATCAACGGTTTGTTGTTTCCTACAACAGACAGTGAGTAAACTGGTAACTCAACGTTTATGACACATGAAACATCACCTATTGGTGTCACACTCACACACTCACACTCACGCACATACGCACAGACACACACACACGCACGCACACACACACACACACAAACACACTAATTCGGTCATGTTCTTTGTTGTTTGGTCCCTAATAAACACTTGGTTGCTGCAAACCACAGCCACTGTCTCCATGAGAGGAGTAAAGCTATTAATTCATGTTATTTGGTCATAAAGGTTTGAGCCACCTGTGGTCCGTGTGCAGCAGTATGGACATGTGTGTACATACAGAGAGATGGTACAGCATATCCGCCTAATATTGTACATTTCAGAAAAGATGCATGGCAGCTACATGTTTCTGCTCAGTAGTCCCAGCTGGAGCCTTCAGACAATGTATGAAAATATTTACAAGAAACACAGAGAAGTTAATAATCTGCAGTGTTTTGAATGATGTTAATCATTTGTAAGAATAAGTTGGCTTCTCTAGAGCAACAGTTAGACATACTGGGAAATAAGTTTACTTGCTCCTTTGCAGAAAGACAGACGACAAAGTTGAAACCACTTTTGTGTCTTTACGCGTATTTCCAAAAGACTCTGGTCCTTTATATGTTGCACAGAAAAAAGACTCATCAGATCATTTATATTTTTTAGTAGCATGACGCAATTATATTTATACAAAAATACATAGTCATTGTCTAAAGGGTTCAGCTGGTGTGACATGAGGTTTGGATTAATAATGAGACAGCAGGACACTGAGCCGGTCAGTGGTTGGACTAAGATGATCAGGCAGCATTGTATGAAGTGAAGCACTGAGCAGACCTCAGTGTGTGAAGACCTTCCATTACAGCGTGAGAGAGGCAAAACAATTCAAAAAAGTATATAAATACAACTTAAAACACAATGATTAACAATATTACTAATATCATCAATATTCAACGCCTGTCAGATTATGCACGCCACGCACACAAACAGGCACAGCACAATCCTATAAACACAGTCAAGGCAATGATTTTACACAGTCACTGTTTTACAAATGAGTGACAGTATTCATATTATTTCAGTATCAGCTGTTATAATGAAACTGTTTTCTAAGTGCTTCAAGCTTTTCCTACAGGACTCAAGCAGATTTCTGTCAAAATAAAAAGATGCCGGATTGTTTTTTTTTGTTCTCCTTTCACCGCCATTTCATAAATAATGCTGCGAGTTGTCAGAATCTGATGAGAACATCAGTTGTGACTTTTGTTTATATTACATAATCGTCAGTTAGATTTAGATACAGTGTTCAGGAAATGCTCATTGGGCTGTTTTGAGTCTCAGATCTGTGGAGGGTTTTCTACTGCCACGGCAGAGTACTCGGTCTCAGACATGTTGGAAGCATCGATGAGACGCGCCAAGCCCGTCCTCGTGGAGTATTTAAAGATGAAGGCCTTCATGAGGTCATAGCGGTAGTTTCTGTTGATGAAGTTGTAGAGGATGGGGTTGAAACAGCAGTGGAGCAGGGACAGGCACTGGGTGAGGTGCAAGGCCACGTAAAGCACATTCTCCAGGCCACAGGTCAGCGGCACCAGGCCCAGCTGGGACAGGGCGTCGGCGAGGAGGACGGCGTGGTAGGGCCCCCAGCAGCCCAGGAACACAACGATGTAGGCCAGGATCACCCTGCGGCTCACGCGGCGCTCCTGCTCTATGGCGGACGATGGTGCCGAAGTCGAGGAGCGGCTGAGAGCTCTGGCTAACAGGGCGTAAAACAATGCAATGACAGGGAAGGGGAGAGCGAAGCCCAGGAAAATGAAGCTCAGCTGCACTCCCACCATCCACTCCCTGGGGTTTTCCTCCGGGTACACGGGCCTGCAGAGCATGGTGTCCCCATGCGTCGACTTCACAGCGCGCAGGAAGTAGGTGTCCGGCAGGGAAGCCACCAGAGCTAGAAGCCACACCCCCACACACGCTCCGCTGCGGATCAGCTTCCTGCGCCTGCCTCCCGCGTTCTCTCCCTGATGCGACACGGTCAGGTAGCGGTCCACGCTCATGCAGGCCAGGAAGAAGATGCTGCCGAAGAGGTTGACGGAGAAGAGCAGGTGGGTGAGTTTGCACGCCACCTCCCCGAAGGGCCAGTGGCCGTGCTGGGCCAGTGAGCTCACCCACACGGGCAGAGTGGCACACACGCACAGATCGGCGACGGCCAGGTGAGTGATGTACATGTGCGTCTCGTGGCGAGGGGTGGAGTCCCTCTGCGCCCGGATGTTGACCCAGAGGACCAGAGCGTTGGCGGCCACACCAATGACGAAGATGAAGGTGTAGAGGATGCACATGGAGTAGAGCAGAGCGCTGCGGTTGAACGCCGTGGCGCACACCATCGAATTCACAGTCGATATGTTGCTGAAGGTTTCGGAGAAGTTGAGTTCCCCCAACGACTCCCACAGGTCCTCCAGTTCGCTGGTGCTCAGACTCATTTTTCCGGGCTGGGAGACGACCACAGAGCTCTGGAAGGTAACACACCACGTCTGATTGGGACAGATCCTGCAAAAACATCATTCAAATCATCAGTTCTAGCAACATATGGAAAAAGATCTAACTGCTAAATGCTTGTTTTCCCCCATTTAACCTTCTGGTATCATATTCAAAAAGCAATTTTCTGTGGCATTAAGCATGGCTTATTTTACCCATGTGGACTCCCACGGCATGAGCTAATAAAACAGGAAGCCACTTGTGGTATGCCACCAGATCCTGAAAAATCTTTATGTGGTTTAACTGTTTAAACACCACCATAATGAGTTAATAGAGGTTCTGTGTTGTCATGTCACAACAGTACAGAGTCGTCTTTGACTGATGCGCAGTCAGGGAGCAGAAAAATAAATGTTTACATTAGCTCCACTAGCACAGAGTGCAGATTAGACATAAGGAAGTGGGAGAGAGAAATCCAAACAGGCTCTATTTCCAGAGCGTTTCGGGCATTCCAAGATAACGCGCTGGTCAGGGTGGGAAACCTGATGCCACTTTCAAGAATGTTTTCCCTTAACAAGCATGTTATGGTCAAAGAAGACTCCCATGTTTCCCTTCTCCTCGCCCGGCAAGGGGAAGATGAAGGGTGAGAGTGGAGCTGTCACCGCCCCCACGATGAAAGACAAATGCTGCTCATAACCTCAAATACGTCATTTTACAACATCTGAATCTAATAAGGCATGAACCCTTGCACGCAGTCTCAAACACAAGGGGCAGATAGGCTCGGAGTAAGGTGACTGAAGCAATATGCAAGATCACAGCGGTAACTGTCTGGAGCAGCTTAGCAGGCCAGAAACCTTCTGAGGCCACGGTGCCTGTCTGAGGGGTCCAACCCTGCACGGCTGCGCCGGCCTTGTCTTCACATTTTTTGTTTTCGCTGTGATGTCTCTCTCAGCTCCCCCTAACAGGCAGCCTGCCAGTGTGAAAGCTCGGAGGTGAAAGGTGATAGATCAAAACCGGAACACGAGTGGCTTAACCCCGCTGGTTTGTACGCCCACAGAGTGAATTGTGTGCAGGGATCTGCGGCGGCGGGGGGGCGGGGGGACTCCGACACACTGCGAAACGGCCGGACCTCGATTTAAACGAGGGTCACCAACCACTGGCTGACACAGCACGCCAGGAAGGCAGTGAAATGTGACCTCGCCAGACATCTGTCTGACTGGGAGAGAGGTGCTGTGCAGAGGATAATTGGACCCAAAGTCACAGAGGATGATGAAAGAAGACGGCAAAGTGGAAATATATATACACACCTGCAACGTATTAGGATGTGCAGCTCTGTGGCATGTCTCACCCGATCTATAGGCCACTCACACTTCGAACCCCATTCAGGAGCGAATGCAATGTTTTTAACCCACATGAGTCTGAAGAGTGGCCCACAGCTCCAGATTTTATACAAACATATTATCAGCTTGTAAAAGAAATTGTATATATAATTACAGATAAAACATACTTACATTATATTCATTATAAATTATCTTATGATTTTTGCATAAATGTGATGTACAATTTGGTTATCATTTTCTTTTAACTTAAACAATATAAAGCTACCTGCTATAAAGTTAATTTATATGCAAGATTGTGTTCTCCACGACCACTTATGACTGGTAACTAATTTTACATATTTACACATATTTATCAAGAACATTTCAGGTCTTCTACTCGGTTTTAAATCCAGGACTTGTATTAACGCAGTATCTTGACTCTTCGACACTGCTTCTTCTGTTTGCTAATGGGAACATTTTCTCCCGCCACGCACCGCCCGCGATTAGAGCCCTTCAAAGAGATGTCAGATATCACACGTTTAATTTAACTCTCGGTTATTTTGACACACCGGGGAGCGCCATTCACCTCTAACGGAGGGATTGTGTATGTGGAGATAAATCCCTCACAATGGTCTCTGTCTAATTCCCTTATATTATATGGAAACTACCTGGAGGTGCCAGGGAGCCCCACAGGCTTCAAGCTCATTAACCTGTTAACGCCCGCAATCATCAGATAACAGCCACGGCACAGAGCCTATACGTCATCTCTCTCTCTCTCTCTAACTCTCCCAGGGTGTGTGTGTGGCAGAAAGTGTGTGTGTGTGTGTGTGAGAGAGAGAGAGAGAGTGCCCCTGCTTCTCCTCTTTTCAACTCGCCAGCATCCAGTTACAAATTAGCTGAAAACCTCCTTTGTTTCTCAATACACACAAAGTGAAAAGCAACCAAAGGCCATTTTCATGTGCTAATGCCGCCCGCAAGAATGGTGCAGGTGCTTCATGACTGTCACAAGTTCCCCCTGCTGCCACTCTCTCTCTCTCTCTCTAATGGCTTTTCCTCTTTTGGCCCGGGATAAAAAATCTGTTCCCCTCGGTAGGTCAGGACATCATGTTTCCGCGTAGATAAACAACCACAGTGTTGCCTTGTCCGTCATTACGCACGGATCCAGTCAATAATTCCCAGCTCGCTGCTGTGCGCAAACACATTGTATGTCATTGTTGCCAATGTTGATTTATGTCAGGCCGGAGACAAACATGTCTTATCAGATGGCGGCTTGGTATACAGTAGTCTGATTCTGTATTTAAATGGGGAGGCAGGTCAATTACGCGCAGGGAAGATGGAGCTGCTCAGATCTCGATAAAAAAAAACAAATGTTACCAAAAAGAATCCTCCAAAACTGCTTGTTTATCTTCTGAGAAATAATACTGCGTAGGTTACACGTATATAATGATATGTAGCAATAAGTTAGCTGTTCAAACCCGAGTATAGACCAAGTAATCCAAAGGTTAGTAAACCAAGAACCTCCTCATGCCCGCATTAGCTCCATGTATCGGTTTACCTGTTTGTAAATCTTCCCTCCTCTCTCGCGTCTCTTCTGGTCCAAACACCTAGATTCGTTTTCGTCGAGTTTTACCGGACGAGTATTCTATCACCGACTCCAGCGCAGGAAAAGGCAACTTGCTGCGCACAGGATCCCCTCCGCCTCCGAGAATCAATCTGAGCCTGTTCCTTGTTCTGCACTTGCTGATACTCTCAGGAGTTACGCCTCCAAGGCTGGCCCCAGCAGCGGTGCGTATTGACTTGGCATCGTCCCCCCCTCGGGCGCTCAATACGCAGAAAGCAATCTGGCCAGTTTCGGCAGAGCAAAGAGGAAATGAAGAAAAGAACGCACTGAATTCCCGGCATTTTATGAACGATGTGACTAATGCATAACACACATATATCAAGTATGTTGTTTGATGCACGTTTTATAGGCATGCAGGTCTATACACGCACAATGTACTATATCCCGTTGTTTGTAATAAGCAACTAGAGCATGAATATTGTAGTGCATGTGGCATACAGTTTCAAAGCTTTTTGAGGACACAGCTGTTTGGATGCTGCTCACACTGTTCACTGTAACACTAATATATGAGATAGTGATCGATAAATACATTATAAACATCACACACTACATAATACAATAATTGTATGCAACATTCCACTTTGATTTGTGTGTTAACCCATGTACATAACCTGTAAAATGGGATTTATGGTCAAATTCAATAGTTTTGTGATCACAATTAAGTTTTTATTAAGAAAGTGGCAGCTGGACTTGAGAAATGCTACAGTAGCTTTAGTCCTAATGTTAAAATAAAGTCATTAAATTGCAAGAATAAACTTGTAATAAAGAAAAGAAAAACATAATATTGTTAGAATAAAAGAAAAAAAGATTGTTTAGGAAAAAATCTAAGTGAAACCCCTTGCTCATTGGAGTTCCATTCCTTCTCTACCAAACTCATTGATTCTGTTCATAGATCTGTGTCAAAAACATATAATTCCTCCATCAGGTTTCGGATTATGAATAATAATGATTCTGGATCGTCCTTAGCACTGTAGCTTTATTCCACAAAACATAGTCTAATGGATGAAATCAGTAGAAAAGCTGCTCCTCATGTAAAAAAGTGTAGAAACTGAAGAGACCACGTGGCATTGAATTGTTTTAATCAAGACTTGGTGACGGCTGTCAGTAATAGTGGCCTTGAAACATCAATATATATACCATAGGGTAAATATACATTAAACGTGGTGCACAACACATACTAACGTTATAACTACATGAGCACCTCCTTGTGCTTCCTGTAGTTCTCCACCCTGTTACCTAAATATGAAACCAGACCTGCAGACGTTTGGTAAACCACATCTGTCAACCGCTTCCACCCAAAACCAACAAACAGGTTTAATCCAGTCCAACAGAAGTAACTGAAAATACCCTCTGAATAACGGACAGCAGACAGAGTTACTCTCCGGATTGTACTTCACATTTGAATCATAGGCCAACACAAGGTGCAAAGGGCTCTGTTTTTTTTTAATGCAACGTCCTGAAACAACAACATCAGCTGCGTGTTGCCTCGTTGTTTCATTGTCGTCCAACCGGCATTCAGTCTCATTTCATCCACATCCTTTGGAAGCAGCACAAAGCTGTGTGGGTGGCTCACGTCTTTCCATGAGCACAGCTGAAAGCTCACCTGCAACTCTGGTGGCCTCGCGACTGTGCTCCCACCAGGGCAATTAACCCCAAGTGTAATACAAAGACGGGATCCGACAAAGCAGCAGAAACTGTGGGATTGTCCTTCAATACTGCAGCGATGAAGCCTGGAAATCAGGATAATAAGCTGAGCTCAAGTGAGAGTAGTTTCTTTTGATGTCCTTTTGAGTGATTGAAGTATACAGAGTCAACCAGGTGCACTGAGTCCAGCATGTTTGCTTGGGAAGAAGATATGGTTGAGTGGTACACGTCCCCTTACTACAGTTTATTATGACGGTGTGTGTATGTAGTGATGAAATGCAGCCAGCAGGCCTGGTCTGACCTCATTAAAGAGCAAGAGAAGTGAAGTCGGTTTCAATGAGGCTTTAAAGAGAGCTCCCACTACGCACGCATACCCATTGTCCTTCATATCAGGAGCATCAGGAGGGATTTGTAAGCCTTTCTGATAAGCATCCGTAGCCCTGCAGACTGCTGCCAACCCCTGGTCTGTATTCCTCATTCACAGGGGCGCAGGACCGGGAACAGCAGGGGTGTGCGTCTGTGTGTGTGAGTGTGTGGGTTTGTGTGTGTACTGCGGTGTTGTGTGAGAAAAGGCCATCCGCATTTGATGTGAACGGAAATATCTAATGAAATGAAACACTTGAATGACCTTTTCTCTGTGATACACACTTTTCCACCTTGCCTGAATCTGATCAACTCAATAAAGTAACATTTCACATGACTTCATTTACTCAATCATCACCTGACCCTGCAGTCGACTCAGCTCTGGAGCATTTCAGCACCTTTCAGCTCATTGTTTAGATTTGTTCCGGTGCACAGCTTCACTCTTTTGACTACTTTCATCAGTGACACAGCTGGAAGCTGAAACCCACTGCACACTGCCGCCTCGGCACCAAACAATGGTAGAACAGAGTAAGTGGCAAGTAGGTGAACAAAATGTTACCTCTAAAGTGCCATGTGTTTCAGACTGGAAGAGGTGGAGACCAAAACCGAGCTAAAAATGACACAGAACCAAGGACTTAAACTTGTTGAGGGTCGCAAACATGGCTCTTAAAGAATGTCAATGTGTGCATCTGCTGGATTTCTAAATAGGCAACTGTTTGCAATAACGTTTCAACTCGAAAAAGCAGCTTGTTTCTGCTCCTCCACAATTTATCTGAAAGTTGAAGATTAAATGCAGGTTTGATAAATTGCAATTCCTTTTGTCAGTGCTGTACTTCTGCTGCTGCAGTCATATACAACACGCATCGCACTGTCTTAGAAGAGACCTTGCTCAATTATTTCTTCACATTTCCCCCCTGCTGACTATAGTGCTTCCCTCCTGACTTCAGGAGATAATGGCAGACTGTGTCTATATTGAACATATCGTAAAGCCACTGAGGCAATTTGTGAATTTGGGTCAAATAAGCATAGTTTATTTTCGTTGTATGTTGTTGTATGTTTTAGCAACCATTCTACTATTCAAACACACTGTTTCCCACAGAGTCCTTTCAATCCTTCTTGTTCTATTCCAGACAAGGCAGAGTTGTCCCACACAGGATAAACAGAATGATGAAAAGATAAGGAGCTGGATCAGGGCAGAGGACTGCGGCAGCAGAACAGGGTAGAGATGACGCAGGGAGAGAGGAGGGTGGATGGTGGTGTGGGAGTGAGAAGTTGAGGAAAACAGAGGAAGAGAGATTGAGAGGGTTATTCCTAATGACCGCCATTTCTATTGTAGTCCAGCCCAGTGTCACGGTGGAGGATCTGACTGACACGGCCTATTTTTGTGCAAATCACCATTCAGAGGGTCCCTCTCAGTCTCATTCTCAAGCACATCCATACAGTCGACTGCTAAACTTTCATCCTGCTCTGAGGTTTCCTCCTGCATGCCTCTGCTTCCTCACATTCCTCCATATCCCCGCTCTTCATTCCTCACTCATCCTCCACTTAATTTTCCATTCATTTTCAATTATCTTCCCGGGGGAGAGGAGGCCCTGTGCGAGTTAGACTGAAAGACGGAGTGCTGCAGAAGGAGCTTGTGAAGGAGTGAAGACGGGGGGGACCACAATGAATCTTACAAAAAAGTAAAAGAACAAAAGATTTATTCTTTTATTCCTACCGCTCGTGATGAGGTGATATTCTGTGTCTTGTTCCCGGGATCTGTTCATGCAGGTGCGTGTTTGGCAGAAAGTTTGGATCCCTGTTGGAAAATGCAGCGACGAAGGCATTCCTCGTGTTGACAGATCGTCTCTTACACCAGCACATGAATGTGACTGAAACCTGAGAATTGCTCAGATGTCAAACTTAGAAAAAGTGAGAATGAACTGAGAGTCTTTGTGGCGCGTTGACTGGATTTCTTCAAGCTGGGTTCGGGCCACTCTGAGGCAGCGAAAACAAGCCGAGCTGAGCAGCTTTTACGTTGCTATGATGAATATGTTAACAAACAAAAACCTATTTACTCATCCATCAGAAATGGAGCAACAGAATAATTCATTTAGAGACGTGTTTGTATATGTGGCGAGTGAAAGTCCAATATTTACACTGCTTCAAATTCTGGATTGTTTGCTCTACACGAACTCCCGCTAAAAGCTCAGCTATGCTCCACAGCGAGTCTCTAACTTTTGTCTGTTTGTCATTTGGTGCCGGGCAGGTTGGTTACATTGGGCTATTTAGGGCTTTTTAGAGCTTTTGTGCCGAAAACCGCTGCGTGCGGCAGCTCAGGAAGAAAAAAGAAAAACGCTGATGAGAGCAGCGAGAGTGAAGCAAAAAAGTAAAGTTGTGGGCTGTAAAAGGGAAACAAAGGCCTGAAAGGCAACAAAAGGCTCAATAAACCTTACGAGCTGAGTGACAGTTCTCTGTGGGGTCGACGAAATGAGTGAGACCTTTCATGTAACACTTAATTTGATCGATTGTTAATGTAAAAAAATAAATTAAGTAGCTTTAAAATCTTGTCCTTCATTGTGTTTTAACCCCCTCTCCATTTGTTTGTTGGTTTGTAAGAGAGATTACAGAAAAAGAGCAGGACGGATTTCCATGAAACCTCATTTAGATCTCAAGGCACTTTACATAGAAAGGTCGAGACCTTACACCATAAAAGAGAAACCCACTGGTTCCCACAACGACACACTTAGCGACTGTGGAGAGAAATAAAACTCCCCTCCCGCCTCCAGCAGAACCGGACTCAATTTGCACAGCCATCTGCCTCGACCGGTCGAGAGGAGAGAAATGGGGGGAGAGAGGAGAGAGATGGGGGAGGGGGGAGAAAGGGGGAGAGAAGAGCGAGAGAGACCAAGTACAGTGCAACGGTCTTATTTAAAATATGTCCGACTGGTTTTGTTTAAATGACAATTTTTTCCTGACTTTTTTCAGTGTACCCAAGCACCAATTCATCAGCCATATTTAGATAATTGATATCTGTGTGTTGAGTCTGTTGCAGCTTGGTTGAATTTAAAGAGAGTGTTTGGCCCTGGTGGAGGTACTCGCTGCACTGAGTGTCCTTCTAGTTTTCCCTCTTCATCTTTGCTCTCTCTTCTCCCTTTCTCTTTCTCCGACCTGAGAATCTGTCAGTGCCTTCATGCTAAGCTGTTCACCATGACTGGCCCTGGTTCATACAGCCCATTAACTTTGTCCATCATTCCTGCTCGCAGCAGTAACTCAAACAAAGTTCAAGCCTTACAGGTTGCTTCTCACCCCATCCTCTTTGCATTCTTGCACACACACTCACACACTCACACACACACACACACACATTCACACACACACTCTATATTCATTCTTATGAGTCAGGTCATTGGGATCATGCAGAAGATGGGTGGGAGCTGATGACAAGTCCTGCTCCAGGGGACAGTGGGTGTCCAGTATGGATTAGTGAATGACAGAGCCTGTCCACAGGCTGCACGAGACACTGTCCGTCTCATTGAGTCCCACCCGGGGGGCTGCAGCTCTAATCTAGTAATCCTATCCTGACTTTCCAACGTGTGCTTTACAACACGGTGCCTCACTGTGCCGATGCCACAGAGTTTGCAGATAAGGTAGCTAACTTTCACCCCTATTGTCCTGTCACGCCAAATGAAAAATGGACCCTAAGTGCTGCTGGAATGTGGCAAGTTTTGAAGGAAGCCTGCAGCAGGAGCTTCGCTCGCAACGTTAGCTGTAGGTAATCTATATGCATGAAAGCCTCAGTGTTGATATACAGTCACTGGCATCAAGTTCATGGTTGAAATGAGGTTTGAAATTTATGATAATTTGCAGGAGTGGTAAACAGACTGATTTAACCTAGTGTGACGTTTAGTTTGAGAGAACCAAACACTGCAGGCCTTATTGGACATAAACACAACTCTGCAGCTAGTCGCACTGGTGCAATGACGCCTGAGTCACTTTAGTGGAGAAAGATCAAAATGGCGATGTACTGTTTACGTGTCCTTTAAAAAAAATCACCCCGCAGTGAAAAATTATATCTCAAACGACGGAAAATCACCTTAAGCCATTTTTCTCTGACCCAGGTGGTTCCTATTCATGGTCACCCACACCCATCACAGACACACAGGCAAACGCAGCACTGCAGGGAGATTACGGCCAGGATGTGGCAACCCAGGCAGCATCTGGAGCTGAGCCCTGCAGGGGCACCGAAGCACCAGCACTCTCATTTATCTAGTCTTTCTGCATAGGCTCATTTATAACCCCGAGCCTCTGCTTACATCTGTTACAGACAAAAACATACAAGGCCACCTCGTCTTTCACTGCCTATATACTGACGTATGACAGTGCGAATATATCAGTTATAAATCGAGGGGAAATATCCAAGTGAGATGCATGAAATGAGAGCCAGAAAGAGGATCGGATCAAAAATAGAAACCAGAGAGCAGTCAACATTGGATCAGAGGATCAAACAGGAGTGACGGACAGGATGTGCCGCACTCACCATGTGTCTGTTCCTCCCATCACTCACCCGGGCAGCCTGTGGTGGAGATAGCAGAGATATCTGCTTCTCATTACGATGCAGAGAACGATTTAGAGAGGAGAGTAATGGCTGACTGCAGCCTTAACCCTGACACTCTGATGCACCAAACCACCAGAGGCCTTGAACGTCCCAGCCCCGCTCCACTTCTGCATGTAAATATGAAACAGCTTTGCAGCCGCACCTCAGCCTCTCCATACCAGGCACACCATGCATCATGGCCTGAGCGGAGGCCACTAGCCTGGTGCCTATCCATTCATCAAAACCAGGATGGCAGGCCTTCCGTGTAAGAGTTTGAAAGCTGCAAAGTGCAGGCCTGCCTGGGCCCCCGTCACTGCCAGCTGAGCTGAGTGAAGTGCCTGTCAGGGGCCTGATTTGTCAGAGTGTTTGTTTATATGTGGTAAACTGCAGTCCGATCCCCTGCAGGAATACTTCTCCAGCGAACATTCAAATCCCTAATGAGCAAAAGATGTGTGAGAAGTCCCATTGTGGTAAAAGTTTCCTGTGTATTTTCACACTGGTGAGAAGTGGAGAGGGAGACAAAAGAAGGATGGAGATGAGGATGAATAGAGCAAGGCATGAAAGACACATCCTGTAAGAGTTCGTGAAAAGAGGAAGGAGGCAGTGATTGTTGTTATTTCTTTCACCTGTGTTTTTCTCTCCTTTTCTGGACCTCACAAAAAGCTCCTCGGATATATCTGTGATCGTGTTCCTCCACAGCTGTTTGGCTGAGATCGCCAACTTAGCCATGAGAGATTTAGCTTTGATTCTCTCTCACACACACACACACACACACATACACACATACACACAAGATAAATGCAAGGAGCTTTAGTGCTCATGGTTTCACACGTGGTTTCTTACAAGTAGTTTACGCCCAGTATTTATGAGAAAATAGATCCATTAAAAACTTTATTTGCCTTATTGCCAAAGGCAGATCTACCTGAAGTATTCCATCTGCTGTCTTAGGTATGCAGTCAATTAGCAGTAGGTTTCCCCCAAGAAGTTCAAGTACTTTAAGTATGTTATGTATTTGAGTCGGTACGAGTGAAGAATTGTTTTGTTGAACTATCAATCTCACATATTTCTCTTTAACAAGGACTGTGGGAACCTATCCACTCTGTGCAGGAGAAGGCTGATTTAAGAGGCTCCAAGTGATTGGTGTGTTTGGCGGAATTATGCTCTGATGTCAGTGTGAATTCATGGTTTCATGATGATGGGAAACTTACAATGACACAGTGATACAAAGGCAAATGGATCTGTTGGAACTTAAGTTAAAGTATAAACCTAAACGCCAGTAGTTCTCCATTACAAACCTTTCCTGCTGCCAATCTTAATATACCCACCCCGAACCGGGCCTCAGTTTTTTTCTCCAAATATTCACTGTGAGCACACATGGACTCAGGCCAAGCTCGACAAGCTGCGGTTCGTGTTGAGATGTAATTGATTGGATTTTAATGAAGCCCCTGAAAGAGGGAGAGGATGGATGCTAAAAATAATTTTCTTCCTTTCTCAGTCAACCCTTTTTTTTTCCGCCTGCATTTGACCAGCTCTCTCTCCTTCCCGGCCTGTTTCGGGTCATAGTGTTTAATGGTCGGCCTGTTGTTAACCCTGTGACATCTGGTGCAAACACAAGGACCCATTTATGGCCTAATCAAAACACCCAACAAAGAACAATCAGTCACATCTGGCTCTGCACTGCCTCTCACCTCAATTTTAAATAAAGCAAATTATCCACGGCTTTTTCATATTTACATTTTGACTCATAAAAAGTTTGGCATTTTGGGAAACAGGTTTATTCTTAGATGTGAAGAAGATGCCAGCATAAACATTGGGAGCAGAGGCCTGGTAAATGGCAAACATGATATCTAAAGCTAACTGAATAACACTTTATATATCATGTATATCACACTTTATATATCTTTATATATGCACCAAAACCAAAATGTAGAAATATCAATTTGTGGTTTTACAGATGGGTGTGTTTAAGTATTTAATTAGTAGTTAGCCCAGCATGGGAATTACTGTTTTTGGACAAAGCTTATAGTCACACACCTGTAACACAAGTTTCCTTTTTGCATTTCAGATCTTGTAAACCTTCAACAAACAAGATTTGATTTGTTGAATAGTGAGCCTTTAGGATTTTGTTAATTGAACAGAGCCATGCTAGCTGTTTACCCTTCTTTACATTGGCCATGCTAAGCTAACCTGTAGCTACCAGATACTGTAGATGTCACTGTTTTTTGGCAATAAAGTGAATACGAGTAAATGTCCCAAAATGTCAAATATTTCTTAAATATATTTTTTTAGCTTGAAGATAAAATGTATGTTTGCTGAAAAACTGAGGTTCATTCAAGCTCCAGGCTTCCCATGAACTTTTGCTGCCATCTTCTAATCTGTGTTTATGTGCGTATCTGAACTTTCAGCAGAGCAGGGCTGCTTTTCCGGAGACTCTGTTCCCTGCTTGGTACGAGACGGTGCCCACTTCCTCCCATTGAGCTGTCCAAAAATGGACTTCCCAGCAGCCATGGTGGGAGAACTGGGACGGACAATGGCAGAGCAGGATGGACACCAGATCAGATACTGTGGTGCAACCCTAACATACACAAACAGACCGCTACTCCAGCCATTCTAATGCCAACACAGAGTTTTCTGCGTGGGACAATGATACAAGTGGTAAAAGCACAACTCAAAATCTTCAAACTGATAATCGTAAGATTTGTTAACATTGTTGTTTTGGATGAGGTAAATAACGGCCTTACAAACGTACAGTTTGTCGAGACAATATTTAATCTCACTTAGTCTTATATCGAATGCTTCAGTCAGTGGGGGAGAGGTTTCCAAAACCGAATATGGCCGTTGTGCACTCATCCAACAACATATCTGCCGGGCGCTGACCTCACTTGACTTAAAACGTATCATTAACAGGTGTCTGCTAACTCACCTAGAATATGAGGCGCCTCACATCCAGAGGCTCCATTCCTACCACAGGGCCCATGGGTCTATTTCTGATCAGGCCCTTTGGTGAGTGTATTGGGCCATTCTCTCTCTCCTCGGTTACATTTACTGTCATACCGTTTTCATATTTATCCACGATTTTCAGAAATTTGAAAGTAAGGTGCCAAATTTGTGCCAAAGTGCATTATCCGGGTACTTATAGAGCACTATATGCTCTCAGTTTGAACACACTTATAAACCTGAAATAGCAAGTGTGAGTAGGAATATAACAGCTACAAAGTCTAAGGTGGTAAAACAGCCAACGGTTAGTTGTACCATTTCAATGTGACCATAATTACCATGGTGATTGATAGTGTCCAGCATCAACCAAATTTAGCAAGTGTCTGAAACACAGGCGTAGTACGTTTCGTGTGTTGTTTGAGCCTTCATGCTTTAATGTTAATGTTGTACATTTGATATGTTGTTGAATAGTGATTAATTAATTTCTCAAATATATTGTCCAAACTACTACTTACTTATAAATGTGATAAGTCTGGTCACTAAAGGTGATACATTTTCATTTCTGAAATGGATGTATTCAAACATAGCAGCCGTCGTCCATGATTCCCAAGTGTTCAAGTATGAGGCTACAAGTCATTAAACAGCAAAAATTAAACATAAACTGTTCACTTTCAAACACCAGATCACCGGAGTTTCTTTTTCTGAACATGTTCTGGCTGCCTCTGCAGGTGATGATGAAAGCGGACTTGACTCAATGCAAACAAACACAGTGACCTTGTGGAACCTCAGCTGTGAAATATGCGCACCGTCAAGTTCCTACATGTCACAGGCTGGGGTCTGGACATGAGAGTGCAAGGTTATTTCCTTAAGTGTGCACCCCCCACATCCCCCCTACCCCCGCCTCCGTCTCATTTCCTCCATACCCAAACAAAAGCTGCTTCTCTGGGAAAAGTGCTCGGCCACTTATGTTTTCTGTGCTGAGCCCCAAACTGCATGCGAGCAGGACTCCGAGGCCGCCGGTGTGTCTGTAAACATGGTAGAGAACACTTCAGCTTAAAGCCGACCGCACGGATGACATGTTTGATTTGCCTAAAAACAGCAAGTCCACAAACAATGTGCTCATAAGGACATTGACTCAGATCACCCAAACATGAAGGTCAAGACTTCTGTGGTAATCAGCATGAGATGACTCCTTTATTGCACAGGCCGAGCAGCGTTCATTACACACCTCCAGATGTGGTGTCTACAGGGTGGGAACAGTTTAACCAGGTGGGTCATAGAAAGCTCCTTGTTTAGCAGGTCGCTCATGGACCTCAGGGTTCAAGCTAGAAACCTTCTTCCAAATCAAAGCAGAGTTTAGAGGGAGTAAAGGGGAGGTTCTCAGGAGGCCCAGAGCCAAGCATCATTCTGGATGGTGACGTTTAAAACATGCAATAAGTGATTATTTGTACACTTGAACAGTGGAGAAACACAACATTGACGTCATATAGCAAAACTTGTTAACAAACCAGTGCGTGTATTTACACATCCGGCAGTTTGCATTCATTTGGGGTTGCGTTTCTGGCCACATGGAACACTTTGCCCTGTATGACGCCACCTTATGGAAGTGTTTGGCTTTTTATTGCTGCTCACTGCAACATTTTCAGCTAGTCAGTTGGTGCCGAGTTTTGACCAAACAGCTGAACTCTGAAACACCCAAAGCTCATTTCAATGAGCCCAGTCCCACCACACAACTCACTGGTGAACCATCGCCAAGTATTCTTCTGACTTGTGATAGTCACTTCCCTTTTGAGTGATTGTGCCCTTAGCCAATTCCTTTGTCTGTACAACTATATCAGCTATCAGTCAGCACTCACAATTGAGTAACCAAAAAGAAATTCAAAGGCCATAGTGTAGTCAGAGCATTTCAGGTTTTATTTTCATCAGAGGTACTGCGCTGTGCAAGGCTCTGCAGTCTTCAGACTCCAGCTTTCATCTGGTTGTGGGGAGGAATCGGTTTTCCCAGGTGGATCCCGACAGTCAGTCCAAACTCCTTGCTGGAATGTTTGTCATGAACCTCAGGCTTCAGCTGGAAACCCTCCCCGTCAAAACAGTCCATGGAAGTAAAGGAAAGTGGCTCTTCTCCCAGGAGGCCTTGCAGTCGCGTGCGCCAGTCGTCCAGCAGGGTCTCGCGTGCCTTGGCGGGAATGTGAGACGGAGCCCAGAAGATCTGAGGGGCCAGAACCTGGAAGCCACAGTAGTGGAGGATACCGTTCTGGGGGGAGGGGGAAAAATGCACAAATGAATGACATTCCCATCAAGCTATTAAGAGTTTGATTCAGTTAATTCATGCCAATATTATACCTGCATGGGCCACAGAGTGACATTCATGTCTCCATTGATGCCATTAGCACTGAACATGGACTCTGGCGATCCAGTGGTGAAGGAGAGAAGGACTTTCTTGTCCTGTGCAGAAAAAACAACAAATTAAGTTAAGGACAAACTAAATCTTAAACCATCACAGTGAGCCTCTTGCTTTCGATTCCTCACCTTGAAGATTCCACGGCTGTATCTCTTATCGTGCGAGTAGGCATAGCCCAGCGTGAGCACCCGGTCAAACCAGCCCTTCATGATCGCTGGCACAGTGAACCAGTACATGGGAAACTGAGGACAAAGAGTTCAAGTTTACTTTTTAATCTAGAGATCTCAAGGCCTACACAAAACACAAACCGCCACTCAGGCGCTTACCTGAAACACGATCAGATCTGCCCCAGTGACTTTGCGCTGCTCTTCAGTGATGTCAGCAGAAAGCCTTCCCTCCTCCCAGGCCACTTTGGTCTCGTCTGCGTAACGGAAGTGTTCAGCATTCTTAACTTCTCCTGCAGAGTCAGAAATATAAACACCGCTTCATCTAGAGCTGAAGATCAAGTTTAAAAGAACATGCTTTTTAACATTGGCAGGAAATTCATCTACCGATGATGTCCTCAGCAGTAGCAGTGGCTTTAAACTTCATAGCATACAGGTCAGAGACTTCCACTGTGTAACCTTTGGCAGTTAAAGCCTCCACTGCTGCGTCTTTGGCTGCGGCATTGAACGAGCCACTGCTCTGATGGGCGTAGACGATCAACACCTTCTTTGCTGCAAAAGCCAAGAATAACAAATGAGAAATACAGACTTCTTCTTGAAACAATTTAAAGAAAACAACTAAGAGCAAGGGAACTCACCCATTCTCAAGCGCTCAGTGGATTACACGCTTTGCAGTTGCCAGGTATGATGATGGAACCAGCAGCTCAGTCTGTTGCTGAGTAAAGATGCTGTTTTATACAGGCAGCCTGGTGGCTCATTGCTCCCTCACAGGTGTCATCAGTCAGCAATCAGGATCATCAGCCAATCGGCTGTCATCGTGGGATTGTCTCTCAAGAATCCACAAATCTTTTACTGAAACTGGAAAACATTCCTGCATGGAGAAGAATTCATGCTTAGCTAAATGCCAAGAACATGTAGGGATTATCAGTGAGGCAGCTGCACATTTGGCCGGTTGTGCACATGCAAGTTCTTACCTAATGTGTTTCTTATCCTGTTTTAGTCAGAGTCTATGTTTGTCCAAATCCTACGTGCAGTATCTCTGGGTGCATATTTGAGAGCGAGTGTCTGACTTTTTTCCTCCCATGTTTAAAAATTGCCTGCCACTCCTGATGTCTTCCAACCACATGAAGCACATGCAGTCGCGTGATCCTCTCACTCTACTGTTCCTGGTTTTCCATCTCTGTTTCCCTTTACATTACGTTCCCCCAAATCATCGCTCGCCTGTGGTCGAGTCCGCTCACGAATGTTGCCCTGTTAAAAAAAAGAGAAAAAAGGAAAGACTGCAATGGGCATCAAAGCCAGACATGAGCTGGCACACATCTGGTACCAGAATCAGGCCTAAGCTTTGTCTATGAAGCCACTGTGAGGAGGAGGAGGAGGAGGAGGGTGGGGGGTGATGAACAACTGCTATGCATTAGCACATAGGCGCAAATCCATGCAAGGATGCCACATGAGTGAGACATATGGATACGCTTTGTCAGTTATCTCTCTTCCCTCTGTCTCTCCTGGCTTTCAGTCACTGAGATTGAGTTGAGTTTTAAGGGCTCGTAGGTATTTGTCAAACCACCGCCTGGATTGTTCGCATTTCAAATTATGAGGCCGATTCTTTTTCATCTCTGTGGCCTCCCTGTGTTTTTTTTTGTGTTTTTTACAGCATCACCACACTTGTATGTTGGTGTTCTTTGTGCCGCACACCGAGCCCTCGGCTGCATTCCCTCTGTGGTAACGGGGTGGGATTGTGTGTTTTGCCGGGAGTTATGTGCTCATTGTTTGTGATGTATTGAGCAACATGATCCCAAACTGTTTTGTTGCAACATTGTGCCTCGTGCTCACAAACTCTGTTTCACACTTTCCTCCAGTCCATGTATCTGGAATTTGGTTTGTGCTTTTCAAGGCTTGTAGTCTGGGTCAAAGGTCGCGATCAGGCTGTACAACATGAAATGAGAAGCCTATCAGCAGCATGTTGGAGTCCCTTCACAAAGTATCATTAACAAGTTAAACATTGTTTTCTACAGGGGAATAAAAAAAAGACCCAGGCACATTTACAGAGGATTTATTTAAGTTTGACATTTTAGTCAAACGGATGATAAAATATAACCCTACAGTGCTACCATGTGGCCAAGTTGAGAAAATAAAGTAATTTTTTAGATAAATTGTCAGCATATAGTTGCAACAGTGTCCAGATGTAAAGTTTAAAATATAAATTATCTATTATAAATATGGCAAAGACAACACTAACCTATAACGTGGATTGTTTTGTAAATAGGCCAATGGGTCCAATTTCCGTTTGAAGTGACCTTTATTTAAATTTTTTGTTGGAAAGACAGGATTGGTCAAAATCACAGATCAACCATACTTTTTATTTTCCCTGCTACTGTTGCAGAATACCTATTTTGATATAAGTGAATAATCAAAGGGTGTATACATTTAAACATGCAATAATCATAAACAATACTTTGTCAGTTTTTATCTGCTGTGGCACCAGACTGGAAGGAGATATTTATATTTATTTATAATAACAAAGTGATTATTTTTCCGATGCTACATTTGATTTAAATACCATTGTAATTGTAATGAAGTGGGCTGTTGGGGCCTTTTCTTGCATTGGCACCTGGCATCTTTGTATCACGCTCCATCCTGCCACTAGATGGCGACAGTAGCTGGTTTCCCCTCGAGTCAAGAAATGTATTTGCTGCAGTTGATGGTTTAATCACAGTTTGTGAAAATCTGCCAGATCACAGGGAGGTCAAGGCCGAAGTGAGTAATAGCCGACCAGATGGTGACACTGAATTGTGGCTCTGTCTTGGCAGAGCTGAGTCATTGTAAAGCATGTAAACTGCAGCCTCATGTCACCGATCTGATGAGTGGGACGACAGGAAGTAAACACAGGACCAGAATTTACTGTACTACCTTATTCTGCTGGCACACAATCAGCACTGCTGCCCGGCAGAGATGTAGATTCCTCTTTTTTTATGGTGGCAACCATAGAAAGTGTTGCAGAGCCTCTTTGAAAAGTTTCAGTGTCTTTGCTGAGCATAGTAACGTTGTAGATTTTCAATGTCTGTTTAAATTTGTCTAAAATATAAAATAAATGAAATTCTTTTGCTGTTTAAATGTAATTTTAAATGCTCTCTACCATTGTAGTTTGTACATTTTGTTAGTTGGTTTGAAAATTGATATAAATTCTTCTGCTCTACATCAACAGGCCAGTGAATGTGATAAAATCTCAGTCTTTTCTTTTCTGCTTTCATCAGGATAACTTGTCATTTGTCATAAGTTTATCAGCCGTGTGGGGTTTTCCGTGAAGTCAATATTCAATGAGCTGTGACGGTATCGAGCAGTGAAGCACTGAGTTATATTATAACCATAGAGTGAATAACAGATAAAGCTTGTACACACTCATTTCATATTATGTACTGACATAAGAGTCCCTGCTTATGGAATCAATTATTTGGAGGAGGTAGATACAGGTGTTCTCTGTAAAGTCAGTTTTAATTCCATTTAAAGTATAAACTGCAAACTGAAGTTGCTTCTAAGTTTGAAGGATACAACTCTTGCATGTAAACGAGAACATCACGCAGGAACCCCCCCAGTGTATCTCTCAGGTGTGCTACAAACCCATTCACTCTGCTTTTCCATTTAGGCTTCACTGAATCAATTATGTTTTGTTAAGGGTCTGTTTACCGACTCGTCTCCCTCCTCAGAGCTGCTCATACAAATGGGGATTTTGTGCACAGCCATGAAAAGAAAAACTGAGACGAGTGCCAGACTGGAAAGAAAACTTTATAAAAGGTTTAATGAAGGGTTGTTGTCGTCAATAAACAGAAAACAAGGAGAACATCATATTTACCAATTTTTTTTCAAATAATTTCTTATAAGCCAAAGGTCAGCATCAGTTATTTAAGCTGTACCTTGATTCCTTCATACCCAATTTAGTGTGATACTTGGTTGCATGTTAATTAAATCATGACTTTGTGCATTTTATTACCTTTGATTAAAACTTCTCAACTTATCCAAGCGTAAAGTAATGATTTGGAGGTTTAAATTTACCCTTCAAAACAAGTTACACAAACTTTATTAGTCTGGGAACTAATAGAATGGATAGCTAACAAAAGTGAAGGGAATATACAAAGCAAATGACTATAAAGTGAAACAAAATACATATACAACTGAATGCAAGTTTCACAGGATAACGTCAAGCTGTCCATAAATAGATTAAAGTTAATGTAAGGTTTTTTTCATAGCACAGTATTCATATATAAAAAAAGATATATGATATTATAAGTCTAAACCTATCAATGGTTGGTTTTTAACTAATGAACACAATCTAGGGCTAAAATGTTTCAGTCATCGATTCATCATATTGATAATTATTTGTGGTCTGAGCTTTTCAAAAGATAATATTTGCTTTTCTTTCTCTGTTTTATATCATTTTATATCATTAACTTTTTTGGGGGGTTTTGACACTTCATTTTTTGATTATTTTCTCAGAATTTTCTTTAATTTCAAACACTAAATGCTTTCATTGATTTATTGAAAAGAATAATCACCACAGGGACATTTACAGCCCTGGATTACAGCCCAGATACAATCAGTAATGAATTCATTTATAATCTCAAACAAATGCATCACTCGTGGAAACATAATTTGTGATGAATGTTATCGCCACGATTATCTCCAGTCCTATATCTTCTTGGAGGTTTTCCAGGAAAAACCTTGAGGAAAGCATCAGAGCGACTGCGTTGTCTCACTTCCTCCTCGCAGCTATTACCATGACAACAACGCTGATTGATTACATATCTGATTCCAAATCAGCAGGATAAAAAATATGACAGCAGATGGTGAGCAGACAGAGGGGGACTTGGGGGAGGGCAGTGGGAGGGGACTAGAGATCAAATTAAAATGAAAGTACTTCAGTGTTTTGATGGACAGAGTTCGATTTTCACAGTGTCACATGAGGACAGAACGTGGACCTGACAGAAGTAAAGAGATGGAACGTAACCGGGAGTAAATAACACCCAAGGTCAACTAAAACTTCCCCCCCCTCCCATAGTAATGTTGATATAGAATATACCTTAAGCATAAAGTTTGGAAGAGGATGCTGCAGATTCATTTGATTTACAGGGAATAAGAGTTAGATATTTTGCACTTCATGAATGCACATGTTTGGAGAAAGAGGAGGAGGAGTTGAGAATGTGAGGTTAGTGACGCTGGCCCTTTAAACAGATGGTGTCCAGACTGAGACAAATGAGGAGTCAAACCCATAAGAAACAGTTGAGAAAGAGAAGTTGGAGAGAGAATAAGGGAAGTGGAGCAAAAGGTAAAGAATCTGAATGATCTATTGTGTTGTAGGCATTAGTGAGTCTGCTGAGTTCTGTTCCCTGTGGATCCTATTAAAATATTTTGTATTGTTCTTTATTGTAAGGCATGGCCAAGTGTTTCAAAAGTAAACCCAGATAATTATCAAAGGCAGGATACACCCAGTACATGTCACCATCATTAGAGCAGGGCCGATATATGCAGACAAACAGGCATTGACTCTCACATTCCCCTCCTACGTTCAATTTAATGTCTCCAATTAACCAAACCCCAGTCTTACTTGATAAGTAATGTGTGAATTGGAAGGAAAAATACATGTAAGTAGTAGCAGTAGCATGTAAATGATAATATTGTGGCAGGATCGGCTGCCACATCACGAAATGGCCGCCGATGCACACACTCCATCTCCCAGAATGCCTCACCACCCACCCAGGTGCAGGCGCTTGAGCCACCTCATTGAAGCAGGACAGGAGAGCTGCACAGAGGAGACGAGGGGCAGAGGGACTTTGAACAGACAAATACTTGCAGGGAAGCTCAAAAGCATCATCTTCAGATATGATATCTAAACGGCCAGTTTGTCGTATTGATAATTTGCTTCTTACATGTGACCTATTAGATGCTGTGACTTGTGATCTGTGTTAAGCAGATCACAGAAAAACAATAATCAAAGAGTCTGGTGTCATGGTCTGCTCCGTTCTTGTTATCAATTTCCATTTGTTTGTTTTTTATCATGTTGCACGCTGTTTCTGTGCTGCAAACACTGCAGACAGCTCGGTTACAATGAAACACACACATTTACCACAAACACACACGTGATCGTACCAACATGACCTTTAATCCTCAACTGAGACTGAGTCACTTGGGAGGACTGGTTTCTCACCAGTCCTCCCCTCGGTACTTTTTTAAATAGGGATGTGAGTCCTTTTCATAATTGCTTTACACAAATATCAAATCCACACCACATTTGATGGTGATGTAGACAGTAAATGTGACGTGTTTATCAAATCCTTCACTTCAACAATAATACTGACAAGTTGTTTACATTCCATGATGTCTCTTTCCTCTCGTGACCAGCAGTGTAGCAGCTCATTCGACATGCAAGAGCTGGTCACATGAGCGAACGGGGAGATGGTTAACGACGTCAGCCATATGTCGAGGCCCTTCGAGGTAATCACACATGATCCCACAGCCGAGTGTTCAGTGCCGCTTCTGTCAAAGTCTGAGGTGATGTTTACCCACCACCAGCGCAGAGGTGGAGGCCCTCTGGTGATTTACACAGTGATGGTGTTAGTGATGATCAGTGCTGACATTTCCCTGAAAGAGATGAGGAGGTTGAGAGACGCCAGAGTCACAGTGGTACACCTTCCACAACTGAACATAACCAAGAGATAACCACACAAACTAATGCACCATTTAAAGCTTTGTGTTATTATATATTTAACTGGCTTTTATTAGAAGGGATAGAACAGTCTTTATTTAAGATGGTGACCATTGTTGTCCTCCTTGCATCTCAATGTATTTCTCACACAGACTCCCGCTACCTTACCGATCTTCTACATAGGTTACAAGTGGCAAAGTGTGTGCAATGGTGACATTCTACAGCTTATGAACATACTATGTATATTGCACAGTGGTTTACAGAGTCCTGGCAATAAATGGGTCCATTGTCATTTACATTTCTGTCTAATCACCAGCCCCAGCTCCACCTGCACAGATATATATCTATATATTAAATGTATTCAGCATCAAACATTAAACACAAGCAACAACACAAAAACAGAAATAAATGAATAAAAACAAGATTCATAAATAAAATCACATAGTAAAGATTTAAAATCTCCAAGGGGAACACAAGACTGTAGTTTGAAGGAAGCTTGTAAATCCTATTTATAAGGTGCATAGTAACTGAATCCAGTTCTGCCACTATTGGTTGAGTTAAGGAGTTACTGGATATTGTGCTGTACTGGTTTTACTGACCTATAGTGTCCCATGAAACGAAGGCTGAGCTGCTTCTGCTTTCTTTCTGTTGTCTAAGTTTTAATGGATAGACGACAGCAGATGTTTTAATCTGCTGCTCCACACGGAGGCTTTTAATTTCCTGAGGTGATGAGACTGTTTACTTTGTTTTCTTCCTGTTTAGACGCAGGTGCTCACTTCACCTTACACAGCGAGATCTTGGAGAAATGTGGCGTCGTTGGAGGTGGTTTCATGAGGCTGCAAATAAGTTTGTGAGCTGAAGAATAAAACGAATGTAATCATGGAGGTCTCCTGGGAGTAGAAAGTGAAGGAAGAGAGGTAAACACTCCCTCGTTATACCGCTGTGCGCGTCGTCACTTAGCTGCAGGTTTATGGAGAAACCGGGGATGTGTGTATTGTGTTGTGTTGTGTTGCGCACATCCAGAGCTGAGGTTTGATGGAGGAAACGGACCAAACAGCGCGGCGTGCTGTCTTTAAATGAACTGGGAAATGCGCACCGAGCACAGACATGGAGGAGGAGGACATGGAGCCGGACTGAACCTGAACCCACGTCCCGTTTCTAACTCGAATCAAAACAAAGAGCTGAAGGCTGATGAGGAGCCAACTTTACCAGTTTATCATGAGGAATCAGTTGGATCTGATCTCTGAATGTGAAAGGTAAGTTCGATCTCTCAGGCAAATTGTAATTCGACTCATTATTGGCGCTGCTGCGTAATTTAAAGGTTATTTGTTCAGTATTTTGAGCTGATCTTTAGTTACGATTGTTTTAAACTTAGTCAAATACATTTAGCTGTGTTTTAAATGCGTTACAATTTCCAATCGATACAGTCCTGAGCGTCCTTGTCGTTTCTGAGTTCACCTGCTAAACAGGTTTTGTGAACGAAGATCGACATTTTGAGTTAGTAATGTGATTTCCAATCATTTTCACAGATTTATTAATTTCATAAAGAAGAATGTTTTGTACTTTGGTGCCTGTTTATTTTTCTCATTTCAATTTTAAAAGAAGAAAATTATGATTTTTCAATTAATGTTTTCTTAATATTCGTCTATTTTTTTTGTGGACGTTATTGTTTCAGCACCTCAGACAGCGCCTTAGGTAGCTATTCTGCCACACGGGGGCAGCACCAGTCCCTCATATTTCAGTATATTTGGCAAAACATTTTTTTTGTCGATTTGCCAAACAAAGAATTTGAATCAAAGACAAAAATGTGACGGATGAGATAAGAAAATCCTCTATTAGTCCAACAGTGGTGACATTTACAGTATAACAGCAGCAACAGTAAAAAAAATAGGCATCAGTAAGTAATAAGTAACATGCAACACTTAAGTGTAATATGAATTAAATTAAACCATTATATACAGTGTAAAATCAGGACAATATGTGCAGAAGAACCACACTATTCATTCAATAACCTATTCACTGGATACGTCCACTTTACATCTGGTGAATTGATCTTTATTATTTCCTGATTATCTGCAGATTGTTGTATTTGGAGTTGAAAGGCTCATAAAGATGCTGTGTATCTGCAGGACGTTTGTACAGTGAGGACAGTGATGCTCCGTCCGGACCGTGTGCACCCCGGGGTGCCCTGGGGACACGCGGACGCGCAGCAGCACCTTCTCCAGGACGACGTTCACCGTGGCTCCGCGCACGTACCCGCGCTCAGCAGGGACGAGAAGAGGCGGAGGAGGCGCGCCACCGCCAAATATCGATCCGCGCACGCCACCAGGGAGCGCGTCCGGGTGGTGGCCTTCAACGTGGCCTTCGCAGAGCTGAGGAAGCTGCTGCCCACGTTCCCCCCCAACAAGAGGCTGAGCAAGATCGAGACCCTGAGACTGGCGCTCTGCTACATCTCCTATCTCAACCACGTGCTGGGTGTGTGATCGGCTGGAGGCGGGACCGAGGCAGGATGTGAACGGTCCTGCAGCTGAGTGTGTCTGGAAGCAACCGGATACTGATGCAAGATGCTGTGAGGGGTTATACAGTTCTATATATGTTAACACCACAGGCAGTGTACAGACCTGTGCACCATGGGATTGTTATGGGTAAATGCCATTGACTTTTCTCCATGGTTAAAGGGATAGTTCACCCCTAAATGAACATTGAATCATTATCTACTCACCACTATGCTGATGGAGGAGTGGGTGAAGTGTTTGAGTTGACAAAACACTTCTGGAGTTTCAGGGGTAAACAACATCATTTTTCTGTTTCTTTTTTAAGTATAAAGAAGAAACATTATATTGGATTTGGCTGCAATGCTGTTACCCCTGAAACTCAGTGTTTTGTGGACTCCAACACTTCACTCATCCCCCCATCGGGCGGCTGTGGCTGAAGTGGTCGTCCTCCAATCTGAAGGTCGGCAGTTCGATCCCCAGTCTGACCCATCTGCATGCCGAAGTGTCCTTGGGCAAGATGCTGAACCCTGAATGCCCCGCATAGAATAACAAAGTGCTGTGAATAGATGCACTGTATGAATGTGTGTGTGAATATGTGAATGTAAAACTGAACTGTAAAGTGCTTTGAGTGGTCATCAGCGCTATATAAATACAAAACCATTTACCATTGGCATAGTGGTGAGTATATAATGAGTGAATTTTCATTTTTCTTTTTTGGGTGAACTATCCCAGTCCTGAGGGCTAACATGTGATAATGAGCCAAACTGAAACATTGCGATGCCCCATGCCTTCTCTAAAGTCTTCTGGCCTCTCTGTTGTGGTTTTGATTCCTGTTTGCACCAGTCTGTAGACATATTTATTTCAAATATCTTAAATAAAAGACAACAATATAGTCAACTTGTCTGTGTTTCCACTATATTGATGAATGTACGTTTGAAATGTTGAAAATAAACTGTGAAAGCTAAAGATGTTTCAGAACCAAGTGTCTTTTCTGTTACATCTAAGTTTTATCACAATACATCTGAAGCCTCAAGCTTTTACGAAGGCAATGTTTGAATTTATTTTATTTTATAAAATGACAGGTTTTGTGCCACTGACCTTAATTTATCATTTAATTTACTCAAATTTGATCACATGACATTAAATTTTACATAATTAAATAACAATAAAAAAATGAAAAATACCGAAATGAATCATGTTCAGTGCTCTCAGTGTTTTGACACACAGTCCTGTCTTTATATCGTGTGACATCAGCCGGTGAATGTGAACCCACTACGTGTTTTCTTAGCTTTTTCTCTCCATTAGTCAGAAGCTGTCTATGCTCCTTCTGTACTCCTCTCTCATCCTTTTATTGTGAGTCTCCTCAGCGTAATGTGGCCCAAGGGGCACTGGGTATTGTTCGTATCCACTCCAGCAGTAAGACTGACAGTCCTTTGTCCACACACTGCACAGCACACACTGGACTACACACTGTATGATGGGGACTAGAAACCTAACATCATATTTTGAGACAAATGGGGCAGATGATTATTTAAGTATCTTATATTTCTTTATTCAAGACTATGCACAGGACAGTTTCTGGAGATAACACTTTTTTCTTCATGTGTAGGTTAAGTTTGCCGTCATGTGTGAACAGGTTAGATGATGTGGTTCGAGGTCATTCTTGAAACTATCTTGTACATGCATTCTGAGGTTTAATTATAACTTGTTAGGTTTGGGAGGAGCACTGCCCTCTGATGTTTTATAAACCAAAATTGAACAGCTAATACGTCCTTTCCACTTTTTTACACCCTTGGTTTATCAAAGGAATGTTGCTGTCATGATACACCAGGTGTGTGCATCATGAAAGCATCAGATCATTACTTCCCATGTAAACCAGGTTATAGGTTGTGGGGATTATTTCTGTTAATATATACCTTCATGTTTTTTTGCATGCCTTGACTACTTTAAAACACTGCCTCATCATGACAGGCTGAATAGTTGGTGTTAAAATATGTTTTCAAGGTCAAGAATGCACTCTAGGTAAATAATATTAGGCAAACCATTCTTGAAAATGTTTTTTTTTGTGACCTATTAGCACCATTGTGCAAATGTTTACTTTCACTTTCTCATATTGTGTGTGTTAATATGATTAAACCTAATTAATTCAGGAGTATTGACATTTCAAGCACAGCATCAGCTGAAATTAGAAATGTCTTCAAACTTCATTTGAACACGCCTGATAGGAACACATGATCACCACCTCTCAGAGCTTATGGGGCCTTTCGGGGCCCCTGGGGATGTCGGGGTCAGGCAGCTGCTAGCTTTGGCTCATTAGTAATCAGGTGCTCAAGGCCTAATGTGATTTTATTTCACGATACTGGAATATTGCTCGATTTAAAAAGCAGATCCCCCAAAATGCAAACACACCAATGGTTTCTGACTCATGTGTTTTTTCAGTTAAATAAATTTTGTTTCAAAATTTGGAAAAAAAAAGATCTGCCCCATTCACCCGTTGAAAAGTAGGGTTAGTCCAAATGTCCAAAGGCAAAATAATCGAATATTTGAACTTTATATGTTTGGATATACGATAACTATTTCATAAAGATGTCCCTTCTCAGTATCACTGGTTTCCTCATCAAACTCTCTTTAAATTACATATTGGACCAGGATTGGTTTTCAAACCTGTGGTGTCACAGAATCAATGAATCAATTTGTCCCGATGGAGAAACCGTCTTCTCAATCCCTTCCAAATCACGACCCCTTGTGGCCCGCCGTGGTAAAACTCCTCATTTCCGTGCATTTGGAGTCTATCGCACCTCCATGCTGCTGCCTTCCTCCTCTCTCTGCTCCCGCAGCTTATCACAATGGCCAGGCTCGTGTGAGGGAGCTGCCTCTCAGAGCAGAACAGCACAGACGCGCCTCGGCACCACCACCACCACCACCACCATCATCAGCAGCATTTTTACGCACAGCGCGACGGAGACGCACTCACACCGAGACGCATGGGAGGGAATATGACACACATTTGATAAAGAGGTAGGTTTAAACGAATTTATGCTGTATTCATTATCCTCACGAAAAGCCTGAGATAAAACCTCACAGTGGATTTACTGATGAAGTTCAATGCTGTCGTGGAAAAAAAGGTTTTTTTTCCTTCAGACTAGACGCAGATGCAGCCTTTAGCCTTGGTCCTCCTAACCCATATACGTGTGGAGATTAACCTTGTTGTTCTGCTTTTGTGTTACGTGCTCTTATGTGTAAATAAATGGACAGAAGCATTGTTCCAGGTGATAGTCGCTTATGGAGCGCGCTGAAGTTAATGGGGTTCAGGATGAAACTGAAATGAGAGCCATTGTAACCGAAACTGCAGCCGTGAAATAGAGAAGTCACATCACATCCTCTAGCTGGAAACAGACTCGGGAGGAGTCCTGTTGGGATAAAGGGCGTTTCGGAATCCAGGCTGCAGCTGCAGGGTGATGCTGCCGCGCGTCGCCACATCTGTGCGGCGGGCGCACATCTGTATGAGGAGGTGTTGGCGACACCGGAGCCGCCTCGCGCGTCTCCTCTCTGACACTGTCGCCTCCCCCGAGTGTTCCTCCGAGGCATGATGCTGCAGTGAGACCGTGCAGCACCTCCAGCCATGTATTATTGAGCAGCGCTGATGGGTCCTGTGTGTGCAGATGAGAGGCTGATGAGATGAGAGGACACTGTGCAGGAACCTGGGAACCCCTGAAATGCATGAGTCACCACCCTGGAAGCTATTCCTGCCATGGATGATCAAAAGAAGCTGTTGTTGGCCGGGCCTTTTGTCACTGTTCTCTTTATGCGTCCTAGCTGGCAGGGCAGAGTGTGAGGAGTTAAAGGTGAAATGGAGCCGTACCTTTTCATCTCCCTTCAGACTGCAGGGGATCCTGCATGAGAAGCCTGGGATGCTCCACAGTAGTGGTAGTAGTAGTGTAGAGTATAGTGAGTGTATTTACGGACAATAAAGCACAGCTCTAAAAGCAGGAATGTACTGAAGCGTCTCCTCCCCTAGCCTCCATCACCTCACTGCCTCTCCCTCTGCTGTACTTTTACTTAGTTCCACATGAGCAGATCTGAGGGGACTAAGTTTGCATTCCAGAGAACTGTGTCAGTTCTTAACTTTCTCTTCTTGACTCTGTGGGTGTGTGTGTGGGAGTGAGGGAGTGGCCGAGACTGTATCCAGTCACTCAAAGGTCACAGGTTTGCTCCCTGCACATACCGAACAACATTCTTGTGCCGGGAGTCAAATGTCAGATTGTCACCGCAAACAATGAGAGGAAAACACACGAGAAGCTAGTCCCTACATAAATCCATGATACTGTTACTAACAGGGGAAAACATTGGGTTTATTTCAGAGAGGCCGCCCAATGGACTGTGTTGTGTTTGTGCAGCTAAATCCAAGCAGTTACATTTTTCTTTGAAAATGGCATCAGTTGTATCATTGTTAAATGCTGAGTTTAACTGCAAAAGAGCTGTGGGCAAAGGCAGGGTCAGCAACACTTGTAATGGATTATCTATGTCGTGTTCTACACCCGGGGCCGAGGCTACTGCCGGTTATTTCCCCACCAGTCAAGGGTCATGTGATAAGAGCCTGACAAATCAGCCAAGGCTACGTCGTGACCTACAAGACAACCAGCAGGCAATTGTGTCCAAGGCATTGTTTCCAAACATCTGCATTTCAGCCTCTCCAAACTAAAACACAGCCCCCGATCTTTCAAAATAAAACGGGGCCACCAGCGTTTCCAAACCTCTCAGTTTTAGGGGCTCTGAAAAAGTTAGAGTAGTGTGGTCGTCAGGCCTATCCACAGCAGAGTTGATCTAATAATGCAAACAAAATCATATAATGGATGTAGCCTGAGTGAGAGATGTATCCAGATGTATTTATCCCTTCCTGTTTTTTGATATCAGAACTTTGCGTATCGGCCATCACCAGTGCATTCAAATAATAACAACCATAGCATATATTCTTACAGTATGCTGCTAACCCTTAATGAAAGTGATGGTTGCCATCACTGTTTGTCCTAGCTCAGGTTAAACCCTTTGAAAACAAATACATACAGATAATGATTCTGTCAAATTTGTTTTATTATATAGTTTTGACAGTCATAACTGTGATACCATTTTAGCTAGCTCTGGCTAACGCTACATTACAGGAAATCACTTCTTCACTGCTCTAAAACAGCACATGCCAGTGACAGTGCAGCACAATCACTGTTTTGGAGAAGCAAGAAGATTAAATGATTTCCGGGAAAAAGGAAATTGCAGTTTCATCCGGGTGAGAGACAAGATATCAGATCAGTACATAGATTTGCATACTAGCAGATGCATGACCCAGTCCCAGTATTTTCTTAAGTATCGGCGTCCTTTTCAATGACATCCAAATATGTGTATGTGCGTTTGTTGCCATTTAATTTGTTGCTTTCAAAGAATTTGTTTAATGTCGGAATTACACAAAATCACAAAAACAATATATATTTATTTATAATAATTACTCAATGAGTAGATTAGTGGATGACCATAACATTAATTGGCAGCATTTCTGATAACTGGTTAAATGTTTTATTGAAATTTCTGGAACTTGATTGGTTGAAACAAGTCATTTAAAGACGAAGCCTTGGGTTCCAGACTATGATGGCCAATTTGTTTTTTCAGCATGAAAATAGTAATTAGCTGCTGTTACAATATATTATTTAGTTTTACTAATTGTACATTAGATGGTCAATTTCTAGCCAGACTTCTTTGGAATTGTGAAACCACCATAACACGGCAGACGGACAGCTGCTGCATCTGGCAGATCCTGGCACGGCACCGCCAGGGCAGGGCGCTCATACAGGAGGGAGGGGATGGCATGATGAGTGATGGGTGTAAGGGAGGGCACAGATGCCATGGCAACCACACGACCAGTATGATCTGTGCCATGCAGTTAGGGTGCGAACACCGCATCGCACTTTGATGGAATATCTTGTTCTCTGCCCGGTTTGGCAGCCAAATGTTTCTGCAGCCGGTGGCATCACACAGGACCAGCAGGGATAGAAGACCCTGACCCATCAGATGCTGCAGCTCCTCCCACAGTGACTCAAATATTTGAAGCATTAGTGCATTCTATTCAGGCTCTTTGAAGTAAAACTGAAAAAAGTGAATCCATTATACATGAATCCAGGCCCTGAATCTGACCGTGTGTACTTACAGTAGCTCCCACTGCGCAGCAACCTCCCTCCGCTAAACACATTAATGAGTGTTTGTTTTACATTAGTGTCACTTTCTGCCCTCGTGCCTCTCTTCTCTGTGCAGCCAACCAGAAAGGCCCACAGAGATTCACCAGAGAAGATTTCCTCTGCGCCACAGACTCCCTCACAGAGGACCACTGAATGCACTGGACAGGCCAACCCACTGTGAACGGGGGCAGCCTCACATCTCTGACGCACATTATTATTCCCCGCATGCTTTATTCATAGATATCCCTTCGTTTGTAACTGATAGTTGTTCTTACCCCGTGGCAGCGATTTTCCACATGGCCTGGTTCACTATGCCTCTTCATGCTCGTCCTGTGGATGAGTGGCTTCTCGGGGGGCCGGCAGGGGGGGGGGTCATCTTGTCCCACATAGCGCTGCCACGCGTTCAGAGATCAGCACTTGTGGGGTTAACAGCTTTTATTCAAATCATTGGGTTATTCATTTAACCACACGTGTGCTGGGTGTGATGGGAAGCCATTGTTTGCTCTTTGTTGCCCTCTCCCCCTCTCGCACACACACACACACATAAGTGTATTACACAAATTTACTCTCAGCAGGGGAGATTGATTATCGCTGTGAGATGGGGCCTCCTGCCTCCTCTGTTGCCAGGGCAACATCGGACGCTGCAGATGTGGGTTAGAGATGAGAGACATGAGTGTCCTCTGTCAAAACTCTGGTTTTTGTATGAAATTTTTATGCGATGACACCAGCCTTGATGCTGTGCGTGCAACGTTCTTGTATGTTTCAAGTGCATTATTCATTGACGTCCTGCGTATCCACAGCTCAGCCTCTTTTCAACATGATGTTTGTCTGCTTTTAATAGCAGCTGCATCAGTGGAGAATGATGTCATACTTACTCTGAGAGGAAGTGTGCTCTCTGTTACACAGCAGCATTTTACACCTGGATGCTACAAGTCAGAAAACACATATTGTAAGATTTGTATGACATAATTAATACTGTAGGGAGGGGTAGAGTTATTATTTAGTTTATATGACGATACTTATTGGAAAATCTGTGGTTTATCATATGCACCTGCCACATTTTGAAGGAAGGGTAATGGAAGGAAAAGAAAAACATTCACACCATCTTAATGGAAATCGGCTCCATTGCAGCTTCGTCTTTTAACCATCATTTCCTTGTGTGAATCCACATCCTAATATCCTGAATGAGCTGTTTCAGTGTTAATACGTGCACCATTAGCTGCCGAGATAACAAATAGCCCCTGAACCCAAGGGGAGAATAGCCCACAGATTGCGAAATGAGACATGGGCCGGCGGGGGGGCGGGGTGACTGGCAGGTGGACGGGGAGTAGATGGAGGTCTAAATGAATGGTCATGCACGATGGAGCACTGGACGTCCTCATTCATCACACAGCATGCATTAAGGCCCAGGAAGTGAGTCTGACCTCATAATAACAGGAGGGAGGGGAGGGATGTCGTTCATATTGTCTAGATATAATAAACCTCAGAATGCGTTTTGAAAAACACAGTTTGTTGAATTTCTTTGTGCTATGAACTGTGCATTGCTACACTGAGTACTCTGAAATCAATATCTATTCATTTTGTTTCATAAAATGTATTTTACTTCATTGTGTTTTCCCTCTTTATGAATCGGTAGGTTTTAGCACTGGCCTACTGTTTGCTCTGTACCTTTCTTGTTTCAGAATTTCATATTTTCTACTCATTATGTTCAGTTTATTTAGCCAAAGTGTCTCCTGTGATGCTTTATTAGTTTTTCGAGAGAAAACGGTGCCAAAATGCCGAAATTAGACAAAGTTACACTAAAGAAACAGACATGAATAATGTGAAGGTGCCAGAGTTTTACTCACATTCTGGAATGAAAGCAATGTTTCCAAATAAAGTGAGTGTTGTGTAGGATGAATAGTTTTGCCAAGTGCAAAACTGACAGGGAGGAAATTGAGGATTATCCACTCCAAATCCTTTTCATACAGTTTTTTTGGACCCAACTGGAGCTGGTGGAGACATTACACAGAACATGTAGACAAGCATAAACCTTCCTGGTGTAAATGTTAATGATTGATACCTGGCATCTATACAGAGCAACTTTTAGCTATAACGAAAATGGCTGATGATTGTGATATTTTAATAACTGGTTATTCTGCCTCGCCACAGAACGATGAGAATCTGCACAACACTGTAGAGAACCCTGTCACCTGGTGCTGGCTGCTGCTCGCCAGTGTATCTAATGCATTATTTGTTAGACGTGCAGGAGCAGGCTTTGATGCACACTTCTCCCTCTCTCTCTCTCATACCCTCTATCTCTCTATCTCTCAGGTCAATGTGGCTCCTAAAGCGCCTCTCTGGGGTAGCTGTCAGTTGTCGTGGATTCCAGCGGCTCGTCTCTATAGCAACCCATTCCTCCTCCTGAGCGTTGCTGCCAACTCGCCCTTTCTGCTGCCACACGGCGAGTCTCTCCTCACCTCCCTCCCCCCCCTCCCCACGCCGGCCAATCACCCACCGCCTCTGAGACGGCGCTGGAATGGACACCGAGTCGACCCACTCGGGCTACTCCTACTCCAGCCGCTCTGGGAGATCAAACCGACATGGGTATGTGTTCTGTCTGTCTGCCTTTCACCATACCACTGTCTTCCCCCCCCGCTCTACCTGTCTATCCCTCCCCCTTTTTTGTTGCTGAATCTCTCAGTATTTTCACTGGAATGCCTGTGGTGCAGTATTTTTTGTGTTTGCCTTCATTTTGTTGTGATCCACATGTTGGCTCAGGCCAAATAAATGAGATGGGAGACTAAAGAGAGAGAGAGAGCGGGAGAAAGGGAGAGATTGAGACAGACCGAGCTCATGGATTAGGGTCGTCACAGATGAGTGGCTCTAACCTATTTCAGTGATCTACTTTGCAAATAAGAGAATCATTTGATTCCAGTGCTGTTCATCCCTCGTTCCTGTGACTCTATGCTGAAATAGCCTTTGCTCTCCCTTTTCTCCAGCTTTTTTAGTAGGACTGTAACTAATAATCTACATTTGCAATCCGGCCACAATTTTTTTTTGGTCATGCAACAGTGGGAAATGAAAAAAAATGTGCATTACAAGTTCAAAGCCATAGATGACATCTGCGGATGCCTTGATTTTTCCAACAATCAGTTCGGTTTTGACCAGGACATGGATTCTTAGACAAAACACATATTTTAACATTTCATCTTTAGCTTTAGTAGAAAGCAGATTTTCCAACATTTGACACACAAAACAAGTGATCAAGAAATAATAATTATTATCAACCATAAAGACACTGAGTAGAGTGCATACCCCCAAGTCCCATTGCAAAACCATATTTGAATTTACGAGAGTTGTATTTTATTTGGATCTGCAACAAATTGCTCATAGATTGATATTTTTTCTATAAGATCCCTTAATTATTCTCAGAGAAAATAAAAAAAATGTTTGAAAAATCCCATGTTAAGTTAATAATCCAGATTTGATGCTAAATTTAATCGGTTGTTCCTTGTATTCCATTTTTCCATTCCACAAAGAAGTTTTTGATATATATTTTCGAGTGCAGACGAAAACATAATCTCCATCATTTCTGATCTTATGTTTATGGGTCTATATTTTTGTTGTACCAAACCTTGTTCATTGTGAGTTCATGGGTTTGCTTTGCAGGGATCGAAGCCGTGAGCGTCACAAGGCCAGCAGCAGCAAAGACAGCAGCCGCTCAGAGAGATCCGTCGTCATCAACCCCCCCCGACACACCGTCCCAGGAGTCTCCTGTTCACAACGGAGAGCCGCTGCCTGGAGAACCCACGCCTGATGCAGATCACGGGGACGACGCCCAGGTATTGATGCAGCAGTTGGTGAAAGTGAGGCTGTGAAAGTGCACTGAGGCTGTGTGTGGCATACTTAGTCTCTGCAGTAATCACATTCCTTTAGAGTAAATCAGAAGGCCCCTTAATCCAGCTCTGAAGTCAGCGCCGTGACCTTATGAACTCGTCCTCACACAGCTGGCTACCCACTGCCACACAGCCTGACACATATTAACAACGGTGACAAGGGATCATATAGGTCAGAGGATTAGTATCCCTCTTGTACGCCTGGATTTATACTGACGACGCGGTGTTACAGTGTATGCATGGGTGCGTGTGTGTATGTGTGTGTGTGCGTTTGATACTGCGTATAAATGTCAAGCCTGATAGCTTTGAAGCAAAGCAAATTTGTAACAGTCATCCCATAAAGCTGACTCTGCTGAGCTCTGCAAGCAAAGTAGACGCAGGGAAATGAAACACTGCGATAATGCAGCTCAAAGACAGAGTGGATATTTAACTTAAGTCAACTCAGCAGGGATTAAAAATGGAATCGGATATTGTTTACCTCTCGTTTGTTGACAAGAAGTAGACGAGAAAAATCGATAGCACAGTCCTCCCTCCTTTGCTTTAAGCTAACTGTCCTCTGGACACAGCTTCACATTCAACAGACAGATGTTAAAACTTCTCGTGTGACGTCTTACCGAGAAAAAGCAACGTGCTGTTTGGTCAAAATGTCAACTCCCTCTTTTCAGTGCTGGGGATCGGGTAAGTTGCAATGGAAGTTGAAGGAAGAGGCAAAAAGAGAAACCTAGAAGAAGAAAATATGAGAGATAGATATTTTTCTTTTGAGAGGACACTGCCTGAGGCTGCGTTCACCGGGCCTCTCTGACCTACTTCAAATCTATAGTAAAAAAGACAGCCGTTTATCTTTGTGTGTGTACTGTTATTTTGTCTGCAAGGGAAAGAGAGAAGAAGTGCGTGCATGTGAAGTCACTGAGTACGAGCTGCCTGCAAAAGGTGCGCTTCCCCAAACTGTTATTATTTGATATGATTTAGACTCCGGACATGTCTTCAGCGACACCTTCGGGGAGGTCTGACCTAATTCGCCGTTCTCTTGCTCGGCATCCCCCGCTGTCTGGGCCGCCACATTCCACGCTGTCATGTGACTGTCAGCTTGCAGCTCGCGTCCATTGTCGTCGGTGTAAGTTGATCTGCAGGTATGTTGCCCTGCAGAAGAATGTTTTTCCAAATCATCAGCAGCACTATCACCGAAGTCTCCTCCATGCAGCCAAGTGTGAGGGTTGGATGGCCGAGCTGCGGAAATACTCACAGGCTCCATTGCAGGGAGACATTATCACTGAGTGAGATTAGCCCTAGCATCCAGCCAAGCACCACTTTGAGGAAAGCTGATATGAATAATCCTCCATGTTTACAGTCATGCCTATGACATAAGGATACCCTCTTGGGCCACAGCTTCTTTTCTTGTGTGTGTGTCACCGAGCAGGTGCCAAATCTGTTAGTGAGGCTGTGCATGCTGCTTTGTGACGCTGTGACTTCGTGCCAGACCACGCAGCAGCTTCCATGTCCACATAGTGTTTGCTTCAGCAGCACCAAAGCATAAGCTGAAAAACCAAACAGCCCATCGTCTCCCTTTGGCCTTTTCTTCCGCTCCTTTCTTCTGCTACCACACCAAAAGCCTGTAATCTGATATACAAACTACAATGGAACAAAAACATTCCCAACAATCCTCTAAAAGACATAGTATGTAACAATTCTTCATTAAAATCCACTAGACCTAAGTTATATGTTATGGATATTTTACATTATCCTAAAGGTTTCCAACAATGTCCAAATGCAGAGAAATCCCCAATTTTATTCAAGGTAATGGGAGGTTTCATTTTGATGGCTTTTAAATTGCGTCATATCATCTTTGCCCATCTCTGCCAAAACTTCCCGGACAAATGACGAAGGAAAAACCCAACCTAGCTAGTTAGCCAGTCGGCGTTCGTTTCCTTCTACTCTTTGTGTGGGTCAATACATTACCTCATCCGTGAACATTATTTGCGTCGCAAATCAGGTTGATTTTCCTTGGCGCTGGTGGTGAAGACAACAACTCCCATTATCCCTTGCTGCTTCAATACTTCATCAAACTAGATCTTTTGTAACTGTATTGATTGAGAGACCCCTCGGGGCAGAAGTTACATTTCGTATATTTAAATTCAATCAAACTGCACCAGATTGCACATGCTCATTGACATCAGTCCTCTAAATATGTGTCTTTTAGTGATTCTCTGTGAAAACACCCAATCCAGATCCATGGCAAAATCTATTGGGTTCTTTCTTGGCATATGTCCCATTCTTTAATCGAGTTGTATGGAAATCTGTTTTCCTTTTTCATTTTTTCGCTGCCCTGCTGCAAAACAAGCAGCCTTCCTGGCTGAGGAAATAATGACCACAACAAAAGAAAAGGAGGAAATTAAAGAAAACCTTTTGCACGGTTTTGTTACACATGCTCTATGATTCTTTTTAGCACAAATAACACACACACACACATACACACTCTATGACAATAATACTCTCACTAACACCAGTGCAAACCAACATGTTAAATGTCATCCTAACCTCCACCCAGGCCGTCAGGGCTTATAGCCATGGTGTTGTGCATCTGGCTGACTGTTAGCTCTGCAGATGTGTGGGTCTGTGGAAGTGGTGCTAATCAGTATGTTGTTGCATTGTTGTGCTTTGTGACGGTGGTGCAGGCCCCAGCATAATCCACATTCACCCTCTGCCAGATGAAAAGACCGAGCTGCCAAGCAAGCAGGCAGCAATCATGTCGCTCCCTCTCCCTCTCGCTTCCCTGTAACGCTTCCCTGTTTCCTTCTCCCTCGGTTATTTGCACTTTCTCCTCACTTCACTGTGGAGATCAGGTCTGATTAGTGTAGCGTTAATCCTGGGGTTTAATCAACTGAGATTTAATGGCTGGTTTTTAACAGAGTATTAGCTCAGTCGGTGATGACTGACTGTGAAACCTTGTTTGTATAAACCCTGTGGCAGAGAGATAGTGTGGGAGGCTGAAATGCTCTGATTGAGAATCCAAATGGAGGCTGATGTAGAGTATGAAGTATTCGGCTGCATGTGTTAAAGTGAACCGGCGGAATTAAGATCTTCTACTTTACTATCCATCCATCCATCCCTTATCTATGCTGCTCATCATTCGAGGGTCACAGGGGTTAGACCCAATCCCAGCTGATATTGAGGGAGAGGCAGGTACACCCTGGACAGGTCTCCAGCGAATTCCAGGGCAGAGATAGAGAGACAAAGGAACTCATTCACATTTAGAGCGTAGAGTTCTAACCCCCATCTGCATGTAGTTGGACTGTGGGAGGAGTAAGAGTACCTTAAGAAAGCCAACAAGGCTGGATCACTGTTCGGTTTCAATTATAGGCTGTGATCAGATCAGCGTTTATGATTTGTGAAATTCTGTCGGAGTGAAACTTAATTGAGTTTGTCTGTGTCAAACGAACAGCTCAGCATTCTGGGAAATTCCTCTTCGAGTCACTGGTGAGATTTAAATGAGAAGATGTCACAGTCATGTCTGTGTGCCAAATAGTTGGGGCCAGCAGCCTGTTATCTTGCAGGACAGTGTGAAACTGCTTGGTGCCTCTAAGACTCACTGTTTAACACAATGTGTCTCTTTTCTTCAAGAACCAACGTGTAAAATGACTATTTGTGTTTTTATGTGTGGTTTTGTGTGGGAGTTTCTCTTGGCTGCGAGGCTGCAGACTCTCGGAGCCGCTGCTGGTTGTCTGGCAACAAAACTGACCAGAGTTGTTTGTATCCTCATGTTGAAGAGACAGGTACAGCCTGGTGAAACAATCTACTCAGTAACTAGAGCTCAAACATCCAATAGATCCTTTAAAACACTTGATGATCACAGAGGAGGGAACACACAACGGCTTTAGTCGCCACAGACTCAACAGAGAAACCAGACAGTCTGTGTCACTCCTCACCAGATGTTCGATGTTTGCTATGAGGCAGAGTTTTAATGTCGGCAGACTAAAAGTGGAAGAAAATGAGGAGGTTCTCTTTATTCGTTTATAAAGTTTTAGTGTGGTGGTTCTCCCCGTGTCTACTATGCATATTGGTATGGCAGCCGAGAGCGCTCAACGCAATGCAAATTAAGAAAACATGTCAAAAGAAAGAACATATTGAAAACAACTTCATCAATTTGAAATCACATGCGCTGCAAAATGTCCCAACACATGCAAACACAGAGATGTTTCCAGGGGGACCCAAAAAGTGATGAACCTGACTGTATTTCAATGCTTTGTGAAGTTATTTCTGTATGTACATGTGTCCACCATCTTCCACGACCCTAACGGAGGATGAGCTGTATAGATAACGAATGGATGGATGGATTTTTATTATATATTACTTTGTGATTTTGAGCTCTGTGCCTTATAAGCAGGTTTATCAGTTTTTTGATTTATCTGATCTCAGAACAAAAAGAAAAGAGGCCTTGTATCAATGTTTACCTGCCTCTTGTTTCCCCTATGGCCCTCAAAAGGTTATGCACTATATCTATAATGGATAAAAAAATTTGGATAAGTGTTTTCTAAAATTCTATTGCCCCTTTATTGAAGTGTGGATCAGCACGGATCACGAGATAGTTCCCAGATCCTGCTGTAAAGGTTGGGACCGAGTTAAAGAGAGTTGGCTTGGGAAAGAAAAGGAGTCGAAGAGGAGACGTGTGAGCTGAATAAAAATGAGACTAAATGGAGCTGACGCTACACGTACATGGCCGACCTCTGGCTTCATGCATTACTCTGGCAGCCACATATATACCCCCCACTTGCCCCCTCACCAGCACTGTCCCCCTCTCTCACTTTCTCCTCATCTCGTGCTCGTTCATCATCTGGCTCCTGTTAGCATCTGCTCCTGCACCATTGCTCAGTTAATTGGCTGTGGAGGGCAGAATTCATTGTTATGTTGCTGATTGGAAATATGCAAATGATAATATTGCCCGAAATAGCACACTTTACAGTGGGAGGAGAGAAGTTGTGTTAGTGTTCCCTGCAGGTTCATTTGAGGCTTCACAGACTTTCTTGAAGTGTGAGGGTGCATGTGTGTGTGCACATGTGCGTGATGCCATAGAGGCCCGTTTGTTCATCCTGTCATTTTTCCATCCTTCATCCCTCTCTCTGCAGCTGCTCCTCCTGTCAGTGGTCGCGGTTGTAGATGTGCACAAGACAGTAACAATGGACGGCTAATTATATGAAATTAATGACAGGCACACAAACTAAACGTCTCCTGAGAACAGACATGTCATTAATTTAGTCTGTGTGTCTGTGTTAGAAAAGATTTATGCTTGAAATGACCCAGAACAAAAATATGACTCTAATTTGCAATGATGGGCCTGGAAAGCTTCAGCTGCTTTTATTGATGTGATTCAGTGTGAGCGTGTGTGCACGTGTGTGTCTGTGTGTGTGTGTATTTTTACCTATGTCAGCGTGTGCAGCTTCCTGCCAAAGTGAGCATTACTGCACATCCTTCTCTTCATGTCAAGCTATATTACTTCAATGGGACTTTGAAGGCTTCGTATAATGAGAGGAACCTCCAAGAAAACCAAACGTCTCTAAATAACACGATGAATGGCCTGTGTGCACTTTTGTTTTCATGCTGAGAAGGAAGAAAATAGGAAAACTGAAGCATTATTGTCTGTCAGACTCAATTTATGAGTTGATTTTCCGTTTCCTTGAGAGTTTCTGGGGTTACCTCCTCTGGAGAGGTTGTGTTTTTTTGCCCCTGTCTGTCTGTTTGTTTGTCATCACAATTATGTAAAAACTACAGAATAGATTTCCACAAAGCTAGAAGGATCGGACAAAGGCCAAGAAAGAACCCAATAAATCGTGGTGAAGTTTTGGACAAAGGGGAGGATATATCACTTTCTTTAATATAGCGGTTTTTAGATTTTTTTCTTTAAAATTTTCACAGGAATAATACATTGATCTTGATGACAAAAATCATGCATACTGATATCTGCAAAATTTGGTGCAGCCTGATTGAATTTAAGGAGACTGATGGGCCTTGGACGTCTTCCAAGGAGGTTATGTTTTCAACCCTGTGTTCGGTTTGTGTGTTGATTTGTTTGTTTATACGCAAGATTATACAAATACAACAGCCCAGATTTCCGCAAAACTTGGTGAAAGGATTCAATATGGGTCAGGGAGGAAGCAATTGAATTTTGGTGCAGATCCAGGAAGGATTCACGGAGAATCACAAAAGAAACCAGGCACATTTGGGGAACTGATATCTGTGAGTCCGGCAATTTGGTGCAGCCTGATTGAATTAAAGGGGACTGTTGGGCCTTGGGGAAGTTATGTTATCAATTGAGTGCTCCTGTAGTTCTGAAGGAGTTTTATTAGCACAGGTTTTGGGCATAAGCACCAACCATGACAAACACAAAATGACCCATTTCCGTCTCTATTTCTCTTTTCAGGATGATAACTGGGGAGAAACCACCACCGCCGTGACAGGCACCTCCGAGCTGAGCGTGTCCCAGGAGGAAGTGGTCGGCCTTGGGAAGGGGATACAAGACCGGACCCAGGGCTTCCGCCGCTACCTTCCTCTCGCTGTGGGCCTGTTTGTGGGGCTGCTGGTGGTGACCACACCCCTGCTCTTCCTGCTCCTCCCGGCCGTGATGTGGCCTGATAGATTGGAGGCCTGCGGTGCGGCCTGCGAGGGCCTCTTCCTCTCCATCTCCTTCAAGCTCCTCATCCTCATGGTGGCCATATGGGCCTTGTTTCTCCGCCAGGGCCGCGCCAGCCTGCCCCGAGTGTGCGTGTACCGTGCCTTCCTCACCACACTCACACTTCTGCTCACCATGTCTTACTGGCTCTTCTACGGGGTCCGGATCCTCGAGGCACAGGTGGGTTAGAGAGCGGGATGTTAGCATGTACTCACTGTCAGCTTTTACCAAAATATATCTTTTACATCGCTGCAACTCCAGGTTTGAAATTATAGAAATCACAAGAGCTAAAGTGATTCAATTTTAACATTGGTTATACTGATGTATCAAAGTGATTATCTGAGAATAATAATCTCTTTCTGGGACAATCTTATTTGTTTTGCCAAAGAAATAATAATTACTCATTAAAGTTTAAGAGAAAAGATTTTAATTTTGGCTCGTACATAAATATATACTGTAACTATAGTGAAATCATCTTATTATACTGTATAGGTGTTTAGCTATTTGTAGGTGAATAGCTCTCACAGTTTCTTTCTTTGATTCTGCAATGCTATCTTTTATTTGTTTATCCTTTATAATTGGGTTTTGTTTGATTCTGATTTCATGTCATATTCCACAAATCTGCCGTACGTTGTTTGCACTCACCCACTCACTCAGTCGATCTTTTCATCATGTGCTCTGGTCTGAGCAGGACGAGGACTACCACGGCATCGTCCAGTTTGCCGTGTCCCTCGTGGACTCCCAGCTGTTCGTCCACTACCTGGCCGTGGTGCTGCTGGAGCTCCGCCAGCTGCAGCCCTGCTACAGTGTGTGTGTGATCCGCTCCACTGACGGAGAGTCACGCCACTACAACATAGGACAGCTCAGGTATGCGAGCACGTTCGATGTTATTACCTTGTCTATGTGTGTGTGCAGTGTTTCTAACGAAACCTAAGAGAGGTGAAAAAAGAATCCACAATTTCACACAGGAATAAGACCTTTCTGTAGAATTCACATTAAGATACGGACACGCTTGGTCACAGTCATCAGTCTCCACCATGTTGACGTATATGTAATTGGAGGCCACAGGGACGCCTGGCACAGGCAGTAATTGAGTTACACATCAGTCTCCTTGTCTAGTTCGCTCAAGGTGGGTTATTATGTGAGTCTGGGGGGGAGGGAAGAGACATTGACGGACACAGGCACTCGTCCTATAGCTGTCCTACTTTATATCTGCTTCGGACAAGTGTCTGTCTGACTATGACACAACAAGGGGTAATTAGATTAAGGTTTGCGTGATGCGGCTAAAAACACAATTTACACAAATTTTCTTGGTGCAGTTGGAATTTGCAGGATTATAAACAGGGAGTGGAGACATGTTTACAGGAGCAGGACACAGGAACAGATCAAAAATACACATTTTATTAAGAGCTTCCAATAATTTCGAGGGGCGCTGAACTCACATACATCATGGACGAATCTCCACTGGGGGGAATCCAAAAGACAGTAGTGGTGTTTCAATTCAGGGGCCGCATCCTTCTGAGGCTGCATTTGAAGATAAATTGCGCTGAAATAGGCTGTCGAATTACAAAGCCTACTTCAACCACAGCCGATAAATACATCCTTCATCTTCAAGGTTCCAACGAGTGGCTCCTTGTCAGGACAACCTATCCCACAATTCATTGCAGGTGGATTGCAACAACACAGGTCTACATCAAAAAACAACAAGAAGCGTTAAAAATGTCCCGTCCCAGCTAACGGTACTCTGTTGAATGGTAACAGCAGTAAGGCGAGGCAAATCATGGAAATCCTCCTTAGACTGTCGATCAAAATAATCAATAATAACTTACTATGTAGTTAGTTGAATGTCATTATTCAGTTTCATATATAACTTAACCATCATGTAAATCATATTCGAACAGTCTCTGAGTTTTCACTTGTCTCTCTCTCGTCTTCCACAGTGTTCAAAAGGCCGCTCTGTCCATTCTGGAGTATTACTACAGAGATTTTCCACTCCATAACCCAGCGCTTCTGTCTGCCTCGAAGCACCGGGCCGCCAAACACCTGGCCGGGTTAAAGGTCTACAACGTGGATGGTCAGTCGCCTCATCTGTCCTAATATTGTATATGTGTATATAACTATATATATATACATAAGTATCATTATATAGTATAATGATAATTAGAAGTATCATTATATAAATAATAATACTTCAGCCTAAGGATTAGTCTCTTGCGGATTAGTTTCACAACTAATGACGGACTTAGTTTTACCGACACAGTTCGTCTCCGGCCTAACTCAGAACTAACAGCTGTGTTTCCATGGTAACAGTCAGTGTCACCTGCTAAGCAGTGTTTCCATGGCAACAATTGGCAACGCCTGCTGACTAGTGGCACCGAATGGAAAAAAAGGAAAACTGGTGTATGATTGTATCGTGTGTAGTCAACAGAGCCGTGAGAGAGGAGAAAAGTTTTTAGTGGGCACAGTGATATGTTGCAGTGACTGTGAACCTGACTGATGAGGATATAGAGGAACTGAGTCATGCTACATTAAAACATGTATGATGCATGTTTTTGTTACACTCACTGAATTTTTTATTTGACTATTTTTATTGACGTGAAAGGAGCTGAGTTGTTTGAAGCAGCTGCTCTCTGACTCATTACCCAGAATTCATGGCAAATTTGTCCCACTTATGATAATCAAGAACAATCGGAGCTTTCAAGAATCAGCATATCAGCAGCACATCATCATACGGACTGAGAAACTGTCTGTTCTGAGGAAAGAGACACACAGGCTTGTCTCTTTTGTGGAGGAGGAGATGTTTGGTAGCGGTGACGGAGATTATCATGTGGTTACATATACGTTTTGTAGTTTCTCAAGAAACAGTGAGATTGGTGATTTTGTATCCAGAAGGAGTGGAGCTCCAACAAATACAAGTTCTGATTGTGCTTATTTCCTAAAGAGAATTATTTTCTTTATTCTCGTAAAATTAAAAAACTTTTGTCATAAAATTATTTTTTTTATTTTTTAAATTACAACTTTACTCTTTTGAAAATTATAAAATTCTCATTAAATTACATTTTCTCCATATATAGTGACATTATTCCTAAAATGTGTGATTTATTTTCTTCAATGCCACCTTCTTGTTTACTATGTCTTCTGCTCCTCCTCTTCTTTTTCATCTCCATCTCTTCCGCGAGCAGCTTTTAAAAACAAACTGAGAACGTACCTTTTGGACAGTAAGTACAGATAAATGTCCTCAAAGGCTCCACACAGCACTCTATCACAGGAAGCTGCTAATTTCATGGTTCGGTTGGCTCCATATTTACGGCGCTCTTAAGCCTCCGTCCCTGACACAATGTATACACTGCATCTACAGAAAGCACTCAGATACTCCCATCGTGGCTTTGCCTCCCTGCACCCACAGACATGCATCCTGCCACGCCACATATTGCATCCTTTCCCGCAGTTAAAAGGCTCTCTCCACTCACCACCCATCAATCCCCCACCTTACACAGCACTGTGGATTTAGAGCAGGGGTGCAGTATGGGATATGGTGTCCTCACAGCGCCACCTACCCCACCCCCTTCCCGATCAAAGAGCAGCGGAGAAAGCCTCTGGAGGGTTGTGGAATTTCGAGCCTTAAATAATTCATCAGAGTAACGCTCATTTCTCACATACTCCCACATCTCTCTTTCTGCCCGACTTGCTCCTGCTTTTCTTATTTCCCCTTCCGTCTGTATTTCATTTTTCACTCACTTCAGCCCCACCCACCCCTCTCTCTCTCTCTTTCATTCACGGATGTTCTACTAATTGCACGGATAAGTAGGCCAGGAAGTTAAAGAATCTTCAGTTAATGCTTGTTTTCAGTGTGATTTAATCTGATGTCATTCTTTCCACAGTTTATACGAGGACGGTTTTCATCCATGTTTCACTACGAGACTCCACGTCTCCTCTCACCTGCACAAGCACGCATATATGCAGATTATATTATTAATGATTTATATCCTTAACTGACCTGCAGCGTTTACTCTCTATAGCCTCCTCCTCCGAACGCTGCTGATCTTCATGAATATGGACCAGATCTTACTCCCCCCACAATGAAACCCCAGGAACTGTAATAAACTGCCGTACAAGCTCCATTAGCTTTATGGGTTTGTCACACAAATCAGTAAATTCACAGATCAGACAAGAACTACGGCCTTTGTAGTGTAAAACCATGAATATCTCATCCACCCCACCCCCAACACGCCCAAATGAAAAGCCTCCTGCTTGAAACTGTCTGTGGAGAAACACGGAGCCTTCCAGTTGAAATTGCCTCTTTTCCTCGGCGCTATAACTAACGTTCACTGAGGCTGAGACGCTTGATCAGGCAGGTTGGCCCAGATGAATTGTGAAGATTAACACAGAGACCCTTCGATCTTACTCAAAAGTCCATGGAGTAGGACCTCAGTTCTCCTCCAATGCAACCCTTTTTTTTCTCCGATTCAAACGGAGACACAGCCCATTCATCACAGCCTGGTTGGGTCAGGGACCACTTCCTCCCAACCCGGGACGAATTTAACCAATTTGCCTCCTTCTTCTCATTTTGGTGCAGCCCCAGGAAACCCAGCCGGGGCTCAGGCTGCTAATGGGAATCAGTCACGGGCCATGGTTACAGCTGCAGCCAAACGCAAAGACAGCGCCCACAATGAGCTGTACTACGAGGAGGCCGACTACGAGAGAAGAGTCCGCAAACGTAAAGCCAGGTGAGTCATGGGGGGAGAAATGACATAATGCCTCAGGATGATGTACAGATCCAGAGACTCTTTCAGACATGCAGCTCAGGACAAACTATAAATGTGATCGCAGTTTTGCAGTCGAGACAACGGGGCGCTCTAGCATTTCTGTAACTCAGCATGACACAAGTCTGATTGACTTAGAAGCTAAAGCAGCACAAGGAGAACTCTATATAGTGAGAGACTTATGGCTACATCCACATTCCCCCGTTGTCATTTGATGACACATCAACTCTGATTACGGATCAGCCTCGGCTACCAGCGTAGAGCACAACATTTATAATCTATTACAAGCCTCGTCTGACCCTGTCGTCTTTGCTTCCAGCTGGTGTGCAACTAATTTCTGGCTATTATTCCAGCAAATCCTGTTTACACCGGCACACGCACGCAAAGGGTACATGTCTGGTCATGGGATATGCATTTTCAGGTGTGTTGGTACGGACGGGGATTCAAACTGGTTCAGCACCAAAATGTTAGTCTTGACAGATTGTTTTGATTTTAAAAACATGATTTTGAAATGACAACATATGGATGTAGCCTTATATTTATACTGCAAATGTGAAGGCTTGAATCTTCCTGCAACAGCCTCTCATTGCATTTCATATAACTCTAGCTGTCTATCAATAAAGGCGAAATGCCTGCCCAAAAAATATCTTATTAAAAGAGTTATCTCTTCTGTATAATGAAAATTAAATTGGATTTTGATGCTTCAGGTCTATAGAACTGAAGAAAAAACATCTTAATTGTACTTTGCCAATATACATTTCTTTCCTGTGTGCTCATATTATTTTAAATACAAATGTTAAGCAGTTTCATTCCATGTTTGTGCGCTATGGGATATTCCAATATAGGCAGCAGTGTTCACTCTGTAATATATGATCAAACTGATGAGAATTTATTCAGGGATTTAGATGAGAGCAGCAGGGGCAACTGTCACATCACGACTGTATAAAGCTCTGAGGAATATTTATAGACGGCTACAGAATCCATTACTTTGACAGATGATGTTTAAAGCCAGCATTATTCTGAGTCCCATATCATGTGGTGTACATGCGTTGCTTATTGAACAGTATGGATTAAGAACAGTAACCTTGAGAGCTGACACTAAGCTGCTTTGTCAGGCTGGTGGTGGCCGTGGAAGAGGCCTTCACTCATGTCCGGCGCATGAAGAAAGAGGATGAGCGCGCAGCCACCTCGGACATCATGGACGTACGAGAGGCGGCTCTGGCCATATTTCCCTCCATGGCCCGTGCCCTGCAGAAGTATCTCCGCACCACCAGGAGGCAGAACTGCCACAGCATGGAGAGCATCCAGAAGCACCTCGCTTTCTGCCTGGTGAATAACATGAGCCCTAAGGTCAGCTTTGTTTTTACAGTTTATTGTCTTATTGTCTTGGTCTAATTAGTGTTTTTGAAGGGCCGATAAATGACTGTATATGAAGATGAACAACTCGTCTTCACTTCCCCCTGTTGTACAAAAATGATGCCAGAATATAAGGGATATGAATGCTCCCACTTTGGACGTCCTGCCGAAAAAAGGCACTCAACCAATCACGAGTCAGGCGCAGCTGTCAATCAGGACGTTTCCCCCCATTTTTATATCGTAAAATATAGAATAAAAATACAAACATACTGGAATATTTAACACTTGAGCATACATCAGTTTCATTAGAATCACCTACACTGACTAAAACAAGAATTTTATTTATTGGAAATTTTTGTTTCATCCATTTCCCATCCACTAACATGGAGGAGGCAGGGTTTCCGACCTACACTGCAGTGGCCTCCAGGGGACAATAGAGAAACCATAACTTTCCTTTTGGGAGCTGTCGCACCTTCATATAGAATCTATGGTTCAGATCACATCCTGCATGTTTACCTGTCGACTGAGCTGTTGGCTCTTCAGCAAAGAGCTCAGATCACTCAGAGGAGCAAACTGTATCTTAACCACTTTACAAGAGAAGTCATTTAATTATGAAAATCCAGATCTTGGACCCTGAAGGCAGAAGGAGTAACTCTGGTGAACATGAGTTATCCTCTCTACTTATTTCCTCAAATGTGAATGAAAATACTCGACTTGTTGAATGCTGTTGACTCATTGGCTGTCTCTGTGTGTGTCAGGCCTTCCTTGAGGCCTACCTGGCCCCTGGTCCGACTCTGCAGTACGCCCCTGAGCGCTGGATGGCCGACCAGTGGACTTTGATCAGCGAGGCGTCCGTCACCAGCGGCCTCAAGGAGGGGGCAGAGTTCATGCTAAAGTGTCTCGACTTCAGCTTGGCCATCACCATCAAGAGCATCCCTTACATCCGAATCACTGAGGAGTACATCGACCCCAAGTCCCACAAGTTTATACTGCTGCTCCAATCAGAAACCTCAGTTTAACAGAGCCCCAGTCTGCTGGACTTGTTACCATGTTCTGACAGAATTTTTCAAAAGAAAATAGCATTTTGTACTACTTTTTTTGTACTTTGTTTGTGTTATTTTTCTCACATAGAATATCTCAGTTGTCGTTGTCCCGGGAGACATAGAAGACGATAAAAGACAGAAAACAGGAGGGAGTATGATTGGATTTCTCTATCTTGACTTTTGCAGAACACAGTTCAGGTATTCTTCTATGCACTTCAGATGACCCTCCACTTTACTTGCATGTGCCAGTGTGTGCCTGCGTGGGAGAGTTTCGGGAGTGTGTGATTTAGGATTCAAAGGTCTGTGTGTATGTCGAGTATATTATACACCCGGGGTTTGTCTTCTTAGCCTGTCTCCCCTTTTCTTTTTAGCGTTACGTAGTGACCAGGATATTTGATACAAAAACTGAACCCTTTTCACCAAAACTAATCTTTTTCTGTCTTAGCAATTATTATTGCTATTTATCTGTCCTGTATCACACACTTATGTACAGTATTTATATTTGAATATACCGTGTCCTCAATTTTATATGAAATCGTGTTCGGTTTGAAGGATTTCCTTTTCTTTATTTTTACTGTATCAACGATTTTTTTTACCTTGTCTGTCTGCACCGTATTTGTGGAAATAAACTGGACTGTAAGTAGCTGAAGACACGTTTTGTAAATGTCAGACAATGAAAAAAAGCCAAACGCAGTCGAGCTGAAAACGCGACGGTCTAGCCAATAGATTGTGAAGAAACACATGTGACTTGTCATTATGTTTTGTACAGTTAAGTGTGTGCAGTGTACACTGATCAGAGGGACGCGTTGTTGGGACCGGTCATTTAGATTGTCATATCTACACTTGTGATCATTCATTCCGGAACATGTTCCCCTGATTTGGATCAAGGAGGATGTGTTACTTCCTCTGTGTGTAACAGCAAAGTGAAACACACTGATCCCTGAGGTTCTGAAAATGTATTAAACATACAAATAGTTATTAAACACAGATCTCGGGAGGCGTTTCAAAAGATTGGACTTTTTCCCTGAAATAAAATCCCTATCCAATATTAATGGACTCTTAACTCATGCTGGCAAGTGTTTAAACATGTGTTAAGATTTTATAAATAAGTAATTAGTGTCAGTATTTCTGCTGTCAGTATTCTGTGTGTAGACACTGCTGCCACCTATCTGCAACTGCTGGAACAAAAAACTGTGCTGTGCGTCAATGAAACGGTTGATTTCTCTGAATATTGGGTCTGTATTTTTTAGATCTTCTGTATGTGGGAGGCATGTTGTGTTGTAAATTAATATTTACACAATTGTTGCTGTGGTCACTGACCGTGTGGTTTTGTTTTAGGGCTGTGTTGTAAATACTTATCGACTACACGTGCCTCAGTCTTACATATCTAGGAGCTGAACAGCATGTGTGTGTCTGTGTGTGCGCGTATGTGTGCGTGTGAGAGAGAGAAAGAGAGAGAAAGGAAAAATGATGAGGAAAAGAAAAAGTGTTCCCACTTGTCATGCAGCTGACACGTCCCTGTCTTCTTTTATACAACAGAAAATGTAAAATCATAGCAGTTGTGTCAAAGTCACATTTGTTAAAAAAGTAAAAAATAAATGAATATTTGTATTGACCTTGTAAAGGTATTTGGTCGTTCTTGTATTTTTATGTGATTTGATAGAGCAGTATAAAGAATGACTATTTTTTATAAGACTGGTCCTTCAGTGGCTTTCAGAGAGTTTCACTTTTTAAAACTACTGCATCTTATTTGCAGTAGGTTGGCGATGATAAATAATACCTTCTGCCAGTGTTAATACACATAGACCTTTATTTATATTGTTTTGATATTGGACTAGTTATGTAGAAATTGGAAATGTATAGAATAGGAATCACTTTTTTAACATTGTGATATTCACCGATTTCCCAAGGCCTGTAAAAATCAGGAACGTATCACTATGAGTGTGTGGAAATGGTGGAGCTTCAGAATAAAGGGGACTTTTGGCCGTGGTGGCTTTATATACTCTTCATTAGTGATGATAAATACTTTGTTAGTGTAATTCTGTGAGGAGTCAACTACACTCGGGTATGTATTTATTTGTTATTGCACTGGTTTTTTTAGATGTAGGAATTTTATTTTAGTTATTTATAAGTTATATTCTTGTTGGAATTTTTTTGTTCGGTTGTTTTATCATATATAAAGGTGGGAGGTAAGTTTTCTCACATTATTATTATTAGTATTAGTAGTTTTAGCAGTAGAAGTACATCTTATAATATCTGTGAATAGTGATTGAATATTGTTTTGGGGTTAAGAACAAGGACGTGAGTTCAAATATGAAAAGAAAACATTGAAAACAACATAAATATTTGCAGTCCTACATTTCGTATTAGGCATATTTCAGTTACCTTGTTTGCTATCATTTGGACTTTATACCAATAAGATGCAGTTCTTGTTTTGGGGACTTTATCACAGATACAGAGAATATTTAAGCTAAAATAAAGCAGCCTGTTAAGTAGGTTTCTCTTGAGGCACATTCTGTTGGTTTAAAATCCCTGATCGTAAAAAAATGTATATTCCAGGTAACACAACATAGAGAAATGTGAGGCCTGCCACCCACAACAAGGAGAAAGCAACTAGGCAAAGTGAACCTGCAGAGGAAGAGGAATTAGCATTCAAATGAGTTTCCCTGCATCAGTCCAACAGTGTGACAACAGTGTATTAGCTCCCTGTGCAGCTGCAGCCTGCTCCATTAATCCAGGTGAGAAATGGACCCGAAGGAAGAAAGACGCAGGATGTATAGTGAGAGATGAGGGAAGAGATTAGAGGTTTACTCCAGTGAAAATGGAGGGTGTCAGCATGTGGCTTTTCAAAGCTGTGAGGCCCCCTGGGCAGAAAATGTAGCTTTACACCAAACATCACATTTTAAGTCCTTTTACCTGAGAGGAGCATGGAGAGTTGTTCACACCCATTTACTTCTCAATTCAGTTTATTGACGCTGAGCGCAATGAAGCCACAACTTAATAGACTGAACGGATAATAACATTTTTGAAAGTGCAGAAGATCTCAGACCCTAAACGTCCATTGACTTACACAACAATGTGATACTGCCAAAGCAAAAGTGTCTCATTCGAGAAGTGAAAGTAAGAGGATGTTATGAGCAAAATGTATTCAAAGTAAAACTACTCGCTCTGACAGACATGACAAAGAGATGTCGTGGGATGATTTGTGCTTTGGTTACAAATGTAAATGTCATGCCGCTTTAAGCTTATTAAATTGAATTTGATTAATTAGATGGAAAAGAAGAAAAGAAGTTCAGCATCTGCTATCTTATAACTGCCTTAAAACGTCTATATATAATACATTCAAAATAATATTACAGCAGTTGTTTGTCTCTATATGTTTGTCCTGTGATACGCTAGTGACCGATGTCAGCTGTGATTGTTTGTCAGCTTCTCCCCACGACCCTTAAAGTAGAAGCAGTATAAATAATGGACATGGACGACTGTATATATTTTACTCTGGCTCCAGATGGCGTCAAAAGTACAGGATGGCCGCGCCCATATCACAGATATATTGGCTTCGTTTTGTACAACAGGAAGAATTGGAGTCGTCGTCCATCTTACACGTCGTCCATCTTACACTCAAAAAGCCAAACATTTAGGGAACCTATGATCTAATTTTTACAATACAAAGTTTAATTATTGTTTTTGTCTCTTAATCCGAAGAGTAAATAAAGTTATGGACTATAGGTATAAGAAAATACTCAAACACAGAACCAAATTGTACAGTAAAAGTAAAGTAATTGAGTAAATGCAGTGTACTTAGTAACTTTCCTCCATTTGCTGCTGCTTTTGATATACGATATACGTTCCACAGTTGCAGTTATGTTTTTAGTTGAGGCCTGAAGAAATGACTGACGACATACTTGTTGACATCCACAGTTCTTTATTATGAACAGTCATTTATAAATGTATAAATTAATGTCACATAATGTGAAGTAAATGTCTGGTTCAGACATTTTAATATATAAAATGTTTTATTATTAATCCTAAAACATTTTCCAGGCTTATTTAGGCTTTTCAATATTAAATAACATTTATTATTATTTTCCTTTCATGTTGAGTTATTCAGTATTAGTGAAAAGTTACTTTACAGTTGTTTCAAGTCCATGTTTAACTCAGTCCAAAGAGTAAAGACTGAGGAGTCAAGATCTATAACTGTTATAAATTACTCATCATCATCATCATCATCATCATCATCATCATCATCATCGTCGTCGTCGTCGTCGTCGTCGTCGTCGTCATCGTCATCGTCATCGTCATCTTCATCTTCATCATCATCCTTGTCGTCATCATCATCATCATCATCATCATCATCATCATCATCATCATCATCATCATCGTCGTCGTCATCTTCATCTTCATCGTCGTCTTCATCGTCATCATCATCCTCAGTGTTGACCTTGCCAGAGAGCACGTCTTCGATCCAGTCCTCCAGCTCCTGAGCGGTGGGCAGATCGTCCTCGTCTTCCATCTCCAACCACACGCTGTCGGCCTGCTCACACACACACACACACACACAGCTGTGTCAGGAGAAACTAAAACACAACACTCGGATCATGACACACACGTTGTGAGGTTTTCATGCACTTACATCTGTGACGTTGACTACTCCAATCTGTGGTCTGAACAGGTCCACCTTGAAGGTTTTCTCCCAGTAGGGGATCAGCTGAAGTGAGTCAACAAAAACATGAAGTTAAATTATTGTGTGTCCTGATGTCTCGGTTCCTGTTTTAAGTTTTGAGCCCAGAGGTGTTTCAGCTCACCAGGGGAAAGTCGTCAGGGTCAATCCAGACGATGCTGAGGTCAGGGAGGTGAGTGTTGTCCCTGGCAACCTCCTTCAGGATCTCCAGAAACTCATAGCTATCTAAAAGAAAGTAAAACTAAACGATATCAACTGATTTATAACTCATTCAAAACATGTATTCCTCCAAAACTCATTGATAAACATCTTTCAGAATTGTTGAATGTTGAAATCAATGCATGTAGACATACAGAAATACAAAAGGTCATCGAAAAATGTATTTATGTATTGCTTCAAATGATATAACTTCATATCAGAGCAGTCAAAGGTGTTTATATCTTTAATGGTCAACTTACATTTTAATTTTCAAGTTTAATCAAATAATTTAAACAGTTTTATTATTTAATTGTTTCATTATTTCATCAGAATTACATATATATATATCATGCACCTTTACTTACTTACTTACTATGTTACTGTTTTATTTGAAGAAAGATTGATTTATACTTTTACTGACCATCAACACAAGACAGATCCCAATATACTCCTGTATTTACACTAAATAAGTTCTACAGTCATATGACTTCATCAAAAAACAAACTGCAGTGTAATATTTAACAGATTCTTACCAGGATCCTCCTCCTCTGCAAAGGCCACAATGTGGATGCCTTCAATATCGTCCTCCTGAGAAAACCAATGGAAACTGTACTGTAACTGTCGAGTGGCCGGGATAACTCAATAATAAGCAGCAGTCGTCACTCACCCAGGTTTCATACATGTCCTGTGCTCGCAGCTTTCTCAGGGTTGGTCTGACGGCACAGAAACCACTGGATGTTACACTTTGTTTATATACCGCAGAGCTCAATCTTTACAAAAACGCTGTTGTGACCCTGTTTGCTGGGAGTATTTGCTTTGGTTACCGTCTGTGTTTGGTTATGAATTCCACCAGCTTCTCCTCGGAGAGAGGTTTTCCTGGGATGGTGACGGGCTCCTCCATGAAGGGTTCGTAGAAATCCACCTCGTTCATCTTCAGTGTCAGCTCCTTGGCCACCTGAGAAGAAACCACACATCACTTAAGAATAATGACTAGTGTGTTCAAGTGTGTGTGTGTTTGTTGTATCACTTACTGATTTCTCAAATGTGGCGAAGAACCTAATGTAGGGCTGGAACTGCTCTGCAGCTTCTTTAAATGCTTCGTAGTCTGAGAAGAAATGGAAAGATGGAGGATGTAAATAGTTGAGTTGAGGTGAGTTGAGTTTAGTTTACACAACATAAATACAAAATACATCAATGACATGTTAAAATATGTGTGGGGTGTGGTAGAAACCACCAATGGCGTCTTTGAAAACCAAATCCAAATAAAACAAAAAATGAAATACAAAATGTAGAAAGTCTTCGATGCAAAGTATATATTAGAATAAAAGATAAAAATTGGACAAATATTAATTTAACAGAGAAAATACAGAGAGAGGGAAGAATATATACTGTACGTGCATATGAATAACAAATTCTAAAAGAGGTCATTTTCATTACAAATCAATGACTCATAACTCCATTATATTTAAAAGAAAATTGGCTGAGAGATTTTTCAAACAGAGAAAGATGAAGATGCTTGGCCTGTCTTGTTTTATTAGGGAATTTTGAATTTTTGCCAAAATATCGTTTAAAACAATGAGGTAAATCTGAGTTTGTATATGACACCTAAAACAAATTATTGGAAAAATAAATATATATACAAATATATATGCAGATTAAGAGGGATCAATGCACTTGCTGAAACAGTTTTGCTAATCTCACAAACTGTTGCTGCAACTGCAATACTCTGCACAGACATGTTGGAAAATTATTTCCCCCATTCTCTTATTTTTCTCAAAATTCCAACAAACCAACCTTGTTTCTCCAATAGACTTTATAATCAATCAAAACACCCACAAAATGTGTCATATAATCCAAATAGTGATTTTATGTTGTGTTCTCTTTTGTTGTTCTATTTTCTTGTTTATGCAGCTGTTTGTGCTTTCTTTGGCCGTTGTGTACATGACATTTGCACATCAGGGAGCGGAAATAGCTGAACTTTGACCTCCTCTTAATGCTCCCACAGTTGGTCAGATGGGATGTAGCGGGGGCTAATCGCCACAAGTGAACTACTCTGGAATTAGTGTTTCCAAAGCATGCGAGGAGGGACGAGGCGGGCGGCAGCTGTGGGTGCGATTGTGATAAAAATGGATCTGTAAATCCGTGGAGATGAGGGGGTTCACTCATACAATAATGAAGGGCTCTGGTCACACAATGCCCGTCACAGATCGAACCAGGTAGTGAGCTGTGTTCTTCAGACTGCAGAAATCACAGACTCACGGTCAGATTCTTCGCTCTTGAAGAAACCAATGAGGCGGATATCTTCCTCCATCCTGTCGAAGGCCCGCAGCTCCAGAGCATTTCCTATCACCTCCACCGGCTCCTCCAGGAGCTGCAGACAGAGGAGAGAGAAGTTCTGGTGTGAAGCTTTTTTCTGTGGCATGACTGTTGTTGATCAGCACCAGCAGCTGGGAATCTGCCCTTAAACCAGTCTATACTCACATCTAGCAAAAACTCCACCAGGGTGTTTGCAGAGAGGAGGCCGTCAAACTCGATCACCCGATCGTCCTTGAAAATATATACACTGCCCTGCTCCTCCAGACCTGTGATGAAGAAATTACATATAATTATGTACATTTAAAGACTAGCGCTGAAGTTATTTGTCCCTTGAATAAATAGCAGTGATCAGGGAGGTTAATAAATTAAGTTAATAAAGTTTTTGCCGTCATCGAATCCTCACCCAGCTTCTTTGCCACCTTTGCGTCTTTGTGGGAGTCAACCATTCCAAACCCGATGTCCTTCTCTTCTGTAACCTGAGCTGCGAGCTGCGAAAGAAAAACGATCATTAGAGTCTTAAATATAAGAATAAGACTTGGAACAGAAGATGTAAATAAAAAGACAAAAAGAAACTTGTTTAGTTTGGGTTAAAAGTTCAGCAAAAGTTCATTTAAATTAGGATTTGACTCTGTAACCTTGGCTGCAGTGTTGGGTCTTAACAGGGAAAAAAATAATACCATAGTTGGCAAACTGACAGAGGTGACAAAGCTGCACAGGAGCAGTTAAGACTCAGTTACATAATAACCCAGACTGCCTTGTTCTAAATATAACCAGCGAGTATAATTACTCAGGCAGTTGCTCTATGAACCGCGAGCTGATAAAGATTGAGACTCTGACGTCACAAATTATTCTGACACAAATAGAACAAGGTAGTTTATCATATGATTAATGTGCAGCCTTAAGTGGACAGAGGAAAGTACAGTTACAGTTACATTAACAGTTACACTTAACGTCTCCATGTCAGGTTTATACAACTAGTTGTGCTATGTGGTAATATATTAGTTGATTCTCGTTATGTTTGTGTTATGTATTGGGACGATCTTGTATATGTGTAAACATGCATGCAGCGCCATTCATATCCTGTCCTTGCTCATTTCATGCTATTCCACTAATCTACAATAGGTGGCAGTAACGCACCAACAAAATCTAACTGTAGCACTGAAGAAGATATCTGTTATTGAGTAAGCAAGGATGTAAACAATGTCCGAATCATAGACTGTTTATAATGTTCGACAATATGAATACTCCAGAAAAATGGTGCCAAAGAATCTGGATCACCCCCTAGTGGCAGGCTGCAGGACGGGTCATAATCCCTGCCCCCTCCATGTTAGTAGATGGGACGTGGACCAAACTAAAAGGTCATATAGATTTTTCTCAAAGAATGTTTCTATCATTTCAGTATGTTCTCACAGAGACTATTCATTTTACCCATGTTAGGTTTTAATTAGTTATTTGATACATACAAATGGGATGAAATGTCATGATTGACAGCTGAGACTGGCTCGTGATTGGTCGAGGGTGTGTATGGGCGGGACCTCTATACCTTGACTTAATACAACAATAAGTTTAGAGACCATGCCTTCAAAGGACATCAAAAGTGCAGTGGGCAGCACCAGTGTATCCAGAATATTTTTGCTTTATTTTTGCACAAGGGAATGAGTAGAGACACATCGTCTATCTTTAAGTAAAAACTATGGTCTGAATAATATCTAAAAGAAATGTATATTAAAGTGTTTTCCACAAATTAACAAAGTCAAAGTACATTTAAGTTTATACTTTATCTGCTGATGTCCCAGTAAAGTCACTCATGTGTAACAGACTTGTCTTTGTACCATACATAGGGGCCTGACTCTATAGTAACATGACCCAACTGTGCTGTGTAAAATAAGTGAAGCTAATATCAGGACTGAACGGCCGGCCTCAGATTACCTTCACCGGACCAAAGATCAACTCACCCTCGGCCCCGTGCAACATGAGACGGGGCACACTTGTTTCCTACTTTATGGGATTCATTTAATCAATTACACATCCCAACCAGCTGCTTAGCTGAGTCTGAATACAAAGCACCCTAGAGCGCCCTTAGTTTTGGTTCGGACATGTTCACAAAAAGCCCCAGTGGAGGGGGAGAAGGCAGCCATGCCCTTGATGTATATAAATAGCTCAAAAGCGTAAAACACACAAGCTCTTGGCGTATATCTGACAATAGGAGAGAGCCATGGGGAGAACTGGTCTGATGCATTTCTACTGGACTGAAGCACACATTGAATTAGGCTGAGATAACCTTAAGTGACAGTGCTGCATCTCACTGGAGCATTCAGTGCACACACTTACACACTGACCTTGAGGAGACCACGGCCACCACAAGTTTCTCCTGACCCTGACCTTATTCACTACCTGTTTCCTGTTTTGTTTCCCTCTTTACAACACTTTACCTCCAGCACCAGCTCGGTCATCTGGTGTTGCTTCTGCAGCTCCTTGCTGTCGGGAATGGGCTCGTGGTAGAGCAGGCAAAGCATGCTGTACTTCTTCAAGGCTTTCTTGTAGTTCTTGTCGTTGATGTCCAGGACGCGGTCTTTCCCGTCATACTGCGGGAATTCCAGGCCCTTTTCGGCCGGGGCCAGAGGAACAAGGCTCAGGCAGGGGAGCAGGAACAACCACAGGTGGAGCATTGTCCAAAGTTCCCACACACTCCCGAAAGTCAGAAGTAAGGTTTATAGTTTCACAAGGCAAAAACTGGATGACCGGAGAGGTCACCCCAAAGGGAGAGAAATGCTGCAGAGAGTTTTAGATGTTATAACAAGTCCGTGAGTTGCTTCCCAAGCTGTCCGCAGAAATGCAGCTTCTAAAGCATCTTCAGGAGCCGGCAACTCCTTCTCCTACTACGATCGCTCCTTCACGCTTCCTCCCTGCAGAGACAAAGGCAAAGGAGAAGCTCTGTCGGGCCTCTGAGGTATTGGAGAAGGGGGGATACCATACATAGCAGCACTCCTCCTAGGATAGGCCCATTTTTAGGAGACCAGTTGTTTGAATTCTAAAAATAAAAAGGCTGGAGAGTAAGGGAGATAGTAGAGGGCAACAGTCAGGGGGTTTAATGGTGAGTTCGAGGACTTTCTCTGTCTCAGTGAGATGGAGACGTTAGAGGAGCGAGCCCCCAACATACAGGGTTGGAGGTATATCAAGGAGTTTAATGTTTGAGGACCAAGTGGACGTGAGGTTTGGTGCCAGAGTAGAAAATGGTGGTGTAACTATTTTAAGCTGCAGCTCCACAGACAATCTGCCAACAGGTGTGTAAAGGACAACTTCCATGATCTGTGTGTGGTGGACCACTTCTATTGGTTGACCTGCCTACGTGATCTTATAACACATACATAACGTGTATAACTCTTTTGCTTTGATTTGGATGTGATTTGTTTTTGCTCGTTGAAAACCTTTGTCTGAATTGAATGTATAGTTTGTCAACAGGTTTCCTCATTTTCATCTTTCCTCAGCAAACTGACTCAAATATATTTAACTGAAACTTTATCATTTATATCCACACAGAGCTTCTACGCAGCTGCACTTCATTCTTATCTTCCTCTTCAGTTTTCTCGAGTACGAGGGCTCTTTTGATAGAGTCTCTGCTGCCCTCTGCAGGTAGAACTATATATGAGCTGCTGGGTCACAGTCACAATATCCAGGACCTTGAAATGACGCAGTTCAATGAAATACAGCCATTATTAATTGAACTATGAATACCTGTTTGTTCTCTACTGCGACATGTCAAGATTTCGTCTGGAAAAAAAGCGATAATCAATAAACTTTTAAAAGAAAATCGACCGATAAACTACAGTAGGCTGTGTTAATTGCACAGCTCAATCTAATTGTGATACCTGATTTTTTCAATTAAGAGCATCCGAAAACAATGAGTTTTTTGTGTTTTTTTCTAAATTTTGTTTGACCCTCAAGGCCACCATAGTTAGAACCACCACCACTGATCATTCTAACTTTCTTTATGTTTTCCTATCCAGTGCCAGCAGGTGGACGCTGCTGACTTTTCTCTCTGTCAAGTGAAACAAGATTCAAATAAAACAGCGAATGAGGAAAAGAATAAAAAATGTAAATCCAATAAAAAAAGACCAAGCTTGAACATCAACAGTACCAGAATCTTTACATCTTGCATTTAACTGCGACCTCTTTCACTTATATGTTATTAATAATGTTGAAAAAACGTTTTCCAAAGACATTCTGATCATGATGTGTCTTGTTGATGTGTTCCTCTGACCAGGGCCCTTGCAACAGGTTAGGCAAAGCAGGGAATTACCTGGTGCACCCGAGCTGATAGGGGCCCCTGAGAATTGCTGATTATGTTAGTTGACAGAAACAAAATTGTTTTGTGAGAACACCCATATGATCGGCTATAAACAGGAGACCGCAACAACACCATTTTGAGCAACCCCCTTACTTAAAGGTTCAGTGTGTAGAATTTAGTGACATCTATTGGTAAACTTGCATGTTGCAGCTGAACACCCCTCACCTCACCTTCCCTTTCCAAGCATGAAGGTGAAACTGTGGTAACCTTCAGCTGTCATAAAAACTTAAAAGGTGTTTAGTTTGTCCAGTCTTGGCTACTGTAAAAAACATGGTGGCCTATGCAAAGAGAGGATCAGCTCCTGATGTAAATATAAAGTATTTAAAGATAAAGGGCTCATCTAAGGTAAAGATAACAATAATTCGTACAATAAACTACTACTCTACCTTACTATTATTTATGCGCAGCATGCTGCAACCTTATAATTTGGAAAGTAAAATAATCTGGTTTGTTATCATGTGTTTCTTTGTGTGGGCGTGGGTTTTGTTTCAATGTAGGGCCCCCTAGGTCCACTTTGCCTGCGGGGCCCTACAATAAAAATGAAACACTCTGACATGTCTGACATGGTTGCTGGGAAACAACAGACATAAAAGGTTGGGAGTCATTTTCTTTACGTATTATTGAAAGGAATGAATTACACATAGAGCTCAACCACAAGTTTGATATACAGAATGAATTAGACTTTATTATTCCGATACAAATTTGACCAGCATATGATACATAATTGATGATACTGGTGGTTTTAGCAGTGAGTTGAGCATCTGCATGGGTAATCAAACTCCAAAGTTACTGATCACCCCACCCTGCTTCATCTGAGCCGTCCAGTCCTCCTCGATGTACTGGTGGTACGGGTCATTCGAGTGCTCCCTCCTCTTGGACTTGACTGTGCTCACCAGCATGGCCACAAGAATGAAGGCAAGCATGCCGATCATCACGGCGAGATACCAGACGACACCCCTGAAGTTCTCCTCGGCCAATGTCTTGTCTAAAGCGTTGGCGGTGGCCGTCGTGTTATGCCTCCAGTTGTCAAGAAAGTGACCCAGAGCGCCAGTTAAGGACTCCTCCAGGTGAAGGGTCAGGTTGGACCAATCAGAGTCCCTCATCTAGTTGGAGGGAAAACACAGGAGGGATTGTCTGTAAAGTAAACTGAGTGAATTGTATCCAAATTCTGTAACAACTCAAGATATTAAACTCTTGCAAATTCAGTTTCACAGCGACACACTAATAAGATAATAAACATTATTTTTATTTGAATTGTTTTCATTTAATACCCACGGTAAAATTTCTTGAAATTAGACCCAATATTACTATGGGTAATCAAATTAATTTCACTGGGTCTTTAAGTCTCTGGAAAAAATGCGTAAAAGCATTTAGAGTTTAACACTGTAAATATATATATGTATAATTAGTTTTGTTTTTTTTCATCATAAGTTGTGAGTGGGGTTACATCAAATTTGATAAACAGTGGCCTGACAACATGAGCAAATATAAAAGATGCAAAATTGTAACGAATGCAGTGAATTACAGCAAAATCCCACTTAATTTAAACCAGTTAGAAAAGCTCTGAAAAAATAAGCACATGCAGAAATCCCTCACAGGGAAAAAAATAATGTTCCCCATACATATTTCACCACATCATTCACAGTAAGAAACTAGGTCAGAGAACAGGTTGTTAGGGCCGTTAATATTCTTGTAATTTAGCAACTACCCTTCAAAAGTAGGGTCATATACGTCTGAATACAGATGCTGTATGATTGTCAGTACTGTGATATGTGTGATATGCACTATATTAAAAAAACAGGCACAACATGTAGTAGTACAAAAAAGCCATCATTACTCTCCAGATTGATTTTATTACCATTATCATCAGGCTCACCCACCTATGCGTTCTATTTGTGTTCGGTCCACCCATTCACCCTCAATCAAGCACAATTCTACAGACGACCACGTGAGAACAAGAGAAAGCTGCTCATGTCGCAAAAACCCATTGAGAAAATCGAGATTCACACTATATAGTTTTTCATCTGTTCCATATTGCACCAACCTGCTGCCAGGATGTCAGAGGCCGCATGGTGAAATCTGTCAGGAGGTCGGGGGAATGCCGCAGTGAGAAAATACAAAAACACAGCAAGACTCAAAGTCAGTGTAGCTCACTGCTTCACAGGCCCACACTGCTCAGGTGCTGTTTACTTTTCTTTATCTTTTCTGCTGGGTTTTGACTTTCTGCGTACGTAAGGGAGGGAAGGATACTGCGGCATGACCTTCAAAAGGCTGATATCACTTCCAGTTGGCAAAAATACATGGTGAGGCCTGATAGTCATTATAACACACACACACACACACACACACACACACACACACACACACACACACACACACACACACACATACACATGCACAAGCACACCCACACCCACACGCACAAACAATGCATTTATTAACACCTAAATGGCAGAGACAAAGTATTAATGGTTGAGGCTTATATGTTTATTCGCCTGTAATTCCTCATCTTCCCACTCGGGGGAAGCACAACCCAAGACAACATTGACTGCTTTGTAATAATTTGACTGTAGCTCTCCCTATAGGTGGCAGTATAATGCTACACATTGTTGGATCATATTGACACGCACTTACATTATTTTTGATCATATGTCGCATAATTATTTATTTATCAACAATATATTGATTCAACATTGTTTGTCTTAAAGTTCTGTATATAAAAAAAAGGAGATGTCTGCAGGTATGCGAAGTGATGAGTACAGACGGGGTCTTACGGTAATTTAAAGGAATTTGATATCACTGACGGACGCCTGGAGTCAGTACACGTCCATTGTCTTGCTCACACACGGTTCAGCGAGGTATCTGTTCGCTGACAAGAATGTTTGAAACTGAATCTTGTGCTTGAAGGAGGGAAGTTTCTGCCCCTCGTAGCTACACTGCTGGAGTGGATTACTACGGTGGCTCGGAGGGTCAATTTTTTTGTGTTTTCTCAAATGTTGTGCCTCACCAAGTTTTGTTGGGTTTTGTGCAATGTTCTTTTGTTGTGAAATGATATTTTGTGAGAAATGTTATTGTCTTTTGTGAAATGTTTTGTTTTAGGACCCTCAGGGGCCACCGTGGCTTTACTTTCACTTACCTCTGATCATTCCAAGATCATTTATGTTTTGCTCTCCAGTGCCAGCGGGGGTGGGGGGTGGGGGGACGTCTCTTGTTTCTGTAAAGTGAAACAAGAGAAAAATTGATCAGATGAGTAAAAAGAAAGCATACACAAACAGACACACACAGAAAAGTGGAGCTGAAAAATGAGCTGCAAAGAGGTAAAATTCCACAGCCTGAGAAAAAAAGAGAGACAGGCAGTATAGAGGTGGAAAAGAGGGGGGAAATAACAGCTACATTATGATCTGGAAATTAAAGAATATGCAAAAACTACAGCTATATTCTTCATGCACAATCTACACATTAGTGTATATCATCTACAACTGGGATTTCCATATGCAAATACAATAAAGATAAATATTAAAATGTTATACTGGTCTTTTCAGATGACCTTGGATGTATATTCCCCTCAGTTACATTCCATCTCACTCTCTGGTCAGTTTTCAGTATCTGCACATCCTGGTAATATGGCAACTCAGTAATCTGATGTTTCACAATTTTTTACATCAGGAATGTGGATACTGGCTCAAACTGATGAAAGAACGTTTCAACACAAAGTGTGTTGAAAGAACTGACAGGGAGGGAGCATGACATCTGACACTTTGCACAATAAACCGATGCAGCTTTTCTTTGAATTTCCTTTGTCATTTCATAGCTTAGAATTACATCAAGTTACAGCACAACCATTATTCAGCAACATATTTCTAAAACTTTAATGAGGTACTTCTTTAAGGGTTTTAAACGTTGTAAATAACTGGTAATTAAGAAATTGTTAGGTTTAATCAATTGGCAAGTGTTTTGACAACTAAATAAGCCAGTCTGCTCCTGTTAAGACTGTTAATAAATCCTTAATAATGGCTTTTAATTTACTAAATATATGTTCTTACTTGACAAGTATAGGACCAAACTCAAAGACCAAACATTTAAAACCTGGAACTCGATGGGTGCTATTATTTCTGCTCCCTTTTTTTCTCTTTATATTCCGTGCTATAACTTCCCAAAATGGCCAATGTTCCCATTAAATGCACATTACACTTTCATCTGATCATGGCACCTGTTACTCTCTTTAACTTACACCACCAGTTGGATGTCGAACTGGAAACGTCTCTATTCAATTGGCAGATAATGTAATTTTTGTATTCAACAGAGTCGGCCGGATGAAAATTGAGAACAGTGACACATTCATAAATAGAGGAGGAGTGGATTGTACAAAGGCTCATTTAAGTCCAATTGATGTAAGTGACCACTAACAGTAAATGGTATAAACAGAAAAGGCTCTGTGTTGTGTCAATGTGTCAGAGCAGCTGATGATGCTGCTGACAAAACTCATCGGCCTCAATAACGTGAACATTAAATCCTAGTCATATTCACAATGCGTAACACCAGATAAGGAGGAGGTGTGGTGGTGGTGGTTGTAGAAGCTGCAGCAGTTAATATTGTTAGCCAACAGGGTTGTGAGTTTAAAAAGTACATCCTGTGCATCTGCATGAAAACGTTGGGATGTTGCCGGCCACGTGCTGTTAATGAGCCACTTATCGTTAAAGGGATATTTCACCCAAAATGAACATTCACACATTATCTACTCATCACTGTGCCAATGGAGTGTGTGTGTGGGGAGTTTTTGGGGGTAAACACATAGACTTTATAGGGTAAACAGTGTTGCAACCAACTACAAAACAAAATGAAGTGACTGGGCGACCACTTCTTCAAACAGAAAATGCTGCCATACTGCTCCTGTAGTTTCACCCACGTGCCCACAAGCCACTGCAGCTATTGCGAGACATTTAAGCTACAACGTGTTGTAAATGACACCGTCTTAAGTCGAATATGAATGTCGGTGCTTACAGACACTTGGAAGACACCACAGGACCAGTATGGAGGCATTTTCAGTTTTTCTTCTGTATTTACGTTTGAAGAAGTGGTCGCCCAGTTACTTCAATTGTTTTGAAATTGGCTGCAACGCTGTTTAACCCTGAAACTCCAAAAGTGTTTTGCAGACTCAAACACCCTCCATCGGTACAGTGGTGAGTAAGTGATGAGTGAATTTTCATTTTGGGGGGCACTATCCCTTTAAGCACATAGCAGCCCACTGATCCAAACCAGTCAGTATGGTGCCCTGCCTGAAGTAACAACGTGCCATTTGATGCAAATAATTAAAACGCTTACGACAGAGAGGCAGTCACTGCGGTTACCACAGGCCGTGTGACTTCATCAACGGAAACCCCAAGGCCAGACTGACATAATGCCAAAGAGAGGGACAGTGAACCGTAAACTCCCCGCTGGGCTTGAATGTTACATAAAATCTGAAATACAGATTCACACACTCACAAAGACACATGAAAAGCACATGGCGTGCCCACTTATTAATGCGCACGTGCAGGAACACGTACCAAACACGTTCTGTCAGCCCACCTCACGTTAGTGTTCGTGTGTGATATCTAGAGGCAAACTGCAGGGTTGTGCCTTTCATGAAGAGTTGATATAAACCACTGTTCTGAGTCAGAGGAGTCAGTGCGCACCATTACACAAACAGTGACAACTTTGATGATTTGTCAGTTGGTTGGACACAACAGTCACGCACCTGGCCGTATAAATCCAGGTTTTCATGTGAGAATGACAGTTATGTCTTCTAGGGAATAACTTTTAGTATAACCATACTTTACAAATCATTCATCTGTAATTCATCTTTTAATGCAAATGCAATGATCCCCTTGCTTGGGATTCCTCCATATCTATCGCTTCTGTTTTAATTTGAGGTGAGGCAAAAACAACAACACAGCAGTACTTTTCCACACATGCAGTTGAGTCTCCCTGCCCCTGTTACACCACGCCCTCTTCCCAGAGCAGATGATCATCGCTCCTGTTATCTCTGTTATGAGATCTGATGTCGACATAAGACTTCACAAACCACGACGAAGCTGTTGCACACGTTCAAAACATAAACTGCAAAAGAGTTCATCTGAGTTTCTCCGAGCTCGCTGTGAATTCGATATTATGTCGGTGGACCATTTATTTCATTGATCACAGCTAAATCTAAACTCAACCATATTTCAGGTTCCTCTTGGCTCAAGACAAATTATTTCTTGACATTGGTGGGAACTCATTTGTTTTCACCTCAGCTTGTCAGTGGTTTGTTTCGATGAGCAAGATCAGTACTGGATGGATATCGCCAAACTGGGTGGAATGATGCATTATGGGTGGGGATCTGGATCACTTTCTTAGAATTTGCAAAAAATGGTGGAAGGAGTGCGAAGTCCAGGTCCTGTAGGGGTTACCTGAGAAAAATTACCCGCTCAATTTTCCACCTGAGCCGTCTGTCTCCCTCTTCCCTGTCTAAAACTTTTCCAACCCATTTCCAAAAAAAACTGTTTTGGGGAAACTCTGTACCAGAGTTCGTAGTCCCATTTTATTACCGGGACATGTGAGAGGAGCGATAAGGATTGTTTTTTTCCACTTCCACTATGGCCTACAAGAATGAAAACTCTTGATAATTCTGCTCCTTTTCCCCCTGAATCATTATCAATAACTGTGTCCTTATCAGCAAACTCATTGTCAGCGGTTTACAGCTCCCCTGTGTGCAGTGTCGATTTGTCACCAGTCAAGAATGTTGTTGTCAACGGTGAGTCTGACCTAGAAAGACAGGAAAAGGCCTCAGTGGTCTATGCCTCATTGATTCACAATCACCATGTTACAGCCCTAGACACTATTCTTCCTGCTGTTATGACTAAAAGAGGTAAATATTTCCTTTTGCCATTGAAGCGCTGTTTCATGGATTAATGCAAGCTTCCCAAGCATGCCGCAATAGTTTAGTCAGGGCTGTGCAAGGGGAATGACAGGAATGCATTGACTATGTGTTTGCTGTATATTTGAAAGGTCACATCGCATTCCCTTCATGGCTGCTTCCGCTGTCACCCCAATAAGCATGAACATCGGTGATGTTTTTAAACTTTCAGAGTGGATGAATAACCAATGGACCTTTGGCTAGACTCAGAAAATACCAAAACGTTAATGAACACAAACAAAAAGGAACAGAAAAGCAGGTATATACACTTAATAGGTATTTTTGCTCAAACATGCTAGTAACAGAAATAGCAAGCTCATTGTAGATGAAATCCACCATCATCCATCCATTTCCTCTTAGTTGTAGTATGATCTTGAAAACTATGAAACAATAAGTATGATAATGTATAGAAATACACACATTCAAACACTATTTTTTTTAGTAATCCTCACTCAATAATATCATATTACCTCTCTTATGATTTTCGATGCATAGTGTTGAGGTTCGGGAAAGCTTTGTAAGAAGTTATCTGCACTTCCTTTTCAGATAAGACATTGGCAGCCGTATGTGTACAAATGCCGAAATACGCAGGCCCCTTTCAAATCAGGCCTCATGGACAAGCTCCTATATTATTTAAATATACTATCATAAAATCCCCTGAGGTAGACAGAGGTTTGATCTCTGTAAGATATGTAAAGCTGGATTCCACATAACTTGATTAAAGAATGATAGTGAATGACTTGTTTTAATATCTAACAATGTGACACACCTCATGACAGGGCTGCGTCTGAAAGAGCAAACAAAAATGTGTTTCTTCAATCAACTGCTGTTTCCCACTAAATCATAGCAGAACAATGGAGTAACAAAAGTGGAATGTAGAAGAAAGGTTATACTGTAAGTATTTTGTAGGAACGGGATATCTAGTTGTTAAGTCCGGGGGGGGATTACATTACTGACCAGACTAAATTATTCAACACAGCCTACTGAATATCACGCTCTGGTATAACACGTCATGCAGGTGTGCCTTCACACTCACCGCAGGGAGTCTTTATGCATACTTTGTCTACTTCAAGACGTTGAACACCTTTTTCTCTTTGTTGAACATACAGCTGCTGGAGGTGGAGTGGAATTTTTATGGGTTACAGTTCAAGATGTCAGTGTAAAAGCAAATCAAGAAGTGATTTCTGTGTTGGTTCAGCCCTGCAGAAGCAGGCTGCAGGAGAAAAGACACAACAGTTAGTACTGTTGATGTTTGAACGAGGCAATCACACCTGTATATGTTTTACCTTCATGTCCTGACTTGATCCTCTAAGGCCCCTAATCCGGCCTTTTCAGCGCTAAGCCTCATTTATACCAGCAATTTAACCTCAATAACTTTGCTTGTCCTAGGTGGGAAACAGACGACATGTCGGGAAGCGCTGCCTCTGATGGTTCAGTCCAGGGCACGAATAAACCTCTCTGTGTTTTACATCCTCGTGCCAAAAGATCACAAATCCAAAACATGAAGAGTAACAAGACAAAATAACAGCTGCACACACTGATCAACAGGATGAAAGACTAACTGTATTCCTTTAAAGTTATGATATTTCACTTGGAAAGTCCTGCTCAGTAAGCCTTTAGGCACCATAGAGTTCACAATGAGGTTTTTTTAAATTCTAATCTAATCTTTAAGGGATCATTTAACAAAATCAAATTTTTAAGGCACGTTGCACATAACTAATGGAATATTGTAATGCATGCGGCCCGATTCGCCCCCATCTAATAATATCATCATTCCTACACTGTGAAGCCATTTGTTTCAGACTATTGTTTCTGTCCTCGCTGTCCAAAGCAGACAATGAACAAAGCATGGCCCAGATGCCAGTACTTTTCCACAAGGACAATATCGTTAGTTTCTTCTTGGGAAAGAGGGAGGGTACGAGTCGACTGGGGGCTGGGGCAGGCAAGATTTGTAACAGTGCTGGAGTGATATACGATAAAGAAGATTCCAGCTAGTTTGAGTTACAGTGCTGTCAAACTCAAAGCATGTGGTCACAGCAGTGATGGAAAAGAACAATAACATGAGAGCGATGTAGTCGTAGCCTGTGGCTTTGATACCATTAGAGATGATGAGAGAGAGACACAAACACAGGTAGTGTTCCCACTCGATTAATGCTATTACACAACAGACATCCAGTTAGTATAGTTTAAATAAACAGTGGTGGCGTGAGATCATTTAAACCACATTATGAAATACTTCATTATTGTCCCTCAGGCATGAGCTGTAGATAAAGATCGGCAACTTGACGTCTGTCCAAAATTGAAGCCAAAACGTCTGGATTGCCCTTGTGGCTGACTGCAGAATAGGTCATATATCCTGCCTCCGCCGTGTTAGCGGATGGGACATGGACCAAACTAAAGAGTCCAAATATACATCAGATCAAATGTTTGTTTTTTTGAGTGACTTGCGATCTGTAAAGTGCCTGCATCGACGGAACCTTGCTTCAATGGCTCCTTCCCCTGATCGATACTGGGCAGACTCTGGCTCCAAATGTGCAAGATGGCTGTTTGTATCTCGGTTATTTTGGTATCATCTCTGGATAGATGGAGGATTTGGAGACACGTTGTTTATCTTTATATACAGGTGATCAGAAATACTCACGTTCATCTTTGAAAGTGCAACACATTCTTTATGGATGATTGGAGATTCTTATCTAAAATCCCATTGTTTATCTAAGGTACTGATAACAAAACTAAAACACATGCAGCGTAGTTTACAGTCATATTGTCATTGTATGATTGTAAAGGAACAACTGCTCATTTGTAATGTGGCTCAGATTGCAGCTTATCACTCAATCATTCATTCCACCAGCTTCGTCCAGACAGACCAACAGTGACTCACCAGATTTGGATGAGATGTTGTATGGACACTCATGGTCACCAGAGGATGAATCCCACTGGCTTTGGTGATCTTGTGTCTTTTCCTGTTGTGCCACCAGACAGGTGACACTTTTGCCTTTCAGTGATAATTGCACTAAAAAGCATTCATGTATCCTCAAGACTTTTTTCTCACAGCTTGTGGTTTCGAGTGAAAGATGTCAACGACTGTTTGATGCATTGCCATGACATTTGGAACACGCATTCATGTTCCTCTCAGAATTAACCCAAATCACTTTGGTAATCCCCTGACTTTCCCCTGGACAGCAATACTCGGTCGAACATTGACACAGAGCTAAAAATGTCTGCATACTAAATTAAGATGCATTACCATTTGGTTCAAAGCATTGCAGAGCAAAGGTTCCTATGTTTTATTATAGCAACTGATGAATCATAACAATTTTTACTTTATTAAAGTAAAAGTATAGTTGGTTTTCCTATTTTTGACAACAACTTGAAGATGTTGTCAGTTTTTGTAGGGAACTTAAATAAATGCTCTTTGTAATTTTCCACCATACCAATACCAGTAGGAAAAAATAACCAATGTGTGATCTATTCAGTGACAACACTGCAAAGTATTTAAACTTTTGCCATTTAAGTGATAGATGCCCCAAGGGTGTAATGAGGCGTGGTACTTGTCAAGCAATGGTTAACAAAGAAAAAAAACTCTGCTCATGGACGAGTGATTGGTGCACATAAGTTATTTGGAAAATTAAATATTAATATGACTTAGCATCACAAGTGCAAGAGTTTCTTGTTTTGTTTACAACTAAAAGTCAGGCTTTCAGGTGACTATACAGTAAAGCTTTCCATTTAGCAAACTAATAACAAAGTGACTTATTTACTTGCTTCGCTGAAAAACACCTGCTCCAAACCTTCAGGTAATTTTCCCAGTTTATTTCCAAGCTGTGACTCACACACTCCCCTATTATGAGTGTGCGTGCTTCATTTTAACGTGTTGCTATTGAGAGTCAGAGGACATTGAGTGATATGAGTCACTGGCTAAATGAAAACATGGATCTCGGCCTCTACATGCCAACCATGACTAAAGGAGATTTAGAATGCAGTATTGATCTTGTCACTCTTAAAAACCCACCTTGTGAAAAACATTGCTTTGTTGAAGGTTGTATGCAACCAATTACAATCTCCCCCTTACTGTGTTATGTAAAGTTAAGTTTGAGTGAGTTTATTCAAAAGGATTAATACATGGTGAGAAAAACTGGTAAGAAGTGGAGATTTGTGGCACTGATCCTGGCTTTTTGATTGGTTGAATCTTGTGTAAAGAATACTGGAATCATCAAATCCCTGCTCTGATCAGATTAATAAAGCCTTGCTGGGGTTTTATATAATCCTGGCAAGTAGTAACAGAACGCCCCCAAAATATAAAGACAAGAAAACGAATAGGAGGTTAATATTGTTGCTATCCAAACCCAGTAGAAATTCCTTCGAGTTTTGAAAACCTTTTAATCTCTTCATACCGAAGCAAGTTGCAAAATGTCACTTGACGAACAATGTGGTTATTCAGAAGTTGTAAAGTGAATGCCAATAACAACATAACCACATTAGATACATTTAAGTGTTTTATCTGGTCTAAATTTAAATAGTTCAACTATTTCCTTAAAACAGATGCTTTGATTTGTGACAACTTCGATCCAGTTGATAATCACATGATCAAAAAAGAATTATTCTGGTTTTGCAATATTTTTGGAATTTCTTGCGACTTGCAAGTCAACAAATCCCCTGAATTTACAGGAAACAATAATGACCTGAAAAACAAAATTTCCGTTACACAAAACCGAAATTATGTCAAATTATGCCAATTTGATGAGAAAATAAATCAGTGTCACAACATAAAGAATGACAACACCTTTTTCTTTTTTGTCTCCACAGAACCTTTATTTCAGTCTCTTAAAATAAAGTCCATAAAAATAACAGTATGTATTCGCTCAGAAAGAAAGAAAGAAAAAATTATTTCTTTTTAAAGTTCATTCCCATACAGCATTCAATACTTATCAATCGTCAATATGTTATGCATCATTTATGCTGGTTACATTATGAACCAAATTTTTCGGACTGATGTCTTTTAATTCTCCCCTTAACTTAATAAACACAACATTATTTACCTTTCTATTTTCTACTGGTGCTAGGTGTTGTTCAGATCTGGTCACCTTCCACTCTGGAAAGGATGTGCACAATCCAGAAGTGGTTGAATAACCCTTGAAAATGTCATGATTTTGTTCATGCAGTAATGTGCTCATCCTATTGGCTGAAATGCAATATCTGCTTTGCGTTATCGTTGAAAATGTACTTAACTATCTGACAAAGCTGATTTACTACAAGTCTTTAAAGAAATGTGTTTTTACTGCACAAACAACTTCAAGACGTAAAACTTATTTTGTGTGGGGTTTTTTTTCACTTTTACTTTGCACACTAAGACACATTTGGTAGAAGGTGCATAAGACCGCAGTGCACTAAAGGTACATTGATGCACCGTATCTAAAACAGATTACTACAAAAGACAAGTCTACTGTCAGCAATCCAATGAGCCATGTATATTATTGGACACAATGCAACCGCCTTGACACACTCTTCAACAATGTGAAACATGAAATGAGATATACATAAAATGTAAATTGATACAGAATCATGAACATTGGAACTTTTTCTTATAAAGAGAATAGAAGTAGATAAAACAAATACAAAAAAAAACACGCAACACACAGAAATACAAAACAATAAAACCAAAAATTTGAACCTTTGAGAAATACCGGTACAGCTCCAGATATGACTGGAATTTCGTAATCAGTGACGAAACATACAAGTAACAGCAAATGACAATGAATAAGTACCACACAATAATTAGTTTAGCTTAAAAATCTTTTAAAAAAAAATCATGTGCATCAAAATATGTACATGTGAAATACAAGGTGCTAACTGTAAACTGGGAAAAATCATTTTTGATGCAAAACCTCAAGGAGGATAATTCAAACTAGTGAATATAATCAATCACCGTAAACAAATATTGGTCATAAAAAATAACACTTGGAAATGTATCTGTTAAGTTGCCAAACTTGAAAGGATCATCCAGGAAAACTAAATAGTAATGACTTACTTGAAATTCTAATAATAAACTGTTTATAATAATCTTAGTGTACAAAACTTTTAAGTCATAAAACCTAAAAGTTCAGTTACTACAGACATGTATGCTCCACCAGCAACTAAGCTTACACTCAATCCACAAAAATTAAAAACATTTAAAATCACTAATTTTTCTACCATACAAAAAGACAAGTGCATATGTCAAATAAGGCAAATATTAAAATTCACTTGGATTACTACGATTCAAAAACTTCCCGCAGATATTCTAAAGGATTAACACCAAGCACTGTACAAAATGGACACAGCAGTGCCAAACAAGCTTCATAGTCATAAAGAAGTAAATAGAAGCTTTAATCATTTAAAAAAATGATTAGAATAAGCTATGATCCCTGTTCAAGAACTACAAAAGACAACTGTAAATATTACAGACAGTTTGTTAAAGCACCCAAACCACCCACACCCCTTTCAGCTTCATAAAAAGCACCCACACCAGTCTCCCTTAGTTTAGTGCCAGGTTCAGCTACAGTGAAAAATATACAAACATGAAGACACCCACAGAACAGACACATAAAAGACCAATGTTGAGGAGAAGCTTGACTCTAGGGGATTCATACAGCATCTTTGCGATGAGTAATTCATCCTCCTGCGAGTCTTTAGGCTGAGAACTCTGTGCCACATCCTTATGTGAGAAAATCCAGTCCAGTAAACGTGTACACCTGCCATTCTCCCCATCCCCATGGCAGCTGTCGACTGCCCTGATCATCTCCATCCTGCTATTACCAAATTGTTCTGCAGGGGTGGTTGCAGGGGGGGTTTCTGTACTAGGTGTTGGTGGGTCATGGTCAGTGGATGGGACCAGGAGTTTAATATCTGCCCCATCCAAACATCTCTCCTTTCTGACATCTGGGGGCAGTTCTTTGTGAAGGTTTCCATCAACATTAGGATGGCTTTGGTCAGTCAGCTTGTACATTTCCTCTCTATCCTTTGCAAGAACCAATTCAACATTGCGGAGCCCCCAGACTGTGGTGTTGCGAACCCGCTCCTCATCTGGTGGGGCGGTACAGAGGCTGACCACCACTGTGACCAGCCCTGAAATCCAGAACAGCCCAGCCGCAAAATACATGTAGTGAACATGGATGATGAAGGCAGGCCTATTATCTGGCTGGTCACAGCGAGGCTGGCGGTAGATAAAAGCTAAGATCAGCCGTGTGATACCTAGTGTAAAACCTGTCATGCCCCCGCAGAATGCACCTGTCTCATTACACCGTTTCCAGAATACGCCAAGGAGGAAGAGGGCAGCGATTGGTGGAGTCAGGTAGCCAGCAACTTCCTGGATGTACAGATATGTCTGTCCACCTTGCATTTCAATAATAACAGGGACCCAAGCAATGCTGATGACCACCATGAACACAACAAACAGGTGGCCAACAATCAGCAGCTCGCGCTGCGAAGCCTTCTTCCGAACAGTTTGGTAAATGTCCAGGGTGAAGATGGTGCTTGAACTGTTGAAGATTGAGTCAAGATCACTCATCAGGGCGGCGATCATGACCGCCATCATCAGACCCCTGAGTCCCACAGGCATCACAGACATGACTAGGCGTGGGTACGCAATGTTAGAGCAGCCAGCTTGAGAACCACACACAGACATGCAGTGCTCTGGCCCTATGCAAGCAATTTCATCTGGAAACAGGATACGGGAGATCATTCCTGGAATGACAATCACAAACATGGGAAGAATTTTGAGAAAACCAGCCATGAGTGTGGAGCACTTTGCATGAGCAATGTTCTTTGCTGCTAGTACTCTCTGGACTATGACCTGGTCTGCACACCAGTACCATATAGACGCAGGGGTCTGGCCAAGAATAAAGCCTGGCCAAGGGATATCTTCATCCAGTGGACCTCGAAGTATGTAAAGCGAGTTTGGTTTAGGCTCAATGCGACAGGAAGGAGAATATGTGAAGTTTCCACTAGCTAATATAGCAGTAACATTGGGAACCGCTTGCATGTACTTAGTTCTAACACCCTCGAGCCCACCCACTTTGATTAGGCTGATGATGGTTAAGGTTAAGGCTCCACCAATCATCAACACTGCCTGAAGGACATCCGTGTACAGTACTGCCACCAGTCCCCCAGTGACAGTGAGTAGTGCGGTCATACTGATGAGCAGGAAGATAGACAGGTAAAGGTTCCATCCCAGGGACTCCTGAATGAAAAGAGCTCCAGCATACAGGTCCACAGAAAGCCTAGTAAAAATGTACAGCATAATAGACAAGAAAGCAAAGTAAACCTTTAGTCTGTGGCCACCATAGCGTTTTGACAGGTACTGGGGCATGGTGTAGACTCCTGAGTGGATGTACACAGGGATGAACACCCAACCAAGCAGCTGCAGAAGTAGAAGTGCATTAAATTCCCATGCTCCAACAGCAAATCCACTTGCTGCTCCTGATCCAGCCAGTCCTATGAAGTGTTCACTGCCAATGTTACTCACAAAGAGCGATGCACCTATCACTATCCATGACATGGAGCGTCCAGCCAGGAAGTAGCCACTCACTGTGCTGCGATTGGCTTTCCACATGGCAAAAAACCCGATGGCCATCACCAGGACAAAATACAGTGCTACCACAGCAATGTCCGCTGCTTCCATTCCAGGAGCCATTTTCATAGATTACTTTAAAAAATAAATATGTCTAGAAAGTACAGCTCATAGCTAATGGAATCCTTACAAAAAGGAACACAAATGATAAAAGTTATGGATTTTAATAATAAAAATGGAGCAATGGAAATGCTCTGCTTTGGTTTGCTGTCTGGATGGAGACTGTCGTAATCCACCGTCAGTTCAAATTCACTAGGTGTGCTTCGGATGGGGTTATCCACCGGCACTGAGGTCGTTCTAGATTTAGAGGAGGATGTTGTAGGCCTCTGGTCTAGAAAAGTCTAGACTTAAAATTCCTGTAAGACAGCAAAGACAAAGAAAAACACCTCATTAGAACCTTGATTTCAGAGGGAAAACAGCCAACAAGTTCAAAACAACCCTCTGAAAACAGGAGTTACTGGACTCAAGCATCATGTCACAATCCATAATATAAAATAATCAGAATTATCACTTTATAAACCAAACAAAGATTATATTTACCAGACTACTGATGCTAATCAAAACAGTTTGTTTTGCAACTGCAGTATTTTTCCAGTCTTTGGGATTAGCCTTCCCATGATTCTCTTCGTAAATATCTTTTTAAAAACACAAAAGAACTATGCAACTGTATAAACTTCAAAGAAAGCATGAAGTCATGCAATAAAGAAAAAGGCAAGGATGAACAGCCTCTAGCCAAAATACTATGCAGTCCCTATTGCGCAATACTTGGTCTCACTATTAACATTATGAAAATCTTGCAAAATTACAAAACATGCCCGCATAGTCTCAAGCATACATTTTTTGGGGGAAAATGCTTAAAAAGGCCAATCTGAGCTGGCTCGTGATTTCATTTCATGTTATGGTTTTCAGGCCATGAATAAACACAGAGCAGGGGGAACGCACAAGCCAATTCCACAGAATTACCATGACCAATTAAACATTTAACAATACAATCCGTTGTACACACAGCTCATTCGGTTGCATTGACTTTGAAAAAAAATATAAACCTAAATCTAGCTTGGAAATGAAGAAAAAACGCATGTGAAAAAACTTAGATTAAGCTGTAATTAACATCTGCTGAGTAATTCAAATTAAACGGATACTTGGAGAAAATAGAGATGGATAAAATGTGCATCCCTGTGTCAGTAACCGCTGATGTATATGGTGATGTGTGAGTACATCTGGTTTGTGTTAATGACACACAAACACACACTTGGAAGTCTGGCCTCTCTTGAGGTTTAAGTCTGCCATGCGTGGCAGCAAATAACCCCACTCCTTCCATCTTCACAACCAGGCTTTATACATAACCAACTTTCTCTATAAAAGGAGTCTTTGTTTTCATTTTTACCATCTCTTCGTCAATGTCAACAACTCTGTGTTCATACACTGGCCAAGATTCCCTGGCTCTGAAAATACAGCAATGTCATCCCTTGGTCATAGAATAATATAATTTTATTTGCAAAGTTATATAATCAGGGATCTAAACTAAATCAATACCATCTCGATATGCCAGCATGTACTGAAAGAGCACTTTCCCACACTGCTACCAAAATAATACGGTGAAAATTAGAATAATTGTATTATTGAATTGATTAAAAACAGGCATTTTTTATATTCTAGCCCTTCCTGCAGCACAAGCTGGTGATGAAACTGGAGCCCTGCCTTAAGAAAGTGTCACGTGAGCATCGGTTGCAGGGTTTTCAAAGTCAAATGAAATGCTGAGGCAGAACAACAGTGAAACACATGAAGAAGAGGAAAACAAAGGAGTAAAAGTCAAATAGAGTTAGCAATCAAACGCTAATTTAAGTTTTTCCATTTTCTGGAAAGTATGTTTTTTTTAGATGCAAAAGTTGGCAAATATTATTATCAAACTGACAACACACCGACATCAGACACATGCCCATCTACAAACCAATCAATGGCACATGTAGGTAGAAGCAGCCCACATAGCTGATGATAACAAACACAGGTCATAAAAAACTATTATGCCCACTCCCTAAATTGCAATGCAAAAAAAAACTAATTGGATCAAATGTTTAGATTGTAAAACAGACATGAGACTTTGGTCGCATCGTTGCCCAAACTTTTAAGTATAAAATTGCTGCTAGACAGTTTCTTCTTCTATGTTCGGTTTATTGAGGAATGATAGCTAACGTCGAGGTGCATTACCGCCATCTACTGTTGTACTTCTTTCCCTTTTTCACTTGTTTTGAACTACAGCCAGGTTCAGCACTCCTGTGGGTCCCCTGGAAACATTTACTTTGTCGTTTTCGCAGTTTGCAGCATGTTTCTGTATTAGCATCTGTTGTAACTTTTTGCCGCGCATGTGACGTTGAATAGCTGTTTTCTTTATTTGCATGTTTTTTTTTCTATGTGCATGCAGTTTGCTGAGCTCTCCATGCCACCATATGAATGGGCACCCCCCGATTTAAAAAAAAACAAGATCCGTCACTGACTCAAGGTTGCAGGTGAAGCCAGCTGACGCCATGATGGAGCAGTGACAGGGCAGAATATAAGAGGCACAGAAGAACAATAGCGCTTTAATTAAAGAGGGCAGCGGTGGCTGAGAGCTTGAGGCTGCCTCTGTGACAACTGAAGCGGGGATGCGACGCCACAGCACGTACGGTGCGCACACGCACCAATCGGAGCTGGCGGAAACTTCTAGAACAGCCGCTCATTCATCCGGAGCCACTCACCTTCAAAGGAGCTAAACGTGTTACAGGCACCACAACATACAACACAACAGGAGCGTGTGACCTGTGGCGTCAGCCCAGGTGTCGTGGTGCATTTTGTGCCCGCGTGAAGATGCAGCCCGGAGTGCGTGGAGACGTCCAGGTGATGAGCGATGACACTTGACTGAAAATGGCTCCACATGGTCTGACGCTCACAAATGTCAAATAACGCCATTGATTTTTTTTTAATAAATAATAAAAGCCGGAGCTCCGGGGATCACCACACACTCACCGAGTTACCGGGCTCCGGTGTTCCTAACACAAACAAACCACCGTGAAAACGTGTACCTTGCTGGCTAACATTAGAAGCGGCGTCACAGATGTTGCGCGCTGCGTGCTGCGCTCCTCGCCCCGCCGCGGTGATGTGGAAGGAGAAGCGGCAGAATGAGAAGAGGGCTTTGTTCTCCTGAAGGTCCCCGGTCGTCTCCACTACACTCCTCGGACAGTCTCTCTGCTGCTCCCCCGTCAGACCCTCACTGCTCCCGGTCAGCGTGTGTGTTGATGAGCCGGCGGCTGCTGCGTGTCGCTCCTGCGTCTGGATCCTTGTACCAGCCGCTGCCTCCTCCGCTCCTTATAGGCGCCGCTTCTGCCCCACGCCCCACGCGCCGAGCCCACCCCGGACTTGTTTGTGTGCAGGAGAACGTCTACTACGGTTTAGCCCAGCTATTTATCCCGGACTAATGCTCTGACTCGTACGTTTATATAAACCACAGGATACTTAGAACATGTGTATCTTAATGTGTAACCGTTTTACAAAGAGGAAACCAGTAGCCATTGCACACACCCACTTTGCATAGCCTCGTTTCAACTGCGGAAGAGCACATTTTTTTTAACTTAAAAACAACACATTCATTAACTTTAAGTCACAGTAAACGGGGTGTATTTAAATAACATCTCCTCTGCAAATATCAAATTTGACTGGGACTCCACATGGATTGTACATATGGATATCAGTGATTAACTGAAGGATTGTGCAGCATTTTTGAGTCTTTACAGCATCAAACACAAAACACATTCTTAATATTTGCATGCAATCACACATACATATCAATGCGTCTCTAAATAACATGGCTGTAATCATGCAAATCACAGAAACTTCCAGAAAGACCCAGCTCAGACTGATTAGAAGTGTAACTTCTTAATCAGCTTTGATAGGATCAAGTTTGTAAACTGGAATAACCTAGAAACTTCCTATAGGAGCCCAATGCCTCTGAATAGTTAAGGTTTTTTGAAACATTTGCTTTCTCCCAATTCAATGGAATTTCATTACGCATGCCAATAATAATAATGCCCATATGAGATGCTTAAGTGATGCAAACTTAACTTTTGCAACAACACATGTTTTCGTTTTGCGAGTGATCTTGCACAGATGGAGTTATTGGCTGGGAAGCACTGAGGTAGTGATTGAGAGGAAATCGTTGTCATTTGAGAATTTTATAAGATTTAGAGCAACAGGAGGAAACTAACCATGACAATGCAAGTACTGTGGCATGAGTGTAGGAGGTCATGCTTTTTCTCAGGGGTAACTATGTCACTCTCTATTAATAATAATAGTTGTAATAATCGTATTCTATTCAATATAGGGGTAAATGCTCCCAGCCTCAATCATGGGGGGAAAACTGCAGAATGGGTCCCTGAAATATATTTAAGTGCTTGTATATAAGCGAGTATACATGTACATGTGAATGCTGACACATGCTTAACATGTGCATGTGTCGTGCAATGTTTGATGAAAGATATTGCATCAGATATTTAATCCAAATGTTTGCATATGTCTGCATGTTTTATATCAATGGAACCCTTCAGCTTTGTTTGTAATACTGTCGTGCCACTCCTACCATAATTATAATTACAATAATAATATATAATAAAATAACCTGGCATACCAATTACTAAATGCATCAATAACAAGTTATATTGTTGTATAGAATAGAACAGTTATAATAATAATAGTGATAACCTAACATTGACATAAAGACTGTCAGCTGACTCTGCAGTCAGATTAGAATAACATGGTTTACTTCCAACAAAACATCCTGCAAGGCAGACACGTCTCTGCATATTACAGGGGGCGGGAGACAGAGTAAATTTCCACTCGCTCCTCTAGACGGTTATCTTGGAATTTTCCATTTCACCACAGACTACATTTCCCAGCAAGCCCTGCGCCACCGTGTGGCGTACTCGCTGCGACTGTAGACTGTATATGTATAACGCCACAGCAGCAGACAGAGGGGCACAGCTGTCAGGAAGACAAGAGGTACTCTGAGGTCGTTTATAGATCTATGACGGGAAGTAGCGGATGCTATTTCCATCCTATCACTTCAAATAGCCAAACCGCAATACTGTCATGCGTTGCAAATGAATTAATCACTTTGATTCACTCCATCTCAGCAAATGCGCATGAGAAATAGGCTAAATGCCTTGTGCATTGTCTATACACCAATTTACTCTTACTCTTTTACTTAATATATATATATATTCTTATTTATATTCTTATTAAAAATAAATGCAGCTCCATTCATCCTCAATTCTCTTTAATTTGGAAATTGGAAAGTGAACTTTTGTCAGCGTTTGTCACAAATCCTGATTTTATATTATTATTATATTTTGTATTACATGTTGTATTAAAATCCTATACATGTACAATTGTAAATTAATATACTCACATTAGGTTTTATTATGTTAAATGGATTTACTATCTCAGCTCTTATTTATGTCCTGTTATGGCCTGGTATCATCTCATAAAAACCTGATGATTTGCAAAGATGCCGTTGCAACTTCCTGTTTCATTGGGTTGTCAAAGTCCTAGTCATAAGACTGGAGGTGTGGATTAGCATCAGCGCTCGACTGCTATGTTTCATGGTGGGTTGTGATGAGAATTCATGATAAAATGCCAGTTAGGATTAAGAGTTGCTGCCCAGGAAGATACAAGTATCAGCAGGGCATACGTAAGTTGTGGATATGTAGGTTGGCGTCAACTTTACGTCAACTTTCTTGATCAAAGTTTAAAAGTAACATTGTAATTACAATATAAAAAAAACTATTAATTTAGAAAACCTAAAACATTTTTTGTTTTTGTGGTCTTTGGATCACGCATCTAATAGTGATCCTGACTTCTTCGTGCAAAGATTTCTCCATTGTAATTAAATTAGATGTGTACAATTTAGGTGAAAGGGATCTATAGGCAGAAACTGAATATAAAAAAATCATAGTGATGTTTTCACTAGTGAGCTTTATCTAAATTCTACAAATTATAGTTTTCTTTACCATGAATGAGGCCTTTAGACATTGGGACCAAGAAGAAACCTCCAACAGATCTGTACTCTATGTTTGCGGCCCTCTGCCTTGACTGGTAGGTGTGAGAGGAGACAATGGGGAATAGAGGAGAGTTGGTGGAAAGGGGGGAGGGCAGATTAGATTTAGATTAGATTCAACTCTATTGTCATTGCACAGAGTACATATACTAGGACAACGAAATGCAGTTTAGCATCTAACCAGAAGTGCTATATAAGCAGTAAAAGTGCAGAGTATGTGCATATATAAAGTGGAATATGTAAATAAATAAGATATGTACAGTAAAAAATAGATATGGAATACGAACAGTATTGATACAAGATTAGCAACAATAGAAGTAGGTAGTGTAGATATGATAAGTATATATAAAGTGCAGTTGTAAGTATAAGTAGTGGTATAAAGTGAAATGAGAATGAGAAAAATTAAGTGAATGAGCTAGTAGTAATATTAATTACAGAGTAAGTTAAGAGGTATTGTATTATAAAAGTACACTATAAGCAAGATAAATATATATAAATATGAATACACTATAGGTGGGATCATATAGTAGTACAAAATAACAGTCTAGTGCAAATATAGAGAGGGAGAGAGAAGAGGGAGAGACCAGGAACCATCAGACTGGTCTTTATAATGAGAATTATCATAGTGAGGCTTATAGATGTAATGGCGTTATCAACGATTGCCTGCTAATTTTAAGTCGATTGGACATTGACATTAAACTTCATTTTCACACTGATCAGTAGGTTGCGCTATGACCCTGCACTGATATTAATATATGGTGCTGGTCAGGTAAGGATACTGAACATGGGTCAGAATTTAGGGGCCGGTTGGATAATGCAGAGTGGATTTACAATGTACTTCCTGTCTCATGGCGAATCAGTAGGTGGCGCTATGAAGCTGAGGACATATTGAAACATGGAGCTGTTCAGGCTTGGACTCTGATCATGAGACAGAAGTTTGGCGGTGATAGGACAATGCAGAGTGGAGTTATGGTCCATGGTCCTATGATTTGACGGAGCTCTTTTGAGCTGCATATTGTAAAGCAGCCAGGAGCAATGCATCAAAGTATAAAACATGTCACTTCCTGTCGCGAGAAGGTGGCGCTGTAATGATGAGTGAATATTCACACATGGTAAAATGGCGGACTTCCTGTTGTGTTTTTCACAATGCACCTCAGACTTTTTTGTGCGTCTAGTCATGATACACAGGTGTCTTGATTTTTGTGAAGATCGGTGAAAGCTAACTGAGGGGCTTTTCCTTAGATGGTGCTGTGGAGCCATTTTGCCACGCCCATTTCAGATTACCTGCAAACTTTGGTGAGAATTTGAGCATGTCTAGGCCCTGAAAAGCCCCAAGAGGGAAATAAAATCCTTCGAAATACAATAGGGCCTCCCACCGGAGGAGCTGAGCACTTAAGATCTCGGGACCTGAAGCGGCCACGGGGAGAACAGGGGTAATCATCCAGAAAACATGAGCGTTTCTCAAACAGTCCGTTAAAGTGTGGTAACGTTACATTTGTGTTCAGTGTAAATCCAATGTTACCTTTGACTAACCAGCAGTAGGTTTAATATATTATTTGTGTCTGTTTCTATGCTTTATAACAGTTTTCCGTGTTTGATCAGCATCAGTGTTTACGCAATAGCATCTCCTTCAGGTTTATGGGATTACGGTCACAAAGCCACGGTTTTCTTCTCTGCTGGCAGCAAACAGAAAACAATCGACTAGGCAGGAAACAGCTTTGGTGTGGGTTAGTTATTTTCAGCCGGCTATTCTCTGATGTAAGTGGTCAGCACCGCGTGGTTCTCTCAGATGAGACAGTTAATAAAACAGGCTTTTTCAATACAAGCCTTTGCCACATGAAACATCCCAAAACTTTTTTTTCCTTTTGCCCCAACTAGGAATGTAAGCTCATGATTGTTCTACTGTTGCTCTGATGTCACGGTACCCCAACACTGTATGAACGCACAAATGTCCTTCCATTCAAGGATAAACGAAAGAGAGAAGGAATGTAGTAAGGAAACATTTGAGATACAGGATCACATGAGGATCAAGTTTATCCTTACCTACTTTTCTCAGTGAGATTATTGTTGGTAATAACCATCGATGAAGAACCACCTTTGTCAGCTACAGAGTTATAGCTGAACTCAAGTAGGAGTCTCCACAACGCGGTTCAAGAATAACCTTAAGCAGGAAAGCAACTACCTATCCCGGGTGATGTCGGTTTGATTGTACCAACCCTGCTTGTGTGAGAAGTGAGAAGCTCTGCCACATAGCCGTCATCCACAGCTCAAAGTAATATCACAAATATTTCTGTTCATTCTACAACACCAGCTGATTTGATAGGTGTTCCTCTCTGATTTCAATAAGAGTGTTGTATATGCATATACAATATAAATATAAATTAAAATCTGTGTGGCGACCCCATATTTTTAAGGAGGTCTTTAATAAATATGTGTACTTTTCTCAAAAAGCTATACGTCCCCCATATTTGTATGAAGACATTTGTGTTTGCTTTATATCCTGAATTCCTCATGTTGCTGTAGATCCTGCATGCACAACATATTGCAAGATTATTTGAAGTTGCAAACGTCGTACAAATTTGGATGACGTTGTGCAGCACGTTTAAGGACAAAGGAAAAAAGAGAGGAAAAATCTGTTTTAATTTTTTCCTCTCTTGAATAAAAGTCCAACATTCCACTTCATTTATTAGTTTATTTGAGATATCTCTTTAAGTGACAGACAAACATGGAAAAACAACCCCCTCGACGAAGGCAACAAGAAAGCCATTGTCTCCCCCTCCCTCATGTTCAACTTAGTTGTGGCTGATTAGAAACACAAGTGTGCTGTTACACAACATTCTTCATGTGCATTGTGTTGGGCCTTTGTAAATGTATCCATTTTGGGCAATTCAATATCAACCACAAATTAATACTAAAATATCAATGGCTGTTTTCTGTCTTTGGAACAAAGGGGGATTTGCCCTCATCCACTAAAACAGCCTACACACTTGAGCAGAGCTCCCAGTTTGCGTCACATACTACGCAACCTGACCGTCATTGTATTAGTTGACCACACAAACTCTAACCTTCCTGTACCTGGATGGTGGATCTCACGGGGCTACAGTTTTCATGTGTTTGTGTTGCATGTAAACCTGAATTTGCAGAAGCAGAAATGACCTTGTTTAAGAGGTGATCTTTGTCACAAGTAGTCCAGCAGTTTCAGGTGAAGTGAAAATAAAAACAGAAATATATAATCTGCATGAATACACATTCCCTCGAAAACAACTTTCTGCAAGCTAGTCGGGCTGAGCACTAGATTTTGGCATCTCAAAGTGTTCATGTTGCGACAGCACTACCTGTTGCCAAAGTCCTATTATAATCTTTTATGCAGCATCATCCTAATTTGATTAATGCATGTGTCTCCAAAGGATTTCTTGCAATTGCTCAATGTGTTAAATAATGATGTCATTGAGTGGCAGTTGGTTGTAGTCAGAGGAAGAGAAAACGTTATAAACACATACTCATAGTTGGAAGTTAAATTAATAAAAAAATTAACATGGACAATAAGTGATATTTAAGATGCTACAGTTGACGCAGTAAAGTCAGTGATGATAACCTCAACAGCTGCTCGCCGACAGTTAGAAGCCCTGTTTGATTTTCATATTAGACTAAAGGCCAGTAAATGCTCTATCGGTTGTAATTGTATTTCTTAGATGACTGTGAAAATGTATTTGTGAAAATGACTATTTGGTCCACAAGTTTTTGTCTCTTAAAAGATAAGATACAAACTTATATCAAGATACCAGCTTGTCATGAGAAATGTAATCATGTAAAAAGTCAGTTTTTGTGGCTGTACATGTGTCCCTTCATCTCAGGAAGGGCCTCACTGTACCTGTTTCAGTTTTATGTTACTAAAATGGCTCTTTGGAAAAGTGCTAAACACCATTAACACTAAAAACATGCCCTAAAATGTGTATTTAAGATCTGTCTGGACATTACCATCTATAAAATTATACATTTGTTTATGATGCTTGAACCATTCAGCTTGGACATGGCCACATTATTGAAGTACAGGCAGGTTGAGGAATGTTTGACAATACAACACCTCCATCTATGGACCAAAAGTTGAACTTACATGACATAACTGTTTATCACCATTCAGTATACATACTGTATATAAATAAGACTTGAGTTACAGCAAAATTTTAAAATTTTAAAAAACAGGAATGTGTTGAATACTTAAAGATGACTTCAAGATGAATACTTGTCATTCTCTATTTGAGTACAGAATATATGACAGCTAGCGAGGTTGGTGCTGTAATTTCAACTACAAATCTTTTAAACCACAACTTTCCATATACATTTCAAGTACACAACAGCATCCTTTGTTGGCAAAAACAACAAAAGCATACACAGGAGAGTTGTTGGGGCTGCGTGACAGCATAGTATTTCTCCATAGTCAAGGACTGATATGAAGGTAGACTGGACAATAGTTTTTCAGATTGATTGTGACAGAAAATGTTTAATCTTGTAGAGATGACTGAGTTTGATTTTTATTTTCTGGGTTAGTTGTGGAATATGTGTTTTGAATGAGAGTGACTTATCAAGCCAAATTCCTAGATATTTGTAAGTGTCTGTTTCAGGAATATGGGGGCCATTTAGTGTTTTAAAACCAGTATTGGAGATAAAAGATACTATGCATTTTGTCTTATCTCCATTAAAACCAGTGCATTATCATAAAGTGAATTTTGGAATGAATCAAAGGCAGGGCCTGAGCTGGGCATGAATTTAAAGATGTTAAGGACCCTATACTCCCCAATAGTAAACCAACCCAATTTATTTGAATTTGTTTGTTTTTGCCATTTGGAGAGATGTAGTTCCTACCATAAACAACAAATTGGTCCTTTAAGTAAAACTTAGTTAAACTGTGGAGCAGGTTTTGCAAAGTGAAACAAACATTCAGAAAGACAAAACATCCCCGAATGATCTTACTATTTGCTTTGTTAAACAACAAAGAAAAACTATGTAAGCGAAATTTAATCCAGTTTATTCTGGTGTAATAAATACAGAATGACAAGGGTATATTATAACTTTCTCCAGAAAAACTAAATCACTTGTTTTCTACAATAATTTTATATTAACATCAGTTTGAAAGTGTATATAAACATATAGAAGTTATGGGCAATAAATGGTAAAAGCAGCCTAACATGTATTTCAAATGTAATCAAAAAGTGTTGAAGCTTTTCTTTTTCTCTCTATTTGCCGGGGTACAAACATTTTTTTTTATCCAAAGCGACTTACAATAAGTCTTCTGTTACACGTGTTGCTGGATGAGCCTCCCCCTTCATTCTTCCTCATTTCCTCTACTTACCACATTTAGTAACTTTCTTAACAACTCCCTGTACTGCTGCACCCTCTACTTTGCTCCTCAATGACCGTCAGTCGGGAGCAGTAGCTGGTAGCAGGCAAGGCTGAGCAACAATTTTATTATTATTTCTCAAGTCCTGTTTTACTTAAGTAGTTCATTAGAAGCAAATTTATATTCCTTGATGTATTTCCTAACACATTTTCTAAAGTAATATTTAGCTTTTTGTCCGAACAATTCCAGACTTTGTTCATTATATTTGTCAAACTCTATAAGTGCATGAGTGACAGTTTCCGTATTTTTTTATTTTTTTTGTAACCAAACAGAAGCCTTAATACATCTCAACATCAAGTATAGTTTTACATCAATCAACCACTTCAATTTTATTTGTACAGCCCATATTCACGAATAACAATTTGTCTCATAGGGCATTAACAAGGTGTGACATCCTCTGCCCTTAACCATCAACAAGAGTAAGTCAAAAAACATTTTAATTAAAAACACTTAACAGTGGAAAAAGCAGTTAGAAACCTCAGAGAGATCCACATGTGAGGGATCCCTCTCCCAGGACGGACAGAAGTGCAGTAGATGTGTAATGGAGAACATCAGAAAGATAAGGGTATTTACAGCATTGATTAGAATAAACAGTTTGTAGCATAATGGAAGGTAAATGAATTGATGGATTATTGTCAGTAATGACAGATTATCAGAGAAGAAATATTGTATATCATGTATGTAATGGTCACATGCCCAGCCACAGAAAGCTGACATGAGCTGTCTGGTCACCATAGAATAATGTGAAACATTGCTTTGGGATATTTTTAACAACACATATCTACATACATCTCATTAAGTCTGGCCTCTGTGAAGATTTTGTGGATTCATTTATTTGTATACATCATCATAAACAAAATGTCCTCTCTCTTGTGATATCTGATCAAAATCTCTCTGTATTCTTATTCAGCTGTAATGTGATCTTCATACCTCTCAGTCAAGTAGAGGCCATTGAACTGAGTCTATCGGTTCATATTGACCATCGCTTGTAATTAGTCTGTATTCTGCACAACTTTGGGGTTGAGGAGGCAGCGCCCCCTGTAGGTGCTGAAAAGAAGAAGAGATCAGAATTCAAACAGATTGGCAGGAAATTGTAGAGACTTAAAAAAAATGTGAAGTGAGACACGAGAAGATGAAAGTTTGAGTGAGCACAGAATCTTTCTTACCTCTCCTCCCAACTCAACATGAAACTGGGTAAAAGTCAGAGTCCTGTGGTCACAGTGTCTCTTGTGTGAGGTCCCGGCCCTGCGTCTTCTGCAGAAGTAAAATTGTGATAAATGAGATACGGTTTTTGATAAGATAGTGACACCAGTTGAGATCAAGTTGATGCTGTTTACTGGGAACGAGTTTGATCTAGAGACACATTTACTATTAGTGGCAAGGTGAAAAATACGTGTGAAAAAATCACACATATTTAGATGACTAATAATTACATTTGTGTGCAATTTGCGCAAAACTACAAATGTCTAGTAGTAAAGTATTAGAAGTAAAATGAAGAAGTAAATCTTAACACAAAGTCTGTTCTGTAGCAAACCAACCAACGCTGTGAGCAGAAGAAATAAAGTTCACTTTAACTTTGATAGAAATACCTGCACATGCATGAATAACAAGATGAAAGGACGTCCCTGGAGGTAATGACCCTTTAAATTATTATCTGTGATTGAGCTTTACAGTCAAATCAGTCTTAGTTCCCAGAGCTGATAACTGCTCTACAACTGAACAGATCATCCATTATTATTCAGCTTCATCAGAATCTAACAGTTAGAAGCTGTAACTCACCTGTGGAGGCAAACAGCTGCAGTGATGCCAAAGAGGAGCAACACAACTCCAGGTAGAATTGTGTAAAACAAATACCACGACATGACTTCTGCAAGAAAGAAAGTGTATTTATGCAGGTAGCAGGACAGTGTGAACCTTGACTTGCACTACGCCCGGTGCCCTGCTCACCTGGAGGTGTCTCAGCCACGGTTAGATTCCACCTGTTACTCCTTTGGCCTTTTCTGTTAGTCACACTACATTGATATAGTCCTGAGTCTTCATGCTGAGCATTAGAAATGTGCAGCTTTGAAGGAAAGTCAACGTCTATTCTCACTCTGTCAGAGGTGAAATTTGAAAAAGTCTTATTTTTTAACACATAGTGAGCAAAAAGAAATCTGTCTTTGGTCCAGTTGATTTGTGTTTAGTTTTGTTTTGTGGATATGTTGCAGGTGAACGTGACAGAGTCTCCGCTGGACACCAGTATATCTCTGTGGTCATCTGGAAAAAACTCTAAAATCTCTAACAGGTAAAGGAGAAAATCAGTCAGTATAAAATGAAATGTGTAAATAACATCTGCAGAAAATCACGCATCAAAAAACATAAACTTCAGACGTACCTGCGAGGACGGGACACATAACTACGAGATGAACAGCGAGCAGAGCAGCTTGGTTCAAGTGGAACATGGCGGCCATTAGACAGAGAGAGAGACAGACTGGAGCTTCACAGACTTTATCAGTGTTTGTGGAGGAGGCACAGAGGAAAGGAAGTGGTTAGTTGCTCTTTGTCAAAACTGAAACTAAAGTATTCCTGGTGAATGTGAATGAAACCACAAATATGATGATTTATCTCAAATGAGAATATTGAGAATTTAAGCTCCATCCTTCTTGACGCTAAAATGACGATGAAAATTGTGGGTATAAATATCACAAACTAAAATATATAATGTATGTAGTTGACCTTCTCAACGGCAGGAAAACCACAAATGTGCAAGATGCTCACAGAGTGTGACCCTCCTGCTGAGTGTGGTTTCACAGTGTGACAAACACTGTCTGATGCTCATGAGAAGAAAGATAACTGTTTTATATCAGAGGACAATTGAACACTTTTACATTAACTTGATCTGTTAAGTTAAAATAACCTTTCTCTGTACGAGGGTCCTTAAACATCCACTGGTGACATTCGTCTAATCCTTCACCCTGAACCATCTCTTAAAACTTACCTTTACTAAATGGCTCTTACTTGAGATTTTTTATGCATTATTATGTTTCTTTTTTCCATTTTGTGTGCGGATGATTTTCTATGATGTTGTAGTATTTTATTTGTTTATATTACATAAATTGTGCTCTCTGATTTTAAATAATTGAATTATTTTCTTGTTGTTTCAGATGTCTTGTTTTTCTTGTGTTTATTTGTCCTCTGTGTGAAGCACTATGTTACAGCTGTTTTGAAAGGTGCTATACAAATTAAGTCATGGCATATACAAATTTTGTCTGCTTGGCAGCAGGCAAAGCTTGGCTACAATTTTATTATTATTTTCTTAACCTGTTTCTCTTAAGTAGTTCATAGAAGCAAATTTATATTCCTTGATGTATTTCCTAACACATTTTCTAAAGTAATATTTAGCTTTTCGTGATAACAATTCCCATCTTTGTTCATCATATTTGTCAAACTATATCAACACAGGAGTGACAGTGTCTGTTTTTTTTATTTTTTTTGTAACCAAACAGAAACCTTAACACATCTCAACATCAAGTATATTTCACATCAATCAATCAATTCAATTTTATTCGTACAGCCCATATTCACGAATAACAATTTGTCTCATAGGGCTTTAACAAGGTCTGACATCCTCTGCCCTTAACCATCAACAAGAGTAAGTCAAAAAATTTAAATTAAAAACACTTAACAGTGGAAAAAGCAGTTAGAAACCTCAGAGAGATCCACATGTGAGGGATCCCTCTCCCAGGACGGACAGAAGTGCAGTAGATGTGTAATGGAGAACATCAGAAAGATAAGGGTATTTACAGCATTGATTAGAATAAACAGTTTGTAGCATAATGGAAGGTAAATGAATTGATGGATTATTGTCAGTAATGGCAGAATATCAGAGAAGAAATATTGTATATCATGTATGTAATGGTCACATGCCCAGCCACAGAAAGCTGACATGAGGTGTCTGGTCACCATAGAATAATGTGAAACATTGCTTTGGGATATTTTAACAACACATATCTACATACATCTCATTAAGTTTGGCCTCTGTGAAGATTTTGTGGATTCATTTATTTGTATACATCATCATAAACAAAATGTCCTCTCTCTTGTGATATCTGATCAAAATCTCTCTGTATTCTTATTCAGCTGTAATGTGATCTTCATACCTCTCAGTCAAGTAGAGGCCATTGAACTGAGTCTATCGGTTCATATTGACCATTGCTTGTAATTACTCTGTATTCTGCACAACTTTGGGGTTGAGGAGGCAGCGCCCCCTGTAGGTGCTGAAAAGAAGAAGAGATCCGAATTCAAACAGATTGGCAGGAAATTGTAGAGACTTAAAAAAAATGTCAAGTGAGACACGAGAAGATGAAAGTTTGAGTGAGCACAGAATCTTTCTTACCTCTCCTCCCAACTTAACATGAAACTGGGTAAAAGTCAGAGTCCTGTGGTCACAGTGTCTCTTGTGTGAGGTCCCGGCCCTGCGTCTTCTGCAGAAGTAAAATTGTGATAAAAGAGATACGTTTTTTGATAAGACAGTGACACCAGTTGAGATCAAGTTGATGCTGTTTACTGGGAACGAGTTTGATCTAGAGACACATTTACTATTAGTGGCAAGGTGAAAAATACGTGTGAAAAAATCACACATATTTAGATGACTAATAATTACATTTGTGTGCAATTTGCGCAAACTACAAATGTCTAGTAGTAAAGTAATAGAAGTAAAATGAAGAAGTAAATCTTAACAAAAAGTCTGTTCTGTAGCAAACCAACCAACGCTGTGAGCAGAAGAAATAAAGTTCACTTTAACTTTGATAGAAATACCTGCACATGCATGAATAACAAGATGAAAGGACGTCCCTGGAGGTAATGACCCTTTAAATTACTTATCTGTGATTGAGCTTTACAGTCAAATCAGTCTTAGTTCCCAGAGCTGATAACTGCTCTACAACTGAACAGATCATCCATTATTATTCAGCTTCATCAGAATCTAACAGTTAGAAGCTGTAACTCACCTGTGGAGGCAAACAGCTGCAGTGATGCCAAAGAGGAGCAACACAACTCCAGGTAGAATTATGTAAAGAAAATACCACGACATGCCTTCTGTAAGAAAAGAAAGTGTATTTATGCAGGTAGCAGGACAGTGTGAACCTTGACTTGCACTACGCCCGGTGCCCTGCTTACCTGGAGGTGTCTCAGCCACGGTTAGATTCCACCTGTTACTCCTTAGACCTTTTCTTTCAGTCACACTACATTGATATAGTCCTGAGTCTTCATGCTGAGCATTAGAAATGTGCAGCTTTGAAGGAAAGTCAACGTCTATTCTCACTCTGTCAGAGGTGAAATTTGAAAAAGTCTTATTTGTTTTAACACATAGTGAGCAAAAAGAAATTTGTCTTTGGTCCAGTTGATTTGTTTTATTTTGTTTGTGGATATGTTGCAAGTGAACGTGACAGAGTCTCCGCTGGACACCAGTATATCTCTGTGGTCATCTGGAAAAAACTCTAAAATCTCTAACAGGTAAAGGAGAAAATCAGTCAGTATAAATTGAAATGTGTAAATTACAGTCTGCAGAAAATCACGCATCTAAAAACATAAACTTCAGACGTACCTGCGAGGACGGGACACATAACTACGAGATGAACAGCGAGCAGAGCAGCTTGGTTCAAGTGGAACATGGCGGCCATTAGACAGAGAGAGAGACAGACTGGAGCTTCACAGACTTTATCAGTGTTTGTGGAGGAGGCACAGAGGAAAGGAAGTGGTTAGTTGCTCTTTGTCGAAACTAAAGTATTCCTGGTGAGTGTGAATGAAACCACAAATATGATGAATTATCTAAAATGAGAATATTAAGAATTTAAGTTCAATCCCTTCTTGACGCTAAAATGACGATGAAAATTGTGGGTATAAATATCACAAAGTAAAATATATAATGTATGTAGTTGACCTTCTCAACGGCAGGAAAACCACAAATGTGCAAGATGCTTACAGAGTGTGACCCTCCTGCTGAGTGTGGTTTCACAGTGTGACAAACACTGTCTGATGCTCATGAGAAGAAAGATAACTGTTTTTATCAGAGGACAATTGAACACTTTTAAATTAACTTGATCTGTTAAGTTAAAATAACCTTTCTCTGTACGAGGGTCCTTAAACATCCACTGACATTCGTCTAATCCTTCACCCTGAACCATCTCTTAAAACTTACCTTTATTAAATGGCTCTTAGTTGAGAATTATTATGCATTATCATGTTTTTTTTATCCATTTTGTGTAGCGGATGATTTTCTATGATGATGTAGTATTTTATTTGTTTATATTACATAAATTGTGCTCTCTGATTTTAAATAATTGAATTATTTTCTTGTTGTTTCAGATGTCTTTTTTTCTTGTGTTTATTTGTCCTCTGTGTGAAGCACTATGTTACAGCTGTTTTGAAAGGTGCTATACAAATTAAGTCATGGCATATACAAATTTAGTCTGCTTGGCAGCAGGCAAAGCTTGGGCTACAATTTTATTATTATTTTCTTATCCTGTTTCTCTTAAGTAGTTCATAGAAGCAAATTTATATTCCTTGATGTATTTCCTAACACATTTTCTAAAGTAATATTTAGCTTTTCGTGATAACAATTCCCATCTTTGTTCATCATATTTGTCAAACTATATCAACACAGGAGTGACAGTGTCTGTTTTTTTATTTTTTTTGTAACCAAACAGAAGCCTTTAACACATCTCAACATCAAGTATATTTTACATCAATCAATCAATTCAATTGTATTCGTACAGCCCATATTCACGAATAACAATTTGTCTCATAGGGCTTTAACAAGGTGTGACATCCTCTGCCCTTAACCATCAACAAGAGTAAGTCAAAAAATAAATTAAAAACACTTAACAGTGGAAAAAGCAGTTAGAAACCTCAGAGAGATCCACATGTGAGGGATCCCTCTCCCAGGACGGACAGAAGTGCAGTAGATGTGTAATGGAGAACATCAGAAAGATAAGGGTATTTACAGCATTGATTAGAATAAACAGTTTGTAGCATAATGGAAGATTAATGAATTGATGAATTATTGTCAGTAATGGCAGAATATCAGAGAAGAAATATTGTATATCATGTATGTAATGGTCACATGCCCAGCCACAGAAAGCTGACATGAGCTGTCTGGTTACCATAGAATAATGTGAAACATTGCTTTGGGATATTTTAACAACACATATCATATCTACATACATCTCATTAAGTTTGGCCTCTGTGAAGATTTTGTGGATTCATTTATTTGTATACATCATCATAAACAAAATGTCCTCTCTCTTGTGATATCTGATCAAAATCTCTCTGTATTCTTATTCAGCTGTAATGTGATCTTCATACCTCTCAGTCAAGTAGAGGCCATGGAACTGAGTCTATCGGTTCATATTGACCATTGCTTGTAATTACTCTGTATTCTGCACAACTTTGGGGTTGAGGAGGCAGCGCCCCCTGTAGGTGCTGAAAAGAAGAAGAGATCCGAATTCAAACAGATTGGCAGGAAATTGTAGAGACTTAAAAAAAATGTCAAGTGAGACACGAGAAGATGAAAGTTTGAGTGAGCACAGAATCTTTCTTACCTCTCCTCCCAACTTAACATGAAACTGGGTAAAAGTCAGAGTCGTGTGGTCACAGTGTCTCTTGTGTGAGGTCCCGGCCCTGCGTCTTCTGCAGAAGTAAAATTGTGATGAAAGAGATACGGTTTTTTGATAAAAGAGTGACACCAGTTAAGATCAAGTTGATGCTGTTTACTGGGAACGAGTTTGATCTAGAGACACATTTACTATTAGTGGCCAGGGGAAAAATATGTGTGAAAAAATCACACATATTTAGATGACTAATAATTACATTTGTGTGCAATTTGCGCAAACTACAAATGTCTAGTAGTAAAGTAATAGAAGTAAAATGAAGAAGTAAATCTTAACAAAAAGTCTGTTCTGTAGCAAACCAACCAACGCTGTGAGCAGAAGAAATAAAGTTCACTTTAACTTTGATAGAAATACCTGCACATGCATGAATAACAAGATGAAAGGACGTCCCTGGAGGTAATGACCCTTTAAATTACTTATCTGTGATTGACCTTTACAATCAAATCAGTCTTAGTTCCCAGAGCTGATAACTGCTCTACAACTGAACAGATCCATCCATAATTATTCAGCTTCATCAGAATCTAACAGTTAGAAGCTGTAACTCACCTGTGGAGGCAAACAGCTGCAGTGATGCCAAAGAGGAGCAACACAACTCCAGGTAGAATCATGTAAAGAAAATACCACGACAGGACTTCTGCAAGAAAAGAAAGTGTATTTATGCAGGTAGCAGGACAGTGTGAACCTTGACTTGCACTACGCCCGGTGCCCTGCTTACCTGGAGGTGTCTCAGCCACGGTTAGATTCCACTTGTTAGTCCTTACACCTTTTTTGTCATTCACCTTACATTGATATAATCCTGAGTCTTCATGCTGAGCATTAGAAATGTGCAGCTTTGAAGCCAAGTCAACGTCTATTCTCACTCTGTCAGAGGTGAAATTTGAAAAAGTCTTATTGTCTGACAATGAGTGAGCAAAAAGAAATTTGTCTTTGGTCCATTGGATTTGTTTTATTTTGTTTGTGGATATGTTGCAAGTGAACGTGACAGAGTCTCCGCTGGACACCAGTATATCTCTGTGGTCATCTGGAAAAAACTCTAAAATCTCTAACAGGTAAAGGAGAAAATCAGTCAGTATAAATTGAAATGTGTAAATTACAGCTGCAGAAAATCATGCATCTAAAAACATAAACTTCAGACGTACCTGTGAGGACGGGACACATAACTACGAGATGAACAGCGAGCAGAGCAGCTTGGTTCAAGTGGAACATGGCGGCCATTAGAGAGAGAGAGAGAGAGACTGGAGCTTCACAGACTTTATCAGTGTTTGTGGAAGAGGCACAGAGGAAAGGAAGTGGTTAGTTGCTCTTTGTCGAAACCTGAAACTAAAGTATTCCTGGTGAGTGTGAATGATACCACAAATATGATGATTTACTTCAAATGAGAAAATTGATAAATCATGTTCCAACCCTCTTGATGCTAAAATGACGATGAAAATTGTAGGTATAAATATCACAAACTAAAATATAGAATGTATGTAGTTGACAGGAACGGCAGGAAAACCACAAGTGTTCAAGATGCTTAGTGTGACCCTCCTGCTGAGTGTGGCTTCACAGACAAACACTGCCTGATGCTCATGAGAAGAAAGATAACTTTTTATATCACAGGACAATGAAACACTTTTACCTTAACTTATCTGTTCATTTAAAAATAACATTTCTCTGTACGAGGGTCCTTACGAGGGCCTTTCGCTCTCTTTTAGCGAGGCGTGTGATCTTGCTACATTGGAAGAACTCTCACCCCCCCTCACACTCTCAATGGCTTAGAGATGCCCTTCATTTTATGACTTTGGAAAAAATTAAGTACTCTTTGCGTGGCTCCTCTACTAAGCTCTGGAAGGTCTGGGAACCTTTCTTAGATAACATCAGGTCTACCCAACTAGATATCTCCACCATTAATTAATTCGCCCAAACAACGCACCAGTGCCCTGTTTTAACTAGCCCTATTGGTAGCAATATTAGCAGCATGCAGCATTATTTGTATTATTTTACATTCTAATTTTTTTTTCTTGTGTATTATTATTTATTGTTATGTATATGTTTATATAGGCTGTAATGTGTATCCTCATTATTTGGCTGTCTGATATGTTAGCTTTTCATTTCTTATCTGTGAGGTTTATTGTACATTAAACATCCACTGGTGACATTTGTCCAATCCAGGGGGTCGGCACCCCGCGTCTCCTCAGCCCTTCTGCAGTGGCTCCCTGTGCAGTGTTGTTTATGAACGCATTCAATAAACGATGTTCATTTAACACCTTATATTTATTGTAAACGATGAACTGAAAGAATCAGTTTTTATATGACAAACTTTCTTTTTTTATTTCTTTTAATCATTGTCGTATCAGGCCATCATGTGAAACTGTTTGTGTGTGTGTGCGTGTGCGTGTGTGTGTGTGTGTGCGTGTGTGCGCGCGTGTGTGTGTGTGTGTGTGTGTGTGTGGTACCAAGGTACTTCACAGTGAAGGCCGAGTTAAGGCCGAGTTATACTCGTGTTGCACGCACGCACGCATGCACGCAAGACACGCAACACGCCCCTTTTGTGCCCTCTGGCGTCTTGCGTGCGTCAGCCAATTTTTCTAACTATCCGACAAAACGACGCGAGCCTCACGGAGCCCGCAAGGCTTGTGATTGGTCGGCTTACTACTTCCCGTCCGGAGTCTAGTTTCCGGTTTCATGCCCCATAATACGCGGAAATCACGGAAGATTTAGAAGAACGAATATGGAACAAATAGATGAGCACTTGGCAGAAGAGATCTGAAAGTATGACCGCTTGTATAACCCGTCACTGACTGGCCGATTTGTCCGCCAGAAATAGAGTATGAGGAGCCGGAGCGGCGATGCAAATAAAGAGTCGACGAAGAAGAAGTCGTCTCTTCTTTGTGTGTTTTGTCTTCGACAAAAGAACGGTACTCCGCCCAGTGTTCTGGCGGTGAATTGCGTTGCAACACGCGCAGCACGTTAGAGAAGTATAAACCAAAACGAGTCCGTCGATGCAGCTGCGTGACCTTGCGCGGTTGCAGTCGCAAGAGTATAATTCGGCCTTGAGGCAAGAGGTTTGTAAACACCGCACATCCTGGACCGTACCAAAGCCGCGGGGTATGGCAAAGTGTGAACATTTACATTTTAATGCCACGCGGAAGGAAACTGGTTTTCCTCTCGACCTCGGGCGGAAGCTTAATTCACGCTGCTTCGTGTGTTTGACTTGTTCAGTGGCAGTTTGCAGACAAACATCTCCCCCGGCCTGGAACACTCCCCCCCCCCGCAGCTCACCCCTCTCCTGTGCGGGGGAGTGAGCCGTGCCTCTGCGGATCAGCTGACTGAGGGGAGCCCGCCCCGCACGGACCTTCTACCGCTGTTGGAATGATCCCTGACATAGAGACATGTCCACACACAAACACACACACACACACACATACACTGGTCCTCTGGGACACTTCACAGGTTCACTGTCGATTCCCTTTCATCCACGTTTAACAGAGAAATGTCCACCGTGACCAGCGGGCTGCTGTGAGGCGCCGCGGATGCTAACCCTGGATTTACTTCGCTATTGGTGAGTCGTCGATGTATTTATCGTCTTCACTGACTTCACATGCTGTCTCCATTCATCTGGAAGGGTTATATGATTTATTATTCCATCACTGTCTAAATAAAATTAAGAAGTCGTTTAAATACTTGTAGAATTTTGTTTTTCTTTCAGCTAGCTAGTTACGTTTAAGCTAGCTAGTAATAATAATAATAACGATTGGCACTCTAGCTCAAACTTGAATAAGCTAGCTGTGCACAAGCATCTCCCCGCAGCAGACATGTCTGCTCTTTGAGGTGGCGATGTTATCATCCAGTCTGCAGTCGGAGGTGCTTTCTCTTACATAACATGCTCGGCAGTGTCTCCAGTGATGCTCCGGTGCTGTCACAGAGAATTTCAGCTGCCAGGCTGCTTGTTAGCTGGCCACAGTTTCTGTTGGATGCAACCAGGGCTGGAAGATAAGGCCTAAAACACTTCAAGATAAACATTTCCAAATCAAATACTGTCACATGTTACATATCCTTTCTGCTCAGGTGAAAGACTGACATTTTGCTCCTGAGTGAACAATGTAGTTTCAAACTCTTCTTTATGGGCCGAGAATTGTACCGGTTGCAGTGACGGTAAAGTTATTTAATCTTATCTTAGAGTGCTTGCACAATCCACAAGAAATATATTGACGTATTGAACCTTTATTCTTTTGTTTCTAATGAAAAATAGCATTACAATAACTTGAGATCTTCTTTAATCGCCCAGCCTTGGTTGCACTATCTCCTCATGTACCATCTGACAGCTGTCAACACTGGCACCATAAAGCCTGTTGTAGTGCTGCTGGTGGCGTCAGTCAGGTGACTCAGTCCTTAGCTGGGCCTGTCGTGTTCCTGAGTGTCCTCCCTCAAAGCACACACTGCGTTGCTCAACACCACCCTATAGATATACGTTAATATGGTTTTATCGCACTTTGTATTTTTGCTGGTACACACACTTGAGGAAGTGACAGTGCACACTGAGTTCTGCGTGGCCTGCGCCGTTTGACTGTCGAGCTGTCACCAGTTTTTAAACTGGGGATTTTTAGGGTCAATGTCTGATGATTGAAGGATTCACAAACTTCTAAAATTATGTTTTATTTATATTATGTTGTTGATTTAATCAAGAAGTAGTTGCTGTTTAGACAGCGATATAGTCAATGTGTTGTCGTTATGCAGTTAAATATTAATATCATAGCAGAGTAGGGTGACAGTGTAATCCACCAGTGACATGGTTTTATAATACGGAAGTTATGAATACTGTACATGACTTTCATTGGTAAGACGGGCTTATATTTCAACAAAATTATAATTTCTAGTGGCGTTTCTATCTTTCCTTCCATTACATGACACATTTATTTATTACATAGTCATCTAAACACCTTTGTTAGTTAATACCTAAATTTAAGGGACCATTACCGAAATGTTGTGGAAGGTAATGTTAACTTAATGTTGACAGATAATATTAGGGTCAGTCAGGCTGATGAGAATAATATCATCATGTCACTGGTTCATGGGAGGAGTGTGACAGGTTTTTTGGACTGGCAGTGTTTAGATGATGTGATGTGATGAGAGGAGAAATGCTCTCTCCATCATTCTCTTTTTAGAAATTCATTGATGAGATAAGATTGATCCTCTGTAGAGGAGATTCACAAATGAGACAGCAGCACCAGGAAGTAGCAGCGCAAGAAATCATAGTAAGATTAGATGAATAAGTACAATAAAGTAGAAATAATGCAGTTTATATACAAGTTTTTTTCAAAATGTTTCACTCATCCCACTTGCTATATCCCCAACTTTCTCTCGCTCACTGGCTGTCTCCCTATACTATGAAGAAACAAGCCCACTTCCGTCTCCCTCTAATTCCCATCGATCTATAGATTCTAGAAGTGGGTTCATTTTTCCCCCTGTTTCACTGCTTGTTTATTGTACTGAAGGTCTGCTCTGTAGGCAGTTTAATACTGCAACTGGTGCTCATTGTTTTTTGTTGATTAACGTATTGATTGTTCTTAGGTGTAACGGGTAAATATTTTCATCATCAGGGCCAAAACTTTTGTCTTCAAATTACTTATTTGGATTAGTATCAAAGGACCCAGTATTTAGGTTCTAAAGATCTGAGAGGCACTGATGCGCTGCCGTGCTGAGCATGTGGTGTTTTCCAAGATGGCAAAGCTTCTCTCAGCTCAGCTAAAGGGAGTTCAGATGTCTGTGCTCCTCTCTAATCCGGCCTTCCACTCCCCTACCCACCTCCCTGCTTAGCCATGTTCAGATGTATTACATGTGAGAGGAACACACCACCGCCCCTTTCATGTGTGTGAAAGCAAGAAAGCTACTCTTTCTGTATCATACAATATATTTGTAACATTTGGGTGCATTCTATGACAAATGTTTTTCTTTTTTTTTCTTTTGCCAGTGTAGACTAAACTAAAATCCTTTCCACATTTTGTTCTAAAGCTTCATTAATCAATAATATTATACGAACAGAGGTTCAGAGGATCAAACATTAATAATATAATAGGAAAGTGGTTGCTTGTCTTTTGGTTTAATGCCCTGCAACGTTACTGTTTGGTTCAGGCCTTCCACTCTCATCCCTATCGTCTTACCGGCAAAAAAACATTAGCAGCGAATGAGCACAACATTTCCCTCTGGAATTCAAGGAGAAAGGGAAAGTGAATGAAACACAAAAGAACAATCATACAAATTGCAATGATGCTCGTCTGCTGGACATCTAAAAACTGCCACTGGGTGCTGATATCTGACAATATTGCCCCGTCTTTGTCCCAGAGAGGCTAAAAATGTCACCCAAAGCCAGAGATTTTGTGTTATGTGGAATCCTCCCTCCTCAGATGGAGGAACAGGTCAGTCACACAAACACTGTCCAGTCATGAATGAGGACATTTGTCTCCCTTGCCTCGAAAAGTGTGTGTGCCAGTGAACAGAGCTTAATTGGCTAATTTGATTTGCAATAATCAGGCCTCAGAGGCTGGGGGCTAGCTGACACATTACCGACAAACAGATACTGACTCTTCTCGTGAGTTTGATAAACTTACTCTTTATTTCCTTAAAACCTTTTGATTTCTCATGTCCCGCTTTTCCAGACACTGTGTGCTAACTATGCTGACATCAGACTGATATATATCATGGATCCTGAAGAGTTAGAGTTGCAGAATGACTACCGCTACCGCAGCTACACGGGAGTCATCGAGAAAGCGCTGCGAAACTTTGAGTCTTCGAGTGAGTGGGCAGATCTCATCTCATCCCTGGGGAAACTCAATAAGGTACAGTACGATGCACAATGATGACCTAATGCCAAAAAAAAGCACTCTAGCTGCTAATTCTCCAAACATCTCATTATGTGCATATGAATGAACTTTGTTCTTGTGCGGAATTCCCTTTTTGCATGTGTCAGTTTCACAGCTGCTACTGTGGTTCAGTTCTCTATAGTTATGAGGAAGTTGTTCTTTCTCATCGTTACACTATATATATGCTAGATTTGCTCAAGTCATCTTGTTGAGGAAATAAATGTGCCACCTCTGTTTCAGCTTTCCTTGCAGATATTTACTTTGAGTTTCTTTGTGTGTTAATGTGCTAAAATTGGCTCTTTTTTAAAGTGCAAAGAATGTGAGGAGAAGTTTAACGTCTTATGAATCAAGTCTCGTGGAATTGGTTTTTCTGTGTGGGTTCATTTCTTTTATTTGTTTTGCGAAATTCTCACTCAGAGTCGAAACTCTTTGGCTAATAGCAAATCCAGCTTCTTATTTTTTGGTCTCTTTCTCTCTCTATCAGGCCCTGCAGAGTAACCTCCGCTACTCACGCCTACCCAAGAGACTTATCATAGGTAAGCGTCTGGCCCAGTGTCTACACCCGGCTCTGCCCAGTGGCGTACACCTCAAGGCCCTTGAGAGCTATGAGGTCATCTTCAAAATAATCGGAACAAAATGGCTCGCCAAGGATCTGTTCATCTACAGGTGAAGAAACTAGCCTTGATCTTTCATTGCTTCAAGAAAAGTGCTGACCTGATTACAAGTGCATTGTTTATGACTTGTAAGTTTATGTGGCTCTTTTTTGTTTGTTTTTTTCAGCTCCGGATTGTTCCCACTGTTGGGCCATGCAGCCATGGCGGTGAAGCCCGTCCTGCTGACACTGTACGAGCGATACTATCTCCCACTGCAGAGGGCTTTGCTGCCTAGTCTACAGGCTTTCATAACAGGCCTCCTACCAGGCCTGGAGGAGGGACTGGAGGTCAATGACAGGTATACTGCATATACCGTTTTTGTCTAAAGAAAGAAAGAGTTGATCAGAAGGACAAAAAAGTTTAAAACTAGGTCTGATTATCCCTCAGCGCACACATGTAAGGCTACATCTCTATCTATCCCTGTTTTCAGGTGCCCCAGGTGCATCCTGTCACCAATTTACCGAATGTGCACAGTCAGGCTCAATGCACACTAGACATTTAACTGCACTTTGCGTGGTGCACCTTGGCGCACAAGGATAGGATACAATGTTTTTATTTAACATTAGTTGCAAATGTTTGCACCATAGTATGGCCTCAAGTTATGTCTGTCGTTCCCACGACTTATTAACTTGTGCCCACGACTAATTGTTCTTACCTCAAAATGACTCATCAAAGTACACTTGGTTCTCTTTGCTTATTCAGATTTCCACCTTTTTAACATTTCATTTTCCTGTTCTACACCAAAACTATGACTAATACATTTTGCACTTGCTTTAAATAAGTTTTCCCTGCAGCAAAAGTCAGATGACTTTGTTTGCAGACTGCTTCGATAATCACTTATTTAATTTGCCTAGAGGTTTCCAAACATTTGGAAACAAACACGTATTACCATGTAATGATCAGTGTTTATTTTGCCAAACTTCACAACCAGGGAAAAAGGTATCATCCAAAATGTGTGGAGATAAAGACTTACAAGTGTGTCTTTAGGATTTTCAACAGATGTAAACAAGACTACATTAATAAAGCACTTTTTAGTATAAACAACCGGTCAACCAGTCTTTACAGCATGTCTACAACACTTCGTTATGGCATATCAGCTTTCAGAGGGTTCAGTGTCTTGCAAAAGGAGGAGCGAAAGATTGAACCACTGACCTGGTTAGTGGACAACCCGCTCTACCTCCTGAACCACAGCTGCCCTCAAAGTGTCTTTTAACTGGATGACCAAAGACTTGCTCTTGGTGCTTTTTAGAGTAACGGTGGATGAGTCGGTTGACATCCTAACAGCATGTGTATAATGAAGGGTTATTTAGATCAGGATGGATTGGTTTGACCAAGAGGCTCGGATGCCACTGTGAAGTAGAGATTTACACGTGGATGTGTTGTTGAACACTCGTCAATGAGTCCATTTTGTGTTCTCTCTCTTTGTGCAGAACTGATGCATTGTTGCTCAAGTTGTCTATGCTCTTGGGTCAGCGGGTCTTCTATGGGGCCCTGTGGGGCAGCATGGTGGTGAGCCCTAATGTGCGGCTGCCCGCGGCCATCTTTATAGTCACACACTTTGACCGCACGGCTTCTCTGCACCAGCAGATACACATGCTAGGCTACAACAGCCCACTCCTGGTGAGTTTTGTCTTACATGTGATTTAAAACCAATTTAATATCAACACAGAGGAACTGTTTGTATTATGAGAATTTTTTAGACATGTCTGAATTTAGTTTTACACTTGTTTGAATGTCTCTGCCTCTGTCCATCTCCAGTTGAAGGCAGTGTGTCTTTCTCTGCAAGACTCAAATGTCCTGGTACAGAGGCACATGCTTGAAATCCTGCTCTACTTTTTCCCTTTTGCCATCTGCCTGGTAAGTTCACCCAAAAACTCACTTATCTCCTGTTATTCTGCACATGTTTACTTCTGTTTCTCCATATCTGCTGCTGTCATCATTTTTTTATCAGAGTCCCATGATATATTTTCCCTCTGTTGTCTGCCAAAGAGAAAGGCTTAGTCATTTATAATCACTCTTATTTTAATAGTCATGAAAGAGTGCTGCAAATAAACCCTAAGTTAATCCAATTTTAAACACAGAAAATAAAGATGACCTTTAAAATGCTTCCCAAATTGTTGTTGGTATCTATCATATCAGACATTCCCGTGGCCTTTTGGTATTTTCTCCACATAATTCAGTTTAGTTTCCTAGGTTTAAATTGGGGAATTATAGTAGTTGCCTTCTTGAGGTAGTTATATCACCACATTATCAACATAGCAACAGTAAACGTGGAAGTTAAACGTCGTCAAGCTCAGTAGAACTGATTGCCAAAACTACAAACATTACAATCTGGTTATTTAGAATTAAAAGCTGCAATTATTCTGTAAATATGTTTCTGTGTACTGAATTGTAATGGCCGTAACTGCTATTGTCCCACAGCCGTTAAATGTTTCTTCTATTTATTCTGAGCAAATCCTTTGCTGCTGCTTGAAACATAAAATATCTTGTTAAGCCAAGGATTTTAGTGGAAATATCAAATCAGTGAAGGACTTTTTCTGGGAGCACTGTGTGTAATATACTGTATATAAGCCAAAGAAATTGCAGTATCATGACTCTCAGCTAACTGTCACGTCGTGTGTTGTTTTAGGACCCAGTGGAGACGTGTATTACTTTGAGTGAGGAGGACATGGTGGCTGTGGTGTCTTCCGCTTTGCTCACGCTGCTTCGCAGAGACATGTCCCTGAACAGACGCCTCTATGCCTGGGTCCTAGGTGCTGACCTCAGTGATGAATCATCTGTTTCGTCACATGACCACTGTGTGGCTACTGGAGTTTGGCCAGTTAATGTTTCTCTCAGTTCACTAATCGTTGTCTTCGCATGAACGTGTTTTCAGGCACAGATATAAAAGGGGAAATGGTGGCACCACACCCAACCCTCTCCTCTACCATAGAGGAGCACACATCATTTTACTTCAACACCTACACCAGAGATTACCTTGTACAGGTAACTGACTCCTATGATAACACACACGCACACGCCAAACTCTGAACAATGCATAAATAAATATATGTAATATATAAATATATTTTATTATAACCTGGTTTGTGAGTGTTGTTTGACATTTTGGAGAAATATGCTCATCTTGATTAAAACAATCTGCCATGTTTTGGGGCACTGATAGTTGTGAGTGTGTGCAATGGTGCAGATCACCAAAAAACTGTCTAGATCTAGTGATTTTATATGTGGTTCATAATAGAACTGTTTGGCCTTGGCAGAGGTTTGCACCCTACATTCTACTTTATAATGAAATAATCAAAATAAAGCACATGGTATTACAGGGTTTATTAAAGGTTTTAAACCCTGAGTAAAGAGACAAGCCTATATTTCAGCTTTTATAGCAAATAGTAATTTAAATGGTGTGTCTGCTTTGAACAGAGCACTTGATGTGTGTTTGTCCCCAGTTCAGCTTTTCTCACCTGCTCATTTCTGTGACCTCAGGCTCTGATTAACATCCTGAAACAGAAGGATGTGGAGAACAACCCAGAGAATGTGATGGGATACCTCAAGCCCTTTCGAATCATCGGCAGCCTGCTCGATAAACATGAGATTGGTAGGCAGCACTTAGCGGAGCCGTGCACAAATACATCAAAACGCTGGATTACTGGACCCACCACTCTGTGTCATTGCCTCAGTCTCACTTTCTAAGGTTGTTTTATTGTTACAATGATGATGTTTCTGCTCAGGCCCAGCTGTGCTGAGCAGTGTGTTGTTGGAGGTGGTCCGGGCCTTCTACAGATACTGTCGAGAGATACTGGGGGAGGAGAGCAACACCAATTCGGGGCTCTCAGGAAACCAGCTTGCCAGGTGAAAGTCATAGATGAAAGCACTACTGCGAGGATGTTCATATTTCACTAATATTGCAACTGACAAAGTGAGCATGTGTTGTAATTCTTCCTTTGTTTTCTTTAACAGTAAGATAAAAGAGAATAAGAATGCATCAGAGATCATAAAGTCAGTGAATATGTTCGTGAGCTCCATGAACAGTGAATACCTGTGGGAGTACATGACACGACGCTTCTGCACTTCTCTCAGGTAATGGGGGGTTGACTTCTACATGTTAATCTCTAAAACGTAATTGAAAAGACAGTTTTGACTGTCAAGGATGTATTTAGCAAATGTCTGTTTATCTAAAATTTTAACCCACAAGTTAACATAAAGGATAATTTCATTCTCTTTCTCCAAAGAGAAAAAGACGACCCACCAACGCCTCCTCAGCAGGACTGCAGTCATCCTGCTCCCTCTGTCTCAGAGATGTCCACCCTCATAATCTTTCTGCTGGATGTTCTTCCTCTGGTAAGCAACACACAAAGAAGCATGCCAGCACATTGTTAGTTCTCTTTAATGCTAAACCAAATTGGTGCAGTAAAATTTGCACCAAAAATAGGGATTAACAATAAAAAATTACTCACTTTCCCTTTTTGCATGCACGTATATTGTACTGTGGTAGTTTTTAACATAAACCAAACTGTATATTGACAGGAGCTACATGCTGACATCCAGTCACAGTTCCTCCCTGAGATGCTAAGCATCATGCTGCAAACCTTACACAGTCATATGGACTCCATAAGCCTGGAGGATGTCACACACAGCGTGCGTGCCTGCTTCAAGGTCCTCAGTAAAATCCAAATGCCTGTGGCTTATATAGACATTGAAGCAGAGTCACACACAGAGGAGACGGAGTTACGTACACCAGAGGAGGAAGGCAAAGAAACACAGGTTACAAATTTTACAGTTTGTGCTAAAGTGGTTTCTTTTTAAATGTTTTGGATTTTTCAAAGTGCCTCACCGTAACAAATTTCACCTATTCTAGGATGTCAAGTTAGAGGGAGATGAAGATGCCAGTAATGGTCAGTTTAGTCATCGTCATAGAGATGAAGAGCAGAACACTGAAGGAGGAGACGAGGCAGAGACTGCCACTGCTGTTTACCCAGCAATCAGATCTGAAGACAGCGGTTTAGGGGTCAGTGCCTCACCGTCAGAGCAGCATCTCCCACCAGGGATGGGGCCCGATGGAAATGAAATTTGCAAAGACGGTGATGGAGTGTGGAAGAGGGGAGGAAGTGTTGACACAATGACACTGTGCCTGCAGGATATACTGTCCTTCATAACCACAAGGTAAACAATTGAATCGAGGTCAGATTATAATACGATTTTCCACATATTTGCAGAATATGTAGGTGAGGGACAAGATTTGGGGACTGGGAAGCCGCTTGAGAAGGCTGTGGTTGCCCACAGGTAAACTGTTCGCGTGTGGAGCAATAGAAGCATAACACAATGACTGAAATGCATCGGCTATCGCCTTTTTTTAACTTGTCTATTTTCATATGAAGATAGCCAAAATGTCATCTGGCCCTAAAGCACCTACAAAAAGTATCACTGTGTTTTGGGTGGAGAACAGTTTGACCCTTGTGTTACAAGACATTAGTCGGACAGTCGAAAATAGTATATGGTGAAAAAGAAGATGGAGTTGACAGATGATAGTTGATGAGACAGTGGATAGATTAATGCAAAGAATATGTACTTCTCTATAAACCTAGGATCTCTAATTATTTTCACCCCTGTAATTTTTTCAGATACCTGCTGGTGCAGGTGGAGGAGGTCCCGGGACCCGAGGAGGGACTCCAACCAGATCTAGCCGCTGCCTCTGTGGATCAGAAGACATTGTTGCAGAGCATAGGGGGGCGAGAAATAAAACACAAACTGACTGAATTGTTCAATCCAAACAAAAACAAACTCCACCCCACATCTGATGTGCAGCCCCCGACATTCCCTGAGGAGAAGAAAAGGGAACGTGGGCGGTCAGGATGTGTGGACTGGGCGGCGGGCTACATGCCGCGGGGCAGAGCCGAGATCACTGAAGCCTGTCGACAGGCATTTACCGCCACCTGCCACCTGTTGCTGGAGTGCGCCACCTTCCCTGTCTATATGAGTGAAGAGGAGACTCTGGCCCAACACACAGACATGTTTGCCCGCACAGGTCAGCTCACAAATGGATTGTATTATAGCAGCTGGGTTAATATAACTGTCATGTACCTGCTTTAGCCCACTGATTAGTAATTCAAATGTTTTTGTCTTCTGTAGGCAGTGAAGAGGACACGCTGCCAGTATGGCTGAGGTCCTTGATGATACTGTGCTGCCTGTCAAGGGACTATCACATTCAACACACAGCAGTGGCCTCCCTGTTGGAGCTTATCAACCACTCCCAGTCTTTAGCGCTGGTCATCCAGGACAAGCACATACGCTACCATCTTTCTGACTCTAACCCTCTGAGTGGGAGGCTGCAGATGGTCACTGTGCCACCCATCTACCCTGCTCTTCTACGTATCATAGAGGAGGGCACAGATTTCTATCAGGTCAGATTATTAAAAAGGAAATGTCCGTACAGCTCAACGCTGTTCTTTAAATGTGGTGTTTAAAATCATGCTGTTTTTGTGCTGTGATCCAGAGGGTGTCTCAGGTTCTGTGGAGCCAGCTGGACATGGATCGGAGAGAGCAGCACATTTCTTGTGTGGAACTTTTTTACAGGCTTCACTGTTTGGCTCCGTCTGCGACAATCTGTGAAGACATCATCTGCCAGGCGCTACTGCACAAAGACAAGGTGTGTAGGGCTGCACACACATACACACACACACACACTGAAACCTAATTTAATCCCAGCATCTTCGACACATGTCAGTGTAACTGGGACACAAACAGACACTATGATATTAAATGGGTTGAGCAAACAAGCCAGTGGCTCATCCTAACCATTATGTTTGTCTGTCCCAGGCTGTTAGGCTGGAAGCACTACATCGCTTCACAGTGCTGTGGCACCTGACCCGGGAAATCCAGACCAACAGGACCATGTCTCTCAACCGCTCCTTTGACAGGTGAATACACAGTGGAATGCAGTAAAGACAAATGGAGGGCAGTATCTACGCTGTATTAATTAATATACTACTAATATATCTTTTGATCAGAATATTTCAGATTTTGTCATCTCTTGTTTCATGTGCATTATGCAGTTTACATCTGCAGCACATCACTGTTACTCTTATTGTGGATTAAATAAATATGCAACTGCTAACAAGTGTCCTAATGGTGGTGCCAGAGAAGTGTTTTAATAAGAGACGTATTTACTATTTGAGTTGCAACAATGGGACTATTTTTATTTCCCCATTTTATTGTAAAACAGTTTTATGCCCCATTATACCTCTTAAACAACTGATGCTACTTTGTCCATTCCCCTCTGTTTACTGTGAAAAAAAATAAAGTAGAAAAACAAACACTTAAATAAGTACAGCGAAAGACAGCTTTAATTTTTTGTTTCAGTTCCTACAAAGTGTGTGTCTCTCTCTCTCTCTCTCTCTCTCCCAGGTCTCTGTGTGTGGTGGTGGACAGTCTGAGCTGCACTGATGGCTCAATACGAGCAGCTACTCAGTGCTGGCTGGTCAGGGCTCTGTCCCTCAATGACGTGAATCGAATCTTGGAACCTATTCTGTTGATGCTGCTTCACCCGTCCACTCAGCGCTCCTCCATTCACAGCATCAAACAAAATCTCACTGCGGGTAAGTGGGTTTGTCTGCATGAGTGAAATGTGAATTTGGGAAATACATTTTTTCGGATGAAATATATTCTTTGTTTTGTCTGTGTTCTGTTAAATTGACATGCTCATTGCTTTCAAGGTAACCTGAAGATTCTTAGCAGCAGAAGTCGAAGTTCCACCAGAACCTCTGGGACATCTGCGGATGCTATGGCAACAGAGGTCACCACCTTAAATCTCACCAACATTGTGGACAGGGAATCCCTGTGGGCAGAGTTGGACACTGGTCCAGAGCAGGTCAAACCTCAGGACTCTTTTGAACCATCAAGGAGTGAGAGTGAAGACACAGAGGAGGAGGAAGAGGAGGAAAATAGAGCAGATGATGAGGCTGAGAGTGAACACACGGAGTCAGCAGACACTAGCGGGGCCCAGGTATCCACAGAGAGCTCCGGTTCTGGTTCTGCTCTGTATGGCAGCATTGAGGACGGCAGGCTGCTCAATGGCCTGCGGAGGGTAGAGTCTGAGCGTACACAGGCATCTGATTCGCTGTCAAGTGAGGATGAGGAGGATTTAGAGCTGGAGACAATGGCCAGGTCTCGCCTGTTAAAACAGGAGCGTGAGAAGAGAGAAGCCATCGACTCTCTATTTCTTCATGTGCTGCTGTATCCTGTGGCGGGCGGCTGGCGCCACCTGCTCCAAGGTCTGTCACTGCTCGACAGCTTGCTGAGGAGCAGCGCTGAGTGCCCTCTGGTGGACGCACTCTCTTCTAACTCTCTGGACACAAGCGCGGCCGCACATTTAAACCTGGTCTCTAACCTTTTACACCGACACCAACAGGCTCAAGATGGCAAAGGCTTCTACGGCTGCCTGCTTTCACCATCCTCCTCCCCCTCTCTGCCCCCGTCCATTCTCATTGAACTGCTGGTGTCTTTGTGCCTGCGATTCCTGCGCTCTCATTACCCTTCATACCTGAGCCTCGGCCCTCTTGACCTGCAGGGGAACAGGGAGGTTCAGGTAAGGAGTGTGGCGGTGCTAACCCGGATTGTGAACCAGCTTGGTTGCGTGGCACAAGGTCATGAGGGCAATGGGGCCAGTGCGGAGCCCATCCGCAGGGTCTTGTCCAGATGTCAAGTGCAGCAATATGCTCTGCTTACACTTTCTGCTTCCATGTATGTCAGCCAGAGGGGAATGGACAAAGTAGCATCCAGAAATGTGGAGCTGCTGGTTGAGCAGGGAGGCCTGTCAGAGGAGAGTCTGGTGAATCTTGGATCAGGAGGCGGGCAGGAACAGTACCCCTTACAAATGGAATTACTCAAACTCCTTGAGGCTCTCATAGTCCTGGAGCACCATGTGGGGCTTGGCGCGGCCATCCCATCAGGTGGCTTAGGTGGAGCATCCAGCCAGCCTACGGAGCCTCGTGAATCCCCAGCTGCCAGCTCCCCCCTCGCCCGTGAGTGGCAAACTGCGGTCCTTTTCCAGCAGTCCATCAAATCAGCCCAGTATGTCCAAAGTCACCCCATTACAGCCCAAGGAATGTTTGTTTCGGCCGCGGCCATGGCCCTGCAACCACAGTACGGCTATGCCATGCACCCCCACTGGGTGTCTCTGCTGTGCTCCACTCTGCCCTACCTGGGACGCTCATTAGGAATCATTGTGGCGCCCCTCATCGGTCAGATCTGCAGGAATTTGGATGAGCTGGTAAAGCTGTATGAGCATGATGGAGGAAAGACAAATCAGAGGTAGGTCGTGCTTTTATACAGTAACTTTGTACGATGACATTTTATGTTTATGTTTAGTCATTTCTCACCCGAGATGTGAGAATTTATATCATTATCAAGTAAACTAATAGTTAAACCTAAAAACGGCACATAATCTTAATCAGGTTAATGACTTAGATGTTGTTATTTATATTTATGCTTGTGTGTATCATGATAAATGTGCAACAGGTTTAATGAAATATTTGATTGTCTCCTGATCAGCCTCAGTGGCAGGAGAGAGAACATCGCCCCCGACTACCCTCTCACTCTGTTAGAAGGCCTGACCACTATAACACACTATTGTCTACTGGACAACAAGAGGGTGAGAACTAAACATACTCTTCATACAAATTTATATATCTTATTTGAAGGATAATATTAACTGATTTTTTTTTCCTCTGTTAGTCCCTGGTTGCCTGTGACCCTTCGGACGTCCGTAATGCACGCAACGCTGTGATCGAGGCTCTGCCAGAAATGCTCACCAGCATGGTTTTGTTGTGGGGCGTGGTCAGGAGGGAAGAGTTTCAGCGGCGGGCGTCTGACTCTGGCCAGAACAGCAGACAAACTTCTACATCTGTCTACTTTAAAAGCACCAAGGTGTGTGATACAAGCACGTTGTTAATGCTGTGTGTGTTTGTTGCACTTCTACCTCTGTCTACTTTAAAAGCACCAAGGTGTGTGTTTTACAAACATGTTGTTAATGCTGTGTGTGTTTGTGTTTGTGTGTCCATGTTTAGATCCTTCGCCACCGAATTCTGGAGTTCCTGGTCCCTCTGACTGGGCAGTATGGCATTCAGATGATGGCTTCACTGGGAGTAGTGTGGAGCAGCAGGAAGAGTAGAAGGAGACATAAAAATATGGTGAGACCTGCAGTGAGTGAAGAAACAAAGAAAGTCGCATCCATGTCACTGATTGGCTTGAGAGAACTTGTTGGCATCTTTGTGTTCTTCTCTTCTTTAGGTTTTACCTGTGGCCAGTGAGGCTCGTCTGGCCATTGTGGATCTGGTGAAATCACTGAACACCTTGCAAACAGATACCATCCTGCAGTTGATCAAAGAGGTGGTGAAAAAACCTCATCAGATTAAAGGAGAACAGGTATGCAAACAAATATACACACTTAGATGCTCATGATTGTGTTTCTAAAGTCTATTTTTACTCATTTTCAAAACATGAAAACTTTTTCTCCACCAGAAGTCAGCCTTGGTTGATATCCCCATGTTACAATTCAGCTATGCCTATATCCAGAGGTAAGTAAGAAAATATAGAAATCCCCATCCTCAGATTTATTACAGCCATTCTAGAAATGCTCACCTGTGTAACGATCTCCGTCTCTGTTTGTAGTATATCCGGCCAGGTTCTGCACGAGAACATTGCCCCTCTTCTCAGTCTGCTGCGAGAGTCTGTTCAGCTCAACCTGGCCCCGCCCGGACACTTCTTACTGCTGGGGTCAGTTTTTAAACATTCAGAGATTATCCCACACTCGGATTAACAGTAACAGTATATCTGTATGGTACCACTTACACAAACATATTCAGGGAAAACATACCAAAACTCTCTGCAGTCCATGTTTGTGCAGTCAATCTGAAAACTTTTGCTATCTTCTCATATTATTTTCTCATAGTCATCTTTATTGTTAAAATATTTCATAAATGCATTGCCTTGAGGTTTTTTAATATGTAAAACAACATGTTGGACTCTGTATTCAAGTTAATTGGTTTTGGAAAATGCTAAATATTTTGTATCTTGCAGAATCCTCAATGACTTTGTCAATCGGCTCCCCAACCTGGACAATAAGAAGGATACTAGAGACCTGCAGGTATGATACATGAAAAAAAACACGTGAGTCTCTGTGTTGATATTCGGTGCATTTACTTGCACTAAAGTAACCAGGTTACTCAGAGGGACCAGGTTAGAGGGACCAGGTTAGAAAAGGAAAAAGTAAAACTGCACTGTAGTAAACTATTGACTGGTTTATGTATGCAGTAGGTCAATAACCAGATTTCTCCTGAAGCCCTTCTTATCTTGGAAGCATGGCCTGTTGCAGCAGACAGACCAAAAGACAGAAAAGAACAGAGCACACGGTATATAAATTTAACAAAAACTAAAATGTTTAACATTAGAAACAGACTTAGTTAGACCTATACAAGCTACTTTACATTAGTTTCAGATAAGGACCGACTGTTATTTCAAATATGGGGACTCATTACCTCATTCAATCAAGCTCGTCTATTCTACTATTTTCCATATATATAGTTTTTCATCATGCTTGTGAAAAGCTAATTAGAGCCTTGGTTATCGGTATATAAGTCAGATAAACCAGGTTTCTCAATTACATGTCAGTTAAGAGTAATGTGCTGAACTAAGTAACTACATTACCATGCAGGAAGTGACTCAACGGATCCTCGAGGCGGTGGGTGGGATCGCGGGGTCGTCCCTGGAGCAGACCAGTTGGCTCAGCCGCAGCCTTGAGGTCAAAGTTCAGCCGCAGGTGTGCCCTGAAGCAGAAGAGCCTGATGACGCAGATGCTGAAGGTGAATAATGCGGTTACTTCACCCAAATACATTGCTGTACAACCTCAGCTGTATTTATTTATTATTCATAAAATATGAAAACTATTAAAAGCTTGGTAAGACTCACAAATTAGCTCACTCTCATTTTCTCCCTTTCAGAGTTTGCTCAAGCCAGCACCATGGTCTCCTCCTCAGCTCCCTCAGTTTACAGTGTGCAGGCTCTTGCTCTCCTGGCTGAGGTACGGTTCTGTGATTTTCTTTTTCTTTTTATAGCGAGTACATTAGTGTTTGAAGTGCTTAACACTTGTTCTCATTGTGCAGATGTTGGCACCACTTCTGGACATGGTGTACCGCAGCGATGAGAAGGAGAAAGCCGTTCCTCTCATTTCGCGGCTCATGTACTTTGTTTTTCCGTACCTGAAGAACCACAGGTAACTGCTGTCGCTGTGCTCTAGGTTATCTAGGTGTTAATAGCATTGCAGCAATTCAAAATAATATTCATAATTTTGTTTTTATTAGTGTATAAAGAACCTGAAATAAAGAATATTGCATGTTGCACTGCCATGTTTCTACCGATGCCCAGAACGGACAAACCACACAGCGACTGTCACTGTTGTCGACCCTGATCCAGGGGCTATCCTCCCATTTTCTCTCATGTGCTCTTTCAGACATCCTCCTGATTTCTCTGAAACTTCAGAGAAAGTTGTAATGGCCCATGAATTTACATACCATGACACAACAAGCAATAACAATTATCAATTCTGGTAGTTTAATTCTTTACCCAGCTGCGGCTGGGGGCAAATGCTATCACCACTGACAGGTTCAAGCTAGAGCTCTGAACAATGAACAGCCATTTTATTTATACTAGTTTGACCCCTCCTCACACGGAGGCAGAATGTTGTCCAATCAGCTCTCTGCATGTCCTGGCCAGGAAGACCAGACATGTGGTCTCCCTCAGCATAAAGTAGATCTCCTTGGAAATCTTTACAACACAATGGAATGTTTATTCTGCTGAGACTCTGAGAGACTCTAGATGTGAACAACATATCTCTCAGAGATCCCCGTCTCTGGACAACAACACCCAAAGCCCCTGTGCCCCATCTACTTGATTGGCCCCTGCTGTGAAAACCTTTGTTCTAGCAACAGGCACTATACACTATACACCCAATTCATATATATCTAATTTAATTCATATGTAACTCCTCCCTTTTGACACTTCGACATCAGTCATGTGTCAATCCAACCTAACGAGGAAACTTATTCAAAAGAAAATCATCTTTCTGACCCACATCTAAGCCCAAACAACCATCCAAACAAACTCTAGTCAATCAAGACTACTTAATTCCTAAACTAATTCAACTAAATCTACATTCAAATTTTTTTTATTTAAGTTCGATGTAACCTTGCTTACAGCTCCTGTTAGCCTCATTAAATGTTAACATTAAAATCTTCATGTACTCTGCAGACTGCATGTTCTCGGCAGACTGCTTGCAAAACGCAAGTACCTCAGTCAAACAAAGACAATAGTGTGAAGTCGATCCATGAATGTCTTTTTTTAGCCCCAGATCACATGCAAAACCCCAATGCAAACAAGCTGTCAATGTAAATCTTGACACTCCCGTCTCTAGCATATTTGCATCTCTTTGGTCTATGCATATAATGTGAAGGGCGTTGGTTATCTTTGTATTCTACAGTCGTAAACCCACTTGGTTATCACTGCTGCATCCTTCGATGCTGAAACCATCATCAACAGATCACTTCATGTTTACAGTCATCAGTTGATTACCATTTAAATCTAAATTTAGGAAAAAAGCTTTTGTCTAAGTCAAAAACATATCTTACATTCTATACTTGTCATTTCTTTCATTAAACATATCTAAATACAAAATGTTCCATGACAAAGTCTTAGGGCCTCTCATTGGGACATTTGAGTTCACACATACAGCCTCCCAGGAGAATTCTGGAAGTAGCCGTAGTGTCTTCTACATACCTTGAACAGGAGGTTTGAGCGGAGCAGTGTTCAGTTAGTTGTAATCTGCAACCTCACTACTAGATGCCCCTACTAAATCCTAGATACTGGTCCTTTTATAGAGTTCCACTAACTACCTTTCTCTTCTATAGTGCCTACAACATGCCCAGCTTTGATGCGGGTGCTCAGCTGCTGAGCAATCTGAGCGGGTATGCCTACACCAAAAGGGCCTGGAAGAAAGAGGTCTTCGAGCTATTTATGGACCCCCTCTTCTTCACCATGGATGCTTCCTGTGCACCCAGGTTAGTGGGTTCGTCTGTTGGATTGGAATTTATTTCATTCATTCACCACTGTACAACCAGGAACCATCCAAAATATAGCATGTGGCCTCAGTTAAATCATGAACTGTAGCCACGGTCGTGTTTTTCCTTTCCTGTCATTAATAGCACTTTAGTTATATATAGTTTTTTATCTAATAATCAGGGGGTCATTGCGGAAGATGGATGTGTGATTTTGTGCATACAGTTTAAGTTTTAGTTCTGCGAATTTGATCAGTAGAGCAGTGTCTTAGAATATTTTCGATCCTTTCTAATAGCTTCACATTGAAGATTTTCTGAAGTTTCTGTGTCATTTGACTCATACCAATCCTTTCTAAAGTTATCGAAAAAGTAGTCATTGCTTTATTAAACATGAACACACAAGAGACGCATGCCAGGTGCACGGCTGACTGGCTGCTGAGAAGGGAACAGAAACCAAATCAGAGAGGTCTTCCCTGAAAAAAAGCCTTTCAAAACTGAATTACCTGAGAGACGTTATCGGTAGAAGCTGTTGCTAGGTAGCACACGACACTGCAGGGAGGGTCCAACCGGTATTCGCTGTACAGGTACACAACCGCAGCAACATCTCTTTTTTTCCTGTTTATAATTGGGGCTTGTGTCAAGACCACTTCTTTTAACCTTTAAATTTCTTTCATAGACATCTTAGTACCTGTTAATACTTATTATTCTACACATAAAACCAATTCTCTTCCAGCATTGCCCAATTCTTGACAGTGCTAATTTCATCATTACCATTCAGATTGTTCTTTGGCTTCACTGTGCGTCTTTGTTCAATATTTTGCTGCATCTTTATACGAAAAGGAACGTCTTTACCCCTGAGGTGTATTTAATGAGGTTACGTAAATCAACTGAAAAATTCTCATCCTTGACTCCCCTGTGTTTTTTCTAGTTGGAAATCCATTATTGATCATCTGCTGACTCATGAGAAGACAATGTTTAAAGACCTCATGAGTGAGTACAGCCTGTTTGAGTGACGCAATCTGTGATACAGTTTGTAGAATAATCAATTCAGACAAACAAATATAAAGTTTAAGCTTCTTAAAGATTTAAAGGAGTTATCAACTTTTTCAGACGAGTAAATTGAGATGAATCGTTTCAATCCAGTGCAGCCATAATGTCACTTCTTGAAATGTCTGCTTCACCAGATGTTTTGGATTATTTGCTGTTACAAACTTTTTTGTTCCTGTGACGTAGGCTTGCAGAGTGGCTCCTTGAAACTGTTTGGTAACGTAGATCAGAAACCGATGCTGCTGAAGCGCCAGGCCTTTGCCATGTTCAGTGGAGAACTCGACCAGTACCATCCTTATCTGCCCCTCATCCAAGGTGTGGCACTGCTCCAGAACACGTTTTTGTTTCAAATGTTGCTCTGTAACATTTTATATAATAACAATCCTCCCCCTTTCAGAGCGTCTCACAGAGGCTTTGCGTACGAACCCCAGCCCAGCTGTTTCAGCCCAGATGTTCTTGATGTTTCGTGTTCTCCTGCTGCGGATTTCATCCCAGCACCTGACATCTCTTTGGCCAATCATGGTCACAGAACTGGTAAGATCACTTCCTGTAAGAACATGACTTTACATGCAGGCTCAATACTGAACCAATGTCTGTTTTATTTGTCGTTCTTCAGGTTCGCATTTTTGCACGTCTAGAGAAATCTCTGCAGCCGGATAAGGAGGTCTCAAAGTGAGTTAAATTCTTTTACTCACATAATCCATTTTCCATGACACCCTTCAATGCTCTCTCTAACATTACTCTGGTCCTATTTTACTACCTAGACTCACAAAAGTGGTGCGTGGAGCCCTTGAGAGAAATGGATCGGTGAACTTCTCTCAGGCAGAGTTGGACATGTACCTGTCAGCCTGCAAGTTTCTGGACACCTCCTTGACCTTTCCTCCAGAACAAATACCAGTCTTTCAGATGTAAGAGACCAATTTAGAAGTAACTTAAAACTATTTGTAACTAGGTTGAGATGTTAGATAAGTTATTTTCGTTTTTTTGTCTAACTGTTTGTATCCACATGCAGGTATCGCTGGGCCTTTGTCCCCGAAGTGGATGTGAACCGCTACAATGGCCCAGAGATGTCGCTGATGGAGGCTGAGCAGGAATGCATACCCCATGTTGTCCAAGTACTGGAAGGGCTACAGCAAAGATATGGGGTAAGATCAGTTTGATAACACATTGGAAGGCTTAGATTCAGACGCACTGTTGTGGTGGAAATATCTAACACAAATTATAAAGTCAATATTGTCTTTTAGGGTTTTATTTAAGCCTTTTTTTAAAGGGATCAAAACTTCGGCAGATTGTGCAAATTCTGCCAGCTTTATAATTTTTTGTATTTTGCAAAGATAGGCCAGACGGGAGTGACAAACACTAATGTTAGAAAACATCCTGTTCTCCAACAAAGGAATTTTTGATATTCAATTAGTTCCAATCGATTAAAATTTCAACAATGGTGACACTCATGTTATGAGTAATTTATTAAGATATGAACTCTGGAAAAACACAGCAGATTGTTCAGGGTCATATCCCTCACAACAAGGGAGGGATGGCGTCTGGGTAGAGCATGAAGGAGGCAGGTATAAATCACCCGCTGTGACGTTTTCCTGCTGTATTGTCACATGGGCTCATGTCATTCTGATATGTTACTAGAGGGCTAGGGTCTAGGACAAATCCGGACCTAACTCAGGCTTGTGGTTTCTTCCATAAATGTCTGGAGTTCAGTGTCTAATGGATGCTTTAGTGTTTGGTTATGATGAGGTGTATCTTTTGTCATGTAATGAAGTAATATGATCTAACACCCGGTTGTGAGGAACATTAACTGAGAGGGATGTTTCTGTTTGTAATATCCTGACCTTATTTTCCAGGCCCTGAACGGACTGAGCGAGGAGTCTTCCACCGAGCGTTTGGAGTTCCCCCTCCTCACTCAGTGCTCGCTGCGCTCCATCACCCAGCTGTTGCCTTTTCTTCGCACCCTTTGCTGCTCCTTCCAGGTTCCCCCCCATAACGGACACCTTATCCAACACTGCCCAATAGCAGACTACCCCACCACCAATCCGCGCGCAGTCCTGAGGAAGCTGGAGCAAATCATTGAGAAAGAATTCCTGGACTCCACAGAGAGTTAAAAAAACTCAATCATGAAGCTTTCAAATAAATCCTCTTCCCAAGCGTTTAGACCTGCAGCCATATGAGTGTAATATCTAAAATAGGCACAACAGTGATCATGTAGTGTGACGTTGAAATGTTTTTATGTTTTAACTTGTATGATTTCCACAATAATACTTCTGAGGTTCACCCTGAATCTGTTATGGAAAGACCAAGGGACATTGTTGAAGTTAAGTAGATATGCTTACAAGTTAAGTAGAAATGCACCTTTTTATTTCTCTGTGATGTACTTTGTCTCTACACTATCTAAAAGGTTGACACATTGAGATTGTTTCACAGTGTCTACTCTCTTTGCTCTTATTGATTTTAGAAAAAGAAAAAATCATGATTCCATAAACATCAAATTATTGTTCCGCTACCACGATTTTGTTTGTAGCCAAATAGCACATTCACTGTGAGGAATTTTATTAAGTTTTTGTTTTCTTTTGGTTCCCATAACAAGTGTACACACTGCATCTGTCTGACTCTGAGAATGTGAAGGTTGTATGTTTGCAGGACCAGCTGTAGAACTACTTTTCTCTCTTTTTGTAATGAATTCATTATGGGACCTCAGTGATTTACATTGATTTTATGAGTAAGTTACTGACTGTGTTTTTGTGTACACCACGAAAACACTTACAATATCCTGAATTTTATTGGGTGTACCTCGGTAATATAGAGTACATTCCTGCAGTTGTTGGTGTTTAAGGGAACTTGAATCTTTCTTTGCGGTTGTTGACTGATTGTTTTCACAACTTCCTGTCTTGTTTTCAACAGTACTGAAATGTTTACGTAATTTATTTGGATGTCTAAAGGATCATGTTAAGTTTTGAATTAAGTGAAAAGGTTCATTAAAGTAAATATTTAGCTTAAATGGTCGTACATTCTATTTGCAGCTTTAGTTGCTTGTTTTCCTGCGGTTGCACATCAGGGGAATTTATTCAGGGAGTGGGAAAAACGTGTAACGTCAAGTTCATGGTTGGTGGTTTAGTAAAGGTAAAATAAAATAAAGACCTTAATGGTTGGTGGTTCAGTCTAATGGCACATCATACACATAGTGAACAATGAACCCTCTCTGTGTGTCTGTGTCTGTCTAAAATTATAACTAGATAGTCAATACATCAGCTAAAGGTCAAATATAATAAAGACATTCATTGTTGGTGTTCTGGCTCTCCAGCGCTGCATCTGTCTGGCATGACATGACCCAGAATACTTTGGAAACGGCAAAAAAACAGATTCTGCGTTAAAAGGAAATGGAAGAAACTGAATAATATATATTGCACCCTGTGTGCTCTGCATGTGTGTGTGTGTCTGTGTGTGTTAAAATTATAATTAGATAGTCCATACATTTTAATGATAGGGACGTAGCTAAACGTAAAATATAATAAATACTTTTTAATATATATGTATTGGTCACTTTGACAGATATATCAATGTGCAAAACAAACTTCTATCGGTCAACCAACAAAAAGATAAGTTAGAATTAATACATATAATTTAAATAATTATCCATGTTTGATAGATGATAAAAGAACAAGAATTTAAGCTCAGGGTGACAGAAGCTAATTCCTTCAAAATAAAACAGCGTCGTCAGGTTCTGACGCTGAAGCCCAGCTGTGCTGTCACCGCCTCCTTCCGCCATCAGTCGATATATGAAAACATGGCGGCACGGACGGATCTCGGGGTCCCGCTGAGCACGGTGAGCGCGATTTATTCCTCTTTCCACGGTTGTCAGGTGATATGAACGTTTACAAACTGATGAGCGGCACTAGCAAGGTCCTCGGGGTCACATGTGTTGTAGGTAACACGTTTAAATACCGTAAATTCACACTCTACTGGAGGCTGGGTGTGCGGGTGTTGACAGCTGATCTAGGAACTAGTTAGGAAAACAGAGTAGACTTTGATTTGCTGTATGACATGACGTCTCGAAGTTTGGCTGAGGGGTAGAGTGGTCGTCCTCCAACCTGAAAGTTGGCAGTTCGATTCCCAGTCTGACCCATCTACCTGCCGAAGTGTCCTTGGGCAAGATGCTGAACCCTGAATGGCCTCCCATAGAATAAAGAAGTGCTGCACTGTGTGAATGGGTGAATGTAAAACTGTACTGTAAAGCCCTTTGAGTGTTCATCAAGATTGCTCTATAAATACAAAACCATATTCTGTAAAAAATACAAAGATATCCCTCCATCTTTAGGATAAATTATGATGATTATTATTTTTGCTCCTGGGTGAGCGTTGTGGTTTTAAACTCTTGTTTGTCAGCAGTTGTGTACGTCTGGGGTCTATCTATGTGTCTCCTAATACAACAGTATATAGAGATATATATTTAAATTTTTGAATCAGTAAATCAAGGAAAGGAAAGTGAGGAAACAGGAAGTAAGTGTGTGTGTGTGTGTGTGTGTGTGTGTGTGTGTGTGTGTGTGTGTGTGTGTGTGTGTGTGTGTGTGTGTGTGTGTGTGTGTGTGTGTGTGTGTGTGTGTGTGTGTGTGTGTGTGTGTGTGTGTGTGTGTGTGTGTGTGTGTGTGTGTGTGTGTGTGTGTGTGTGTGTGTGTGTGTGTGTGTGTGTGTGTGTGTGTGTGTGTGTGTGTGTGTGTGTGTGTGTGTGTGTGTGTGTGCAGTGTATTGTAATGCAATAAGCAAAACGTATGTTGTATGTCGTATGTCTTGCTTATTGCATTAAAATGCACAGATGTGTAATTACTCATTTTCCTGCAGGTTCCTCATTTGGCCTCCAAATGATAGAGCCACTTTTGACAAGATTACCTGTTCAACATCATCACACAACACATTTACATTGAATATATTATCACATTTTACTCTATAATATTTGCTCCACTTGCAGCTTAGTCCCAAGTATCTTCACGCCAACTCCACCAGCCACACCTGGACATTCAGCGCCATAGCTGAGCTCATAGGTGAGTCATCATTGTAAGGTTGTGTTTTCCAGTGAAGCTGCATGTCTCTCTTTAGTTTCACTTTCACTTCATGCTATTAAGGCCCCCTGTCTATCCCCCATGCCTTGAGATTCTTGCCTGACATCCTGATGATCATATGGTGATGTTAGTATTTTTTGTGATAGGAAAGATTTCTGGCAAATTTATAAGAATATGTAAAATATAGGAAGCTGCAGCCGACATATGAACTTAACAAAACTCATTCAGAAACTTGAATTGTGTTTCAGGAGGGAGCGGGAGTAGAAAATTGCTTTGTTGTTCCAGTTTAACAAGGTTTATCAACTGCCTTGTATTTAACAACTCCACCCTTTATTTTCTTAAAGAAAGGCTCCAACTAGAAGATCAAAATAGCCTGAGGTGAAGTTATGTTGCAATGACAATAAAAGAATCCAATTTATTTTATCCCATATTCACAAATTGCAATTTGCTTTTGATAGTTTTACAAGTGTTAAGTGTGACATCCTCTGCCCTTCACCCTCAACTAGAGTGAGGAAAGTGTAATGGACATGTTGTCATTTGTGGATATGATATTTACGATGGCCCTGAGAGCTCAACGAACAGCAACTTAAGAAAACACATGCAAGTTGACAAAACACATGCAAGTTGACAAAACACAAGCAAAGTAAGAAAACATCTTCATCAATTTCCCAACACAACACAACACATTACAGACACGCAATGCAAATAGACAAACGCGATGCATAGACAAACGCGATGCAAACAGTGTTTCCAGTGGACAGCTAAAAGGGATGGACACTGCTGCCACAAGGGACACAAAAACGTCCAATACATCATACAAATTTGGTTCCGCGCATGGGTCGGCAACCCGCGGCTCCTCAGCTCCTCTGCAGTGGCTGTACAGTACAGTGTTGTGCATATGTTTTGATGAAATTAACGAATCAGTTTTCATATTATTAACGTGAACGTAACGATGAACGTGAGTGAACGTCACGTCCATTTTTTAAATCATCATCGTATCAGGCCCTCATGAAATACAAGGGCGTGCGTGCGTGTGTGCGTGTGTGCGTGAGTGTGTGGTGAGCGCACTGGTTGCGGGGCACCGACCTCGCTTAGAAGAGGGGGCAGAATGTCTCTTCTGATATTAAAGGTTTCCTGCCCCTACACACTATGGACAATACATGGCCTCACAAACAGAGGCTTGCTTGTTAGCGCTGTTTATTCAGTTTAACAGGAGAAGACGGCATGTCTCTAGATCAGACCATCTTCAGAGCTCAGAGCTCAATGTGGGTCTGCCCCCAACACACACACACACACACAAACACACACGCCCGCTACTGGTATTTCATGATGGCCTGATACGATGATGATTTTAAAAATGAACGTGACGTTCACTCACGTTCATCGTTACGTTCACGTTAATAATATGAAAACTGATTCGTTAATTTCAGCGAAACATATGCACAACACTGTACTGTACAGCCACTGCAGAGGAGCTGAGGAACTTCCGTTGTGTTTTCTCCTCTATTTGCATCGTGTTTGTCTATTTGCATCGCGTTTGTCTATTTGCATCGCGTTTGTCTATTTGCATTGCGTTTCTGTAATGTGTTGTGTTGTGTTGTGAAATTGATGAAGATGTTTTCTTACTTTGCTTGTGTTTTGTTAACTTGCATGTGTTTTCTTAAGTTGCTGTTCGTTGAGCTCTCAGGGCCACCGTAGATATTGCATGAGCAGACATGTTTGTAGAAGACTGACCAAATTTTGTATCTAACCGGGTAAGTTAAGATTTATGATTATTGCTCAGAGACTTTAACTTGATGGGGTCTTTGCAAATGGCTGGGAGCTCAGATCCGGGGATTCACTCTAGGGTCGTCCACAGAGATGAGAAGGCAGGATATTTCCCACCATGATAAGTATTGAGGATGGTAAAAAATACATTTACATACCCAATGGGAGGGAGCTGTGGGTTATAAGAACACACCTCTCATTCTTTCGATCATCTGTAGATGTCATTCCGGTGACGTGTTCCTGGAAATTGCCATCACAAAAGACTACCAAAAATAACTTTCAATAAAAAAGGGCGGACAGAAAGCAAAACATGTTAAGTAACATTACAACATTAAGGAGAAAAAGATAGTATGATTTATAATGAAACGACAACTGCAATCCTGGATGTAGAGTCACCACTTCATACATATTATACTAATACAAAACGATTGTGTGTGTGTACGTGTGTGTACGTGTGTGTACGTGTGTGCGTGTGTGTGTTATATTCATGGGGGGATATGGTTCAGTTTTTTTCCAGTTGTCATCTATTTGTTCTAAGGAAATGTCATTTAAATGAAATGCTCCTAACATTGTTCCTTCTCACAGACAATGCCTATGATCCAGATGTCAATGCCAAACAGTTCTGGATTGATAAGACTGTGGTTGATGGACAAGAATGCCTCAGCTTTATGGATAATGGAGACGGACTGAACCATGCAGCTATCCAGAAGATGCTCAGGTAAAGACTCAGACAAACAATTGAAACATAACTTTGATTGTTCATGCAGTTTACACTTATTCGTAAATGGAGAAATGTCAGATTATATATTTGAAGACTCACTGTCTTTTTTCACTGTGTTATTTGATGTGTAATGGCTGTTGTTGTTGGTCACATTACAATGCCTGTATTGTCCTACATGTAATTGACCACTGCTTAGAAGCTTTAACATCAAAGTATGAAAAGTCATATTTTCCAGTATGAATGTGATTCATTACTCAAAGAATGTTTGCATTTTTCTCCCTTAAGCTTTGGGTACAGCGATAAGCCCGTTGTCAAAGGTGTAGCACCAATAGGTATCTATGGCAATGGGTTCAAGTCTGGATCCATGCGTCTTGGAAAAGACGCTATTGTTTTCTCAAAGTCAAAGAAATCTTCATGCATCGGGATGCTCTCTCAGACCTACCTGGAAGAGATTGAGGCGGAGCAAATAAGTGTGCCCATCATCAGCTTTGACAACACTAACAAAAACAAGTATATCCTTTATCTAGTTCATTAATCCAAACGACGAACGATGACATAATATGTCAATATCGTCTCGATTCATTGGCGACATGGTACTAGGGTGAAGTATGTACAGGGCAACTGTGCAAAACCATGATCTGATGCATTTTTTAAGTTGTCTCAAAAAAGTTGGCTTGGCTAGATCTTATGACATGTTTTACTGTAGTATTTCTCCTCTCAATCATACATCAATCATGCCTCTGTTTGTAACAACCTTTTATTTCAAATCATCCTTAACTTGAGATTTTACTCTCAGTACGAGAGCAGGACAAAGTCAGTCTGGAGCACATCCTGCGCTATTCCATTTTCAAAAAACAGGAGGACCTTCTCACCGAACTCCAAGCCATCAATTCCTCCTGGTCCCCGGGAAAAACAGGCACACGGATTATCATCTGGAATCTCCGCAGGTCTGTCTACAATATAAATCATTTTGTTAGATGTTTACTTGCTTTGCTTTGGAGAGGATACTCGGATTTGTGTTTGTTGCTTGTTATCCTCACGCCTGCATAGGTTTTCTCTGGGTACTCCAGCTTCCTCCTACAGTCCAAAGACATTCAGTTTAGGCTAATTTGAGACTTAATAGCCCTAGGTGTGAATGTGAGTGTTTGTTGGCCCTGAGATAGACCGGTGACCCATTTTGGCTCAAGCTCCCCCCACAACCCTCAAAGGATAAACGGTATAGATAATGGATGGATTGATGGACATCAATATTCTTCTCCTCTTTAAGGACATCTGCTGGAGAACTAGAGTTCGATTTTCAGAAGGACCGGTACGATATTCAAATTCCATCGGATATCAATGAGTCAGGGAGCGACACTTCTCACCATCAATTGTCATCATACATCCCTGAGAGTGTTTACTCTCTGCGGGTAAGGAGCAGTAATCTCCTCACACAGTCGTTAGGATTATTTTAGGTCATTGTTTTTATGCCCCACAACACTTTACCCACACAAATCACAGGTCAAGAGTTTGTTGACCTTGTGAATGTATTGTCCTAAAATTGTCTTGAGAAATGTTAATTTAGACCAAAAAATTTACTGACTACATTTGGATGATTGAAAGTCTATAAAGGTCATGGTGACTTGCATTTGAGTTTGGGAAAAAATGTATGTAAACTCAAACTGCACTGGCTGGCAGAGGCATACAACTTTAGGGTGGTCATATTAAACTCATTTAATTGTGCATAATCCCTGTGATATACCTCTCAACTTGACTCTGTCACCTTCCTCTGCTCTTATTGATACATTTGTTGTGTAGGCATATTGCAGTATTCTGTACCTGAAGCCTCGGATGCAGATCGTCATACGAGGTCAGAAGGTGCAATCTCAGCTCATCGCTAAGAGTCTCGCCTCCATCAGAAAGGACTACTACAAACCAACGTTCCTGGTATCCTTTGAGTCCTTTTCCTCTTTGGCTTCTGACAGGTGTTGAACATTTATAAATGTTTAGGGACAAATGGTTGCATGCATGTTTACATCTCTGCTCTTGGGTTTTCCTTCAATATAATTACAGACCAAACGCGTTCCTATCACTTTTGGGTTTAACACCAAAAATAAAGAGCAGTATGGCATGATGATGTATCACAGGAATCGCCTCATCAAAGCTTACGAACGCGTGGGCTGTCAAATGAGGGTGAGCCTCTGCAGTGACGACACATTTTCAATGGGGTCATAAATGTTATCATCTGCTTTTCGTCTCTCATGAGTAGGGCTGCAAAATTCGGGGAATATTCAAAGTTGGAAACTTTCCATGGGAATTAACGGGAATTAACAGGAATCAACAGGAATCAACGGGAATAAACTGGAAATGTTGTGGGTAATTTATACTAACTGTATTTACCTTGTTATATAAATACATAAATTTATACATTTTGATTTGTCATAGACTGATTTGAGCCCTGAGGAAACTTTGGGCACTTGACTATATGCTTCTGCATCTTTGTGTCTTTCTTAACATAAGTCTTTACACAATATTTGCAAATGTACACAGCCTTTCCTTTCCTACATTGGCTGGGGTGAAATGTCTCCACACATGAGATAGCGCACGTGGCATTGTTTTGTAGAATAAGATGAAAAAAAGTTTGTAAAAAAACACTAATGCAATGCCAGAGATATAAATAGTTAGCCAAACAATAGGAATCTTCTGTAAAAATAATTTACAATTGATGGATAAATGAATAGAAATAGGCTAGATGGACAGATGAACAATCCTCAATCAGCATGCTTATATATTTTCCCCAGTAATATCATCGAAATTTACCTGACTAGTCCTGCACACTACAGCAGGCCTCAATAGCCCTGCTGTAGTGTGCAGTATGCTGGGAAGTATCTGTGCATGTGATGGAGAAATGCACATTCTGCATTCCAAACATCTTTTAAATTAGAGTTTTGAATGATGTTTTTCATTGCCAGCGTTTAATTGCGTTAAATTCCCCAAGTTCCCGAGCTTAACTTCCCATGGAAAGTTTCCGGAAAGTTTCCCCACAATTTACCGGAAATGTTCTGCCCCTTTGCAACCCTACTCATGAGCCTTTTCACTCTACAGGCCAACAAGCAAGGCGTTGGGGTCATTGGCGTAATAGAGTGCAACTATCTTAATCCCACCCACAACAAACAGGGCTTCGATGAGACAGATCAGTACAGGTAGTTGCACACATTTTCTCTTCAGTTTGGAGCATGTTGGTTTGATATTTATTTCTAGTCGTGATCAATGAATTACTCCTCAGTACTGGTCCAGGCATATAGAGGTCTTAGGTGCTTTTTGTCTTCTGCAGGAAAACTATGACCAACATGGCGACCAAACTGGAGGAGTACTGGAAAGAAATGGATTACAGCAAGAACAAAGATAATCACAACAAGAACATACCAGTGGAGTATACCATGTTAGTACACATGCAGTGACTGTTCAATCTGTATTCAACATGCATTCTTGTCTGCTGTTTCCTTACAGACTCTGATACTTTTCTCTGTCTGTGTCCGCAGGGAGCGACCAGATCAGAACTGGGCGCAGTGTGATAGCTGTCTTCATTGGCGCAAACTCCCCGATGGGATTGATTGCAAAAAGTTACCAGAGAAATGGTTCTGTCATTTGAACCCGGACCCTCAGTTCAGGTAAATTAATAAACCTATTGCGACAATAGTTATTTGTGTTAGCAAGCAATTGAACAAGTGTCATAGGCGTATTCATGAACTGTCCTCCTCCTTGTTTCTAGATGAGACCTGAACCAAACTAAAAAGTCAAAGTACACATCAAATACATTTTATCAAACAAACAAAATGTAATTTAACATGCATACATAGGAATGCTCACTAAGCTTTGGGTACATGTAGCCTGACGTTGTCATACTCACAATTCTAGTCAGAATGTGAGTCTGATACCGCTCCATTGGGCTGTGATTATGGGGCGTGTTTCAACCGAACCAGAAAAAAAAATGCCTCTTCGCTCAATTAAATAGACCTACAACCAATCAGTGCAACGGAGTATGTGACGTATGTAAAGCGACGCATAGCTGTTGTCAACAGAGCTCAACTGCACTAATGCTGGAAGAAGTAGAAGAGAGTCAGAGAAACAGTAAATGTAACAGCGCTTCCCCAAACATGACGCAGAGTTTCTCTACTGATGTCACACGGCTCTTTATTGTTCACTTCATCGTAGCCGTAAATACACCGTAAAACTGGAATGACATTAAGTACACGATATTTTAATCCATAAAACCAAACACAAACGTTAAAATACAATAAACAAAAAAATCACCACGAGACAAGTCTGATGCGTTAACGTGACATAGCTACTCCTGTTCCGCGCTACCTGCAGCAAAGTAAATGGGACCAGCTTCCTTACCTCGTTCCGCTGGCGATGGGTGTTAAACTATAGTTTTTGAGAAATGCCGCACAGCGGGCGTCCGGTCGTTGTACGGCAGGTGTCTTATTGTACTGGTCCGCAAGCGAGGGATCTGGTGCGTCTATTAACATGGTCTGCTCCTTGAACTGCAGGTAGTTATGCGACGGGAGTCGCTACGCGGCAGGCATGTTGGTTGAAAACCAATTAAACCCAAGCGTACTTTGATGACGTGGTTGATTACGTTACTGTTGATCATCTGTCCATCATCGTATAAAGCCCGCCCTGAGGATCTGATTGGCACGGCCGTTTTGGAACCGGGCATAATTTCTCCCCAACGGAGCGACTCCAGACTGAACTTCCCGACCTCAAATGTTGTGGGCGGGGCTAAGCTCGTCTGGCATCCAGGCTAGGGTGCATGTGTTCATATAAATAAAAATAAAAACCACTAGACCTAAAAAATCACCTTTACTCGTTGGATGTTTGCTGATGTTTTCACTCTCAATCTATTTTGTTCTCCCAGGAGCTGCCAGGTAGAGGAGGAGCCAGAGGACTCTGATGACGAGCAACCTGCGTACCACAAGACCTACAAACAACAGTGAGTCACAAATTTCCATTCGAGCTCTGCCATGACTTCTGCCCAAACATATTAACCAATGTTTAACTTGATAAGAACTGATATCGGTTACTTGTGGGTCTACTTGTGATTATTATTCTTTTAAAGGGAAAAAAAGGACAAAAAGCAGCAAGAGATGAATAGACAAAAAGGTAAGGAATGCATCGTCTGTCATCATTTTGTTTTTCCGCATGATAGCGGTAACACCTCGGCGCGATCTGAAATTAGAAATTGATTTGCCGCTGGTATTGATTTGCAAGTTAAAACATCATTAATTGTGCTTTTGGGTATTTGTTCATTTAGGAGGAGGAGAATCGAAGGAGACAGGAAGAGCTGCAAGTTGCTAAACTCGCCAGAGTAAACAGGGATCTTCAACGGCAACTGAAACGGCAACTGAGTCAAACGGTGGGCTGTCCGTTAGAAAACACACAAAGGGGGCTAATGACTAAATGTGTTTAATTTTGATTCAGTATAAAGATTTTGGGGCAGCTCAGCGGTGCGATAGTTAGCACTGTTGCCTCAGAGCAAGAAGCTTCTCGGTTCGGTCGAGGTGTTTCTGTGTGGAGTTTGCATGTCACCCTGTCCGTGTTGGTTTGCTTCCCCCCACTATCCAAAGACATGTAGAGACTCTAAATTATTCACAGGTGTGAGTGTGAATGGTTGACTCTGTATGTTGGCTATGCAGTACGCATGCAGCCTGTCTCATCCAGTGTGAGCTGGGATGGGATCCAGCTCCCCTTGCATTGATGCTGGATAGATAAATAGATAGATAAATACTTACTATTTTTGTCAATACTTGAAGTTGGTTATGATTTAGGAATATAAACAATTACAAATGTAAAAACTTCTTCTTGGTTTTTCATGTTTTTCTTGATAGACTGTTGAATCACCTTCCACCTCCATTACACCAAAGAGGAGGTCCAATGCTGGTTCAACTCCAGTGAGGCCCTCCACTATTCCACAAGCTGGTAAGAACAGTAACTGTTTGTTCGCAGGTGGAAGAGAGACTTTTTTTTATTAAATATATGTGTTTTTTTTCTGTAGATTGCAGCCCCTCATGTAGCGATGGTCTTCCAGTTATTTCCAATGTGGTCTCTCTGTCAAAATTCCCGTCTGGGGTATGATTTTATATATTTAATATTAAATACATAATATAATATGAAATTCACTTTGTTAACATAGAATATTAACAGTGCGTTCTTTACACTGCAGGAAAAAAAGAGAACGATCTGTTAGTCCTCCAACAACGGCCAAAAGATCTCTAGCAAATGACTTCCTGAGGAGCATCTCCGATACGCCGACATCTGTGGATATGAGCCCACCCACTCCCCATCAGAGCCTGTTGGTGAGACGTGGGATGATGATACTGATGAGGACATTTTCCTCCTGGAAGATGCCAGCACGCCCAAACCAAAAGATCCCTGCTTTACTTTGACAAAAGTGAAAATAGAGCCAGAGCCAACCGATGCCGGTATCTCCATGATGTTGGAGTGTTGGGATGATGTTGCTGTGGACTCAGAGACAAACACTGCAGGAGAGAGCTCTACCGGGTCTTTGGTTGTTGGAGCCGATCCCTCCCCGGCCCCTCCACCACAGATGACCAGCACCAACACCCAGACAGAAGCACCCAAAGTAAAGAAGGAAGAGGAGGATCCAAATCAAACTGAGGGAAATGAGGTAGCTGGGCCGAGTGCATCAAATGTAAATGGTGTAGAACATCCCATGGAAGGTGACGAAATTGCAGGACCTTCTCGGGCACCGTTCTCTCCCACCTAAAAACCCAAGTGTCACTGACGTGCAGGAACAACAAGACCAGCTCCTGGAGCTCATGCAGGAGACAGCGCAAGAGAGAGACTCCTTAAAAGAGGAAGTCAATAGACTCACCTGTCAGCTGCAAGAAATGAAAAGCAGACTGCTGGAGGCGTCTGAGATCAATGACAAGAGACGATGGTCTCACCAGGCCGGCCAGACGCTGAAGACGGAGGAAACAGTGGAGGGGATTGACTACAAAAGTATGTTTGAGAAGGCAAAAGAGAAAGTTGATGAGTTGATTAAGGAGAAAGAGGCTTTACTGGCAGCTACTGAGAGAGAACCCAGTCGTGATCAAGGTGAGGAAAAGGCCTCTGACGAGATTGCACTGCAGGTTGACTCTCTGATGCGGGAGCTGGACCAAAAACACGTGGAGAACGAAAAACTGGAAGCACAGGTCAGTGTGTTTGGAGCTTAGAGATTAATACATTCACAGCAAACAATAATGAATATGAGCATGTGAGTATTGTATTCAACACAGACTGCAAACATTGTACCTCTGTCTTTTGATGTGGATGTTGCATTTCCTGGATTTGACAGAGACATTGAGACAATGCTACTTGACTTCTGAAAAAAAACACTTAAGTCTTGACTTTTATACTTGACCTTGGAAAATGTCAAACAAAAAAGTCTAAACTCAACTTTCCTCATATTCAAGCTTTTCAAAAGGTTCAAACATAGGTTACTTAAATGGGGAAGTTAAAGTTTGTAAGACAATTAGAACAGTTTAAATCTCTGTGAAGTTTACTGCTACACGTGCATCCAAGTCTGCTTCAAAGAGTGATTTAGAATTATGAATAATAATTGTGGCTCACAGTTCTTAAAAACAGCATTTACCTGGAAGTCAGAGCTCAGAGCTTTTATGTACATTATGTATAATTCATCATTGATCAAGCAGGAGCATGAGTTTTTTTCTTCCTCTTGGGAGTCACTGTGTACTGTGCCACCAGAACGACATACTTCATGTGGAGAGGCAGACCCTGGCTGAGGACTGTCAAGAGCTCAGGTTGATGCTGCAGCAGCAGAGGGGAAACGCTGGAGAGGGAAGCACAACACAACGGCAAAACAAAACGGATTCTTCTGCACAAACTGATACAGAGGAGGCCGCGGGGGCAAGTGTCGCTGGCGGAGACTCAAGCTCGGACACATTGAGAAGGTTCGACTGTTGTAAAATCGCGTGTCGTAAGAATTATCACAGAAGTATTAATATTCAAAGCCATTTTCAGACGTGAACTCTGGGGAATGTCGTCACAACTTAGTCCGTACCTTCTCCGGAGGTTGTCTTTTTTTACCTTCAGATAATTGCATTATTTTAGTTTTTTTCAGTTTAGCTTCTGTAGCATGTTATGGCATCAACACGCCCTCAGTCAAGGTGAATCTCGGTGTGAGATCTCCTGCTGTTTTCTCATGTGTGATCATTCACACATTATCCTTAGTTTTTTCTCGGGGGCTGGCAGGAGAAACTCAGACTTTTGCGTTCTCACTTACAGCCCCTCCGGCTGAGTCCAGTGATTATTTCATGTTCAGCCCTTGGCTGAAAGCAGTTTTATCATGTCTATTATGGCACAGCAGAACAAGTGATCTAAGTTTCCCTCTTTTTTTGTATCCATCTCTCTCTCACAGCTTGATCGAGCTTCGGCAGAATGTCGGACGCCTTCTCATCACCTCGATTCCTGCTCTGTCCCTCGACCAAGTGAATTTTGAGTGCAATGTAATCGATGAGATCCTCGAACAGTTTCTCTCTGAGAGAGATTCTATCAAAGAAGAGGAACAATGGAATTAACCAAATCCTGACATACACCTATGCCTTTTAATATTCCATACAGATGTCTTGGAAATTAGATTGTATTTATTTGAATGTATGAATTTGTTAACCAATTTTTATATTGATGCACATTTAATGCAACATGCTATAAACTGCTTTACAATATATATATTTTTAAAGTAACTTTCAGCCTGTCGGCCACCACCCTCTGGAACTCTGCATAGTTCCACCACTTTACACTGCTATTCATTTTTATGACTGATGAAGTGTTTGAGTGCTGTTCTTCCTCTTCTTATTCTTCTTCCCCTTCTCCTTGACCTTTTCCTTCTTCTTCACCTACTTCTTCTTAAGCCACTTCCTCTTCTCCTTTACCTAAGTCTACCCTAGCACGTTCTTTTTCCTCTTTTGTCCCACTCTCTTTTCAGCTTCCTTCTTAATTTTGTATCAATTGTAGCCATAGAGTGACTTATTTTAAAGCTTTGCCTAACAAAATGCAATATGTCCTGTTTAGGTTGTTCGGATTAGACCCTGAATTTTATTTCTTAATTGTTTGTGTTTGACTTTTGTACTGAATCATGTTTTATTCTGCCAAATAAACCTTGTTTGCTTTCTTACTCTGTGATACATTATTATCCTTTTAAAGGTGTCCTAATACAATAGATGAGACCCCAGGCACGTGCACAGACATTTTGGGGGGCAGGTGCTCAAACCCCCAAAAAAGTGCACACATCGCCAAAATTATTTACGAAATTCAAAATAATAATAAATAAATAAAAATGTACTGATTCTCCCCATTTGTTTTACTAGTTGATGGCCTGATCCAACACAATAGAGTTTCTACCCTGAGCTGCTTGTTGCAGTTCCCTGTCCTTCTGATTTTAGAGTCAGTCTTTTCTTGGCATAATGCTGCAAATTTTGTAAATGAGATAAACCAATGTTGTGCATAATAATCAAGAGTGTACGGTGGCCCTGAGAGCTCAACGAACAGCAACTTAAGAAAACAGATGCAAGTTGACAAAACACAACCAAAGTAAGAAAACATCTCCATCAATTTCACAACACAACACATTACAGAAATGCGCAGCAAATACAAAAAGTGCGCAGCAATACACAAACGTGCAGCACCGCGCTGCAACTAGAGAAATGCGCTGCAAATAGAGGAGAAACAACAACGGAAGGGTTTCCAGAGGACAGCTAAAAGTGATGGACACTGCGGCTCTGGAGCTTATATATACAGTCTATGCTCTGGAGCTGAATGCGGCTCTTCAGCCCCTCTCTGTGTGTGTGTGTGTGTGTGTGTGTGTGTGTGTGTGTGTGTGTGTGTGTGTGTGTGTGTGTGTGTGTGTGTGTGTGTGTGTGTGTGTGTGTGTGTGTGTGTGTGTGTGTGTGTGTGTGTGTGTGTGTGTGTGTGTGTGTGTGTGTGTGTGTGTGTGTGTGTGTGTCTGTCTGTGTCTGTCTGTGTCTGTCTGTGTCTGTGTGTGTGTGTCTGTCTGTGTCTGTGTGTGTGTGTCTGTCTGTGTCTGTGTCTGTGTGTGTGTCTGTGTCTGTGTGTGTCTGTGTCTGTGTCTGTGTGTCTGTGTCTGTGTGTGTGTGTCTGTGTGTGTGTGCGTGTCCGTGTGTGTGTGCGTGTCCGTGTGTGTGTCTGTTTGTGATTTGTGAATATGGGCTATAAAATAAAATTTGTCTGTGGACCAATAAGGGAGAACCAAATTGATTTGCGTTGAATCTCCTCAAATATTTTAAACCAATCACATTAAACCTTCTGTTATAATTATATAAAACGCCTTCTGTTCGGGGCCATTATTGACTGTGGACTAAAGTGGATCCGATCTGGATGGTGGATCATGATTGCAGCAGGACTGCTTGACATATAGTACTGAAGTTATCCTTCAAAATGTTTACCTTCATCAATGCTGCTAAAACCTTTAATCTTGATGTTTTCTTACACCGGACATCTATTGCACTTCTGTCCGTCCTGGGAGAGGATCCCTCACATGTGGCTCTCTCTGAGGTTTCTACGTATTTTTACCCTGTTAAAAGGGTTTTTAGTAGTTTTTCCTTAGTCTTGCTGAGGGTTAAGGACAGAGGATGTCACATCATGTTAAAGCCCTATGAGACGAATTGTGATTTGTGAATATGGGCTATACAAATCAAATTTGATTGATTGATTATTGACTACCTTTTACTAACTGATTTAGCCGAGGCTGTATCAATAATTGTCCATGGCTATGTTGTTCAACTTTCATTGCGTTTTAATAAGTACTTTAATTTGACTCATCTCTTATTTAGGATAAACCAACACACCGGCAAAATACATCAAGGAATATACATTTGCTTCTAATGAACTACTTAAGAGAAACAGGACTTAAGAAAATAATTACATTTTTGCTTTGTTTTGTCTACTGCCAAGTTACTGCTCCCACTCCAGTCCAGAAGGTGGTGATAATGCGCTGAAACCGCCAATGAACCCCACAAACAGAAGAACGGTCAATGAGGACCAAAGTAGAGGGTGCAGCAGTACAGAGAAATGAATAAATGGACCACATATTCTGAGGCTGTTAAAAAAGTCACTAAATGTGGTGAAGTAGAATAAATGAGGAGGAATGAAGGGGGAGGCTCCCCTCCAGTACCAGGTGGAACAGAAGACTCAATGGTGAAAAACAAGTTTGTTTCCTGACCTTTATTGTTGGGTCGTTGTGTGACATGAAGCAGACAAAAAGTAATTCAGATGTGGTCAGAGATGTGTTGAAAACTGCTGAGAGGGTTCTTGGAATTGAAGGAGTTGAGCTATCAACACTTTACAGACATGTGTTTTCTGGAGAAAGGAAAGGTCAAAACAAGTGGAGGCCGAACAGAGGAAGATGATGATATTTATCCTCCAGTGGAATGTCAGGACTCTGGTGGCCAATGGGCAAGAGTTTAAACAATGTGTACAAGAGACGTGGCTGAAACCTAATATTCATTTTGTATTTTCGTGATATGTTTGTCTGCTCAAAGATCTTAATACTTCAGGGGGAGGACGTGCAGTATTTATAAGGTAGGGGATTCAATACAGGAGGGTAAATGTGCCTCATAGCTTGAGTCTGTTGTGATAGAAATACGGAGCTCAACAGGAAGATTTTCAGTAATAAATTATTACAACCCCTTGTCTCCAGTTGGTGGTCCCAACAGCATGGTTGATGAAGTGGGAGATGGATTTGGTAGATCCCTGTATGCGGATGACGGAGAGGTCGCGATGTTTGATATTTGATGAAACAAATTAAGGGTGCTATGGATAAGGTGCAGGCCCGGGTTGTTAAGTGGGGTCTCACATTGTCTCATAACACATTGGGTTTGTTATGGGTGCCGGCACATGTTGGGGTTGAGGGCAATGAGGTGGCAGAAAGGGCAGCAAAGGCAAGTTTTGTCAGAAATACTGTGGATGTGGGGTGCCACTTAAAGGATGGAGTGTCAGCCTCATCAGTGAGAGGCCAAATCAGATATTGCAGCAAGGGTGGGATGGAGACATCAGATGAAGAAAGCTATATAACATCCAAGCATCAGTTAAACCTGTCAATAACATATCCATGCCTCGAATAGAAGAAATCAAATTGAGGAGGTTCAGGCTCGGGCGATGTGGACTAGCAAGTGGGTTGGTGCTTGTGGGAAAACAGTAAACACAGAGATGGAAACTGTGACAACTGTGGAGTCCTGGAGTCTGTCCAACATATTCTGATGTGTTTTCCACTCTATGCCAAAGAAAGGAGGGAGCATTTGATAGGAATAGGTAAACTTGGTTCTGAAACTTTCTCTGTAAAAACGCTGCTTGGTGATGGGATGTACACAGGGGTGGACTGGGACAAAAATTCAGCCCTGGCATTGTCTGTCCAGACCAGCCCACTACATTGTCAGCAGACACCAAATAGAAGTCCACAAATCTCGCGGCGTCTTCTCTCATGCATACTACTGTTACCACCTAGCTCAAAGATGGCAACAAGAAGGGAGGCCACACACAAACCTCTCAAGCCAAAAGTAAATTTATTTAACTCCAAATCAAGATAGCTCTAACTACGTAGTGGGATGTGTAAAGTATGTTACGCGTCAGTAGTGTTAACAGTGTTTGGATGTGTGAAAATAAGGTGTGATGTATGTTGTAAGGTGCAAAAGCAAAGAAAAACAAAGGCTGAGGGCCCCATGCCCCTGGAAGCAGCCTTTAGATCTGCAGCTGAAGCCCAGCCCAAAAGGGCAGGCCCAGGGTGAAGCCCCTGCCAGCTCTACCTGTGTCTGGAAAACAACTCCTCAGGCTCTCACATGTCAAGTGGTCAACCTGAGAAGGACATGGATACATTATAATGTTTTTAATCATCACAAATTAAGTATGATTTCATAAAACATAAAAAATGATAAACTCACTAGACTAGAGGAGACTCAACAGACAAACCTTGGTACAGTGAAGGCAGAGAGTGGAGGCAGACAGAGAGCAAGTCCTCGAACATGGACAGAGGGGGAACAACTCCTCAGGCTCTCACATGTCAAGTGGTCAACCTGAGAAGGACATGGATATATTATAATGTCTGAAAAATAAATAAAATGTTTTCCAATGTCCTGCACCTAGAGTTGAGAACTTTTTGGATGTGTGTTTCTTTTAAAACCTTTTCAAAATTATTATAATTATGAAGTATGAATTTATACATTAAAAAATACATGATAAACTTACCAAATTCTAACAGTGGTCCCAAATGTCCACATATAAAACAGAGGGAGAACGACAATAATTGATCATTTAGTGTACACGATCAACACATAAGCACAATAAAACTTCTGAAAAGAATTATTAAAATGACAAATAATGAATTACTACATCCATAATGATTATAAATGATTAACAATGACAATGTGTGATAATAACAATAATATTAAATATTTCCCACCTTACTAGTGGAGCAGCTTTTTAAGCAGCTCACTCTTCTCTGCAAGTCTGTCTATCACCGAGTCAGAGTCCAAGGCCATGAGAATGTCTTTCACTGTGGCCATCAACATAAATGCCTTCAATTTGTCAGGTGAGAGGGTGCTTCTGAGTCTGTTTTTAATAAACTTCAGGATTGAAAATGTGCGCTCACACTGCCTCCACTCGCTCACATTTAGCAGCCTCCACCTCCAGAGACTTCAGCTTTTGTTTCCGATGCTTCTCAGCGCCACCCGGGCGTTTTTCACTCTTATTATCCATTTTAAGTTTCTGTCTCAGCGACAGCAGCCCGTCCTGCGACTCCCCCCGCCAATGCAGTGAGGTCCCGCCCCACCCTGGTTTGTGTTGTGATTGACAGCACTGTCAGGGCTCTCTGAGCCTCTCAGCCCATGATTGATTGACAATGACAAACAATAGACCAATAATATGTGCGGATGCTTGCAACACACTGCTAGCCCTCTGTAGGGAATTTAGAGAGGAAGAAGAGAAGAAAAAAAAACATAGCGCACCAGAAAGGAAGGAGAGAGCTGGGGAAGTCTTTCACTTCGCACAGTAATGCACTAAATAGTGCGTAGTCTGCCGGAGAGAATAAGAGTAGGAAAAGGAAGCTCTCTCCCCGTCGGTCTTCTGAGTCATCAAGTTCAGAAATGACTGGATAAACGGAGAAACTTAACAACATGTGGCTGATGTTTTGGTTCTTCCTGAACGCGAACACACAGACAAACGGTGAGATAATATAATAATAGTAGAGAAAAGCTTGTATAAGTGGAGCGCTTTCCACATCGTATTTAGCTCTGATGATCATATTTATATTTGTATGATATCTTCATTTACTTCTAATGATCATAGTTATATTTTTTATCATAATTGTATTCACTTCTAAGGATTTAATTTAGTTTCAGTTTCGTTCTGATGATGAGATTTGTATTCATTATTTTTGTAGTTTCAGGATCAATAAGGGCACAGATAATTCATAAAGGTGCAGTTTAAAGTTGGCATTACATTTGCATAATCACATGTTACACTGCATATTGGAAAGTATATCGTTTTAAGTACTGTATTTGACTTTTTATTTAAATATTAAGCTCTTTCGACTTTGCTTTTATTTCACTATTTCACCGCTGAGCTGACCTGTTTCTTCTTGTCCAACACCTTTCATTGTACTGTTGCCCCCGTGCTAACTTGCACATGACAAATACAATTATATAAACAGGAATTAGAAATGAAAACGGTAACGGTTAGTGGAGTGTCGTTGAAGCTTTAAGTCAATCAGATTGGTGTTGTTAAAGGGTGTTTCCAAGTGCTGTAGCTGCAGGAGAAAAACTGGACCTGCTTTGTGTTCAGACCAGCATGCATTACGTTATGTTAACACTGCACAGAGACACATGAAGTCGAACACACACCAGTCACCAGGCATATACTAAACGCATGACTTCTATTTAACCCTAGAACACTAACGTCGGGTGATTTTTACCGGAGAGAGTGTGGTCATGGATTTTACATTGTGTTGCTGCTGTCTGAGGTGGCGTGGGTCCCCCATGATACCTTTTTCGTATTAAAAAATAAAAGAAGAGTACTTCAAATTGCCATGTATTGTTGTATATTATTAATATATTTTGATGAGAAGTATTTTTTATAGGATTATATCGAGTGAAATGTTCTCGACGTTAGGGATGGTGTTACTAATTGTACGTAAGTGTTATAAACTCACAGTGCCTAATAATATGAATCCCTGCCCTTGGGTTTTCACAGCCAATATATTTGAATTGAATTCACTCATTAAAATCAAATCAAATCAAAGTTTATTGTCACATGCACCAATGACAGCGTCATCGGAGCAGTGAAATTCTTAAGACATGGCAGGCAACATCTACGCAGTAGACGACATTCAGTAAAGAGGATGAATAGAACAAACCAGTTCAGGTACTTTAGAACAATTCAACCTGTTATCTGCCACGTAGCGCAGGTGTAAGAAACAAAGCATGGCTGCAGAGAGTCCAATCATATGTTTTAGGATTTCTTACATGTGGCTTTTTTCCTCTGTTTGTGCTTTGTAAATAGACTGATAGGTTTTATTCCTTTTACAGCTCTCCAGGTGATTGGAGGAAACAGGACTGTGGTGCAAGGACGTACAGTTACATTCAACAGCAAACTTGTTAACGCCACAGAGACTCTCGACCAGATTACATTGCAGAGGACGACCAGAGTTAAAACAGATAATTTTTTCTTGACTGTTGGGAAAACAAATGGACCAGTCTATTTAAATGGACGCGATGAGCGAATTAAGTTTATTGGGAGCTTCAATGAGCTTAATGGATCAATTCAGATCTCCAATGTCTCATTGGAGGATGAAGGCATCTACACTTGCATGTTCAGTTTGTTCCCCAGCGGAAGTTACTACACACATATACATCTGGATGTGCTCGGTAAAATTTAAATTTGGTTAAAAAATCTATTGTCTGAATTAGAGAAGATTCTCTTCTTGGGCATGTTAACCTTTTGTATCTGATAAATCTTTTAGTGCCTCCTGTCATACGTGTGAAGGATAACCTTCCTACTCTGGCTGATAATGATGTTTGCATTGCCACCTGCACGGCTGCTGGTTCCAAGCCTCCTGCAAGCGTGAGTTGGCTCACAGGAAGCTTAGCAGACAAGTTGAGGGCAACAGCCAACTCCACGCATCATGATGATGGTAAGACTACCACAGTCAGCTACCTGTTTGGAGTACCTACCATGGAACTCCACCAACAGGTGGTCCACTGTGTCGTCACCAGTCCAGCCCTGTCGAAAGACGCAGAGATCCCCTTTACTATACAAGTTTACTGTGAGTATACAAACACTCCTCTACCTCAGTTTCTGGTGAGGCTTATATCTCATTCAGGCACCGAAGGCCTCATTAGGAGACGCTATCTATGTTAACCATAGAATGCTAACCATTTTGTTCTTGTACCATCTATGGTCACATCAAAAAACAAATAAGGACAGACAAGATAACAAGATAACTGTTTGATATTTTTTTGATATAAGACATAACACAGCTGGTTCTCCTTCGGTTTCTTTCAGTTGCGCCTAGGGAAGTGAAAATTGTTAAAAATCCCAAAGAAGACTCATTTCAATGTGTGACTGATGCCAACCCCAAAGCAGAATTTAACTGGACCAGGTACAGTAATTGGAATCAATCCATTTCAACGGAAAATGTCCTAGCCCAACAAGATTATATTTATTTCATTTATCATAGGAATTTGGATGCATTTGAATTGTATATTGTTTTTCTGAAGTTAGGAAATTGATCACAATTGCAACGTAGAAACTGCGGAGCGTCTCACTCTGACATTTGACAAATGATCTGCAGAGTCCAGTGCAGAGTCCAGTGCATGTCTGAAAGCAGCTGTACAGACACAGGCACTTATAATCACACTTGGTTAAATATTATTTGACTTCAGGATCAGAAATGACATGCTTACAGAGTGAGAAAGTGAGTATAGCGACTTTATGAAAACAAACGTGTCACTGAGAGGCTGAGTTAGGGCCTAATAAGTTGAATGACGCGCTGATCCAAAAATCACTGGAATCTGTAAAATGCGTTTAAACTTTTATTAAAGAAAAAGAAGATAATCTTATTGAAACATGCACTAACGGAAAATAGCGGGATGCATGGCGAAGTTTTAGCAGTCGTCACTTGGCTCCATGTTTGATACTCATTCTTGTTTTCTCTGCCTCAGAGTTGACAAAGCGTGGCCTCAGTCTGATGTCAGAGTAGAGGGTGGAACGCTGCAGTTTCTGACCAGGAGCTCTGACCTGAATGGCCTCTACCAGTGTACCGCATTTAACCCATATGGAAGAAGCAGTGTTTACATCTTTAGATCTGGGATTTCAGGTGAGGTCTAGATTTGCATTATGTGTTTGAATGATTTATGAATGTTGCCATCTTTTCTGAATATGTGTCTGCGTGTGTGTCTCTTAAAAACAATTGGAATCCAAATATGTATTTCTCCCCTAAATTAATGATAAACTGGACATGCTGCAGGTATTTAGTCTGATCTCATTCGCCTTCAGTCAAAGTTTTCTTCAAGGGATAGTTCACCCAAAATAATAAAACGACCTCCAAACTGCTTGTGTGCTGTCATCCAAGTGTTCGCAAGCCCCAACATTCAAATTCTACTTCAAATGAGGTAATTTTCACCAGCGGTCCCCAACCTTTTTTGCACCACGGACCGGTTGGATGAAAGACAATATTTTCACGGACCGCCCTTTAAGGTGTGTCTACGGAGCCTCATTACGGACAGATGTTGCTTACCAGCAAGACGTGCACAGGCGTCATCTCATTAATTCGTTCAATAATTATATTGCGATTTGTTCGAACTATTAATACGTGGCCACGCAATAATTAATTCGAGGTTGCGTATTAACAATTTGTTATTTAAAATTAAACATTAATTCGTTAATAAAATCAAAAATCCACCGATGTCACTAGAATCAACAATTCTGTATGTGGCGGATAAATGCGACAAAATGAAATACGTCTAGCATAAAAACTGGGGTATTTTCTAAATATTAGGCGTTAGCACGTCCGACAGTCTGTGAATGAACCTCATAGAAAAATATAAGCTGACATTTAGGCTTAAATTAAAAACTAAATTACCTTGTTTCAAGTAGAATTAGAGTGTTGGGGCGTGCGCGTGTGTGTGCGCGTGTATGTGTGTGTCTGTGTACTTCATCACCAAGCTACAGTGCACACTGAAGCACAACAGAGCTTGACATGTACCTATCAATCACTAAATCACGGACCACAGTGACAAGTTTTAGGGAGATAAAGTGACAGTATTTCCTCTAACTGTGTTCTTCTTTCTTGTGGTTTTTTTTCTTCTACAGAACCCTCCAGTGATGTTTGTTGGATCTTATTTGCTCTTCTGATCGTCCTTATCATAGCGGCAGCAGCAGTGTGGTATCTTTATAAATCTGACAAATTACCATTTTTAGTTTCAAGGTACAAAGTTTGGTAATATATATATAAATATATATATATTTGGTACTATATTTTATATCTAATTATTGTATATTTTGTTTACTAATGTTTGATTGTTTAGGAGAGTCCCGGTCATGGGAACTGTTGCAACAGCTCAGGTATATCAGTTAAAGGGATAGTTGACCCAAAAATAGAAATTCACTCACTCGGTGGGCGGGTGGGTGAAGGGTTCACAAAACCTTTTTGGAGTGGCAGTGGTTTGTAGAGCTTGAATATAACTCAACTGAAGCTGAGTGAGAGTATTGTACTTACCTCAAGTGGTTATGTATTTCACAGGATTTTTTTTTCCAGTGAAATGTAATTTAATGCTCCGTTCCCCTCATTCAGTTCGTGATAGGGATGCACTGATACGGAAATTCTTGGCCGATACCGATAGTAGGCAGTTAAAAAATGAAGGGACAGAGAAATACGTATTTATTACTGTGGATAGTAGGAACCCGGTATGTTAAATCTGCAATAAGTGCCTCGCCGTGTGTAAAGAGTACAATTTGAGAAGGCATTTGAAGACGGCGCATGCTAACTCTGATGTCACTTTCTCACTGGGCACTGCTGCTCGGAAGCAGAAGATATCGAGCCTCATATCTTGTTATGAGCGAAGATGTCAAACTTTATTTCGGGCCTATAAATGAATAAGTATATACCTTGCACTTTTAAGTTTTTAACTTTGAATTCTATTCAGTTTCATGCAATGCACTTTGTTGGTGGAGATAAATTTGATTCTACCTGTCACTCAAATCAGTTTAATCTTAAATATTGAGGATAATGACCAGTAAAGTTGTTTTGGTACATCTATGTTTGTTCAATAAAGTGAATGTTTTTGTTAGTTAATTGCATTTTTGCAATTGTCTGTCAATACGGCTTGGTTATTGCTCACCTGGTTTGATTTTTGAATCCGTGGGCCTATGCGGCCTCTTGGGCATATGTTGTTAAGCTCTTACAAAAAATTATATATTGACTCCTTCACTATGTTGTTGTAATTTCTTTATTTGTTACCGTGATTACTCATATCCTCCAGCCCCTGACTTTGCCTCAGTTTCGAGAACCGGCCCCAGCTCTAAACTAATTGAAGAGCCCTGCTGTAGGCCAATCACTTTTATTTCATTGGGCCTAATGTGGTAAAAAAACACTGTTAAATGACTGAGACAGTTATTTTGTATAAGTATTAAAAGGGACTTTTGTACTACTGCTTGATTTGAAGGCTGTTTGCCCTGTTTATTACAATAAATAGGTCTAAAAAATAAGTTTATTGACTGTTCAGTACTGTTCATATTCATTACATTTCAAAAGAAGACATAAAGTAACTTAAAAGTTACTTTCCCTAGTAACTAATTACTTTTGATATACAGTAACTGGTGAAGTAATTCAATTACTTTTAAAAGAAGTAACTATAACTAATTACTAATTTTCAGTAACTTGCCCGTCACTGCTTATCAGTATCGTTACTTATAAATAGGACATTTCACAATTTTTCAGTTGTTAAGCGTTCATTCTGGGGGGATTCTGTGGTTGTTACTACATCCAGGTAAACCAGTAGGTCATTAAACATTAAGATCAAAGGATACATCATCTGGGTAGCTTTCGAATTTCTTAAAAGTTTAGGTTTCAGATTTAGTAACTACTACCAAGTGTTTGCTTTTAACGTGACGGTAACAGGAAACAGTGTCATGATAGCCGTGGAAGTAAAGTCGTGACAGCGGGTTTTTGCGCTGTTACCACCCCAGTTAGCATGGTGGCTAGCCCGCTGCCGCTAGCGCCGTTATGACAGGCCGTTATAACCGTATGTGACCGTACACACATGCCGTTACTGTGTCGGGGCGACATTCTAACAAGCACTCAAATAAATTCCCCCAATAGATATCAAAACACATTTGGGAGGAATTGATGACAGAGAGAGTAATTTTTATTCTTAAAAATGTATGAATGAAGAAAAAATTGGGCTCAAGCAGAAAGGGCACTTTTCTCATCCAGGGCTAAAGGGCCCATGCTTGAGCACCACTAGGGGTCAATCTGTTCACGTGCCTGGATGTGGCAATGGCCCTGCAATGAGCCTGTCCGTGCGTTTGGGACTGATACAAACTGTAGTTCAACTCCCAGAGTTATCATGAACATCAATCTTGAGCGTGTTGCGATTGCTCGTATAATAGGCGAGCCACAAGAGAACTATTCTACTGTTGATAGATCTTTCTTTAAGACAGTGATAACTACATCGATATACTAAAAGGAAAACAAAATAATAACATTAATAATAAGCAATACATTTTAAAACTAGGGGCTAACAAAAAGTAAAAAAATTATATCAACATTTTTATTTAGTTTTAAAAATGTACTTTTTTATTATTTATATCAGGGATGACCAATTAATTATCAATATACAAAGTGAGTACAAAAATTTACAAAAAATAAAAGACTGAATATATTATAATGCTAGGGAACAATAAAGAAAAGAAAATATTTAATATGGATAGAATTTTTAAACATGTAGAATTTAGTTTTTTTACTACTTATTACATAGATTTCAACAGCATCAAAGTACAAAAATAGGATTAAACATTTTAATAGTAAATACTCAAGTAAAATGTAAAATATTCATAAAATATATTTTGTTCTTTTTTTATTACTAAAGACAGGGATTACTAAATCAATTAACAAAATGGGTAAAAATAATAACTACATATAGACATTTAATAAAGAAAGAATGAAATAAATGTAAGAGTCAAATCTATTTAATTTGAAACATTTTGGACCGAACAGCGTAGTATTCAACGTCACCGCTAAGCACCCCCTCTTCCGCGTGGTCGTCCAATCAACGCCACCCCGTCTACCGGAAGTTTTGAACGAATCGTACGCGGGAAATCAGTGACTCTTCAGCTGGACAACGGAGCAGGTAAAACGACTAACGATTTATAACTTCGGTTTAAATAATGAACACACAGCGCTCGTGTGTATTCATAGCAAAAACACTTCAGCTAACGTACGTTCACATGTTATGCACCGTGCGTCACGTGAGTCACGTACCGACCAACAGACTCAATCCCGCTAAGTTCGATGCTAACCGTGTTAGCTCACTGTAGCATTCGTCTCCAGTGGCTGTGTAGCTAGTTTTGTTCATCAACACATTATCATCTTCTGTCCGTGATACAGCGTCTGTATCTGACAGCATGTCATATAAATAACCGACTGATGCGGCTGCAGAGTCATTATCAGTGGATTTAAAACAGCGTGAAGCAGCAAATTGACGTGTTTGTGTGTTTTACCCCTCGAGGTCGGTGTTGGACATAAAGGAAATGAAGGTGGTAACGTGTGAGATCGCGTGGCACAACAAGGAGCCGGTGTACAGTTTGGACTTCCAGCACAGCGCAGATGGACGCGTTCGTCGACTGGCAACAGCCGGAGTGGACACCACTGTCAGAGTGAGTGGACAGAGAGAGAGAGAGAGAGAGAGCGATGGAGAGATGAATACACCTACAGACTTGTGAAAGAAAGACACATCACTGTAATCATCGTGTAGTGTAATAATGAACACGTGCAGAAAGCTCATTAACTTGTTGCCATGAATGTCTCAAGAGATAGTTCCCCCAAACATGACAATTCACCCACTGTCTACTCACCACTTTGCAACATCGCAGTAATAAATAACATTCCTTTTTTATAGTATTTGTGATATGCTTTTGTCCCACTGTGTGCATTCCATCAAATAGTTCTTTCATTTTTGAGTTGCCTGTACACATGTATTTCAAGTCTCCTTTACAGTTTAGTTACTCCAGCTTGAGTCCAAAGCACTTTTGGAGTTTCAGGGGTAACATACTCTCTGTATTGATGCAGCTGTGGCGAGTGGAAACGGGCTCAGATGGGAAAGCAGCAGTGGAGCTACTGTCCAATCTGGCTCGACATACCAAGGCTGTCAACGTGGTGCGCTTCAGCCCGAACGGAGAGCTGCTGGCCTCAGGAGGAGATGGTACGTAAAGATTCTCAAGGTCCCCATTTAATAGAATTATGCTGGTGTTTTCAAAACAGAAAGCCCATTTGCCCTTTAATAGTCATATGGTGTTTATATTGTACAGATGCTGCAATTCTCCTGTGGAAGCTGAACGACTCTAAGGAGCCCGATCAGATGCCTGCGTTCCAGGAGGATGAAGATGCTCAGCTCAACAAGGAGAGCTGGTCTGTGGTCAAGACACTGAGGTACACAGTTTAGATCCCAACAAGTTCAAACGTCTAAATGATGATTATACTTTGTAACATTGTGCACATTTCAGTTTTCCAGACATAATAAACATCCTCCCAGCATGGTAGTAGTTTCAAATGTTAAATCCTGCCCTGTTATATTGGAAGCCACTGGATCATATTACAATTATTCTCCCTGTATCTGTGTCCCCCATGGTTTCTTACTTTACAAATCGGACAAACATATATCACAGACACGTCTCAATGTCAGTTTACATTTTTAAAAAGTCTATGGAAATACTTAAGTGCTTTTGTTTTGTAGTTGCACACATTTTACTGGTTTCTATCATATCAGTTTATATCATGGTTGAGGAGTCAGGTTATTTTTATACTGTTATCACAAGCTTATATCCCACATTGGAATACATAAACTGAGATACTGAGTTACTTAATCTAAATTAGCAGCCACTCTTTAGTTTTACACAGAGGTTTTTGATCGCTGAATGTGTATTTTAGGGGTCACATAGAGGATGTGTACGACATCTCCTGGACACGGGATGGAAACTTCATGGTGTCTGGATCTGTCGACAACACTGCTATTATGTGGGACATCACCAAAGGTCTGCATGTCATCATAGAAACTGTGTGTGTCATGTATTGTTTCATCTGTTAAGTACTGAAATGAGCATGCTGCATAACTTACTGTACAGTGTGAGGCTAAAGCTTATTTTTGCTTTGTATTTACTATGTTGGTTGCAACTGTCTTTATGCTATAGGACAGAAGCTGTGTATCTTGAACGACCATAAGAGTTACGTGCAGGGTGTGACCTGGGATCCTCTGGGACAGTATGTGGCCACTCTCAGCTGTGACAGGTATAACACTCATTAAGTCTTTATGTTTTGCTGTAACCTATAGTCAATGAACATGCGATCTTTATTTCTTGTTGCTCCAGTTGTTTGTGTTTTTTCTTCCCTTCAGGGTGATGCGTGTGTACAGCGCACACACCAAGAAGAAGGCTTTCTCTATCAGTAAAATGAGCTCTGGGCCAATTTCAGAGGGAGAGGTCAGTTTAAATGTAAAATTGTTGACACTCCAATGATTCGCACCATGGTGCTGTGGTAAAATCAGAAATCCCTTAGCTGACTGTAAAATGAACGCCAAACCATTCTTTCTATATTATTACATTCTGTGTACCTTTTTGTTTTGAGATTTTTCTACATGAGCTCAACTCTCCATTCTCTCATATAACGCCCTAAAATCTTCAGAGACTTTCTGTTCTCCTGAAATATTTGTGAAAGGTGATTTGAACACGTTCTCAGTCCTTCACTTCTCTGCGTCTCTGCAGGTAAAGCCGCATCGAATCTTCCACGACGACAGCATGAGGTCGTTCTTCCGACGTCTTTCGTTCACACCAGATGGTTCTTTTCTGATCGTCCCAGGTACGGAAGCAGAATCCTCAAAATGTGCCTTCTACCTGACTTATCCTGTGAAAATAATTTTTATATGTTCCTTCCTTGGTTTTCACATATTTTTTAACGTCAGCTGGATGTGTGGAGATTGGAGAAAACATCATGAATACCACCTACATCTTTTCCAGGAAGAGCCTCAAGAGGTAACTGTTCTGTGCTGGTCAGAGTCTGTGTTGTTGTATTAATGGAGGTGAATCATGTATAAATCTCTCTGTTTGTTTTTTAGGCCCATCGCCCACTTGCCATGTCCAACTAAAGCAACACTGGCTGTGCGCTGCTGCCCTGTCTACTTTGAACTGAGAACTAAGAAGGGAGAAGGCAAGGACATTGGTTAACAGACACAAGTGTTATTTAAGTCTTTGTAATTGTGTTTTCTCTTATATCTCATCTTTACCTTTTGTATTTTCCCTGTTTCTGTTTCACGTAGATGGTTCTGAACAGCTTCTTCCCAACACATTCCAGTTGCCTTACCGTATGGTGTTTGCAGTGGCGTCAGAAGACTCCATCTTCTTGTATGACACTCAACAGACCCTTCCCTTCGGCCTGGTGTCTAACATCCACTACCACACACTCAGTGATCTTACATGGTAATACAACATTTTCCTCTGTTGTCTTTTGTTGTGTGTTCTTCCGTAGATAAACACCTTAAAAATGTGTAGATTAAAATGATCAATGGTAGACATAGAAATGTGATGTGTTTAAAATACTAAATTACAATTTTATTCCTCCATTGGTTTTTCATGTGCATCTCCTTTTATGTTTCCTCCATCCAATTGATGTTTCTTTTTTATCCCCTTTAGGTCTCGGGATGGTGCCTTCCTGGCGGTGTCCTCCACAGATGGCTACTGCTCCTTCCTGACCTTCTCTCCTGGGGAGCTGGGCACTCCACTGAAGGAGCCCCCCACATTAGAGGTCTTTGTTCCGAACACTGGTGTCGAGAAAAAGAGCAAGAGGTCGGCGGGCAGGACATCGTCTCCCTTGAGCAGCGCAGCCCCGACTCCCACTTCCCAAACCATCCATTGCAAAGATGCCCCCTCTATTACCCCCCCAGAGGAGAAGAAGAGCACCCCCAGTACCAAGTCTAAACCTCAGCCACGCAGGATCACCCTCAACACTCTGCAGGGTTGGGGGAAACCCAGTAGTCCTAAAACCACAGCTCCTTCCGCACCTCAGACCCCGACATCTGGAAGCACAAGTGCTCCGTCCACTCCCCAACCACTTGTCGCCCCCCTCACCCCCACCAGCTCCTCCAAAACGCAATTACGTGTTGCTCCCCTCACACCCTCAACCCCAAAAGCCCTTAACAGTGCCAATACTGCTGGACCCACTACTCCGAAGGGTACAACCACGCCGAAGGGTGCAACCACGCCAAAGGGACCCCCCTCAAGGTAAATATTAGATCCTTTACTGCTGAGCCTTCTTATCAACGCAGGTATGCTTTGATTGTTTATGTGTGCTTTTGACAGCTGCAATTCATTATTTTTGCATTATCAATTAATCATTTCTTGTACAATTTAGCAGGAAATTTGGTAGTTACCATCTGGATAATTGAACCCCATTGCAAAAGCTTGGCCCGAATCTTTAATTCACTGATATTCACTAGAGCCAAATTATATAGAAACTAGACTGGCATTCAGTAGTGCTCATATCTCTGCCAAGGCCCAACAGTTCCCTTTACCTTAGTAAGTCCTTTAAATGTGGCTGATTTATTTTCCCATTAAGATCCATAATTTTTACCCCCAGAAAAATCAAACTAAATGTTGAGAAATATTCACCATAACCAGCCCCCAAATAAAATTTTCAGCGCGATTCACAGAATTCGTTGAGAAATACCTTTTTCACGATGAAAAAAGTGGAAAGAAAGTTCCTGGATCCAAAACTTCCCGACCGTCCTTCATCCAAGTGTCGTGGGCATCCACTCAGTAGTTTTTATGTGATCCTGCTTACAAATAAACATACAAACATCCAATAATAAAATAATTGGACCGGGTCGAAAACATAACCTCTTTGGCATAGCTAATAAGAGGATATTAGACTTTAGTCATATTAGTAAACCCATATAATAAAGGCAAACAACATGGTGATTCGGGTACGCAGAGAAAGAAAGCCCTGTACTCTGTAAAGTGATTAAAATATTATATGGGGTATTATGTATCTGATATATTTTATAGTCTTTAATATATTCAGTGAAAACAGTAGTAGAGTTATAGGTTGCAGCGATGGGCTGGTGATGTTTTTGTTGGTTTGCATGTGCCCGGTACTGGCAGTGAGAACAAAGCCCTGTCTGGTATGAGAGATTCGTTGGACCCCCCACGGACAATAAAATAATAATCACTCTGCCAGACCGCCCTCGTGGAACAATGGCAGATCTGCACATGCGTTTGTATTTGCTTTGTATCTCTAACTTGGAACGTTGGCCGTGACTACGCCTGACTATTTTTACTACTAGGCAAAGAAGAAGAAATACGCGGGGGGGTTAATGCAGTGGAAGAGTGGGAGGAGGACATTTTATTTGAATGTTTTTTCCTTGGAGTGTCTTTACCATCTTTGCTTTTTCTGTATGTTTTCAGGAGAGTATCTTTGACTCCCATTGCATCCCGTTCTCCAGCTGTCAGCTCCCTCTTCAGAACTCCCTCCTCCACTGAGAAGGCCAAACATGGTTAGTGAGGGCAACGTCTGTTTTGTCCTTTATTAACAGATATCGCAAGAGATGTTTGATGATTTAAAAGCACATATGTTGCAGATGGAAAAATTCTCCATCCTCATTGACAATCACACAGTCTGCTAACTATTAGGATTAGTGACGTACCATCTCAACTTTATCCATCCCGATATTGATTTAGTTGGGTACATGACAATGCAGAGTACCACACAGATACCAGTGCTGGGTTTTCCCGAATTTAAAAACTGCATAGAGCAATGCATGGAACTCATTAGGTTATTGTTATGTGAGGTAACATAAGGCTAGGGATTGCTGTGTCATATGTCATAACTGACGATGAACACTATCAAATAATCTTTTTAATGACCAACTGAACTATACTGCCATCGTCATGACATATCTCAATCAATGTAATCGGGACATAATTGTATCATATACCCTCTGATCAGTGTCGATCTCACAACTGCTGTGCTTTGATATGAGTGTTTCAAGATATCAATCCTTAACATCTGCTGTGCATGGACTCTGTTAAGCTTAGCAGAAAAGTGAGAGCTAAAAATAATATAAACTAGAAGGGTTCTCATAGAGCGGATACCTTTGCCAAGAGTAACAGCCTATCTCCTCATGTTAACCAAAGTGAAAACATTTCCTGGACAGGCCTGTTTCCCCAGGCTTTTTGCCTTTGTTGACAGGATAGTAAGCTTGACGTGGGGAGAGGGAATGGAGGAAGACACACAGCAAAGAGCTGGGTTGGAACTGGTTTAAGCCTCCGTATGCTCCCAAAAATTGACTTGGTTCATTTGGTCCTGTCCCCACCCTCAAAAAAAGTTCTATGGAATTTGATTCACTAGTTTGAGTATTCTAGTTGGTAAGAAAATGTCAGAGGTAACAATATTACCATTTACTTTTGAGGTATTTCATTTTGTTTTCGCCATCATTTTTATTGGCTATAAAAAACTTCTACTCATCATAGTAACTGCTGATATCTGGGACAACAGCAATATCCCAAACAATGCTATCTGATGGAGCTATAAGCACATACAGGGAGTCCGGTTTGTAGGCACACCTGTGTAACTCCTCATGGGTTGGTTAAGTATGACAATAAACTGAATATATTATAGCTTTTGTTTTCTGTTTTAAATACATTTGTTTTTCAAGTGGTTTTGTTTTAAGCCTGAATAATCATATGACAGCTAATGTTAATTACCCCGTCAGTAATTTAAAGAGTGATCAAGACTGGAATGGCCTCTCGCTAGAGTCCATGCCTTTGCCATGGCCTGGGAGTCCCCTTATATTCGATCAGGCCACACCAAAGACAACATACTCAAAGATATCACTTCCCAATAATTTAACCAACATCCATGAATTATTCTCTCAGAAAATACCCAACTGCAATGTTAGAGGAAGTGAAAAATATAATGAGTAATTTCCTGGCCCATGTCCCCTCCTTTCACTGAGTTCTATGGAAATCCATTCTGATAAATCCTGCTGACAAACAAACGAACAGGAGTGAAAAACCTCCATGGCAGATATAGTAATACCCAATAATTATAAATTATATATTCTCTAAATTTAATTGAAGAAACAACTTAACATAAAAAACATTAGCAATACCACAGTGCCCTATCTTGAATATGTCTGCATATTGACTTGTTGAACCCTTCAGTCACTGATGTCTTCACTTGTCTTTTTCTCCAGAACGTCCGTCTCCTCCCACTGATCCAGTTTGCCAGCCTCCAGAATCCAAACGTCCCAAGACCAGTGACCCCCCCACAAAGTCCAGTGTCAGCCAGTCTTAGAGTTTAACTGGGAACCGTCTGATGCTGTATCAGAGAACAGTTCATCAAGCAGTGTTAAAGAACATCACTGAGGCTCCCCACAGATCTAATCCCATCGTGCTGCAGCACTGTGTTTGGGTTTTCGATCTATCTCTACTAGATCTAATGAGACAAAGCTTTAACCTCAGATAATGAACTCTGTTATAATACAAACTGCGTTGCAGTAGGTATCCTTGAGTTAATTGTTTTAGTTGTGTGTGTTCTGTATGATACTGTAAAACATTAATGAGGCAACTGTTTTATATTTGATTTGTTTGACTTTAGATGCTGTTGTAAAAAGGAAATTTTTCTCACTTCTTGTTAAGAACATGTAATTGTGAAACTTAACAAACTGCACTCCAAACCTGGAGAAGAAGAGAAAACATGCACTTCAGGGTTTAGTGCTTGTGTTTAATGTGTCACCCTGAGTCTGAATTATATAAAGATTGATTAAACGAACAGTTAAAGTGAAAATTTGAACATTGTCAAGCATTTAAGAGTAATTTTCTATTGTCTAATAAAGGACATTTCATATACATTAAATGGGAATGTGCTTTTTGTTGAATGACTGGGATGATTTAAAACATAATGAGTCTGTAAAACATCTAAAATTAATTATATTTGGAAAACTATAATTTTTATATCCTTTAATTTAAATATAAGAAGTCTTATTTGGACTCCAACTTTACAGTTACATGGGGCTGCTATAGAAAATGTTGAAAGTAAACCAAAGAGATCTCTTTACTCCTCTGTAGCATCAACGTCTACACCGCATCATCTCTATCTGCAACTATCCAGAGTATTCAGTGAATAAAATAAAGTTTTTGCCAGTTTATAGTCTTGCGTAGCTTGCACATTTTAATAATGGTTATTTGTATAATTTTGAGGAAATTGCAGCTGCTTTGTTAGATAATGACCATTTTATTTCAGAAATAGGGCTGGACAATGATGACATTTTAGTATTCAGACTCCGGCTCCAGATTAAATAAAACATAACAGATTAAAATGCATACAAAAGCCTAAAAGAGAAACTAAATATTTTATTAGGATATAAATATTCATGTTTAACATAGAGATGAATGCATCCACAGTCAGTAGCATGTAGTGCTAAGACACAATGTCAATAATTATCACAATATAATTCTCGTCAATAGCAACATATCACAGGTTCAATATATATTGATATAATGCTTATACATTGTGTAAGCAGAGAGAGGAGGTATAACACATAATTGAATTACTACAGATTTATAACATGTTTTATTGTTCAAGTTTTTTTGGACAAGTCGCAGTTCATAAAGCAGAATTTAAATCCACAACAGACAAATTGTCTTTGAACTAATAATAATGTGACATTTACCATAATGTCGATATCGGCCAATGTATGTACATCTTTTTTATCCCGATAGAAGTTATAGGCATTGAAACACACCACAGCAGTGACACATAAATATACAATATGGTTATAGTTTTCTTCTGTAATATTAAATCGATATTATCATGTAAAAATATTCACTATTTAATCTATCGCATATTGTGTCAAAAGTTCTGACAAATTGTGCCTATTTTGTAAAATGTGAACTAAAGCCAATGAAAGTGATATCACGTCGCAATATTAGTGTGTGAAATTGAGGCGACAGAGACAAACAAGACTTTAAAATATGAAGTTATTTTATTCTCAGTCCCTCTGGCTAAATGTCGTCTTCATTGCAGGTGATGAACACGGGACATTTTTTGCGTAAAGTGCGTCGTGAATGTGAAACATGTCGCCTGGGTGGATTCAACTTCCACACTAGTACACAGGCATCGTGAGCGAGCAACCTACCATGGCTGCGAGGGAGACGAGAACTACATGACTGACAGCGCCCTCCACCAATCACACGGCGCCTGGCCGAAGGTCTCTTAAGGCTTCGACCAATGGCTACAGTGTAAAGGCGGGGTGGAGATGGCTCGGTTAGGCTGCCGATCAGCAACAAACAGAAGGTTACGAGTTTGAAAAATCCCACTGTTCGATTCCCGGAGGAGCTTTGCGGTGGCGGGGAGGCTGCGAACTATGTCGGGCCTGTGACCGCAGCTCGTTGGGCCGCTTCTGGAGGCGCTCCGCCGGCGATTGGCAACATTTTTCGCGGAGGGGCTGCGCCGCGGGGACAGGCTCGCTTTTAGCTCGTTCGGAGCGGCGATGCTGAGCCGATAGCTGCGTCATCATGTTGCTTCCGACCCGAGTTGGTGAGAACAGATATCAAGTTAACGGCGGAGCTGAGGCTGCCCGCCGACACCCAGCAGCGGAGGCCACCCCCGGCCCCTGAGGCGGACGGGAGGCGGGCTGCGGGCGCGGGGTCGGCGGCGAAAGCCCCGTGAGAGTGCGCGGTGAAACTGGTGACTTTACATCACTTGGCGCGTTGCTCCGCTGCCTCAATTTCTCATCCACACTCGGATGGACTGTTTTAAAAAAATGTCTTTTGTGGGTGAGGAAACATTTGAATTGGCAGATATTTGACCGGATTGAGGCCACACAGAAAGTTGTAGTAAATGTTTGCATGGTGAGAAGTGATGATTGACAGCAGGACCCTCCAGTGAAAGGCAGCTGACTCCCATCCGATGGGGATTTTCACCTGAGGGAAATCCACTTCGTTTAGTCTTTAATGAGACACGTTTGAATTAAGCAAAGCGCCGGAGTCCGACTGCTAGCCGGGTGGAGAGGAGGGTGTGCTGGGGCTCATTGTTCGGGCCGGGGTCTGTTGTCTGCTGTCACCGCATCCACGTGGACTTTGTCCGGGCACGGTGGGTAAAGTTTGGCACCGGCGCGTGACGCGCACCAGGGGGGCGACCCGGGCCGAGCCAAAGGAGGAAGCTTGTTTTTACAGAAGAACAAGAGGGAGTGAGTGCTTCCTCACAGCGTTTGATTTGTGACAATAATTGTAAAAATGGCCGGCGATTGCACCAACACCCAGTACGCGAACTCTGGCGCGTTCGACCCGTCCAAACCGTGGGCGGATGGGGACTCGGTGCGCACCGGGGACGGGGAGGCAGTCGGGGTCTCTCCGGGACGCGGACCCCGGGCACGCCGGTCGCCCAACTTCGAGATGATAGACGGGCTGTTGTACCGCAAGAAGCTGGAGAAGGGCTTCATCAACTACCGGGAGGTTCTGGATGAGGACCGGAGACACGAGGCCGTCTCCACCTTTCACCGGCGGCGGCCTGGTCAGCGCCACTTCTCCCAGGAGGAGACCTACAAATGTGTGGCTGAGAACTACTGGTGGGAAGGTATGAACATCTGACTTCTACTCTGTTACACACCTGCAGATTATCACTGGCAGAGGTGGATCCAGGGCCTTTTCTACACCAGGGGCCACAGTTTACACTTAAGGTTTACATTTAAGTCATGTGATTGTTTACTCTGTAGCTTTGAGCAAAGCCACACATCATTGGATATATTTATTATGAGTAATTTGTTTGAAAAACTACTTAGGACAGTAGTAGATTTCAGCTGTGGCCAGCACCCCCTCAATCTGCCCTACTGGTTATCTTCTGTCTAAATAGCTAGGTTGATTCATTTCTGTTTGTTAGGAAGCAGTGCCAGATTAGAAACCACTACACACCACTGATTGAATCAATCAGTCATCAAGTAACGTACTCAGACAAAGCCCCCACTTCTGTTATTTGTGAGACATTCAATTTCATTCAGTGTCTGTCATTATGATCTAAAGCCACTTGTACAACTGCATGCGTCTTTTGAAATCCCTACTACCTCCTGTCTTTCTTGCTTTTTTCTGCTTTATTTATCATCTTCAAATAACTGTTTTCCTTCACAGGGATGTACTTCCAGATCAGGGACTTTGTCCTGGGCTGTCCAGAGTGCAGGAGTCACCACACAAAGAAAACACAGGTAATAGGGTCATGTCTGAGGCACGAAGGCTGTTCTGACAAGTTGAAGTACAAGTTTGAAGTCGGAGCCTAACGTTTCTGCATTTCACACATTTTAGTTTCCCACTTTCTCACCCCCCTCGTTCTCACTTTATCTCGCTGTGCTTTGTCACCTATAATATTCCTATAATGATGGAACTGTTTCTTTGTGGACCTCTCAGAGGCCCGATGGCAGAGGATGTGTCACAAAGACGATGGAGCCCCACAGCGGCGACATGCTGAGCAAGTTGAGGAGTCAGCGGGAGGCGGGGCTGTTCTGTGACATCACCCTGCGGACCAACGGCCGATCCTACTCGGCCCACAGAGCCGTACTGGCGGCGGTCAGCGATCACTTCCAGGAAATCTTCACAGAGATGGACTCGAGCAACAAAGCAGACATAGATCTCACTGGTAAGAGCAGATACCTGCAGGCTAACACTGAGCTGTGTTCAGTTTGGGGGGGCTTGACCTCGATATTATGTTCAGACTGAACCTGCATCATGTCTAAGATGAGTCAACTAACTTCTAATTAGATATTTACAACCCAAATCCCCCAAAATGATCATCTAACTACCACCAAAGAATAAACCTGGAGAATATAAATGGTGCTAGTGTTAAAGTTGTGATATTTGACCACATATATTCATCAACCCCTCCCAGACATCGGTCCCATAGCTGTTTTCAGACATGAACTCTTCACAATGCACGGACAACTGGGGCCAGATTTTGTCCAAAGTTTGCCTTTAACGTATGGTTTAGAGATTCTCACAACAGAAACATCTCTGGAGTGTTTAGACGAGGGGTGACGTAGGAGGCACGACATAGAATATGAGTCCACTGCAGAGATCACATGTTTTTGTTTTGTGCACATGGGCCTTTGTAACCAGAGCTCATGGGTGTCATTCCAGTTTTCTTGTTCCAGTATTCCACTCTCTCCAAGTTGAGATATTGGTATTCTTTAAAATGTTTTGTTTCATGTCAGACACGTCACATAGAAACGCCACCGCGCACACTCGCTCGCATTTTCAGGAGCTTATGATGAGTTCAGTGCATGTATAGCTGTGTCTTAAGTCAGAGGCAGAAGTGTACCTGATTAAAGCCATAGTCATATTGTATCTCTGTCTCCACCGTCATGTTTATGCTTTGCTATCACTTCTCCGTACATGGAGCATTGTTTTTTTTCTCCCTCAGTGATTACTCATGGTTCAGTATGTCTTAATAAAGGTTCCTTTCCCCCCCAGGTTTCAGTGAGGACAGCCTTCTATCGCTGCTGGATTTCTCCTATTCCTCCACCCTTTGTGTTCGCCAGGAGGACCTGCCTGAAGTCATTGCCATGGCTCGCCATCTGGGCATGTGGCTTGCAGTGGAAGCCTGTTCTGCTCTCATGAAGGAGCAGGACCAACAGCTCTGTCCTGGCAAAGGCCTGAACTCGGCCTGTGATGGTGCTTGCCATAAGTGTCATCGCCGGCAGAGGGAAGGAAAGAGGAGAAAAGTTTTGGGAGTAGAGGACAACATTAACAACGGTTTCAGTCTGATTTTGGATGTTTCAGATGAGTCTTTAGAAGAGAGTCCCAGGCGCAATTTGCGCAGAATGGCAAGACCCCAAGTTCTTAACGGCCTCCCTCTGAGTCCCACGCACAGGATGAAGCTCTTGGACTTTAAATCTCCCTCGTTAAAGAAAGCTTCTATACCTCGACACACCATCACCAACCATCAGTCACAGAACTACTCGCCCCCAGCAACACCAAATACCCGTCTTCTCCGCTCCTCTCCAGGGGCTGCCAAGGAGGTCCGGAGGCTGCTGCCCATGCCAGAGAGCCCGCGACGTAACCGAAAATCTCACCCCATCACTCGTCTCTCACGCACATCCAGATCAAGGCCCAGCAAAACATGCAGCCCTGTGAGAGTGAAGCAGGAGGTAGAGGAGGTAGCGGAGGATGAGATGGATTATGCAAGAGCACAAGAGAAGTACAAGTTGATGAATGTTTTGGGGCTACAGAGGACCGCGCTCCTTCCCAGACCAGAGGATCTCATTGGCTGGAGACAAAAGAAAAGACTGAGGAAACTGAAGACCAACAACTATTCCCTGACTAAGCGGAGGAAACCCCGCTCCCTCTCCCCAGTGTTAACATATGGGAACGTGACGCTGTCACTTCCCCTCTGTAACCCTGTTAACACTCGAGTCCTCAGCAAGTCAGGGAAGGCAAAGCCTGTGGGTCCAGTCAGATTGGAGCAGCTTACAGCTAGGAGGCCAAAGACAGTCCTGCAGCACGTCCCTCCAAGCGACAGGAGCACAAGAAGTAAAGGTGTGTTACCAGACATGTTCCAGCCAGCATCCAGGCCTTCCTTCGGGGGGAGGGAACTCAGGCGGTCAGTGAGGGAGGGCAAAGGTGTCCACTTCTCAGCCCAGCAGCCTGTGCGACGTAACACCAACAAGTCTTTCTTTAAAAATGCAGTCAGGATCAAATCAGAACCGGCTGACTATTCTATCGCAGGTTTCTCTCTGCCATCAAACAGTCGTTGTGGCCTAACAGCTCACACACCCCCGCCTTCACAGAGGACGCAGGCCAGAAATAAGATCACTGTAGAGGAGGTCAGATCACTGCGTTACAACGGAAGCCGACCAGCAACCAAGCTCAAGCAGGGCTCCACTAAAGAGGTTGAGAAAACCAAGTGTAAGCCCAGGGAGGAGGGGAGGAAAGCAGGGAGCCAGGGGCTGAGGGGGGTCATGGACACAAGACCTAGAGGGAAGAATCATGAACCTGGTGGGCTTCAGTTATCAGAGCATGGACCCCCGCCGTCCATTTACAGCCACCCTCTTTACAAAGTTATTAAAGAGGAGCCAGCAGACCCAGTGCCAATTGTTGGAACTTTCCCCGACCCTCCCTCACCAGACCTGGGCAAACGCCAGAGCAAGCCCCCCATCAAATTACTGGACTCAGGCTTTCTGTTCAGCTTCTGTCGGTCAACAGGGGGCCCCATTGCAGGACTGAAGAAAGAGGAGGAGAGTGTGGATATCTGCTTAACACGCTCTGTGTCACAAGTCAGGGATACATTTGGAGCTGAAGCGCCCCCCCCATAGGACGCTGAGGGCCAGAGGGCCACCCAGCCTGCCTGTGGTGAAGAAGGAGAGGGAGGAGAGGAGAGTAAGCCAAAGCAGGGTTCAGAGACCCAGGAGAACCTCCCGGAGCAACCCTCTTCCTCTGGCCAAACCTGCCGGGTCCAAGGTGACGCGGGCCATGTCAAAGGTAGGTAATGGGGAGGGCAGTGATGCATGTTGATGACTGTGATTTAGTTTTTCTTGACATTAAGCTTTCAACGGATAGGCAATAGAAAAACACTGTAGAAAATTACATTCTTCACAGAATCTATAAATTCAGTACATTATTTCTATTTAGAAGAATTGCATCAACTCATCCTTTTATCTTCTTTTCCTTCCTTTGTCTTCTCTCCAGAAACAAGATAAACAACTTGCTGTGAGCAGCAAAAACTGTGTTTTGCTGGATGCTGTACGAAGGGCACGTCTAAAACAGCTGAGAGGGCCTCGGAGTCAAGCCCCTAAAGTCCCGAAGGCAGCTCACACCTGTCCGCAGTGCCCGGCCTCCTACAAGGACTGCGATGCCCTGATTATGCATCGCCTCAGGCACATCGAGGGAAAGCACTGGCCCTGTCCGGTAAGAACTGGTTCTCCTGAAAAACTGAGAAACACACAACCTCAGAGCTGAGACTACGGAGAGAAAACGTAGAAGACATGGAACGGCAAAATGTGTTATTCTCGTCTTGAAATTTTTTTTTAATTCTCTGTGCAAAACAAAAAGCTTAAAGAAAAAGACGGTTGCGTAACTCCCAGTCACTATGACTGTTATGCTGCTTCATTACTGCAACATGAAACCATGAGGGGAAATAAAATTCCTGTGGCTGATTATGGGTCTTGCTGCCAATATTTATTTTCGCAAAGAGCTCATGAAGAATTGACTGAATATGAACACTTTTAGTCGAAACCAGCTAGAACCTGAGTATCAGACTAACATTGCACACAAAAATAAACATTATATATAGAGGGAGGAAAGTTACTGTGTGGGCAATACGTTTTAGATTTAGTAATTTTTTTGCTAAAAACTGCTGAAATCCAAATATGCCTATAAACCTACATTTATTAGAAGAAATTATCTTAAGATGATGTTCATAAACAGTTATGATATATGTTTTTGACACTTAACTTTTTACTGTGAAACCATAAAAGTTATTATGAAAAATAAAACAAAACACATAGAACTTGAATAATTTCTTTTGGTGCAAAATGTAAAAAAAAGATTCATCTTTAGATAAATCTAATCTAAGCTCTTGGAGTCATTCAGAGTCAATCGGTGCTGCCTCAGCACACGTCATATCTTCTGATCTCGAAACAGGCATCACAATTGTCGATTTAAAGTTTCTATCTTGTTGTTCTCTGGTCTTTTCCATGATGTTAACTCTGTTTCTTTTTAACCCACTATCTGCTCTGTAGCTCTGCAGTAAGACGTTCTTTCGACTAAGGAATGTACGGAACCACATACGCACCCATGAACCCAAGTTGTACAAATGCAAACACTGCATCATCGCTGGTTCCTGAGGCAGCTGGAGGTTCCGCTCAGGCAGCAAAACTGAGGTATGTGAAAGTCTGACGCCTGAGCATCACCTAACTGAAGAGCCAATCTGCTTAATGCTTAGGCTGCTCTCTGAAGTTGAAACGTTTTCCTGTAATGTTCAGGATGGCCTGTGTGTGAGAACGCAAATGTCCAAGTCAGTTTCTCTGGACATTTCCTGCCAGTCCCGAGTAAAATATCTGGAAAATGCCAGAGTGAGCCGGTGTGAGAAGACAGAAGGAAAGTGTCTGGAAAATTCACAGGGAGCAAGTGGACATGTTGTTTCTGACACCTGATGGACGCAAAAAATATCAACAACAAAAAAAATGGAGCAACAAACGGAAGACACAAACAAAGACGTAGTTTTAGAAAGATGTCGAGATTCAAGAACTTTTGGCGTTAAGGTCCGACTCCGCTGTCAATGTGCTGTAAAGACCAATCTGTGCTGTCTGCAGCAGAACTTGTACGTCTTGTCCTGCCTCCTTCATGCTCCACCCATTCACACCCTCTCATGTGAATGGTCCAGACATTTTCCTGTTGTTGTGAACAAGTCTGACAATCTCCTGCTGCGTTCTTCACACTTGAAAGACAAAGTCCATGTCTGAAAACAGCTTTAGTTTGCTGTCCTCCCGAAGCTCTGAAACGAGGAGATGAGTAGATATTTGACTTTCCCTCCAAACGTCCTGCAGAAGGAGCTGTCGAGACTCGACGGTTCAATGTGATCACGTGCGCTCAATATCTGCATTGATTTCCTTTTTTTCTGCCGCGTCTGTTTCTGAACGCTAATGTTTATTTTGCAGGATGAAGGCTGTCTGACACCACCAGAGAACCCGAGTGAAACCAGAGGCACATGATCGATCAGCTGCTTGTACATACTGCATCCGTCACACGCACGAGCACAACTCCTCTGTGCGAAGGCGTGGTCACTCTGATTCTAATCATCGCCGTTGTCCCCGATTTTGCTCATATTATTATTTAAATAACCAAACCGAGGTTGCCGTTCCTGTTTTTGCATTTCCATACAAGAGGTTAAACTTGAACATTACACTCAGATGCGATGCCACGGTATAAAGTAATTATGACATGGTTGTGTATAAAATGAAATGTAAAGTGATTGTTATAACTATTACTGCTACTCATTGTTATTATTTTTCTATGTATAGATGAATTTTGAGTGCACTTATAAGATGGCTTATGTTGTAAACCTAAGATGTGGTGATGAAGCTGAAGGTTTGGCAGGATTACTTGAAGTGTGGAAAGACGTTGGAGTACTTGAAGTCGGAGGGGATCCTGGGAGTGAGCCGGTCCTGTGGGTGTTTCGGTGGGTCTCTGTCCGTGTGCTAACTTTGAAGCGATACCACTTGTCTCTCCCTCCTGTATCTGCTGGTCTCACACCAGTCCAGGACGTGCGGGATGTGAGCGGGGGGGGGCCGGCGGGCTGACGTCACTGCATGTGCATTCGTGGGTGGTTCCTCGTCCACTGTCTTTTCTAAGGCTGCCAATTTTCAAAAGGGAAAAAACGCGTCTTGTTTGTAATGTGAATTTCTGAATCGTAATCAACACAAACGGTGTCATTACTGGTTTTATTGATCTTTTCTGCCACTTCGGTCCAAGACACCCTTGTTCTACTTCAAACCTCCACCTCCCCTTCTACTGAGTAAATGCAATGTGTGCACATAAAGAGATGTTCCTTCAAAAGTTGATTTTAAAAATAAAAGAGCTGTCTCTTGCTATCTGCTAAAAGATTGAATAAATTTTTGCCTTTTATATTGTGTTTGTGTGATTTTAATTACACTTGTTTGACTTGCGCTGGGAAACTGAAAAAAATACTAAGCATTGTGTAGCCTTTATGTGCCTATATATGTTTTCGTGAGGTAAACTAAAATATATACAATTTATAAAGTAGAGCTACAACAGTTATTTACGGCTGATTCTTGTCTAAGTGAACCAATTTGTTTTTGTTTCAGTTTTCCAAAACTCAAGGTGACTCAAATATCTTGTTCTGTTTGATCATCAGCTTAAAAACCACAAGATATTCAGTTTAAAAACAAAGGATAGCATTTTCACCTCCTGCATGAACAGTAAAGAAATAATTTAAGAAGAATCTGTTGTTTGAAGCATTGGTTTATCGTCCATCTTTTTCAGCTCTAAGGCAGAGAGAATATTTCCATGCAGAACATTGTGTTTCTTTCAGAGAGTAAAGCAGGGATGAAGGGTGAGACTGGGCTGTACGACGCCTCTGGAGTCGGGGCCTCACTGTGTTTATCCAGGCAGGAGGAAGATGAGGGGTCTGTCTGGAGATGTCGTGACCTGAGAGGAATGAGGAAGAATCATGAATCACTTCTGTGCATCCTTCCTGACTGACTCATCTGCAGCCAAATATGCAACTTTGTGTTGTAACATGCTCTGCAGTAAGAAATAATTGACAGTCGGGTTCTGCTGATTTGAGAGGAAACCCTTGTAATCTGTTTGTTTTTATTGAATCTATTTAAGTTGCCAGACCTGTTTAGATTTTCAATATTTTTTTAAGACAGACCTGAGAACAGGAGGCATTCACAATCGATAAAAAAAAATACAACACAAGGAATTAATAAATAAAAGCATCACTGCTATGGATATAATTCAAGGAACTGATTTATGTGTGTGTCACGTTTGATTTCATGGGGAAATAAGAAATAATCCTTTACTGATCTCAATGCAATTCAGATATTACAGCATTAAAGAAAAAATACAGAAAAAACTATTTAATTCCCTCCTCACTGTCTGTCAGTGCCTATTAGTGTTCGGGCCCTAAATATAAAAAAAAATCTGAGTTATATGACACAAAAACATAACTTTATTAAAATGACAACAGCACACAAACATTAAGGCAGTCACTACATTCTCTGCCCAGGTGCTTGTCAAACTAAGATATATATAATACATAAGTAAATGTATTATGTTTTACTATTAATACTCCTGATTATAATACTAATGATAACAATGTATTCAATGAACATTTTGGATGTCTAAAATATACTTGTCATTGAGTCACTTGTGCAGTTGTGCCTCATAACATTGTTACAGATCTTAGATACAAACCAGTACCACATGTAAATGACAGCAAGTGACAAGAGGAACATTTGAAATTAGTTTTGTTCTCATTAAAATTAGCATAATAAGAAAACAGTGTGGGTGGAGGAGGCTTGTGCAGACAAACCTGTAGATGTCAACAGATTGGAATATTGAAAAAATTTGAGATACCACAGACAAATCCAAACAGGAGCATAGGGAGAGAAATCCAGGATGGATCGTAATGAGGAATCAGACGCTGACAGAGACTGGATGCTGGGAGATGATTCAATATGCTGTCGGTATAAAGGAGCATTTAAAAACAGGGGTGAAGTGGAGGCTGAAGTTGCTGCATGGGGTAACAGCTCATCACTGAGGATGGGAGGTTGTCGTCTCAGTTGGAGCTCGAGTTAAAATCTCATCTTCCCTCTGTGAGTGTCTCTGCACCGTGAAGTCGTTTTAATTAATCCTACCTGCTACTGTCAGGTCTGGAATCCGTCTCACTGCATGAGACAGATTCATGAATAAAATGATTGTCAAGTTATTTCCCAATCTTCAAATCAATTAGTCTCAAGTTTACTTTCAAAGTATTGCATTTTAGGAGCTAAAAATATACGATTTCAGGGCAAACGAAGAATTTTCACATTTTAGTTAATGTTGCGGTTAAATACTTAGATTAATCAGAAATGAGGAGGAGATCTGCTCAATCAATATAGAGAAACAACTCGGTGTTCTAACTGTTGTGGGAACATTGTGTCTCCTTGGTCCAGCACTGGTTGAAGACGCTTTTAGGATTGATATACAACTATGTGTGTGTGTGTGTGTGTGTGTGTGTGTATACTCATTTAAAATCCTCAGAGCTTTTTAAACATCTGTATGCACACAATACATTAAGAACGATTTACATTATATAAAGGGAAGCATTTCACATTTATTTAAATTGTGTATCTTGTTTTTTGTTTGAATAGTGAATTCACAAATTGTCAGATACATTTTGTGAAGCTTCTGTAAGTTTGTGTATTTTGAAACAAGCCCTATTGAAGTATTGAGACTTATTCAATTAGGTCTCATACGTTTTGACCTTTTTCTATTTGTGTATTTGTGAACTGGTCTCTGTAGTTGTTCTGTATCAGTCTCTCAATCTTTCTTTAAATCTTTTGCACCTGACTATAAAGGCACAACAGATGCAAATTAGAATTCCTGCAAACTCCAGGATATACACATGTGGTACTTCATTCTTATGTTCACATATTACATGTTTAAGTCTGTCTGAGCAGGTTGCAGAAAACTGTCAGAGAAATGTCATTGTGAAGTTTGTCAGATTTACACTTATCTGACCAGACAAGGGAATGAAGAACAATCAATTTCAAAAATCACCATCATTGACATAATGTTAATTCGTTCGCTCTAAAACGAAAGAAACATATGATTCCTTCTGTATATTTTAATATACTGCAAATGTCTTTGAAAACAACACTGAAGTTCGTGAACTGGTGCTTATACAATTTCAAACTCATGTGTTGCTTCATGTAAATGAACAGAATGAAAGTCAACACTAGATGGCGGCACACAGCAGCAGACAACAATGGCTGCTCAGCAACAATAAGACTAAATGCAAAATGGTTCTAGAAAAAAAATCAAACCTCATACCTCTGGAAACCTCAGCACAACCCTGGTGTGGAGCGTCTTGGGATAGGCAGTGATTATTGTGTGAGTGGAAACATCTTCATGGAAACACTAATTACCTGAATCCCTCTCCATGGCAGAAACACATCACATGTAAGATTATAAGAACTATGAACTGCTGATTCTGTTTGTGAGTAGTGGCTTTGACTAGACTGCATGTATAGATTGTCCTCTGCTGCAGGAGAGAAGTTAGCAGTGCACAAGCATATCACATGTAAAACACTGTTTGTGCATGATGAAGACTCCGGCTAATAATAATGGTGTGTTGGTGCATTAACGAAAAACCCACGTTACCCCTGCAATACCATTAGGCCTCAGTATCTGTTGCAGCTTATTATAGCGGCTCTTCACACTGCAGCATTATTCGGGGGCCCCGGTGTACTTTTTCACACTAGCCACCAGCGGGGCCTGACTTGGGTTACCCTTGTCCCAGCAGCAACCACATATGTGGGCTTATGTGAGTTTAGGGAGCCATGGGGAGAGAACGCCCAGGAACAGCTGACAATTTATGCCAGTGGGGCCCCCACATTCTCAGAGAGAGAGACAGAGGAGGAGGGTGTAAGGCGTCAGGAGCAGAGACTGGAGAGAGAGAAGAAGAAGAGGGAGAGAAAGAAGGGGGAGATGGGGAGAGAGGGAATGGGAGGCTGTCTTGTTTGTAGCTTGTCAGCAATTGCTTGAGACAAGCTTCCCCTCCATGTGTGAAAGCTACTTGGCAGGAATGCTTGGGCCGTACCAAGTGTGGCCAGCGGAGAGGGGGGTTCCACGGCAGAGAAACCGGGTGGTGGGGGGGTAGTGAGTGTGTGGCTAAAGTAATCCTTCGTCGGTGTCGGCTCCTTTGATGTTGTATCTTTGTGTGCGCGTGTGTGTGTGTAGAGAGAGAGAGCGAGAGAGAGAGAGAGAGACAGAGAGACAGAGAGGGAGGGAGGGAGGGAGCAGTGTGTGGGTGTGAATGGGGCTGAAGAGAGAGAGAGCATTCTCTATGGATATGTGTTCTCTCTCTCTCTCTCTCCCCAGCAGCAACAAAAGAGAGGGAATGAGACACCCCCTCCCCTCCTCCTCTCCTCCCCCTCATCCTCCTCCTCTGGCTCTCAAGAGAAAGAAAGCAACAAAAAAAGGAAAAGAAGATGATGAAACCTGAAGTGGTCCTGCAGTCTGTGTGTGTGTGTGTGTGTGTGTGTGTGTGTGTGTGTGTGTGTAGACACAGATGCTCATGTGCATCTGAATATTTGTCTGTCTGTGTGTGTGTGTGCGTGTATGTCCCTGCATGCATGCCAGTGTGAATAGCTTCTCCAATTTAATCTGTTTACTAACAATGTGTGTGTATCTTCTGTGTGTGTGTGTGTGTTTGTGTGTGTTCCGAGCTCCGTCTGTTAGTGGGTTTATGCATGCAATGGTCGCTTTGTGTGTTGGTGTGGTCATGTTATGTGCTTTCTACCCAGTAGGGGCTGTTATTGTCTTAAGAATGTTAGTGTGTGTTTGTGGGTGTGTGTATGTACACTAACCCACAGGAGACTGCTTTTGACAGCTTAGACTTGGTTTTAGGGGGTAGAATAGGTTTGTGCATGCACATGTGTGTGTGGGTGTGTGTGTGTGCATGTGTGTGTACATGCACACAGGGTCAATCTCCAGTAGCCTGTTGCTCTCTGTCTCTGCTCTCAGCTCCACATCAGGAGGAATGCAGACTGAAATGGATTCCTGCAGGATTCCTGCTCTCTGGCTTTATTAGTGCGGCCGCCGCAGAACAAAAACACACACGAACACACAAACACACATTTCTCAGTCACATGAAGATTCCCTAACTTAAACATACCCTGATCTCTGAGGTGAACACACAAAGGGCAGTTTGCTCCCAAAACTTGGAACAACTTTTCTACTGGAAATAACTGAACTACAACTCTCCCCCTTTATCTCCTCCCATTTTCTCCCCTCTCACTCGCTCCCCTATATCTCTCTCTCTCACACACACACTTACACACACACACATTGCATTGCAGACACAGGGTTTTATTTCCTCCTTCATCCTTTAAGTGTGTGTGTGTGTGTGTGGAGAGGCAGTAAAGTTAGAGAACGTCCAGTCAGCAGCTGCCGGAGAGCAGTAGCTTCTACATTACACAAGGAGCCGAAATCTCCTCTCATCCTTTCACCCTCGCTCATCATCTGTTTCCAGTGCTTGTGGTGAAAAAAGAAATAGGAAGAAGGCAAGGCCAAGAACTGGGATGCAATTTTAAAATTAATTAGGCCGTGAATAATTTTCAGGATGTCAAAATGTATTGGGGTGAAGGCGTTTATGTAATTGGAGCACTTGGTTCACTGGTATACAGCTGAAGAGAGGAAATTCTTTATTAGGGCAGGAATGCACCACACACACGCAAAGCCATGACAAACACACACACACATTTTATTTTGTGCACGTATGTGGTGCATGCGTGCACACCCACAGCAACACCTGAGTGATGTGGTTGATGTACTCGACTGTGCTGACCTCATTTACATGTCCTCCTGAGGAGGTGTACTGTAAAGACGTGAGGGGAGGGAGGAAAGTAGAGGATAGGAGAGGAGAGGAGAGGAAATGAAAGAAGACAAACTGAAAGGAAAGGACACAAATGTAATGTGAAGGAATAGGGAAAGAGGAAAGAGGAAAGAGGAAAGAGGAAAGCGGAAAGAGGAAAGAGGAAAGAGGAAAGAGGAAAGAGGAAAGGAAAGAAAACTAAAAGAAAGGAGAGCAGAGCAAAAGAAGGGAATGACAAGGAAAGGAAAGAAAAGAAAAAGGAAGGAAGGGAAATTACATGAAATGGAAAGGACAGAAGAAGAGAGAAGAGTAAATGAGTCGAGGAAGAAGAGATAGAAATAGATATGGGAGGACAAGCGAAGGAAATGAGAGGAAAAAAGCAACGAGAGAGGAAGAAATTATCGAAAAATAAGGAGATTAGAAGTAAAGGAGGTGAGAAGGTGAATGTTTAACATATTGGTGATGAAAAGAAAAGGAGCTGCACACATGAGGTAAAAAATAAGTTGAGGAGATACGAAATGAAGAGGGAGGAAACGATGAGAAAATAAGGTATTAAAAAGGAGAGCGAGAGGTAGTGCGAGGAGACAAAAAGGGATGATGAAAAGGAGAGGAGGTAAAAACGAAGGGGAGAAAAGGGTGACAGGAAGAGGGAGGGAGGGATGGATGAGGAAATAAGGAATGGGAAGAGGAAGCGAGGGAGGGCGCGTTTGGGGAGGAGAAAAAGATGGGGTGTAAAAGGGTACATGAAAGAGAGGGAAAGTTGAAAGGTAAACGGGGCGGAGGAACGAGTGGAAACTGTGGCGCGGCGAGGCAGGGATGGAGAGAGGGACGGAGGGAGGCTGACGGAGGAGGGAGGGAGTTGGGGGAGTGAAGGGAGAGGGAGGAGGGTTGATCTCTGGGGTTTGAGGCACATTAGTATTCATGGGGAAGAGGAGGCCACAGACAGCAGGGAAACAGAGGGACCAGACTGAGAGCAGCACACACACGCACACACATACATACATAAATACACTGCATGCACACACATCTCTCTGTATGATACGTGCCCACACACAAACACACATCTCTTGTGTGTGTTATGTGAATATAGAGGCATCCTCCTGCTGCAGATACACAAACAAAGCAGTGACAATCACACATCCATCTTTACTAATATCTCCAGGTGACACACACTAATGTGCACACAGGCTTCCGAAAATCCTCTCAAGAGACGCTTTATGGTTGAGGCCTCCGCAAGCGCATGCACCCCTGCTGGCCTCAAATCAAATCCCGGCCTCAGAAGCGATCTCTCTTGTGTTTTCACCGATTCGCATCCCTCTCCCTCTCCCTCCCACTCTGTCAATAAAAGGAAGAAAGATACCGGAGGGCTGAAGATGACGTCTGTCTGCTTGGCTTTGGCTTTTTTCATTTATTTATTTTTTCTAAGAAGACCTTAACGGCTACTACTGTATGCCTAAACAGACGTCGGAGGGGAGCGGTGGAGTGCAGGTGACTCATTTCTCTGTGGGAGAGGAGGGCTGGGCCGAGCTCTGGGGACAGGGTTGGAAGACAGGAAAGATTCCTATCGAGTTGGAGGCCACTGGCAAAGCACGCCGCTGCACGGTGGCAGGAGGAGAGCGGAGAGAGGGAAGAGGAGGTGGAGGGAGAAGCGGCAACACTCTCTGGGTGTTCTATTCTTAGTCTGCATCTCTCCTCAGACTTTGGGTGGACATGTGTGTGTGTGTGTGTGTGTGTGTGTGTGTGTGTGTGTGTGTGTGTGTGTGTGTGTGTGTGTGTGTGTGTGTGTGTGTGTGTGTGTGTGTGTGTGTGTGTGTGTGAGAGAGCATGTGTGGGCGGGCAGGTGGTGTACAGCTGACAGTTGATTTGCTGTGACACCAGACACACTGGCTGCTATGGACTCCCGTGGCCTAGATATCAGAGTCTCCTGGAAGTCCCTCACACCCTATTTCACACGCACACACACATACACACACACACCAGACATGAACACACATATGTCCACCCCAAAGTCTGAGTCACTTGGTATACATAACACCAACACATAACATCAGCAGCAGCAGCAGCAGCAGCAGCAAGTGGAGGCAGAGAGAGCACAGGGAGCTGGAGACAGGGAGGCAGGCAAATTGTGACGGGAGAGATAAGTAGAGTGAGAAACAAGGAAAAGGGAGAGGGGTTGGGGGAAAAAAAGAGGAGCAGATGAGTGATAGAGAACGGGAAGCTGATGGAGAGATGGGGCGAGAGGAAAGACGAGAGTGAGATCCCATCATGTAAACAGACTGAAGCACTGCACAGAGATGGAGGAGGCTGTTGCCATGGCGGCAGAGGCTGCATCCTTTTGTTAAAGATGTCACTCAGGGGGAATCAGGGCTAATGAGGAAGGACTTTGCGCCTGCGTGTGTGTTTGTGTCTGCGTGTGTGTGTAGGAGGGTTTTCTTCAATGTGTTTCTGAGCAACACAGTCTGCCGGTATTCTGGACCATAATGGTTTTCACTTCAGGACATTAAAAAAAAAGAAGGAAAGGATGATAGTGGGAAATACAGTTGAGAGTGGAAGAATGAGCGGGGAATGAAAAATAGAGGAGAGCTGGAGTCAAGCAGGGGTTACACAGTCCATACAGAGAAATGTCAATGTCACTGGTGAGGCGGTGAACTAGAGATGAATGTGTGTGTGTATGTGTGTATGTGTGCATATGTGTGTGTGGACTCCACTGAGACTCAGGCAACTGATGTGCGTGTGTGTGGTTTGGTGTGGCGCTTGTGCTGCGTAGGTGGTTTGTTTTCTGTGCTCTTCATCTCGCTGCAAATTAGCGAAGAATCAAAGGTAAACAGGTTTCCATTTAATCCCCCCCCCTCTCTCTCTCTCTCTCTCTCGCTCTCTCTCTCTCTCTCTCTCTCTCTCTTTCTCTCCTCCCTTGTCTCTCTGTCCTAGGCAAACAGCCTTGAGCCTCCCACAGAGTGAATGCAGACATCTGCCTGCACACTCTGTCTCTCTCTCTTTCTCTCTCCTCTCTCTCTCTCTCTCTCTCTCTCTCTCTCTCTCTCTCTCTCTCTCTCTCTCTCTCTCTCTCTCTCTCTCCCTGTGTCCGTCTCTTTCCCTCTCTTCTGTCTACGAACATGCACACAAACACACGTAGCATTTGTTTTGCTGTCAGCACCATCATCAAAGGCAGTGAGAGAGGTCTTGGAGCCATTCTTCAATTCTGCTCCCTCTCTCCTCACTCATTTCCCCCCCCCTCTGTTCTACTCTACCAACCCCCCCCTCTTTTTTATTTTCCCCTGATCTCCCTCTCTTCCCCTCTTTTCCTCTGCCTTTATAGACAGGGATAAATAATTTGATCTGGAGGGTTTTTGAAATTCCACCACTCTGAGAGGCGTGACGTTAATCTTTTATTATCTGCTCTCTCATTCTTCCTCTCCCCCCTTTTCCTCCATTCCTTTTTCTCCTTATCTTCCTAGCAGACCCTCCCTCCCCTTTCTGCTGCCTCTCTCCGCCCCCCCCCTTGCAGTATTCTAATGATTCATATTTCACATCCAGTGCCTTTTCATTTAGCCTGTCTACACCGCTTCAGGGACAGCTACTCACGATCTTAATTGACTGAGGAGATAGACGGGCTGGATAGGTGGCAGAGGCACCGCCACCATCCAACCCACATCCCCCCAGCGTACACAAACAAATGTGAGATGGTGAGACAGACACACACACTCACACACTCACACACTCTCACACACACACACACACACACACACACACACACAAACACAAAAACACATCAATGCATGGGCAGGCATGCAGATTTGCACACTGTGGTAATTAAGCTGTCGATTTCTCTTAGGGTCAAGGGAGTGACGCAGGAGAGTAGGGAAGAAATGATGATGTGAGGGAAAGGATGCTCAGATGAGGAGAGAAATGAGGGACTTACTCCCTCCCTTTCTCACCTCTCTCTCTCTCCATCTCTGCCTCTCTCCTCCTCACGCTCTGTATCCCCCCCTCCTTTTCCTTCTCTCCATGCATCCTCCCACAACCCATCTCTCTCTCGCTCTCTCTCTCTCTCTCTCTCTCTCTCTCTCTCTCTCTCTCTCTCTCTCTCTCTCTCTCTCTCTCTCTCTCTCTCTCTCTCTCTCTCTCTCTCTCTCTCTCTCTCTCTCTGTCTGTCTGTGCCTGTCTTTTGATCTCAGCCTCTGTCCCACACTGCATATTAAGATGCCCGGGCCCCTGTTTGGTATTCTGAGGCGGGCACCATGGATGCCAGTCTCCATATCCTCTCCTCGCTTCTCTCTGAAAGAGAGCAAAAACCCCTCTGTCTGTCTCAAGATGCTTATCCCGCTAAATGGGTCTGAAATAGCTGGAGAACAGGGCGGGGGAGCGGCGGTTGGCGGCGGGGTGGAAGAAGAGAAGGCGAGAGAGAGAGAGAGAGAGAGAGAGAGAGAGAGAGAGAGAGAGAGAGAGAGAGAGAGAGAGAGAGAGAGGAGAGAGAGAGAGAGAGAGAGAGAGAGAGAGAGAGAGAGAGAGAGATGCATGGAGGGGGAGAAGGCGGCAGGGGGAAGTATTAGACACAGACGGTGGTGATGGGAGAGGAGGAGGAGAAGAAGGGGGGAAGGAGTGGGAAGGGGATGCTGGGTAAGAGAAGCAGAGTGATGGGGCTGATTTTAGCAGAGAGGATAATTAAACACTATTATCACAATGGGCCAGTAATACAGCCAGCTAGTACATAGAGAAGCTAGCCCTCCCATGTTTGCTTCACTAAAAGGAGGGAGGAAGTAATGAGGGAGTCACAGATTAATAGAGGCGGAGGGAGAGCGAGGGGAACACAGGGAGAGATGGAGGGGGAGAGAGAGACGATAAAATAGGCAAACAGAATTAGACCGAGAGAGTGAGTGGGAGAGTTTGGTGGTGGGGTGATGGCTCAGTGTTTGGGATTAGCATGACTGTCTCTCCCTCTCTCTTCTTCTCTCTCTCTCTCTATATATATATTGCCCTCTTTCTTTCTCTCTCTCTTCCTCTATAAGCCCTGGGGATGGCACAGCTTTAGTTAAACTGCTCTATTAAACGGCGCCTGCTGAGAAAATCAAATTATAACTTCCTTTAATCAGCGAGTATCAGTGGCCCACACAGGAGCAGCTGGCTCTGACAGCACACACAGAGCGAGAGAGAAGGAGACTGTGACTGTGGGAGACCTGAGGGAGGCCGATATGAACCTGTCTCCCGTCTGCTTCGGTTCCCATGGCAACAAGATAGAGTGAGGGTGAATATGGGTTGTGGAATGTCTGCATCTATCGCTTCCTCTCGGTAAGCATTCATACACAAAGATAGAGCGGGAGAGAGAAGGCACTCACTGAGTCAGGGCGCTCTTCTGTTTGGGGGGCGTTTGAAAGTACACATTCGCCACCATTGTCACCGATGTCGGCCATTCACATAGAAAGTGACTGGGTCCATTTTCAAGTAGTGTACTGCAAGTGCATTGTTAACATACTTATCTCTTCATTATCTATTTCTTTTTGAGGGTCACAGGGCGGAGGCCAGAGGCAATCCTAGCTGACAGTGGGCGAGGGGCGTCATCCACCCTGAACTGGTCACCAGTGCATCAAAGGACTGGGACGCTCACATCCACAACAATTTAGAGTCTCCAATTAACCCAACCCCCGATGGAGTTAACCTGGAGGGAGCAGGGACAACACGCATTCCCCAAAACAGGAACCTTCTCGCTTCGAGGCGATCGCACCAAGGTTTAGTTTCATCTTTCACATCTGGAGGTTGCATTAACACGACACAGGATAATGCATTTCAATTAGTTTTGATAAATTAAACCACGTTGTTTACTTGGGCCCCTTGTCCTGTTTCCAACCCTTTCTCGTTGAAAGTTTTAGAAAATAGGAAGTTTTCCCGAAAAATGTAAGCAATGCCTTGATGTTCACAGGCAACTGCTTGTGTATGAGTGAATGGAGCACTGCACTATATTTATGAACGGCACCACTGCAGTTCAGTGCTTTGTGAAGTTATTGAAGTCTGCTACTCATGTTGTGATGAAACCCTCACAGAGCATTGAACGACAGCCAGGTTCATCACTTTTTTTTGGTTCACTGGAAAGATTTCTGTTGTCATTTTTCAAATTTGCAGCGGGTTCTCTGTATTTGCATGTGTTGTGACTTTTTGCAACACATGTGTCGTCAAATTGAGTTGTTTTCTTGATTCGCACATGTTTTTTCTATTTGCACGTGTTTTCTTAATTTGCAGTGCGTGTGGTTTTGGTTAAATGTGAATTGTGTTGTGTCTCGTGCTTCAAGTCACTGGGGACTTTTTCTGTTTCCTTCATTTTTCCATAACCTTAACCAAGGGCTGTGACCGTGAGTGGCCAAAACATAACCACGTATAAGCTTTGTAAGTAAACTCACTAGTGCTGTAGTCACATTATCCATTTTTGCATCTTACAAAATACCTCATTATGTATATCTGCAGTATGTTTCTATTTCAACTCGAACCAATCCCAGCGGACATTGAGCGAGAGGCGGGGTACAGCCTGAACAGGTCGCCAGCGTATCCCTCGGCCAATATAAACAGACAAACCCCAAATCTGCCTCTCTTTGGACTGTTTGAACTGGGATTCAAACCAGGAATCTTCTTAGTTTGAGGTTACAGGGCCACCCACATCTCCACTGTGCACCTAAACTTCTCAAATAGTCTAATTTAAATAAAGGTTTGAAGGTTTGTATCGCAAACGTGTCAATCCATATCTACATTGCATATCCCAGGAGGCAATCCCAGCTAACAATGGGTGAAAAGGGAGTTACACCAATCACAGGGTCAACATACAGAGACAATCACTCTCACAATCAGGGACCATTGAGAGGTGACAGAATACAGTAACACAGAAAGGGCATTATCCAAGCTGAGATTCGAACCAAGAACCTTCCTGCTGTAGGCGATAATGATAATTAACCACCACCCTGTTTCAATAAGAACACAAAAATACATCTAATGAAATGAAAAAGGGAGGGACAATACTTTGTTTAACCTTTCTCTCTCCATTAATCAGCTGATGACCCCTAATGTCTCAGTGGGGCCCGACCCCTTAAGCTCGGTCAAAACTACGTCCACCCTGAGAAGCCACAACAGCAAAACAAATATTTTTACATTCTTATTTTGGTAAAAATACTTCTTCCTCATCAGGACCTGAGCTCAGTTCCTGTTTTCACTGTAGAGAACTCCGCCACATGAGCATGATGGACTCTCGCGATCATAAATCCTTCTCGTTAGGAGGCATTCTAATCGCTCTTGCCTCTGATTAGTCATTAACAGTCCAGTTAGTGAAATGGTGGGGCGCAGGTGGGTGGGCAACTGCTTAGATCTCCAGGGTCCGCCTCGACTCGTTAATGATCGGTTAATTAACATTGTTTCAGTCCTCCGGCTTGTTTACACTCACCTGCAGCGGGCAAGAGTCAGAAAACACTGTTGCCGGCGACAGTAAACAGGAGCAGGAGGGAAGAGGACGGCCTAGAAGGGAGGAAATTAGGTGAAATGGTGTTGAAACAATTTAATTTTGTTACAGTCTTGTTTGAAATCTGCTACAAAGGGAGGTGTGAGGCTGTTCATGGACGACAGAGTGGAGTAGAATTAGAGTTGAACCGGCCGAGTGGCAGCATCTCGCTGCATCAGCCATCATTAAGGATCGGAGAGGCTGCGCTTGTCGCTGTAACTCATAGCAACACTGCATACCATGATAACAGGCTGACTGATAATTGGTCAGGCTGCCACACTCTGGTAAGTGACCTCACTGCTGGGCGAGTGAGCTCACTGTCTCACTATTTTGATAACCCAGTCAGTCCCAGTGTTCTTCCCAGCATCGCCAGCATACCTGGTAATGAACGAACCCTAACCTGACAAGCCTCTGCAGCTCTAGGAGCCCTGGAAGAACACAGTCCCCATTACCCTACCCTCTACGTGTGTGTTTTATAGTGTTTTATCAAGACTCTCCATATTAATTTGCCAGAGTTACTGTCTTTATCCATAACCCATGTGGTGCCTCTTCCTTCCCTCTCAGTGTCTCTCCAGCATAAGACTGTTTATCGAAGCTTTAAATAATGCATATGGTAATATGATAAGTGAACAGTCAATGTTGGTGTCGTGCTTAAACACACACTTGCACATAGATGAGGCACGCACATCCATGCAGGAGGCAAACAGCCAAGCACACACACACACACACACACACACACACACACACACACACAGCACACAGGGTGCAATAAATATGATTCCGTTTTTTCCAGTTCTTTTTTACGCAGATTCTGTTTTTTTGTTTTTGCCGTTTCCAAAGTATTCTGGGTTAGTCATGCCAGAGAGATGCAGCGCTGGAGAGCCAGAACATCGACCTGAAGAGCTTTGCTAGTGTGCATGTCTAATGCAACCCAGTCTGGGAATACTGCCAGTCTACTGTTACTCCACCAGTGGGGTTTATCATACACACATGCACACACCCACACACTTACACACACACAGATCTGGAGAGGGAGGGACTGTGTGTATGTGTGTGTGTGTGTAAATGTATGTATGTTTGTGTGTGTGTGTGTGTGTGTGTGTATGAGAGAGAAAGAGAGAGAGACAGACAGAGAGACAGAGCTTTGTGGTTGTCACTGATCTCTGCTAGCATGCGCAAACATGTCCGACACAGCCATGGCCTGCTTGTCAAAAGTCACAAATATGCAGCTAGCATCCCGTGATTTTGTGTCCTGTGCACAGTGTCATCCTACAATGCTCAGTGCCGGATACGGGGGCACTGTAGCTTGTGTACTCTGCTGCCATGTGCAATAAATGCAGAGAGGAACATGGTATGATAACACGGTTGACGAGAGAGAGAGAGAGAGAGAGCGAGAGAGAGAGAGAGAGAGAGAAGAGAGAGAGAGAGAGAGAGAGAGAGAGAGAGAGAGAGAGAGAGAGTTCACACTGATTTAACAGTGTACAAAAACATATTGAAGCTAAACTTGTACAGCAGGTTCCATCTTCTTTAATGTCAGTATTTGCTGTTTTGCTCTGTCCTCCAGCAAACTGAACACCTTTAGTTTATTAAGTGATTTAAACATGTCATAAATGTCATTTTTAACCCACAATGAAGAAAATAGAGTTAATTTCAGCCCTAAATGATACAATTACTATGCACCAAAACAGAATTGTTGAGATTGTTATCCTTATTTTGCACATGCTCACTTCCAAATCTGCTGTTGCACTGAACTTTGTCCTCGCTATATTGGCCCTTTAAACCCTGTGAGCAAAAGAAGCCTTGTTGCCAACAACCTAGGGACAGAGCTGCTTTTATAAAAGCAATTCCACAGATACAATACACTCATGATTCTGTCCTTGTACGTTTTAACCATGCTCTCAAACTGTTTGCAGAACATTAAAAAAGCAGAAAAACACACGGACACACACACACATAATCAGGCCAACTAAATATGTGTGCACTTAAACACCAATTCATTCAGTCCCCAGTTGTCCTGATCCCACATTGGAGCTGGATTTGAAATGTATCATGATTAAATATTGAGTAGGACCAGTCTCACATTGTATGCCCTTAATGTTTCACTCTGCGTCGCAGGCTTGAGATAGTCCCTCGCTGAGATGTGTGTGTGAGTATGTGTATGTGTGCGCAATTTTGTGGTTGAACATAATTTCATTCATCCATTCAAGTGACATCAGTCTATGTTCTAATTTCATTACTTTTCTCATTATTTACTAAATTAAACTAAACTGAATGAACGTGGCATTAAGAAAATAACCAGGGTTGAGAGATTCTCCAGGATTATTTTTGTCTTTTGATATGTTTTTCCACTTGTAATATTAACTGGATCACTATGTGCATAACTGATGATGCCCAACCCTCAATGACACAAATTGGGTTGACAAAGTATTTGAAACAGGCCTCAGTATAATGTGATACTACGGCCTCCTGATGTAGGAAAAAATGAACTGCTCAGCCACATTATTGAAACAAGTCACCTAATTCAAGGTTTTGGCTTAATTGAGGAAGTTATGCGGAAAGAAATGTGACTGTGACATCACGTCTGCACGAGGAGGTTAAACAATACACTGGATTTGAAATTCTCTTTTATTCGTCACGTTTTATGTGGACAACAGAGTGCATCACTGTGAATGTCTTCCAGGCAGGACAGTCTGAAAATGTGAGCATGAACCAACCCAGATACTATTCACTACTCACTTCCTGCAAAAATGAAAATACCTTCTGAGTTTCTGAGAAAGGGACTTTGTCAAGTCTTAGCAAATGACTGATACTGATGCTGTCATCAGGGTTATCTTGGGTCATGCTTGAAGACAACTAAGATACAAGAGCAAATCTGGTATAATCTGTACAGACGGATTAAAAACATTAGCTTTGACCAGGCACAGACGTTCACCTATATCATAAATCATGAACCAAACAATCCTGATTTTCTTAATGGTTGTTTTGACCTTCTGTGGTCACTTTGAGTTCTTTTGTGGTGGTTTAGCATCCATGTTAATTTTGGGGTTATTTTGTAGCTATTTTAATCGTCTTTATGGTCATTTTACATCCTGTGTGGTTGCTTTTCGTGTTTGTAGTTTGTTTGGATCTGTTTTGCTCTTCGTGTGTCTTTGGTGACTCAAGCGTTCAGTATATTGTTGTAGTTGTTTAGTGTTTCTCTGTGATTGATTTTTGTTTGTAGTTTGTTGTGTTTCTTTGTAGTTGATTTCTGTCCACAGTTTTGTTTCTCTTTAGAAGTTTTTTGTCTGTAGTTGTTAGATGTCTCTGTATAGATTTGTGTCTGTAGAATTTTGTGTTTCTTTATATTTGTTTTATTTCTGTAATTTTTTTGTCTCTGCATTTGTTTTGTGTCTGTGGTTTTTGTGTTTTTTTGTAATTGTATGGTGTTTCTTAGCCACAGATTTTTGTCTGTTTGTAGTTTTGTTTTGTTTCTTTGTAGCCGTTTCTTCATGTCTGTTCACAGTTGTTTTTTGTTTATCTGTGGATGTTTTGTGTCTGTAGTTTTTGTGTATTTGTGTACGTGGTTTTGCGTTTGTTTATAGTTGTTTCATGTCTTTACACAGTTGTTTTGAGTCTCTTCACAGTTATTTTGTGTCTGCAGTCGTTTAACCTCTCTCTTGGAGATTATCCTCTTTGGGTTTTATAACTGAGTTCTACAAAGTTTCAAATGAAGACATATTAACAGTCACTTCATAGGGATGTGTGGCCCGGGGGGCCCCTGACCCCACAGATCCCTTGGCCTGTGCCTGGTAGCCCTGTAGGCCTGTTCAGTGATCCATCCATGACTAATACAGACCTATGACAGTTTCCTGTAAAAACTTCCTCAAGTTTGCTGCCGAGCTGCCGCTGTGGTTGGGAGGTAGAGACAGAGATCAGAGTAGTATGTGTTTTCAGTGAGGTGGTCACAGGCAGCAGGACGCTGGTGTCTCGCGCTGTCCTCACTGGCACACAGACCTGACCTAGAATTGCTACTTAGAATTCGGGCTGAACCATCGCGCTGAAACCGAGGGGGGGGAGACACGGCAGGAAATCTTAACTGGGATGTAATGGAGTAGGACCACTGGAAAGCTCGGCCGAGAGGGGGGAGACACATTTCTATTTTACAATGTTACCGTGAAAATGTTGTGATTCGAGAGGCTCGCGGTTCTATATTCTTCGTCGGAGGACAGCGGGGATTAAGCTAACATGCCAGGTGAGTGCTCTGTTCGCCGCGGACCCAGGTAGAACGACTCGGAACCGCCGCTCGCCTCCTGGCAACGGGCACACGCGGGTCCTCCTCCCGGGGACATCGCACTCCGGTATCCGTTCTTCTCTGCCTCTGTCCCCGAAGGCTGGCTAGAAAAACCCACGTCGCGTCTGGCCTGGCAGACAGCGAACACCCTTTCCACCGATTCTTGTTTGTTCTCTGCCCCCCCCTCCTAGCAGCAGCGCAACAAAAGCGGATTATTCACGATGTTATCGGCGTGGTGTAAAACCCGCGGAGAAATATTGGTTTTCACCCCATTATACCGGAGGACCGCCCGTGCTTGGTGAAAATGAAAAAAGGGGACACGGTGCAGCGTGCGTGTTGTGCATTCTTCAGGAGGAGCACACCGTGGGTATTGTATTTCCTCCATTATGTGCTTGGTGTGATTTATAAACGCGTAGCGAGGTGATAGGCCTCGGCTGCTGAGTGTGTCGAGCAGCCCTATCATCCGCCGAGCGATTTTAATTGTTACATGGTGAACGGAGCTAGCACAACTTGAAAATGACCGTGTGTTCCCCCCCCCCGAAGAGGCCTCGAACCGGTTTATTATCAAACAAAGCCCCGGACCGAGCCTCGTCTTCTCCGCGGTACGTGTGTGCTTGTGACCGACGTCGTTGTTCTCGCTCTCCGCCGCCGTCCAGTGCCTCCCTCTTCGGGGAAGACTTTGTTTGCGCTGGCCGAGGCTCCATGAATGCGAGTGCCGAAGTCCTCCCTTCCCCCCCCCCACACACCAGTTCTCTGGCGAAACAGGAACAACTTCTTTTAGGAAAAAGGGAGAAAAGAAAAAAAAAGTTCCTGGAGTTTTCAAGCGCCATGGAATTACTTTGTCCGCCAAGAGTTGTCCAGTGAGGCGCTGAGATTTCAGGGGGGGAATCTTAGTCCCCCGTTGTAGATGTTGTTGGAAGTGCTTCACGTTTTTATTTGCACAGTTTGAGCTTGGTGGATTTTTTTTTCAGGACGACTTCCTCGAGTAGGCCCCGTTGGTGGAAAACTTGTGTGGCATTGTGCTGTGTTACCTTGGCAGGAGCACGGGGCTGAACAGGGCACAGAACGGGTTCGACAGTAAGAGACGCTGTGGAACTTTGAGTGGAACAAAAAAAAATCCACAGGTCCTGAAGTGTAAAAGTAAAAGATATCTGATACCTGGCAATTTTTTTTCCTCTTGACTGATCTCATAGTCTCGTTGCCTTTCATTACTCTTCTTAGCAAGCAACTCTGACTTATTTGTTTTACTTCATTTAACACTTTGCAAGAGCTCATTAAATCGTCATTATGGGCTATTTAATAAAGAGAGAGTCTGTATCTTTGAGTGCTTTGTTGCAGGTTGCCCATCAGCCCTCCTTTTAGATGATGCTGTTATCAAGAGCCACTCATGTGGGGGCTCACTGTCTCATCCAAGGACAGTTTTGAATGCATGCATGCCAGCTGCCGAGATTGAACCTTCCAGTTACAGGTCTCTCGGATTGCTAGGCAACACTGCAGTCAGCCACGAACATACATCTGTTGCATAGACTTGAGGTTGATTCATATTTATCCTCTCCACGCTCCCCCCTAACTACCTTATTTTCTTTGCATAGTTGATGTCACCTTGTTAGACCCCACGGCTGATAACCAGACCAGTGGTTCTCAAACTGCGGGGGCGTCCTCCCCGAGGGGGTTATATACCCGCTGGGATGTGGAAGACCAAGTGGGGGAAATGTCTGGTGAAACTAAGATGAATTAATTGGTTTTATGTATTGGAATGGTTTAACTCTGTCCGTTTTAATAATTCCTAAAACTTGTGTCGGCGGGTGGTGAGGAGCGTGACGTTTTTTTTGGCTTCCGCCTGAAAAAGTTTGAGAGCCAATGAATTATCGGAAGGAGGAAACCGTCTAGGACGCAAAGAGACAAGGGAGCTCTTGATGGTCTATCAAACGCTGTATTGTTGTCCCTCAGGTGCTCATTGGAAAATAACTGAAGTGTAAATATGGTTCTATGTAAGAATACACCGGCACTGTGTTCTCATCAATGACCATCGCTGTGGTTATAGGTTTGCCCCACGTTAGTAATGTCAACATGAGTGACTGGGTGTATTTATTTGCCATTTTTTTGTCTTTCGCCCCCTGAGCAGAACTTCTCTTCCCTGTGTTCCAGGTGTGAATGACTTGTGGCTGTAGGGTGTCGTGAGTGGGCCAGGTTCCTACACACAGCCTCCGTGGCTGACTGGGAGGGGAGAGCAGACATCAGTGCCCAGGGGACCATAGGCCTGGTTCTCCACATGAGGCCCTGCTGAAAGGGCAGGGGGGCTTCTGAGGTAAGAAACCCAGCTCAACTCTGACTTTCTCTCTTTTTCTTCTTTGTTTCATACCCTTCTCTCAATTTGTTTCATGCATACACCCTGGACACTGTGGTTTAATACAGTTGGTCATCCTCAATGCATAATTGCACCTACAGTGTAAAATCGGTCCTGTGACACTATACCTGAGATGATGGGCTATGACGATGATTCTCACTCCTGCTACACACCCACTTTAGGGTAAACTAACAAGCTTCTACTTTATAGGGAGTGGTGAAGGAGTAAACAGAAAAATAATTTGGAAACAGCCACGATTTAGCAGTGAGGTATTGGTTTTCACCTTACGTGAAAACGAACGAGGCACGCATGTTTTCCAGCTTTTACTCTCTAGCATTTTCAAGTTCTCTCACAATATCAAGCACGACAGTTAAACACTTCCTTCTTGCGCTCAAAGACAAACTTGTGCCATAACTCGATAGCTTAACATTGCTATGATGCAGCGGTAACAAGCCAGGCCCATAGTCTTTGTAGCGTCGGCCATTATCTCTTTGACATTTATCTATGGAGATGCCAACATTGATAGCTGTATTTTTGATGAGAGAGGCCTTGAAATGTGGGAGCGACTACCGTGTGCGACCGCTCTGGATGCTGCTGGAATCAGCTTGAGGCAAAGGACCTCTGAGCCACGCCGCTCTGGACTATCAGCGCATTGTTTGGTCTTTATTCTCTGATCTGCACACGCTGAGGACACAACACGATCAGGGCGCACTCCCCGAGAACGCAGTGCACACTGTTTATTTATCTGCTATCTAATCCGAAAGCGTGTTAACCAAAAACCACAGTGAGGTGGAGGATGCAGGGAAATGGATATTGATGTAAAGCGGCAAAGGATTTATTTTCTCCTCTGTGTATTTGCCTCTCATGTTTCCATGCATTTGTTTGCTTCATGGGTTTTCTAATTAAAACCCCCAAGGCTTGTGTTGTGTATGACATAGGGCAATGTGTTGGAGTGGCAGTTTGTCTGATGGCCTGTGCAGTGGGTGGCAGGAGGCTCCTCTCCATATACATACAGTAGATTACACCCAAGTTTTTTTTTCTGCTTGAAAAGACACATTTTCTGCTCAGGAGATTCATTTTTGCGATAGTGTACTCATCAAGCAAGAAATGTTTACATTCAGTAAACAACAATTTACTTGGCTGTCTTCTAAAGATTTCCTTTTTGAACAATTTAGCCTGTCTCCTGAATGGCTCCTCCAATTGTAAGACCTTCAAAGTACATCCTATTTTAGTGTCCCCCAAGGAGCAAGAAATACTCTTCTTACCTTGATCTACTATTGTAGATCTGTGGGTTTATACGTGACTTGTTTGGAAGTTAAAGTGATGTTGAATTATTGCTATAATCCAAGTGTTTACTACTTCAGAGGCCTTCAGGGTAATTGAAAGTCATTACTGAGCGTCTGTACATAAAACCATGATTTACCGTCTATTCTGGCATTCCCCACAGAACATGAAAGTGTGTGTATTATCTAAGAAAACTATTCAAATGCAACTTATTGTCCCCTCTTGAAAAAAAGAATGAATTTATGTTCCAAGACACTTTTTTGATAGAAGTCACATTTCAACCCTCACTTTATAAATGAGAGGTAAAAACTACTGTATATAATTTGTATTCATTATATCGCAGATCAGGACTAAACTAAGAATTCGATTTCTGTGGCTATTGATTTAATATTGATATATTCCAAAAACTGCCCTTTCCCCCTCCAGCAGTCACACTGTTGTCATGACTTCTTCTCCATAATAAATAAGCATTTGATGTGATCTGTTGTCTGGAGCGTAAAATAATGAAAACCCAAACACGTGTCTTAAATCGTTTAAATTATAGAATTCATCCGATTCTATTACAGTTATCTGTTACTCATTTTAAAGTCATTCATGCCACAGAGCATTTTCAGCAAGTAAAAACAAGTACGTCAGTTGTGTTTAGTTTATTTATTCATTTGATCCTTTTGTGTGCAAACCATTACAGACCAATCATCACTTAGCAGCACATTACAGACTCAATAAAGATAGAAGGACATTATTTAAAAACAAATCTTTTAGGACTCTAAGGACCAGCTCCAAGTTGTAAACCTTAACAGCCTTGTGTGCCTTTCCAAACAATTGGAGCTATAAATATGAATGTGTTTTTTTGAATAGCCACATTTCATATCTTTTCAGTGTAGGAGGTCTTGGTCTCCTTTGGTGATCTGTGGTGGGATGTTGCACATACAAGATCCTCAGGGATGTCTCTGTCTGTGTCAGACTGTACCTATCAATCTGCTTTCATGTTTCTCTGTTGTGATTGACAGTTATGGCGCAGACGGGCTGCTCCTCCTGCTCCGAGCGGAGAGGCCCTCACAAACAGAGCCGCTCTCAGGTGGAACCTGGGGGGCTTCTGTGACCAGTAGGCACCTCAGCTGCTTGTGCTAAAAGCAGCCAGCTAACCTTAGAGTCTCTCCAGCTAGTGGTTACTAGGTAGTCTAATTTAACACAGCACCATGAGTAAGGATGAAAAATACATGTCACAATGATCATTCTTTTTAATTAGAGATCTTCCTATACCAGCATTGGAAATGCGTCAGATACTGCTTTAAATGCAGTGCTTGAGAGATATGCAGCAAACAACAAACTTGCAGAATCAAAGTAGGAGCGCAATTTAGACTTAACAGTTTGAAAAGGCCAAAGTATATCAGGAAAGCTGTTAATGGCGTTCTGCCACGTTGCGGGCTGCGTCTGCAACGGCATCTTGGAGATTGTTTTAGCGGTTTTCACCGTCAGTTTTTCAAACTCAGAATAAGCAAACACATTTTCTTGAGATAATTCAAATCAACAACAATAATACCAGTTGCCAAAAAAAATTATATTGTTAACCACAAGACTGGTAACCATCTAATCCATAACCATGACATTATGTTGGAGACGCCAGACTTTCACAAGCAACTTAACTCAACGCATCCTCTGAATGGTTACGACACTTAAGAGTAATGCACGTGTTCATCACGTTTTGGCTGCCACATCTTCTAGAGTCTTTGTTTTTACACATTTTATGTTGTCGATGTGGTTTACTAACAGGAAGAACAGGAGATTCCAGATATTTTCCACTCTGTCATTTGACAAGAGAGAGCTCAGTTTACATTTGAAATCAGTCTGGTGATTTTATGACACCGTGATGAGGCTCAATCAACTGTGTCAAATCCTCATTATCAAGTGTCCTCTGACTAAAATGTCAGCGTAAATGAGAGGAAGCTTCTGTCACAATAGATCCTTTTATGTTTATTCTGTGGAAAGTGATGGTGTGTGTATCCGTCATAGTCTTAAAGGAATAGTTCACCCAGAAATTAAATCTCACTCATTATCTACTCACTCCTATACCGATGGGGATAGATGAGGTGTTTGAGTCCAAAAAACACTTTTGGAGTTTCAGGCATACACCATGTAGCTGAATAGTGGCCTATCTTCAGACGTAATAAAACATGTCTCCTTACTGCTTGTGTGGTCTCACCCAAGTGTCCGTTAGCCCCGACATTTATATTTGACTCGAAACGAGGTCATTAACATCGTGTTTTAATCCTAAAATTCCAACAGAAGTGACTAAGCTAGCGGACCATAGCATTTCTGACAGTCCCTGAATGCACCTCATCTGAAGATATCAGAACATTTAGGCAAAGAACACGAGTTAAATGACCTTGTTTCGAGTCGAATATGAATCTCGGGGGGCTTGCAGACACTTTGGTGAAACCACACGAGCAGTACTGAGGCATGTTATGGTTTTACTGTTGTTTTTATTACATCTGAAGCCTCCAAAAGTGTTTTGTGGACTCAAACACTTCACCCACCCCTCCATCGGCCTAGTGGTGAGTAGATGATAAGTGCATTTTCATTTTTGGATGAACTATCCCTTTACGCTTGGTTCAAACATGCACTGAACTCCGCAGTTCCCCCAGTTTTTCCCTGAAAGAGACGCAGACTTTCTCCCCCTGGCCTCCTGGTATAATGTCCGTTATCTAGGAGAAGTCCATGATCTCCGCAGCAGAGTTTGTACGTCACTTCCTGCCTCTTTCTGCTGCACCCGGCTGCTCCACCTCTCACCTGAATAATTGTTGCTGTTGTGAACGTGTCTGTGCAGAGAACGGCCTGCTGTGTTATGCATGTGTGAGAAGCAAACTCTGGCTAAACTCAATAGCCAATTCTCTGGATTTTGCCCACAGGTCATTTCTGAAAATGGCTTTATAGAACAGCTGATAAGTGGTTTACCAATCAATTAGTGGTTATTTAAAGACAGGTTTAAGCCACACCATCAATATACCAATGATGGAGTTTTTAAACATGAATGGTAATAATTCATTCAATGCAACTTGATGAGCAGTTCAGGAGAGGTGTGTGTTGAAGGAGACAGATCTTCACGAGAATGCCTTAATAGCACTGTCAATCCCCCTATAAATGTGCAGAATTAGCATAATTTGTGATTGTAGTTCCTTTTTAGACGTCACTTTCAATAGTAGGTTGATCTGAAATTACATTTTCTCTCGTTGGTGCTTGTATTTCTACTCTGATCATCATCACGGCAAGAAATTGCTAATTAGATGTAGTAGTCAACGTTCTAATATTCAGACATGAGAAGGGTCAGACTGATCTCTGACCTATCAGTATATTGTTTAGTGACGTGCTAATGCATCACCAATTGGGATTTTGGACTTTTGCATGTTTTAATTGGTAGTTGATGGTTGCCTTTCTAACTATTGGTTTAAGAAGTTGGTGCATTTTATGTAAGTCACTTTAAGTCACGAGTGTGGCCTACAAGACTACTGGCCTCTTGAGTCTGTTGGAGAGTAACAACATCATTTTATTTTCTTTCTATTGCTTCACTGTCAGGATTCACATCATTTAAAATTGTGCTACACTTTTGTGCTTTAAACTATAATAATATTGTGAGTTGCTGCCTTTACTCACAAAGAAATGAGGCACATGTTTGTATGTTTTTTGTTTGTGACTCAAATCATCCATGTTACCCACCTTGAATGTAATGAAAAACAATGATATGCCTCAAATGTAGTGTAAACATGTAAAATCCAGTAGCCATTGTAGACATTTGAGAGCTGCTATGAAAGGTAGACCACCATACCATAGTGTGACAGTTATCGTCTCCTCTTTGCTGAAGATAAAATGTGTTCGTAGCAAGTAGTAAGTTTGAGCTAATATCAGGATTAACTAGCAGATTGAATTTTACCTGGCTTATACGGGTGATACTCTACATGCGCTTTACATATTACCTTGAGGCTAAAATCAGGTCCAAATGTTGTAAAGCATTCATAGGTTCTGAGGAACCTAAAGGCAGCTCAGACAAAAAAGCACAAAGCTCTGACTCATGGGAACAGCAGATGCCATTAAGTAGCTCTGTTTGCAGTGCATCTTGGATGTTATTAGGCTAAATACTGCCACATGTGAGCATTTCTATGTGCGATAGTGAGTATGTGTGTGTGGATTGCTCTCTGCTTGTATATTTAATTGGGTAGGTGTTAGTCAGCGCGTTTAAAATTCCATTGCAATGACAACAGGCCAATCTGGGGTAATTCAGGGACACAATCAGGTTCATATTCTCTCCACACTGCTAATTCTGTTGTTTGATAGCAGAGAGGAATCAGAACATGTATGCGAGAGTGTATGTGAGTCTCCAGCTCTGAGTTAAATATATTTGTGTGTTGAGATGCCTGAGGTGGGTCACGTGGTTTGACAGGTTGAGAAGCAGTTGTTTGTTTCTTAGGGATTTTTTAATGTACAAAAAAGATAAATGGTTTGGGCCGCACTTCCTTACGTTTAATTCCTTTCTGTCTAATGTTCTAACTGCTCTAAATTGAGGTTTTGCACAGTGCGGGGTGTATTGGCTGCAGCTTGAAATATGCATATGTAGTGTTTCTATGCTGTTTGTTCTGAGGCTCAGTATCAATACATTAATTATGCTTGTTAGTGTTTTTTTTTGCTTGAGGGTAGTATATTTGCAAGTGGCTTGCAGAAAGGGCCTTTTGAACACCAAGCGAGTAACTCACAACTCCTGTACACTTCTTTCTGAGTGGTCTACATGGCCCCTTAAAGGCCTGGCTACTGGGATTTCCCACAATGCTTTTGGCCACAAGGAGACGTCCTCCCAGCATGAGCAAGGGAGGAATGTGGCCCGAGTGTGGGAGCGACCGTCTGGATGGAAGGAGGGAGTCACGGACCAGAGAGCACGGTCAAGGGAAGGGAGGAAAGAAGGGGTCTGCAGAGAGGGCAGCAGAGTTTCTCTTCAGCAAATGGTGTTTCTGTTTGGCTTGTCATTTGATCCACAAGTGAGAGAAACCTACTGTATGGAAAAGCTTTGCATATTTCGCTTTGCATGTATGCATTTCCACTCTGAGTGGTTTTTACTATCTACAAGTAATATCAGTCACTACAGTTTATTACAGTACAGACTATTAACACTGAGCCCCAGTGTTATTTAGCAGTTTTAATTTGCTTAGCCACAGGAAGCACTCTGGCAGTTAATGTCGGTTCATGCGTTTAAATTGTTGATCCTCTGGAAAACTAACCTTAACCCATTTGCAAACAGTAAATTATTATTTAAAAAATCCAGTCCAAAAGGGATCTGAAGTAAACAAATCAGTCAGTCTGATAGAGACCTGAGGGTAATTAGGACTGGACTCCAACGGAAAGAGTAGAGACCACCAACATTTAGTTGCTTGTGCAGGATGATGTTCTACCAAATTAACCAGCAGTTGAATCCGTTCCCTTTGCAGTTTGACACAAACATTTTAATCTATTAGACATATTATTCCCGAGACCCTACTCAGAGAGAAAAAGAGTATAATTTGGACTTGGCCCACCATTGTCTGGTCTTGCTCAATATTGTCTAATAACCCTTTTCCACTGATGTACGGCCGATTCCTAATCAAAAACAGATTCCACGCATTTTGAAACAAAAAAATGCTCATCCTAAATTTGGAACCACTAATGCCATTAAATATGGGAGGAGCTAACTTAAGAAATTCTCCTCCATTTTGAACATGCCCAAAAGCAGCAGTTGTCAGATGCTTTCCAGGACCCTGAAATGCAAGACGTAATTACTTTACAAGTTATTAAAGGCAAGCAAAACAGTTGCATTCTATCAGCCATGATTCCCTTACAACATAAATAACCCCAGCATCTGCTTTGTATGCTTTTCCTCATTTTTAATGTAATTGGCCAATTACGATGGGTGCATTAGAATTGCTAGTTGATATGGAGGGCCAGTGGTAACGCTGGGTTCTCAAACTTGTCAAAATGTGGGTGGAATGTGATTGGCTCAGAACTGGCTGTGCACCGTCTATGTGGAGAGATCTACGAGGTGACCTGTGAAGACCTCTGCTCTATGCCTACAGTACTGCTGCACAATTGGACAATGAAGCAGTGAAATAGCTGTAGCTGCTTTAACATGGATTGCTGTGCTAACATTTTAGCTACTATAAAATGTGACAAATTGATGGAAGCAAATTTGTGGTGATAAACAAAAAACTGGCTTATTTGTATACGCCTGACAGGAAAGAAGTTCCACTGTCTCAAGTTGTTGCATATTGAGTAGGTGATGCATGCTGAAAGTGACAGAGATGTGGGCAGTGAATGTTTTAAAATGGTTTTATTTAGGACCGAAATCAAAATGACAACACACACTAACGTGAACTGATTTAACAGATGTAACCCAATGTCTGGTCAACTGTGTGTTTTTTGTGTATTTTATTTTACTCTTGATACAAAAGCTGCAATTCAGTATCAAGTCCAAAAACATCCATTGTAAAAAATGTTGCCTGGAATAATTGAACTGTATTTTGCACTAATGGCAGAATTTCAGGAAAGTGTGAAATGACACAAATAGGGATGTTATTGGAACATGTAGTTCAGTACTTGACTCTTTCTGTAAGTGTACCACTTGCGTTTTCTCTTATGTTATTTACCAAATAACATGTTGATAGGTATTTTTGGCTGCAGTCAGTGGCTGAGTGGTAACCCTACTAGCTAATTAATAACCAGAAAACAATGACAAAGTGGTCGATGCCTCAATTAATGTTCCATTGTCCATCGATGGTTCAACTTCATCTGCACTTATTCAAGGCAGGTTTACGCTGGCCGTTGCTGCTGTTCACTCGCGTTACATGTGGTGTTCTGGTCATCACGAATATTGCAGCGAGTCTTGTCTGTATCGTCTCTCAAAAATTCTTCACCACGTTCTCCACTTGTCTTTTCCCCGACTTTACATTTCATGCTTGTGTCTTCCCCTTCCTCTGTTAAATTTGGAGTATGTAGACATGTCAGCCTCTCTCTTTCTTACTCCTTGTCTCTGTGGTCTCCTTTGCTCTGAAGCCAGATTTGCTATCATGTACCTAAGATCTGGTACTCGAGTATTTATTCCTGGTAATTCCAAGCGAATCAAAACTCAGCTGTAGCATCGTAATTTGGTTGCTACCCATTCGTTTTATGTGCATCTGGGCTATACAAAAAAGATTTGATGATGATGAATCATGAAACTCTTTTCACCATTGTATTTTTTGTTCACAATACTTGTACTATTTGATACTGGCACACCCCAAATTTACACCCACTCAGCGCAGACAAACAATGGCAGCAGTTACCCAGTACGATATTGAATGGCGTGTGTTAGGGGTAGGTTAAGTTTCAGTAAGTAGTGGTTATGGATAGGGTAAATCTCAGGGAAATGCAATGTCTCCGGAAGTGACCTTTGACAACGTACGTCCTAGTGTGTTTGTGTGTAAACAAGACACACCCACTTAGCCTGAGATGCAGAGACGGAGAGCAGATGCACAGAGATGGAAGTGCAGAGAGTGTGTGTGTGTGTGTGTGTGTGAGAGAGAGACAGAGATTAGGACAGGCTGGAGTGCTGAGTGCCAGTCCTGCTGCTGAAGCTGGCCACCACACATGGCACGGTGCCCAGGCTACGCCAGCAGATGTGTCACTAGTGAGTCAGCTGTGTATGTGTGTGTGTGTGTGTGTGTGTGTGTGTACGCTTGCTCGCTCAAGAGATCAACTTGTGTAATAACCCCCCTTCCTCCAAAGAGTATCTCTGTATCACGCCCCTTTCCCATCCTCATGTTTTCATTGTCCCTTCCATCATCCTGATGGACATGGCAAGGCTTCTGTCACTACGATATGATATGACAAACTGTGACATTACACACATGTCGCCTCCCTGGGGATGGAGGGGCATCGTCTGCCGGCCAGAGGAGAAGATGAGCTGAAGATAGTGGAGTGGTTAAGCTTGTACAAGTGCAGGATAGACAAAGCAGCGGAGAGGCGGCTGAGTCTGTGTAACAGAGTGAGTGAGAGGGAAAGACTTACACAGACGTCAGGAGGGAGAAATGAACCTAGCAGAGTGTGGAGAATGCGGAACAAGTCTAAAATGTCATTGTAAATATTTGTGTGGCTTGGTTTCAGGAGAAACAGGAGCCCAGTCATACTTGTGTGACTGTCCATGTCACAGTAGATGTATTATGTCAAATGTTACGTCTGTGGCGTCACAGCTCTATCTTTAGCGACACTCTGCATTCCTTGCATTCTGTGTGTGCCAAGTGAGTCACGAGCGCTATCTGCAGGGTGTGGCATGCTGGGACAGTGCTCTCAGGAAGGCCCCTCGACAGGTGACCATAAAGATGTGTTCTCAGTCAGGGTACGTTGGGATGTTCCACAGATGTAAAGTGTGTTGCCGTCCTTATGAAAATACAGTTAGTTAGTTCTTTCTGCTATTAGCTTATGCTCCACTAGCGGCTAGGCAAGTATGTGTAACAACTAGTTGTGTAAAGAAACCTGTTCTGTACAAGGAAGTAGTGTGTTTTTTTTGTATGCTTGAGTTTAAACTGTAAATTAAATATATATTGGCCTAACTCAAATTTAATTTAATGTGCTTAAGCTTTGGTTTGGGTTTCATAGTTGTACATTTGTAACACTTACTCAAAACTCAAAAAACGTACTCAATTACTCAAAAATAAAGATGTAGAGTTTGTTTAGTAATTTTTTTAACAATAAAAACAGTTCACAAAGCAATGAACTCTTGGTTTGTTGTTCCAATCTTTAAAGATCAATTGGAATGTTTCTATGACTCTATTATCTATAGATTTTTTCCTTCAAAGTTCTTTAACACCAGAGAGTTAAATACAAAGATCAAAAACTCCCACACACTTCCGATTTAATCAGATCAAATTATTACTCGTATGACAAGAGTAAAACGAGGTGAATCCATAGAGTAGTACCTGTTGTTTCATACTTTTCTTCCTGCTACTTTGGTCTCAAGACACTAATGACAACATTAAAACATTCTCTGAGGAGCATTTTGGTAAAGTATGGAGTCTCATTGTGCCATTATCCCATAATTACCACCTGTGGCTTTTTTCAACTTCAGGTACAGAGCTTGCCTCCAGATCTGTATGTATAACAATCTGATCTCTCTTTTAATGTCGTGGCTCATCCTTTTTTTTCCGCATAAGGAATAGTTCAATGTTAAGGGTGATCTTAGTGTTGCATTTTCAGAACAGAAGAGAATAAAAGCCAACCTCAGACCTATCGGACTATAAAATAATCCTTCAGTGGGCTTCTGTTGCATGCATACATGGTGATTTGGTTTGAATCAGAAGTGGGTACGTGTAAGTTATGCTTTTCTGTAAGGCTTATCTGTTTAACTCCATCCTCTTCAGGCTGCCTTGCAGAAAGCTGCAACAAGGGGTGGAAATAATGTTTCTGATATCACCCAGAAACAAATAACGGTCTAAATAAATTTTTCGAGATGGAGGCCGAGCAGACGGAGACAGGGTAGGGGAGCTAGAGAGCGAGGAATAGGGAGCAATACGCCATTGTGACTGAACTGCAAAATGGGATTTGCATAAATAAGACTGAAACATCAGCAGGTCCTTTTGCAGCCAACAGCAGGGCTGAGCTGAGGGAAGAGAGGTGGGTATTTATGTGTTTGGATGAGTTTCCACTCCGCCAACCCTATTAATATGGCCATTGTAGCCTTTCTGTGTTTATAATACAATCTATTGGACTGAGCTGGCCACAAGGTCAAGAATTCTGTCTTGTTAATCCCAATCTTTACCAGTGGTGTTTACCAGTGGATGCTACAATGGTTTTAATCCTCCCATCTCCCCCTCAGAGGTATTTGGGTGACGTTGCTGGGAAGGGTCTACTCTCGACACTGCACCCAGCTCGTGTACAATGACTGTTACATAAGCATGAAATGAAACGCTATTGCTATTGTTACCCGCATCGGGAAACCCAAATGTAATTGAATTGAACTTTTTTCTGCCCCCTTTTCACGTGGAACCTCATATTTATAGCGGAGGCAAAAAAACTCAAATTTCCCAGCCTCATTAAACTGTTTCCCCATTAACTTGTGTGCACTTCACCTCCTCGTCTGAGCCGTGATAGACAGTTCTGCGTCTTCACTGGAGATGGAGAGAGTGAAATCTCTGAACACCTCTCTGTTGCTTTGTTGTGCGTTTGTGTGGCTGGCAGCACTGTGTGTGAGTGTGTGGGTGTCAGTGCATTCCTTATGACAGTGGTGTCAGCAAGGTACCTAATTAGTGTCTCGTTAGCGTGCGATTAGTAGGAACAGGTGATGGACAGGTCCTGCTGTTAATTTCTGTGCGTGCACATTCTTGTATTACACGCAATTGTGAATGACTTGGGTTTAGATTTAGATAACACCCTTTGAAGAGATGCTTGCTAGTTGAGGCTGAATGAGGCAGCAGTCTGGTTCAGCATACTGAGCAGGATTCTATTGGTGGCTCTGGACAGTTGTCTGCTACGTCACTCATTTCAGTTGAGGCCCCAGCTTGACACCGAAATGCTGAAGGGGGCTTCTCGGCTTCAGATGAAGTGCCTGTTGGACGGTGGAGCAGCATATGATAACACCCCCCTGACAATTTTGTGTGGACCTGAAAAAAGGTTTTGCATTCACATTTCACTATTGCGGCCACTGACATAATTTTCTTTTTTAATTTTGTACAAATAAGTCCCTTTTTGAGGAAAGAGTTTCAGGAGGTACGGACATTTTTAAACAGTTACTGCAGTCTTGCTCTTTTCATCCCACCATTGAGCGTCTTTGGAAACGACAAAAACACTTTTGCCTTCCAACATGTTCGAAAGACATTGAGCTCTAGCACTTACTTACTGTTGCATTAAAAATCTACAAACAATAAAAAACCAAGCATGGGCACTGGTCCGTCTCAGTTGCTCTACATACACAAATATTAAGTTTTCCTCTGCTGTGTTAGAGAAAGTAATAAACCACATAGTCTGCCATTTATCTAAAAGTACACTAGAAGATTCAAAATCGTTTGAATTGTTCTGAAGTAAACAGAAGCCAGAGAATTTGTAAATACGCGGACCAGAAACCGTAAGACACTCAACACCAGCATGGAAACTCTACGCCATGCGCATTGCCCATGTGATTGCAGCGCGACTCACACATACCTACACAACTATGAATGCTCTGCCCTGTGCGTAGACCAGCTCTCGAATCTCAGTGACATCTTATTGGCATATGACAACTGTTTTTCATCAGGATATATATTTCTATTCCCTTTGGTTAGAAACGTTATCAACACGCCCAATCACTTTCTGTGAATCCTTCAGACATTTTTGTTCTGCATTCTGGCAGGAAAACCCCCCGGAGAAAGTTTGTAGCAACTGCCCGACATTTGTGTTCTCACATGCTACTACCCCTTTGTGTAGGGGCAGCTTGTATGTGTGTTACATCATGTCTGCAACAGTTACTTTTGTATGATCTAGTGCTGCAGTGTTTCTTGTTGTGTATCAATGCCTGTTATATCACATAATGGAAACGTGTCTCAATTTCCCAGCAGTAATTTCATTCAGAATTTATTTATTTTGTGAATATGCAGCCAAATCACCAGTTCAGTCATCAATGATAAGGCCTCCCCAGTCTCCGCTGATGTGTAACGCAGTATGTTTTAGTATTTAAAGGTTAGTCTAATCAGTGTAATTTGGACAGGCAGGGCTCCTCTTTTCTTTGCCCCCTTGAGGTTCTTGTGCAGACGCCAGCCCCTGCTCGTGAGCAGTAGTAAGCTGTTGCCCTGAGAGCCGTAAATCACCTCGCCTGTAGACCAGCGACAGACGAGAGTGCTGCTGCTGTAGCAGGAGTCGCTGGCTGTATTTGTGTGGTTCCCAGTGATACCCCCCCTCCTCCCAAAACTCCCCCAAACTCTCCACCTCCCACTCCCCAGGGGAGCTCTGGAGCCAGTTACAATGTTGAGTGTTTTGGAAGAGCTCCTAAATATTTTCAGGATGACAGTGTAATCTGACTGACTGGGCCGCTCTTTCCAGCAGGCTCAGATTCTCATGCAATTTTCTTCCTCACTCACCAAAACGCACACAGTAACAGAAACGCACAGTGTTGGTTTTTTAGACTTACCCCACTCCACCACCACACTCCACTGTTTGCTATACATAGACTACAGTGCTGGTATTTGCATATATAACTTAGTACCCTACCTAGTATCTGTTAAGTTTCTAATACTAACCTGACGGACAACTTTCATTTATGTGAGGTTAAAAATTCAATTATTTGATGATCAGGACATTATTTGACTTCCACAAAATACGTACACGAAATACGCTATTAAATTAAAATATTTAAAGGATATTTTCTGTGACATTTAACCACAAAAAAAAATGAACTTGCCAGTGCTCTCTGGTGGACATAGTATGTAATGGCAACACTGTTAACGGTTGCATTTATCATGTACCCAAATGTTATTCAAACTGTTCACATAAAAAATTATCCATTCTCTAATATAATTTGATTTTGTACAGTGACTAAATAAGGATCACTCCCCTAAAAATACTTATTTTGATTCAAAAAAATACAGATAATTATCCACAAACTCATGATCATAGACGGTAGCACTCACATGCCAGATTTATTTCATTTCTGCAGTATTTCTCAAGAAATATGCAAAAATGTGAGCAAACAAACCCACAATGACAACAAAAGTAGGGGGAGATCCTGGTTACCCACCAAAATGTAGGGTTTTCTTCCCTGACCCCTACCGCAGCCTTCCTGCAAATTCCAGGGGGAATCTGTCGAGCACTTTGAGTGTCACTTTGGTGGATTAATATCTAAATGTTGTTGGGGGAATGTTTTTTTAAGTTTTGTCAGACTGCAGCCCGTGTTTCAGTTTGGCTAACTGTCCTTTTTTTCTGTTTCCTCTCAACAGTGTGCCCGAGGGCCGTTGAAAGCCCCCTTGGGGGAGTTTCATAAATACACCCCGGACAAGAAAAGACTCCTGGACTACTGTTATTGTTTTTACACATTTTCACACACACACACACACACACACACACACATATACACACACACACACACACACACACACACATATTTACATTCACATTCACATACACACAGACCCACTCACAAAAGGACGTGGAGAATATGTTGGAGGTCCAAGAGGAGAGGCCAGCGGCGGCAGGTACAGCAGCGACACATTTCAACAAGAAGGAGCGAGGGAAGAAAGAGCGAGAGGAGGCCAAGGACAGTCGGGGAAACCTCTCGAACATCGGGAATCCTGTTCCTGGCTCAAGGAACGTGCGCGCAAAAGCGCCGCTTACGCACACAGGCAGTCCTCACCAGCTCATCACTCCTCCCTGTTCTGTAGTCCTGGGAGCCCCATCAATGCACTCCAATAGGCTAAAGAACTCCCCGTCCACCAACACACAGAGGTGAGGTTAAAACTCGTGGTTTATTGCAGTGATACACTTACACAGGGCTGTCATTGTTATAATAATAAGCGTGTGTGTGTATGTTTGTGTGTGTCTGTCTGAGAGAGAGAGAGAGATTCCCAACACACTTATCTGAATGTTAATTAATATTGGGCATTCAATCCAGAGAGTATATGAGCAGACAGGAGCACAGCATTTTAACTGCACACCAAGTAAAAATGCACTCATTATGTTAAACACATTCTTTTTTTTACGTTGCACAGCATTGTTATCAGCAGCAAGTTAAACAAAATCAAGATTTTGCCCTTCTTTGTTCTGCCAACTGCTGATGACTGAACCACTAAGTTGCATTGTTCCACATCAATAACCTATAATTAGACTTTATTGGGGCAACACAGGCTTCTATCCACTGCATAAACCTATTACAAGTAATTAAAGAAATCAGTTGTCATTGGTAGCTGTGGACAAGATAGAAATGCACTTCGTTCAAGAATGAATGAAGGGAAATCCCCTGTGCTACAAAGCAAGTTCAACTTTGTCTTTTTCTAACTGTCTTAATTAAGCCTAGAACCAGACATTCTGGAATTTAGAAAGCTGAGTTTAAACTATCGCTTGGTTAACTCTGGGTTTAACCCCAGGCTTTCCCTCGAGCTATGAAAGTAATTATGTAACAGAGGCAGAGTTATCATTAACAAGAAGTATTTAATATGATATGAGACAAAACACTGATATCTGCAGGTAATTTGATTATGGAGACAGGCGAAAGTTACATTCGACCGCATAACGAGAAAAGGGTTTTTAATTATTACTGTAAGGCTAGGATTGTACTGTTATGAATTCAGGACTTTTAATAGATCTCTTACTGAGCAGGTATTTTTGATCGTTTGTTGAACAAACTCTTATTTGATGCAGATAAAAAAAAAGAGAAGCACTGTTTGGCTTGTTTCTTCTGCTAGAGAGAGGAGAGAGGTAGTTGATGTTTGAGGTCAATCCGACTAAACTGTTAACTTGAAAGCAATGGACGCAGTGTGCAGATACTTTTTCTATTTAAAGAAATTCAAGGGTTTGGCTTTTATTTCCAATAAACATCCCTGTCTCCTCATGCTATCAGCAGCACTTGTATTGAATAAGAGTGAAAGCATCAACACTCTCTGGTCTGGTGCAGCAAAGAAATTCCGCAAGAAAATCTACTTTAATTATTGTTAATACTATTTACAAAGTAATTTGTCCCGGTTAGGATCCTGTAGGAACAATGATCTGATCCGGTGATCTGATTGGACAGTGGTTGGGCTTTTAACAGGTTTTGAGCTGATCCTCTGTTAACCTGTTTTGTATGATGTTGGATGTGCAGCATTAGTTACCATGGTGATTATACGCCTGGTGTAGTCTTGAAAGCCGAGGATTAAACCTTACCCCAAACTGTTTGGGTTTCGGCCAGTGAGACCACTTAGAAAACTATATGTGTCCATTTTCTGTAAAGCTGTTCAATGGGTTGCATATTGATCAGTGCATTCTTCATTCCAGTGTTGGGTATGTCCTAACTGACCAGTTGCAAGGTGCAATTTGTGCAGAGTTTTGAATTTTGAAAAATCTGATCATGAGCAAGTCCAACTCCTAACATTACACAGCTTTTTTTTTGAAAATGTTTTATTTGTACCCATCTCAATCATTTGAACACAGTGAGCTACAGTTTCTAAGGCCACTGGTTGGTTCAAAGGCAGAATGCCGTGTTTTACAAATCAGACTTCCTTTAGGAAACTCATGTAAATTGGGAGAGAACATGCTATCTCCATTCACAAAGGGCATAGAGTGAGACCTGCTTTTTTGAAAGTGTCTGTTCACTATCTAACTAAAGCTGTCATGTAGCTTTGAAAAGTTGTTACCAAGCGTGTTTACACTGTTTGTGATCAGCTGATCAGTCTTGGCATTGTGATTAAACCATACCCCTGTGCTTTAGAAAGAGTACTAGTCTATAGGTTGGGCTTAATTCAGATCTAGGATCAGCTTCTCCGCTCCATTACTTTAACTGAAAGGTCCCAATGTATGATACAGAGCAGTTCCAGGGTCATAGAGTACACTACAATTGGAAGTTTTCCCTGCTGACTCATGGTTCTGGAGCCTCGGGAAACGACTGTCTGGACTGCCAAAATTCTGGTTTTGCCTTTTGCCTCCTTTTTCTAGTTGTGTGTCTGAGTTCACGTACATACAGGGTGCTAGGCCGTTGCTGCGCTTTTTGAACATGTTGGCGTTTGTTTCATGCTACAAATGTGTGTATGTGTTACAGGGAGAGAGAGACAGAGAAAGAGATTAGGGTGTGGTGAGAGAGTTCTCTGCCAGTTGGATATGTCCTGCTTGCCTTAACTGCTCTCATAACTAGTGAGCAGCAGTTATTTGCACATGACTTGTGTCCCGACAGTATATTTCTTAAACTTTAGCTGTGTGCATTGATATCCCAAGTCCGATAACCTAATCTCATGTTTTAGACTTCTATGCCAACTTGTGGAAGTCATAATGACATTGTGTGTAGCAGTTGCATGGACCAATAAACCGAGTACAACGTTTTACTTTTGGTCCTCTCCCTACCCTTGTCCTGGGCACCACATTAGGTAACAAGGGTACTTGTTATAGTGCAGAGCTGGGGGATATCAGACTTCATGGATGGCCAGCTGCCTGAGTATGTACCCCTCCCCTCGTCTGGCTAGTGCCCAATTCACAGAACATGATTACTGGGTAACCTAACTTCAAGCCCCAGGCGTTTTTGCTTGATATGCCCCATTTCCTCCTTGTTGTGTGTGTTTCGTAAATGGAAACAAGGTCACAAATAATGTAGGATGACAAAAACATAACATTTTAGAAATGTGCAGTAATTTTACAGAGTCCTTGTGAATGAAATGGACAATTACATTTGCAATTCATCGGTCACATAGCCCTGTTTTTAATAAAATAGAAAATTGGGCTGGGTGTCGTGGCCAAAAATCATTTCAGGATGAAAAATTCCATATAATTTGTTATCGATAATTGTCATGTGTATCACATTTTTTTTTCTTATTGATAAAGAGTGATTTTTGCTTCAGACTATAGGGTGTGGTTTTAAACTCTAATATGGATTGAAAGAGACAAACATTGTGCTTACTGCCTCCTCACAGTGGACAAAGCAAAAGCGTCATACTGATATATGTTGAGCCTTCGTTGTACTATTATTGATGAAATATTTTCCTCTGATAGTTTTTCTCTTTTTGTCTCTCAGCCCTAAACCTAAGACGGAGGCCATGGTACGATCCCCTCCCGTCATGTCCCCCTCCACTGCCCCTCAGATGGACTCTAAAATGCCCAATCAGGGGAAACCAGGGAGCACTGGCAGCCAATCACAGTCCTCACCCTGTGATCCCAAGACCCTGGGCACGAAAGGGGCTCAGAATGTGGCAGGGGGCATGGGGCTAAAGAATGGCCAGGGTCTGACTTCTGGCCCAAGCTCCAAGGTTAAAGTCAAAAGGGAGAGAAGCACCTCGGTGGAGTCGTTTGAACAGCCAGAGAGCGGCACACCCACGAGTGAAGAAAAAGGTACAAACCACTGTAGCCAGTCAGATAATGCAATGTCCAGCTAATAGTTGCAGTCAGATTGTGTCTAGGTTTGATATGCATTTTAAATCTAAGACTATTTAAAATGCCGTTTGTCATTCCTGCCAGAATGTTGAAATGAATAACTAAGGTTGGTAGGCAAGGTGCAGGAGTTTCTTTATGATGTTTTTAGGAGAATAATATGTAGCTGTGCTCTCATACTTACTGAATGTATCTGTTTGTGATGAAATGCATTGAAAATGCTCTGCATAACTCACTAACGTTATGTGTGTGTGCAGACAGTAGCCGGGTGAAGAGGATGTGTGTGGCGGAGAGGAGGCAGCCGTACAGTGGAGCTGACTGGTGCTCTGGGGGAGAAAGTGATGAAGATGACAAAGGATTCTTCAGTAAGTGTGTTAACGTGTACATCCAAGCATGTGAAGCAGCTCCTCCAATGATCAACTTGACAACTATGTAGTAGAACTATATTGCCCATAATCCTGCGCTAGTCCCTAAATTCCTGTTCTTTCGTGCTGTCTTCTCTTAGACTGTAACTCCAGTGACGTGAAGCCCCAGGACTCAGTCACACACTCTACCTCCAATGCTGGACTCAGTCGCTCCTCGACACCTTCCCACAACACAATGGGAGGCCAGGGCTCTACAACAGAACCAGCTAGTGGCCAGAAACCAGGCGCAAAACTTGTTTATGTCTTTACCACAGAGATGGCCAACAAGTAAGGAAGCTGAGTTATCATTTGTATATTTTTGTGGAGGGTATTTTCCGCCTTAAATTAACATCCTAATACTTAATGTACATATACAGTTCACATGCTTTTGCTTTGTTGATTAGCATTTACAGTTTAAGTGTATCTCTACAAGCTTTAATAATTAATGATTTCAGACAGGCTAATTATATCATCATCAAATATGTAGACTTTTTTTTTATTTGCAAAGCATACACCCACAGAGAAACCCTTTGTAGAACTACAGTTCAAAATTAAATGGTATTACTAACAATGTCAATTGCCTTAAGTATAACTCTGTGCCCCTGTCAACAGTGGTTGTTATGTTCTTTTATGTTTTTGTATTGCATTAAGATGCTAGCTTCCCATTTCTCCTATTCAATGCCCCAACTTTCCCAATTATAGCCTAAATCTATTTTGTGTGATCTACACAAGCATGTGTTTCACAAATTAAGAGATGCAGATGCATTTTATTATCCCAAACACATGCACAGACATGCAAAGGCAAACTCATGCAGGTAGGGAAATTTAATCTCTGCTTTTGACCCATCTGTGTGCGGGACACACAGAGCAGTGAGCGACTATGTACAGCGCTCGGGGAGCAGGTGTTGGGGGAGTAAGGTGCCTTGCTCAGGGGCACTAGACAGGGTCTAGACAGACTCTTGGATTTTTGGGCAGATCATCCAGGTTTGTCTTTTGTTGTCTTTCCGTGGAATCGAACCAGAGACGAACCAGAGACCTTCTCTGCCCATAGTCCAAGTTTCTGCCACTAGACCACCGCCTCTCCAAGCATGCGTACACTCTGCTTAGATTAACACTCTTTTGGGAATTAGAGAGTAAATATGTGGATGCCCGGGGAAGGTGTGTTTCTGTGTGTCCACAGTAGTTTGCCTCGTCAGTTGACCTTGGGATTACCTTCATGGACTTATCTTGTACTCATTCATTCGGTCCACCGTATACACACACACACGCATACTTATTGTGTCTGATGACTGATATCTGACTGTCTGCCTTCTTGTCCTCAGGGCAGCCGATTCAGTTCTAACTGGCCACACAGAAAATATCATTGCCTTCCACATGAAAAACATCTCCAACAGCAAGGACAAAGCTCACCTCCTCCTGGTAAAGACACCGAGACCTTTTTGTATTACTCACATAAGCCCACAAACAACAGCATCATAATACTATCATAACTTAATCCTATTTCTCTCACTCTTTGTTATAGAACAATGCAGCAAGTGCTCTCCGAAATGACTCTAAGCCTCCTCAGCAGCCCTCATCGCATGCCCAGGATCAGAGCCATCAGCCTGGATCAAAACCGTCCTTACCTGGCATGGCAGAGCCAGCCCCACCCCAGCCTTCAAACCAAGGGAGCCAGCCTGGTGTTCTTCCACAGGAAGGGTCATCTGCTGCAGGCATGGAATCCAAAAATCTTCCTGGCAGTAGCCCCAGTAACACTACAGCTCCAGTTGACCAGGCCACTGTCACCCAACCTGAGGCAGGCCTCAACCCTCCAACAACAGGTGAAGGAGGGCAGGGTGGAGGCTCTAGTAGTTCTGGACTGACACCCCAGCAGCAGCAACAACAGCAGCAGCTGGCCCAGGAGCTGCTGAACATGGAGGCCAACACAGAGGGTCTATCCCAAGAACAGTTGGAGCATCGGCAGCGCTCTCTGCAGACCTTACGAGATATCCAGCGCATGCTTTTCCCTGATGATCGTGATGCCCCACAAGCTGGGCCCCCGCAGTCTCATGGTGGAGCGCATGACGGAGGTCCTGATGGTGCACCCCGGAGGTCTGAGCAGGGCCCCTTACAGGCTATGATGGCACAGTCGCAGAGCCTCGGCCCCCCAGGTGGGCCAGGAGGCCCCCGTCCACAGGGCCCACCCTTTGGCCCACCGCATGGTCCCAGGGACATGCCCCCATTTCCACAAGATGAAATGGGTCCACATATGGGAGTTCCAGGGGGCTGTGGAGATGGAGATCAAATGACCCCAGAACAGGTGGCTTGGTTGAAATTACAACAGGAATTTTATGAAGAGAAAAGGAAGAAACAAGAAATGCAACACCGGCCACTTCCTCCAGACATGATGATGCACCCTCATGGTCCACGTGGCATGATGCGTGGGCCCCCACCTCCCTACCAGATGGGGCCAGGAGAGATGTGGGGGGGTCCGGGTGGTCCACCAGAGCACTACCAAGAACGAATGGGCATGGGCCCTGGCCCCAGAGGTATGGCTCCACATATGCAGAGAATGCCTGGCTTCTCTGGTATGATGAATCCTGAGATGGAAGGTCCCCCAAGACCTGGAATGGGGTGGCCCGATGACATGCCCCCCCGGATGGGAGACGCACGGGGCTTCCCTGGAGGACCTGGGGGAATGTTTGCTGGTCCAGGGGGTCGTGGTGAGCGTTTCCCAAATCCTCAGTCAGTCCAAGAAGCAATGTTCCACCAAGGAATGGGTGGAGAGAAGGGCCTCCCTCCTGGAATGATGATGGACATGCAAAGGATGATGGGGCATCAAAGAGGTGGAATGGAACCTGGTAATGGCATGGGTATGTTTCCTAGAATGCCAGGGGATGGTCCTATGAGTCCATCATCTAGGCTTCAAGGAATGGGGGGTAGAGATATGGGGCCCGAGTTTGGCATGGGTCCTGGCCCGGGACCGCACATGCACCCTTCCAAACTACGAGATCCTACCATGAATATGAGTCCAGATGAGATAATGAGAATGAGAGGAGGGGGAGGACCTCCAATGGAGAATATGGGTCCACAGGGCAGGCCTATGCAGGGTCCTGTCTTCCCTGACGGGCCAGGAGACTTTCCTATGGGGCCTGGGCGGCCATTCCCCGGTGGTCCTGGAGGAATGAGGGGTCCACATGCAGAACAAGCCTTTGGTCCAGAGCACAGATCTACAACATCAGGAGGTAATGGCCGTATGAACCACCTCCCTTCTGGTGGCCCTTCACAAGGTCAGAGAGGTCGGAAGCCAGCAGATCTAAATGTCCAAGCAGGAGGGGGGAACTCACCCAGTGTCAACCCACTTAAGTCCCCACCTCTAAGGCAAGTGCAGTCCCCAATGATGGGCTCTCCCTCGGGAAACCTTAAATCACCTCAGACACCGTCCCAGCTGGCTGGCATGCTCACTGGTCCCACAGGCCCGAATGCCCCGCCACCTCCCCAATCATCAGCACCAATGAAGTCCCCCCACTCCATGATGGGATCAGCAGGCGCCTCTCCTGTTCATATGAGGTCTCCTTCTCTTCCTAACCCCTCTCCAGGATGGGCTTCCTCACCAAAACCCCCCATGCAGAGTCCGGGAATACCACCTCAGGGTGGCAAGCCTCCCCTCAGTATCACCTCACCAAATATGATGGGCAATATGGAGCAAGGTACAACAATCTTTATTCCCTTTTCTGTGTATCAACTTATTCCACTGCTCCTTCTTACAATATTTGTCTTCATTTTGCAGTGCACATTTTCGAATGTCGATAATAAATAATATTAGGGACTTTTGTAAATGGTTTGGTGACACATTTGTAGTTGTCTGTTAAAGGTTTCTGGTCTCTGCAATTGTTATTATCACCTTTTAAAATACTGGTTGGTATTGACAAACACTGTCTACAAAACTGAAAATATAATAGGATGTGGAGGCAATCTGGTACATCACTCATGTGTAAACACAACTGTATGAGGGCTGGGGTTGAGTGGGTTACGGGCCAATGGCTCCATCTTATGGCCACTGCATTATAACGGGTGGGTTAAGCAACACTATCTAAGGGGTGTCATTATTGCTGATAACATTAGCATACTAATACAAATAACACTGCCTCAGAATGAAAAATCAATACTGTTTTATCATTTCCTTGTCATCTCATCTCCCGCTCATCTTGCCCTCCTCTAGGTGGTAACGGTCCTCCCTCAGCCCCTCAATCAGGGGCTCCATCTGGCTCCATGTCCCACCCAGGCAACGTCCCGTCTGGCAGTCCATACACAATACCACCTGAGCCTACTCTATCCCAGAACCCTCTCTCCATCATGATGTCACGCATGTCCAAGTTTGCAATGCCTAGCTCCACCCCACTCTACCATGATGCCATAAAGACAGTCGCCAGCTCTGATGACGACTCGCCTCCGGCTCGCTCCCCGAACCTGCCTTCAGTGAACAATAATGGTAAGACATCTGAAGTGTTTCTGTTCCTTGATTAACTTGTTTCTTTTGATATACTTTGCAATGACTTTTATATAACATATCATTAATTTTTGTTTCTCTTGCTCATACAGGTATGGCAATGAACCACCAAGGAAATCCACGTATGATGGTGCCTGGAAATGCAGGACCCATGCCAGCCCTCAGCCCTCTGGGTATGAATCCAATGGGATCACAGCCCCTCTCCCATGGCATGCCTCAACAGATGCCCTCTCCAAATGCCCCAAATATGGGGCCAGGTATGATGCCTCATGGCATGATGATGCCACAAAATCCCCAAGACCCAGGTATGGGAAACCCACAAATGATGAGCCAAGGACGCATGGGTTACCCTCATCGCAGCCAGGGATACCCCCTAACCCAGTCACCTTCGCAGCAAGGCCCGTTCTCCCCACACAACGGTCCTGGTCCTCAAGGTTTTCCTGGCCATCCCATGGGCTTCCAGGGAGAAGGACCTATGGGAGGACGGATGGGGAACATGTCTCATGGGGGAGATGGAGTTATGTGCAAACCCAATAACCCTGGAGGTCCAGAGTTCAACAACATGCAAGCTGGATTCACTGATGCAGATCTTCACGAGGTGATGCGGCCGGGAGCGTCTGGCATTCCTGAGTTTGACCTGTCCAGGATAATCCCATCAGAGAAGCCCAGCCAGACTCTGTCTTACTTCCCCAGAGGTGGAGGAGACAACTCTGGGGGTAAACCACCTCACCCCTCTGGCTTCCCGATGCAGGGCATGATGGGCGACGGCCCGCCACGGATGAGTATGTCCATGCAGGGAATGGGGGGGATGCCTGGGGGCCCTGGTGGGGGAATGGGGCCCCAAGATATGCCAATGGGTAACCCTGGCCACAACTCGATGCGGCCACCAGGATTCATGGGCCAGGGCATGATGGGTCCTCAGCACCGGATGATGTCCCCTGGGGGCCCAGGAGGGATGATGCAGGGCAGACAAATGGCCCACCCAGGCCCTGGCGGTTCACCTAATATGATGATGTCACTGCAGGGCATGGGCGGCCCCCCCACAGCAGACAATGATGATGGGGGGTCAGATGAGGCCACGTGACATGGACATGGGATTCAGTCCGGGGCCTGGAATGTTCTAATCCAACAGAAACCTTGTATCTAGAATGTTCTTGGACAAAATGCAAGAATGGAGTAAAGACCATGACATTTAGAGAGTGATAAGAAAACTCTGATGGACTCAAATAAAGGAAGTATAATACGAAACAGTAATGTCCTGTGGGAACTATTCCAATGGAGACTAGGACAGGCCCAGATTTGGAGGACTTTTTGCCACAAGAACATTTAATTTTGACTCATGAACTTCAGAATGTATGGGATTGTTGTGCATCGAATTCGCAAAACTGTTCTTGTGTTTTTTGATTATCTGACTATAAAGATGACTACATCGTCAAAGAGGAATCAACCTAACTAAAAGTCAGCGTGGAGATGCTACAGTATATGTCTACTTTTTTCAAATTAAAAAAAACAAACAAATTTCTCATGAAAGTGGTGTGGAACAAGAGAACGGAATAAGAAGAATTTGTGCTTTGTGAAGACTTTAGTGGAACTCCATCTTGTCTCTCGCTCCATTGTTTTGACTGTTTCTGTACAGTATATACGTGTGAGAGTGCGTATGCGTGCTTGACAGACTGTATGTTTGTGTGTTATGTATGTATGTGTCTGTATGTATAGGCATTCTATCAGTGACCTCTCAACTCCTCCTACCCAACTTTCACTGGGGGAGGAATGCCCCCTAAAAATACTGTACTGTTTACCATTGGTGGGCTATTCGAATTTTAGTCTATTTTAATTTCCTTTGTAACTCCAGTGTATAACAAACCAAACTATGACCTCATTAAGATAATAGTATTATTAAAAAAGCACAAACATGGACCGTCTGCAGAAAGCGTCTTCTTTCTCTATTTTTACCATTAATTGCAACACAATAAGTGTGAGCGTCCTGGCAGCTTTGCAGCACAACGATTATCTCTTGTCCATTTCAAGTTGTGGATGATTATTTGACACGGTGCTCTAAAACTTTCAGGACTCCAAACTTTCACCAGTGTGAATAATACTGCTACTACCCAGATGTGCTCTGTGTGTTCTTCTTGTTCCTGTTGTGTTCCTGTTTTGTTTTGACTCCCTTGTTGACTCTGGGTAATAATCATTCCCACAGCAATAAAACCCCCCCCAATGGTCAGCAGAATGGAACAGGCGTGGCTCAAATGCCACAGCAGGTATGCCAGGTATTATAGAACTAGCGCTAGGTAGATCTGGTAAAATTTTAGTGAGGCAGGTGTGGTGTCCGGAGCGAGACACACGGAAATGTAAACAAGTACTGCTTACCATCCAGTTGACTTCCTCTCTTTTCTCTATTGTATAAGCTTGTCATGTGTTTCTCCATTGGCTTTGGTGCAGAATAGCCTACCAGGGCTGTGGTGATGGACTACAAATAAAAGATATTGTTTTGGTATATACATGTTGTCCATGTAGTGTGTGTACTTGTGCGTGTGTCTACGTGGCTCTACTTGCATGTAGTCAAGGTAAGCGCACTGGGAGGTGTCTTTTTTGTCATAGTTCTGTCAAACCGGCTCAACGACATTCTGCAGGAACGAGTTTTACCAAGATGCAGCGTTGCCATGTAGACAATTTATCAGGAAGTGCTTTAGCAAGAGCTATTTTCAGAGGACACCACACTTTCCAAATAGATGGGAGCATGTTGACTCATTCAAACTCTAATTACTCTTGTTGACTTAGCTGTTCTGAATATCAGTCGCGTACATGATTGGCCCCAACAAAAAACAAAAAAATACTCCACTGATTAAATTCTTTATTTATTTCTCACAAATCCAAATCTACATGTTTTGCCGCTGGTCATTGGAAACTTCCACTGATGAGGTATACATGTTATTCTAACAAAGAAACATATGTAATGGGCATGTGTTCATACATTATACTGTGTCCGTTACTACCAGGGGCGGCTGTGGCTGAGGGGTAGAGTGGTCGTCCTCAACCTGAAGGTCGGCGGTTCGATCCCCAGTCTGAACCATCTGCATGCCGAAGTATCCTTGGGCAAGATGCTGAACCCCGAATGGGCCCCCCCTTAGAATAACAAAGTGCTGGGATAGCTGCACTGTATGAATGTGTGTGTGAATGGGTGAATGTGAAACTAATGTAAAGCGCTTTGAGTGGTCATCAAGACTAGAAAAGCGCTATATAAATACAAATCCATTTACCATTTACCAGCAAATCCCCACAAAAAGGCAACTTAGTCTTCAACATACAGAATGATTCCCTTTCTGCAGGTTTTACTCAGTTATGGAGAAGTCCATCTCCACACAAATGTACAATCCACTTCAGATACAGTCCAAGGAATGACTGGATATGAAATAATTAAAGGAACCGATGACGGCATTAACAATCGAATATAATGATGCTGCTTGATTCAACCTTAAAGATTATTGCTGTTAAGATTAAAGTGCAGTAAAGGTTTAAACTTTGAGGCAAAGGCAGATTATGCTCAGTATTTTTCTTGTCAACAAATCCCCAAAAGAGCTTCTGTTGATCCTCTGAACAATAATGTGTTGATTCAGTTAACTTCTGTGTGCCAAACGCCTTCCTTGTCCGACAACCATTTGGGAGGATGTGTTACTTTTTACAACAAACTTAAGCACACAACCATTGACTAAGACTAGTCATTTTAAGAAATAACTTTTTAAAAATTAAACCATGTTTGATTTGATTTAATAGCCCTTCCAATTTTTGCCGAGAGGAGCCACTTTGAATTTGCCAAATGTAAACATAAAATAATGTGGCAGTGTAATTCCATCAGCGCATCTGTCCCTGCATAGTTGGTTTGGCTTAATGCTGTTTTGTTTCACTCGTGTTCCATGTTGAGCTTTCGACTGAGTCATAAAATTTTAACTTTTAAGGGAAATGTTGTGGCCCATAAAGACCAGAATATACGTAGAGATAAGTTAACTACAGGAGCTACTCCTGTCGGAAATAGCTTCTCACTCAAAGGGTTAAGTGAGAACAAGATAACTTAGGAAAAGGTCTCATCCAGCACAGAATCGTTCTTATCGTGTATCGAGGGGAATCATTACTTTTGATCTGATTTTGATCATTTTAGACAACCCCGGTTTCTTTGTAGTTCTTTGGAATGGGTTCACAATAATGAACACAAGTAATAACACCACCCTTTAACACAAAGCCAACACACACTGATGTGCTAAGCATGTGATATTAGATAATTGCAATAGGCTTGAATGGACTTTCTACAGTGATGTCTGACAGTGAGGTATAATGATAACAGAATGTAAACTGAGGACGTTCAAAAACAACTACATGATGCGGGTGTCGGGGTTAACTGTCATGAGGAGCTGTGTCCAGACGCGACGGCGTGTCCTGGGCTCAGGGCTCGGTTAAGCCTCCTGTGCTGTTACAAAGTGACTGGTAGTCCTCTGAGCTCATTGAGAACGCCGAGAGGGCCTCCTTAAACTCCTGCAGGGGGCAGTACACTCCACTGCAACCTGGAATAAGTAGATCCTAAAGAGAGACAGGCAACTTGAGTCAATCCCAAAGAAATGCAACGGCTCATCAAGACGAGTGTGGACACGTTGTCACCCACGTACCTGGTCTATGTATGACACTTTGACAAAGGCCTCGTTGGTCTGTCGGTGCTGGTGCATCTCCAGGGTGATGTCAGCCGCGTACGGTGGCCATTTCATGTCAAAAACCCCCAGAGCCATCAGACAGGGGATCAACGTGGTGTCATGTGCAGAGTACAAAAACAGCTTCCTGTTAGATAGAGAGGATGTTAACAGAGGAACATGTGTAGGCCAATCACAGCTGGCTATGTGTGTGTGTGACTGGTTGTGCTGGTCCTGAGGTGTCCAACCTGTTTGGCTCCGATGAGGTGCCCTGCACTTTCTCGTCCAGGTTGGTTAACATTGTGTGCAGGAGTGGTCCCACGCACAGCTGCAGGTTCTCCCTGCCAGAAGCACAGGACAAGAAAGAAATGAGCCATTGAACCTGATTCTAAACTATGTGTGAATTCTCCTTATCGACGGAGATAGAGGGTTTCTGTGAAACCGTGAATCTACCCCTTCTGACAGGGTCCACCCTCTGTTGACTTTGTTAAATCTAACCTCTTGCTGGGTTCATAGACATGGCACATCATATCCACAGCTCTCTGCTCCACTTTGTCCCTCCAGGTGTCCAGCACCGGCGGACAGGGGAGGCCGTGTGTCTGTTGATGTGCAGAAACGAGACAGTCAGCCGTGTTGTGCAGCGCCAGCAGACAAAGAAAACCTCCAGTTTCTGGCACATTATGAGATATTTTTCATTTTCCCCCCATAATTATTTTTATGAAATGCTGTCTATTGTAGCAAAACCCCAGGAAAAGGCTCAAGCATTCACACGTATTGGTTTTTGTTTGAATAGAATGTGGCTGAATGTATGAAACAGTCTAATCATTTGAATGAGTGGATCTGAACATCATTAGTGAGAATAAAAGGCAGGGCTTCACAATTTGGTTTTGCCTGATAAATAAAATTGAGAATGAAATGAAATTAGTAAATTCAGCAAAGCTCAGTGTGGACCGCCCCTCCATCTTGTTTCAGATTGAGTAGTGGTCTCATTGCACACTGTTACACCCTGAAATTAATACATTTGAACATCTACAAAATTACCCCCCCCCCGAAATCTGATATCACTCTTATCGTTTAGCTTTGAAAAAAGTCCATTGATGATTTTCTTCCACTGATAGAAGTCTTCAGATTTGACATCTGTGCTTTTATTTTAAATGATCTTAAATAAGGAGAAATGAGTGAAACAATTTAAAACTCAAGTCCTGCTGGATATGTTTTTTTTTAACTTTCTAAAATATGTTGAATCTCTGCAGGTTGCAGCCGACTCGGCATCTTCATAATAATTATATGTGTACTGATAGCTAGTGGTGGGAGCTAATAAAAGTCATAGGGATCGTGATGTGGCAGTGTCACCTCTCTGGCAACCATGTCGTCCCTAATGAGGATGAAGTCGACGTGCTGGTGAGCGGCGATGCCCAGCGCGCTCTGGATGCTCTGCAGGTCTACTGCGATGTCTGGCAGAGTGGACGACTCTGCCCAGCGGTGGCTGCACAGAACACACAGTGTCAGCCGCGAAACACAGATACACCATGACAACCTGTCAGAGGCATCTCAACTCTGCTTATAATTTTGCCCACACATTATTCGAGGGTTCCTGTTTTGGGTGGTGAAATGCACAGGATCGCCTGGGCCTGGCTATGTACTGGGCATGAGAGGATTTCACTCTACATACCTGCCGAGGAGTTTGAGCAGTTTGCAGCCGTGATAGTTCGGGTACAGGATTTCAGATTCGGCCCCAGTTGTTAATATCTGAACAATTTCTGTAAGTTGAGGAGAAAATTATATCAAGGGTGAGATGAAATCCAGAGCAGAATAAACAACATTATGCACATCAGGGTGTCTGCACTACCTTTTTGTTTTTGCTGAAAGAGCCCTGCAACCAGGCACTTGGCAGATTCAATGGTCCTCACGATGTTAGTGGAGCGCACACTAAAAATGAAAAAAAAGAAAAAGAAAAAGGGGTCATGGAAGGCAGCCAACTTAAAAATAGAAAAGCATTAAGTCTGATATCCTTTGCACTGAACTCACAAACCCAATGTTACTGTGGGGCACCGATAAGTTGTTTGTGCTCTTTCTACCTGTCAAGACGTGCAACACTTACTAGACCTCAGCCGGACTAAAAGTGGAGCCGAGGAAGGGAGTCTCCTCGATGTACTTCCTCCTCAGCCTCGTGCCGAGCTCGTACAGCTGCTGCATGCCCACCGTGGTCAGCTGACCGGGGAACGTGCCACCCTGCCAGGAGCACAACAAACGGGATAAGGTTTTACTCACAGGTACGACCCAACGGACACACACACCTGCCGCCGCGTGCATGAGGCCAAAGTGAGGGCAGCACGCTTGGCAGAAGTCCACGCTGCGGGATTTAGTTTTGAAATAGCTGAACGCCGTTAAACTCAACACAGAAATCGAAGATTTCCATGGACACAGCAGCAGGCAGATGGGACGCTACCTCACTGGGAAGCTGTTCTCACAGTTCAGAGGAATTACAGCTAGAAGGAGGATGAATGAACCTGGTCCAGGGTCGTATGGCATCTTTGTAATACTTAACCGTGGCCCTAGGCCAGAATATACAGAAGCAGTTTTTGTATCCACGGGACGCTTCCTGTCTTTTCAATCAATTGTCACTGACAGACATTAACCCGTCATAACATAGAAAGCACAGATGAACTGACTGTGCTGACGACTCTCTGACCCCAGGGAGTGTCCAGGTTAACTGTGACAGATGGCATAATGTTAGGTCAGAGTTAATGTTTAAACCCGCTGTGACGCGTCTGAACGTCTGCTCTGACAAAGGCCTCTGTTTGTACTTTACCATTTAAGACTCTGCTGTTACACAATATTGCCATAAAACCGGGGTTTGTGTACATATTCAGTGACTACCTTCCAAAAAAGCCTCAGAAGCAGCTACGCAGTCTGCATAAAATGTTGTTCCCTCACCGCCTGCGTTGACTCACTGCATGTAACACTGCAGGACACAACTACTCACAGTCAGTATGTTTCTCCTATAGCTGTCTTCTACAGGCGCTGAGGGCCTGGGCCCACCGTGAAGGTCCGTCACCACGTAGTTGATGTGGGTGTGAGCTGGAGGCTCCAAGAGCGTGGGCACCCACTGGACCTGTGACGAGACAAATGTGCCCAGTTGTTAATTATCTTCACATTTACCTTCATCACAAGAACCTAACGAAGAGGAAAAAGAGCCCTACCTCCATCACGTCAGGTATCGACTTCAACGGGGTTCGAGCACCATGTCGGAACAGGACTTGGACCAGTTTTAGATCGTAGGGAGAACTGGGATTTGGGTCAGTAGCGCAGGAACTTGAGGCAACCGGGTTGGAGTCTGTGCTTTTCTGGGACCACAGCATCGAGCCAAAGGCTACGGACACTGAACCGAAAACACCGGCCTTTGTCCAAAGATTCCTCATGGCTGTGCTGTGAACAGAAGGATCAGATAGGCTTAGTATTAACAGGGTTAATATTAAGAAAAAAATATATTCATATTTAGCAATAGGAACAGAGATATTATCTTTGCTGGTGTTGAGAGAAAGGCTAAGAGTCGGCCTCAGTTTACACACCAGCTGAAACATCCTCTGTGTTACCTAACACAACTGCAGCGAAAGATCCATGATTAATTATGTATCAAATATTTCAACAGCTTTTTTTTGTCTGGCCAACACCTAAAGAAATTAAGTTTGATTATAAAGGAAACATTCGTCTTAAAAGGAAGAAAGGCAGAAATCTTTTCAATCATTAAAAATGTTACAGATTATGTTTCTAATTGACTACAAAATTTCAGCCAGGCATGAGTTTAAATAAATACTTTTTTAACGGAGAATAGAATGAACATTGTTTTCTCCATTGATTGATAAATCAATTGATCTCTGAAATGAATTGTGAAATTGTTCATCACATTTAATCAGGGACCATTCAATTTGAAAGTCTTTAGAAGTTGTTGACTGACGATCGGATTCATTTAAATATCAACCAACGTGACAATTTAATCAATTTATTGTTTTGCCAGTAAAACATAAAAAAGCTACGTCATAGGGCTCAAGAGGTCGAGTTCAACTGTCGATCAATGATCCAAGAAGAAATATCAAGTTAACAGCGACATGAAGAACCAGAGAAGCAGAACATTTCACACGGACCCTGGAATAAAATGTTTGAAAACTTGACTTTGATTGAACAGTTGAGAAAATATGAATTTCTTCACATTGACAGACTTGAATAGACTAATTTGAAAAGTAGGAGGGGAAAAGTTTGAACTCTATTTCCAGCTGTGACACTTGTTATGCACCAACCTGCTGAGTGGGAATGACCTCTAACACTCCCTGGTAAACCCACTGGTGATGATGAAGATGATGAAGATGATGTACCAATAACCTGTCTATATTAGCAGCTGTTCTAAAGCAGAGTTAGCTCCAGCACACCACTGAAGACTTCTGCTTGTTAGAAAAGTTGCATGAGGATGAACTTGAACATTATAACACTCCAACAAGCTAAGCAAGAGTCCAACAATAAATTCATATTAAATAACGTTGATTTCGACAATTAAAACGTTTCTACAGAGTTGATGCTAACAGTAGCAGGTAGAGAAAGTCTGTGTGCAATGCTAACATGCTAACATGCTAACACGATCTGTCTGTGTGTGCTCCCTGACGGAACACGTGACGTGTGTCCCCGCTCTTACTTTTCTTACCGTGATGTTAAAACCGGTGTCGAGCTGCTCGCGTGTGAAAAAAACAAGTCGGTGTTGAGTCTCAGATCAGTTCATCCATCAGGGGGACTGTCGCCAGGGGTAAAGCCGAAAGGCATGTCGGGAACTGTAGGGCGGCAGCTGCCACTCTGCTGTATCAGTCAACGTGAAAGCTGTGAGAATAAAACTACATTTCCCTACATTAGTGTTATATGATTGACCTTCCTCTTCTTCTTCGCTTATCATATTGGCGTTGGAGAAAAAAAATCATCATCTCCTGCTGCCATCTACAGGACTCAAGTAATAATAATGATAATGCTATTACTACTACTAATAATAATATTAATAATAATATTACATTTTAGCACGTTTTAAGCAGATTTTCGATAGAAAAAACATTGAGACTTGATCTCAGAGACCAATGAAAACAATGACAATGTATAAATCAACTATATTTAAATAGGGTCTGAATTATAAAAGATAATATAAAAGATAATTACTATCTCATGTGTAGTGATTATTTTCTGTAAAATTATATAAAAGCTCATAAATACCGACTGATAGGATGTGGTAATGATGTGTGTATTTTATTAAATTTTTGTAAATACATTTATAAATATAATATTAACGCTTTATATCAACACAACATACTTACAATCAATAGTTTTTTCTTGCATACATTACATATCGATACAAAAATATTGTATTTATGATTTTTTATATATGTATTAATAAAAGAAGAGTATATTCTATACCATGAGATAAGTGTGCCTGGTTAATAATATGTGTCCAATTTGAACAACCAGTTGAATAGTGTTTTTGAAAAAAAAAGTGATAATTGTACAGCAGCATCCACTGTTTAGGAGATAAGTTAGTTACCAGAGCTCCACTTTTTTATAGAGTCCATAAGTTTGTACAGACACCCCATCTTCCACCATCTGTTACCTGCAGCTTGGTTCTGGTGACAACAAGAGGAAAAAAGCAGAAGCACTGATGACTACTCTTCATCAGTGTGCAGCTGGCCTCACTTTGTGCAGATTTCTTCTCATTCTTTGATTAGTAACCTCATAGGCTATGCAAAGACTACTGAACTATTGAAACTTGGTGGAAATGGACCAGGAAAGAATCCATTCACTTTCGGAACAGACTCAATAAATTCACAATGTAAAATTGTTTTACATTGTGAGATTGGGTGTTTTTTAAACATCTTTGTAAATTTCTCAAAATATAAATAAAAACTTGGCACTTGTAGAGTGCTAATATCTATGAACCGGTGATATTTACTCTGAATCTGGTTAATTACCCTGATGTCTCTCTGAAATCTAAGAACAATGACAAAGTTAATAAATGGCAGTTGTAACTTAAATTGCACAGAAGACCTTCAAACATATGAGGGATATTCACCCTCTTGTCCTCTATTCTAAAATAAAATCACACATATTGAGAGCAGCAGGTTGACAGTTGATGATTTATTGAGTTGCGATGGGTTAGTGAAGACATTTTTTGCATAAATGTCTGTGAAACAACTGCAGTGAGCACACAGCAGACTGATCTAGAGCTATGGTTTCTTAGCAGAATGGTTATTGTGTGGATATGTAGGATAAAACGTAAATTCTCAATTTTCAAGGATGTTCATTCACAGACTGCAAACAATAAGAACAGACAACAGAAATGAAATGAAACACATTCAAAGAAATGGACCAAAACATACATTGCATAGGGACAAATTCAGTAAATGCTCAATGGCTCCAGGAGAAAAACAAGTGAAAAACTTTAGTGCAATGTTGCCACCGTGTGGCTGGATCATCTCTTAGCCGCCGCCCATGCAGGACCTTCTCTTTTCCTTTAACTGGCTACATTCTCTCTACCACCTCTGCACAAGGCCCCTGTCAAACATATGAATAATGAATAAAGTTTCACTCACACTCGTTCAGATTATTATTGTTCAGTAACATTTTTGTTTGTTGACCTGCAGGTGCTGTGTAGTGCAATCAGGTTACCAGGTCAACAAGCCGTTTGATTAAAAGTTACATGGCTCTTGAAAAAAAAAGATGTGTTGGAAATTGATGTTTTCTTAATCTATATATTTCCTAAGGCACTTAACCTTCATTCACTGCAAATATGCAGCAAGCTTCACAGTTTATTGTACATCAAGTTTTCTTTGCATTGTGTAACTGTTGCTATGGGAGAAACAACTCTTGATTGTTAAATTCACAGGCTGATCCAGAATTATTTGAATAGTTGTGTGTAATAGTTTGTTTTATCATGAACGATTCCCTAAGTCCGCTCACACCAAGCGCCATGCATCACTTCATTCTGCTCTCTTTCACTCCGTTAGTTTTTATGGTAAAACATAAAAATGTGCAATAGTCACAGGTATCACACCTGTTGCCCTGTTCTCATTTCAACATTGTTTTCCTTTTGCAGTTTGTTTATCAGTTTCTTTTTTTTTATCTCTCTGCTCACAGAGCTTTCACACGTCAAGTTCTCACGGTCCACTCACAGATCTCCGTGTGCCTTCATAATGTGGCTTTTCAATCCATCTTCTGTAGCCTTCCACAGTCTGTAGGCCCGGCTGCTAAGTGTCAGGCCCAAAGGCCAGAGTTTGTGTAGTTAGTCAGTTCTTCCTCATTCAGAAATAAAACCTTCCCAAGTCACTTTATCTTGGTTCTAAAGGTCCACCCCGCCCTCCTCTTCTTCCTTGTCAGTCAGTCTTTCCACACTCTCTCTACACTGACAGGTCGTCTTGGCGAGCCCGGCTGCTGCTCCCGCTGGTCTTGCTCAAGCGGCGTTTGTCCTTCATGTAGCCGGAGTGCAGCTTGGGGGACGGAGAGCAACTGTTGGGCATCTCCATGTGTGCCTGGTCGTATCTCATCCTCAGGAAGTCCTCCTCGTCCTCCAGGTTGTCGCAGCTGCGATGCCGCTCGGTGGCCAAGTTGACCGAGTTCTGCTGCAGCGCCATCCTGGTGTTGAAGGGATGCGAGGCCATGGAGGTCATGGGGTTCATGGAGCTTGGTGCTGCCAGGCACTGGCTGAAGTCAGGGGGTGGGGTGCAGGTGGCTGGGGGCCTCGGCGGGCCGATTAGCTCCAAGGCTGCAGATGCGGCCACTGTCACAGCTCTCTGTTTGTCCCTCTGGATAATTTTCCTGCGTACGCACCTCTGCATGCTCTTCCAGCCGAGGTGGTAGAGCTCCAAAATAGAGAGCAGCAGAGACACGCCGGCCACCACCATCATGAAGATGATGAAGACGTTCTTCTCTGTGGGCCGGGACATGTAGCAGTTGACAGGGTTGGGGCAGGGCCATGACTTGCACAGATACAGTGCTTTGAGGAATACCCCATAGATCATGTACTGCACCACGACAAACGTCACCTCCATTACTGTACGGATCAAGATGCTCAGGACGTAAGTCTGCAGCAGCGCACCTCTCAGGCGAATACGACCAATCCCATTAGATACAGGTCTCACCTCCTTCCCGCTCTCCTTCTGCTGGAAGTATTCCTTCTCCCCCTCCAGGTCTCCTTCCCCATCACCTCCTCCCTCCCTCTCCTCCTGCTCTATCCTCCGCCGCTTCTCCTCCCTGCGCACCGTGTGCATTGCATGCCCCATGTAGATGAGGGATGGCGTGGAGACGAAAACGATCTGCAGCACCCAGTAACGGATATGGGCGATGGGGAAGGCGCTGTCATAACACACGTTGGTGCAACCCGGTTGTTGAGTGTCGCACAGGAAGTCGCTCTGCTCGTCGCCCCAGGAGGACTCGGCGGCTGTGCCGAGCACAAGGATGCGAAAGATGAAGAGGATGGTGAGCCAGACCTTCCCGACTGAAGTGGAGTTTTCCTGGACCTCCTCTAGGAAATTCCCCAGGAGACTCCAGTCCCCCATTGCTGCTCACAGGCCTAGCACACTCACACCTGAGACACAGAGATCAGAGCGGGAGGAGAGAGGGTTCAAGATGAGGAGCTGGTGGAGGTGAAAAGGTGAAGTCACTGGGGTGGAGAGGGGACGGAAGAAGGGAGAGAAGGAAAAAAAGAAAAATACAGTTAATCATAGACATCTGTAGGTCCTGCTCATTCCTGCTGATGAAATGACCTCGGCCTGTTTGTGTGTAGCATCATATACATAAAAATAGCTTCCCTGTCTGTGAATTGCTTGAGGACTGGACACTATGGCATGAGAACAGCCATTTTCCCATGAGAGAAGGAGAATGACAGGGGGAGGGAGGGAGAGGAAGTTCAGAAGTCACATAAAAGTAAATAATCGAGTTGTTTTAAGAAAAATACGTCATATTATGTTATGTGTGTTGTTGTTTTTCTAAATTCCTTCTTTTCCCATTCCAAATTGCATATGACAGACAGAGGTCAACTGGGCCGCCGCTGGGCAAATCAAAGCGGGAAAACTTTGTCCTCCTAATGCCGTGACCCTGCCTGAGCTCCATCTGGCCTGTGGCACGGTCACCAGCAGACGTCACTCACAACGACAGGACTTTGATGTCCACTGCCACCATGAAACCCTCGTACGAGCCGCAAATCAGAACCATCTCAAAGCATCAATCAGTCTCCTCCATCTATGTGCTGCGTGTCTGTCTGAGTGCGAGTGTGATAGTTTGGGTATGACCCAAACATGGCAGTGACAGTCTCGGCCCAGAATGACCCTATAAGGCAGTTCACGAGACGGCTTTATGGGCGCCACAAATGACCCCCCCATCATCGAGGGGTTAAGAAAAACCCATCAAACTCCGGTGAGGGACGACCTAGGACATCTATATGCACTGTGTTGATGTGCCTAGCTACAGCTTTTTACTATGCCATTAGAGCTCAAAGAGCAGACGAGTCGTAACATAAAGAAAGAATGACTGAGAGTTACAGTTTGACAGGTTTTTCCAACACGTCACACACATATGAAGTTACCGCCCTCCACGGCAAAGCCACAGAATACATATACATTCCTCAATAGCCGTGTGTTAAGACAAACTGGTGCTTTAATGGTGTGCCAGGTACAGGAAAAGATACACTGTATAATAATTACACTAACAGAGAGTGAAAAAAAAGCCAAAGAGGGAGTTGATGTTATCTCTTACCATCCCTCCTCTCCCTCCATGTGTGATCCATAAGTGGCCGCTTCCATGTCCCCACAGAGATCCTGGTGAATAGTCCACTGTGTGTACCGGCATCTGAATTGCCTGCCCGGTTATGTGTGTGTGTATGTGTGAGAGAGAGAGATGGTCTAAATGAACATGACCCTCTGTCCGTCTCTATGTCTGTCTCTCCCCCTCCCTCTTTTTTTCTGTGAAGTATAAATATGGCAATATGATGGAAAATCCGAGCGTTGTGCTCTTTATCTGTACAACATGGGGAGGTGGCAAATAAAACACCCCCGCCAGGACATGTAGGAGAGGAAACTCCATCCACGCCAAAGGCTGATAAACCCCGGTGCACAGCGTAGGAAAGGCTGTGCTGTGACACTTGTTTTCCAGTATGCACCTAATACTGGTCACCTTTGGAGACCAGTTGGACGTTCAGTTTAAGGAATTGGGAACTGAGAGAACTCGCCAGAGGCTTGACCGGATAAAGCTCATGATCTTTACTGGAATAAATCAGAAACAGAGCTTGAGTCTGGGGGGAGGAGGTGAGGTGTACAGCCTGCACAATAACAGGAGGTACACATTAAAATGGTCTCGTGTTTTTTTATCTTTTATCTGATATTACAGACAACGGTTTTCCGCATGTACTCAGACCCTGGCAACAAAGAAATCTCTTCCTGGACTGATTCAAAGTTCAAATATGTGATGTGAAATATCATCTCATGCTCCTGAATGTAAAATATGCTGCTCGGAGAGTGTGTATTTCTCCACCAAGGCAATGCACCATCTTGCTTTGTCAAATGAAGTGGAAAATATCTGTGGATCTTCCCGTTTATCTGGATCTATTTATCTGAATTTAACGGGTTCTTTCTTGGGTCAGGCCCCTTACACACCGCTCCATAAAATCCAGGAATTATTTTCCCTTCTACGTCATTTTCATGTATATTTAGGAGACTGATATTTACGAGTGTGTGCGATAAGGTGCAGATCCAAAATAAAATCCATATAGTCCTCCTCCTGCCAGAAGTTTGGCAGTTCGATCGTCAGTCTTCCCAATCCAAGTTCCCTTGGGCAAAATACTGAACCTCTAAATGGCCCCTCATAGAATTTGAATGTAGGTGGCCTTGGATAAAGGCATCCGCAAAATGACATGTAATGTTATGTTAATGTGGTTTCATAAGGGGACTGTTGGGCCATCACACTTACACCAATACAATATGAAAACAATAAACAGAAACACTATAGTCGTGGGAAAGCGCTAAACATGACAATATGAGACCTGCCAGGAAAAAGGCAGCTGTCTTCATCTCCGTCTCTTTCCCTCGACTACCCCTTCCTGTTGTCAGAGGAAGCAATCTCAAACAATATGATTTCCGAAGGACAAGAGGGACAAGGTATTAAAGGAAGAGGGAGGGGAGGTTGAGAAAGCGCAAGCCAAGAGAACCTCTCGGCTCTAAAAGCACATTTTTGCCACCACTGGCTCTGTGATACCTGCTGCACTCCAGTTGGCCTTCGGAGAGCCCGGCAATAACCAGGGATTTACTGAGACACATCGTGCCCTGAGCTGAGCCGTCTGGTTTGCCTGTGGAGCGTCCCTGCTGTCATATTTGTTTATCATTTCTGTGGTAGAGTAAAGGACGAGTAATGGACGATCTGGTAATGAGGCGTTCAGAACGGTGAAAGCAAATGGAGCAGATTGCACGTCTGACTTACGTCTAATGACGCTGATCCCAGCGTCATGGGATGATCTCACGTGGGCGTCACGTTTGGGAAAGGTGTTGGCGAGATATGATAAACTGGTGTGACAGAGTGACAAAGCGGACACTGTGGGAACCGTGCAGCCAGTAACTGCAGTGATTTCACCACTTCACGGTCAAACTGGCCCCAGTGAATGTGGCTGTGTTTGACTCTCCGTTCAGATGCCTACTGACACTCAGCTGGTCTGGACGGCAGCCAGGCAGCTCACAGAGGTAAAGGGAAAGAAAACGCAGCCACCAAACTGCACCAGTGTGGAGTGACGGCTGCTGCAGAGCTACAGGAATAAAAACAGTGTGTGTTTCTCCACCCTGTAGCACAACGATAAATTCTCCGGCCTGCTGGACACGGTTTTACCTTAGAGGGCAGTGACTCTCCTTCAGTGTGGGATGAGACGGCCCCTCAGCCAGGAGTTTAAAGTTTTATAGGAGCGCATCACGATGTGTTTTACTGCACAGTTGAACTTGACGCGCAGTTTCAGGTATGTGAGTGTCATTTTTATTTGCATTTCCAACATTGTTAAGTCTAAAGTTTGTAGTTCACAACAGAGAAGTAAAATAAAAGCTGCCTATGAGTTTAAACAGTTGTGTCCCCACCACTGGTTCCCCCCCGCCTGCAGTGAATCCACAGACCAGGAACAACAGGGGGCAGGGTTGATTTATACCCCCCCTCAGTCATGTACAACTTTCAGCTCCACATGCCACGCTTGACAGACTCCGGATCCTCATCGAGGACCGGGATAGACTGCCGTCTCCACGACATCCTCATAAAAATACAGACAATTAGCCCATGGCGGTGTACATTTCCTTGGCCTGCTTCCCTTCAACGTATGTTTAGACGAACATCAGTGGAAGGAAAAGTACCTGCACCGTGTGGTGCATTAAGGACAGTTGTGTTATTACACGCGTGAGAGGATTTGCTGGAGATTGAGTAGATTTTTTGCCATTCTTCCATCACATCTCAACGGGCCAGCACTAAAAACCATGTTGTCTGACAAGTAAATGTACTGTGCTCATTAGAAACAGAAAAGTAATTTATATCCCAAAAATTTGACATCTTCTAGAGGGAAATATTTGCTCACACAGACTAACAATGGAGGGGCCCCTGAAGTTGGAATCTAAAGATATTTTAGAGAGCCAAATTTGGCATGCTGGCCTCAGGAGATAGACCACCTTTAATACTCATTTGGGTATATAAGGGAACTCCACTGCCTTGCGTTTATTACAAGAACTAATGGAACTCCAAAATCAATTTTTTTTACTGATCACTGCTGTTTTTTTATAGTTTAATATGTTTGGGAAAAGTTTACCAGTAAAGACAAATCTCTCAGTCATCACCATTTTAGGTCAAATAATGTTGGATGGGCTTTTTAGGTGAGTAGATGGGAAAACAATGCTGTGATATTCATCTTTAAACCTCTTCTCTTAATTCGTCCTCTTTCTTTTAAACACCATAACTACACAACACGATCCAATAAACACTTAATGTCCGAATCCACAAACTCCCTGAGAGCCAGATTCAGCTTTGCGTCATTGTTTGTTGTTTAAACTCCAGTGATTGTTGATAACTCTAGGTGATTCCGTGATTTATCAGAGTTACTAAGATATACAAACTGTACGTCGCAGCTTGTATTAAATGATCCCAAACAAGGAGCCCATGTGCCAGCAGCTCTCGAACCAAAATATCTCTGCCAGCAACACTTAAAGTCGCAGCGTTGTGACAGCTCAGCAGTGTTTCAGTGGAACAGACAAAGCTTGAGCTCGTGGAACAAGTCGAACCAAACCACACAGCCTCTTGATTCTCGGATCAACAGATCTGCACACAGGAAGCCAAACATACCCAGAATGTAGCTCAGTGACTTTTATTACCACCAGCCCGAGGGGTCAATACTGATTTCTGGGCCGAGGCATAATGAAGAGATTGATGGGGAGAGATGAGGCCTGTTTATTGTGCTAGAACGACTATTTGCACTAATGTGTTGAAGTTCAACCGTTACATTTGGAGCGTGCCTCTCGAACTTGAACTGCTGCTCGGCCCCACGAGTGCATCACGGTCAAGGATGAGCACGTTTAAGTTTAGCTGTATCGGGTCTGGTGGAGAGGGTTGGGTTTGGGGCGAGTGTGACCTACAAAGTGCGTCTGATGTTGGATGTGGGGGAGAAAACGTCCCACTCGTGTGAGTCACCTGTCGCCACCCCCCTTACAGGCCAGCGTGGATCTAGGCTGCCATATATCAGTCACACCAGCACAAGCCGGCGGGCCGATGAGCTGCCTGCTACCTTACATGGCTGTCTGGCTCTTCATCTGCCCACATACTGTACACAGACCCGCAGCCCGGCTATGATCCATTGTTTCGCTGCATATGGCATTACACTGGAGCCGTCAGGGGAGACAGCTGTGAGGCGGTTTCATGGAGGAAAGTTCTGTGTATGACGCGTGCTGACAGAAATATCTGGATTGCTGCTATTCCTGGAGACAGACTGGATATTTGTTTTGGTTTTTATCATTTAAAGTCCATCATATTTGTGATCAAATGTAATAATGTATGTGTTGGATTATATAGCCTGCAACATCATCTGGCTATATTGCTTTTTTTTCATTGAGGGAACTTTATTCATGCTATTGCAACAATGCTGATTTCCTTTTAGTGTCAGATTGTCCTCAGTGTCAAATAGAAAAACTTTGGCTCTGGTTTAGATTGCTTATTGAAGCGATGATCCTTTTGTGACACTTTAATGGCTCTTAAAACAAAATTTTGAATGATGTCACTTTTACAAATCTATTTTTTGAGAAGTGGCTATTATTAACATCTTTGAAATTACTCTTACAGCCTAGATAAGTACTCTGAGGTAAATGCACGTTTTTAGTACTTATCCTCAATCTCTTTTCAGAAAATACACTGTGTGCTTTTTATTCCACTATATTTATACACTATATCTGATTTATTGTTAATTAGTAAATTATACCAGAAAAGAAATAGGTAAATGTCAAACTATAACATTAAATCTGGTAAAACACTGATAATCAAGTGTTATGGTATAATGTATGACACATTTTATCTACACGTAGGGACTACTTTTAACTATACATATTGTTGAGCAACATTATGAACACAAGGTTTTACTTGTTATGAAGTATTTCTACTTTTTCATATTGATATGTTATCTTAGAATATTCTGACATTAGTTTTTTGAATAAAGACATTACATTAGACTTACTATTATAGAAGTTTGTTTTTCTTCAGTTACCAGTATTTTTCCATTATTGGTTGATTAATAACTTAGCCATGCATATCATCAATTCAGATTAGAGAACAGCAGTTTGACTGTATGTCTTAGTTAGAGGCAAAACACTTCTCAATTTTGAATAAATTGGCATATTACGGTGGTTAAGAGACAGGAAACTGAGTCTTAATCCAGTTTGTCCCCACTGCAGGTGGCTCTGTCTTTTAAGGTCTCCACTTTGTTTGAATGTATTTGACTCTTGTGGGAGTTATGAGGAGAGAAGGCAAAGTAGGAGAAGACAAACAGAGCGAGATGAAAAGGTGGGAGCTAAAGGGGGGACAGCTGTACCTGCCTGGACGACGGGGACGATGCAAACACACCCCAGGCCTCTGAGTTACTCTGTCCTGTCTCCCTTCGAGACTAATACAGTTTTGAAGAGGGATGCTGACAGCGTTTACCCAAACATCTGCAAGTCTTCTAACTTTTGTGATAAGTTAAATTTGCTTTCTTACCTGCTGTTCTGCTTGAGGGTTTTCTGGGCGGCTGCTTCTAAAGAGGTAGAGGCTCCATGTCAGACACCCTGGTGAGACGAGTCTTCCTCTGGACAGATGGCAGGTGAGGACGAGTGTGATGGAGGGACCACCTTCTTCTTTCCAACAATGACAGGAGCTGCCTCTCGATGATGGTGTCTGAACTCAGTGTCGTCCCAAAGCCAGACTGTTAGTCAACACAGGGGGCACGAGAAGAAAAGCAGGGCATCACGAGAGTCCCCGCCTTCTGTCTCCTCCTCCATGTCCTCCTCCTCCTCTCTCCCTAACCACCTCCCTTTTGCTTCTTACATCCCTGGTTCTCTATTTTTTGCTGGGAAGCATTCTCCGGCAACAGGGGAGGAAGTGGAATTGTTTTCTGGGATCAATGGCAGTTCCACTCAGAGTAAACTTCCAGAGAATCCTATTTACCGAGTGCTCCTTTTCACTTGTACCACACCAGGCACAATGAATTCCCTGTAAGGTGAGACGTCAAAGAAATACGTATTTAATTCAGTGACTGATTCTTTCTGTGCTGTGTTATTTTTTTCAAAACGTCGATGATGTGTTTATTCAAGTTTTAGGGATTTCATTCTGAATAAAGTTGAAACTAAATCAAACTGATGAATTAATGGAATAGACATACTAAAATTGTTTTTTTTAAATTATTATTCTGAATCATAACTGTTTGGGAAATAAAGACAGAAATATAATGTATATATTACCTCAAAACCGAATTTCTTCTCTCTGGGATCTCTCCTGCTCCTCTCAGGGCTTGTGTCGTTCTGAAACTAAAAGGGCTCATCCTTCTCTTTGCTGCCTTCCTCCTCCGTTCCCTCTCTTGCTGTATGTGGTGTGAGTTTCAGGCTGGGATTATCTCTCAGTGCCGGAGACTGCCCGCAGATACACGCTACTATTATATACTGGAAGGCTTTCGAGGTTTCATTCCTCCTTGCTAAAGGGCCAACTTTCAAAGGCATTCAAATTATGTGGTGAGGGACCACGCGTGCACGGCGGCACACTTTCAACAACAAATGTGACTTTACTCTCAATGGCATATTTCTCTTGACCTTGAGATTAGTCCGATCCTCATGCTGATATAGATTTTTTGATACCGCTAGCCGACGTTTAGCTGAGCTCAATTCTAGCAGGTAACTGCACCCAGCCAAGAAATAAATGAGTATATTTTCCTCAAAATCTTTACCTTTAACATATGATACCTCCAGGAGATGGTGAGCCCAGCTACCATCTTGCAAGTGACTGTAAATGGTGAAGAAAGCTGTGGGCGTGACCACCCATAACAATTCTTCTCACATGGATTTGGTAATTTCATATGATGCTCCTACCTGGAGATGGCTAGCTTCACTTGATTAACTGCAGCCAAGAAAAATGTTATTGTTACACTTTGTGTGTTTGGAACCACACAATAGAGCTAAGCTGCTTTGATACTTCCACTGAACTCTGGAGATCCTCCACATTTTCTCTGGAGGAGGTGTATGTGTGATCCCCAGCAGAATTTACTGTGAGCGAATGGGATGGGTGGGAGTGTGATGACATTTTTAACACACAACAGAGACATGAATAAAAACAACTAGAAAACAAATGTATCTGGAAGAAAAAGCGGAGCCATACACATGGAAGTCACCCATGGAAATGTCAGGAGAGTTGGAGGTGAAAAGATCAAACACCAGTGTCAATGGGATGTAAACAAAAACATGTGATCTCTGCTTCAGAATTGATATGTTACATCCAGCCTGCGGAGGATGGAAGTTTGACAAAGCCAGGTTAGCTCTTTCTCAGTCTCTACGCCAAGCTTACAGGCTCCTGGTTGTAAAGCTTCATGTTAACCACACAGTCATGAGGGTCAAACTTCTGTAATGTTTAAACTACCTTAAACTCCCTTAAAAGGTTATTTACATTTGTCATTTCAGGAATTATTTATTGTCAACTTCGTGGAATCAAAGAGAATTCACATTTGTTTTGTTGTTCATTGACTCAATTTTCTTCGTCCCACCAATGACATGGCCTGAATGGTGATCTAAAATACTGAAATCTCTTCTGAAACAACTGTGCCTTTGATCAGAGAGCAGACAGAATGGTTTTGCATGTATTAATAACTGGGAAAATGAGTAATAGGGATCTCATGACCAACTCATCCAGACCTCTGGCCAGGAGCAATGACCCTGAAACATCATCCCTGCTGTATCCCTCCTAAATATTTCATCTGTTCTTGGACTTGTATTAAGTCCTTTCTTTCTCTTTCAAGAAAAAAAAACCTGTTACCGCTTAAAGCCTATTTATAAGGAGTGTGTCAGTGCCTGTTCTGTTCGTGCTACCTCATGTTGCACTAATGCTGAGACTAAATCATCGTTTCCCCCTCTGCATCTTGAAAAGGTTGCTGGTCACGGGTTCATTGTGATTTTGGAAGTTCCTTAAACAAAAGCCCACGGAGCCTTCGACTTCCCCTGAGTCCTCGTCTGTCATTTGAAGGGATGGAAATTTTCTGCTGCAAATTCTTAATTACTTAGCCTTCCACAGTTTGAATGCAACTCTCTCGTTTCCATTGTGCTGCTCATAAAGATGGATTTAAAAGAGGAACAACGTTCACGCAGAGTTCCAGACTAAAGGGATTTGTTACAAAGAAGTCATGTTCCACGACTTCACTTAATCACATCACTTCTCCTAAGTGCTGCCACGGATGACGTCTCAGTGTGTCGGTTACTGAGAGATCTGAAGCAATGAGAAGGGACACAACAACTGCGGGTGTTTATGGTGCGCTCCTGTGTTTGAATGTTGAGTATGTGTGCTTGAGTGTTTGATGGAAAAAGCCCCCGCTGCCAGGATGCATTAGTGTTGCCCTCCCTGTCCAAACCACCAGCGTGACCCCTGCCTGCTCGTGACACAGACCCATTTCAGCCCTGCCTCACTCCAGTCCGAGGGAAGCCAGGCTTGATGGACACGTGCTCCCGGACGGTCATCACAGCCTCATGTTCACCCTCCAACCCATCACTGTCCTCCACTGGCGGCTGCCTAAACCATAATCAAATGCAGCGTTAAACTCCAGAGAAGAGAAAGTCAAGGTTGCTCCAGCTGAGGCAAACACATACAGTACAAGCTCAAACTGTTACTCACTCATGCTTCTGCGTAAACTGTCCCTGAATTACCGTCCTAAGTGATCCATTATTGCACTGGCATGTTGTTTTGTCACAGACTTCCTGTCAAGCAGACCCATTTACTGCCCTTTGCACCGAGTGGCGACACGTTGTCGTCAGTCCAAAACATCCTGTTGCTGAGGTGAAACATACTCTCCACCTTTTTCATTCATTTTACCTTTTTGTCTTAGCTCCTCTTCCTTTATACCTTTTTCCTCTTGTAGCTTATTTCCCTTTTCCCTTTTAATACAAAATAATTTGATGTATCAATGAAAAATCCTATTTCTTTATCAACTGTTTTTTCTGGCTTCGATTAAAAGTGTAACTGCTCAAGCCCTGAAAAGAACTGAGGCTGCCACTATATACTGAGGCACACTTTATAAGTCATATGGCTGTTATGCATGGTAAATAGATATTTGTAATGTGTTGTAAATCTGTAGAGTCCTCCACCAGCTTTGCTTTATCTCTTACCTACCAAAAGAACCAATGGACAGTTTAATGTGCAGAGCTGCAGAGCATCCAAAGGAAAATTTGCTTTTAACTGAGGAGATATTGGAATATAAGTGAGTGAGTGGACTATGAAGTGGGTTGAGCTGTCTTTACTCGTATTGTCCTTAAAAAAACGGCTCCTGAGACCAAAAATATCACTTTCTTCTTTGTCTGTGAACTTGACCCTGAAAATTTTTCTCCCTCAGCTTTTATCAAATGGAAATTCAGACATGGGCAAATATCGCATTTGTTGGGGACTATTTGATTCAAGTGTAGATTAATATACATTTCGTGGGTTAGTGAGTATTAGCAGCAAAACGGTACACATGGATTTAATTCAGATAAACTCCAGCGCCCCTGTTCATCGTCATGAGGGAACGTGTCAGTGTTCAAGTGCAACAAAGTGGCTCATTTATGTGTTTTTAGTAGTTCTTTGGTGCAGAGAACAGCGTCAGGCTTTGGTCTTTTAACGCAGGCAACACTTGTTGTAGTAATAATTTGATGCTATGTTCTTAAATGGGATTTCTTGAAATTTTAATAAGATGTAAAAAATGTTTCCAGGCAAACAACAGATACCATAGAAGTGTTTTCTCACTTTGAATCAATCCTCACTCACCTCTCATAAACATTTTCACAACCACAGGTTATTATCAACCGACCAAGAGACGAGCCCTCATGGTCACAGCCAGTGAACGATTGGCCGTGCTGTTTGCTCACTATAGGAGGAAAAAGCTTTGTGTGTGTGTGTGTGTGTGTGTGTGTGTGTGTGTGGGGGGGGTATTTCAGACTTCTGTCACTCACGACTTCATCTGTTTCCAACATGGTTTCCGTCATCACATTTAGACTGATGCTATCGTTATCAGCCAATCTCTGACCCTGACTGAAATACTAGAGGTATTAGTGACGACCATAAGCTCAACAGTGCGTGAGTTACACATGTGATGTTATGTGCAAATAATATTAGAAGGCAGCAGGTGGTGAGTGGAGTAACCACACCCTTGAGGACAAACTGTCTTTTATTTCTTGTTTAACTTGGCAATGAAACCATTGGCGTGTTTATTTGTGACGTGTCAAACCAACGGTGTAACAGCAGCACAAGGAGAGAAGAGTCACACAGTCTGACTCAGTGATGTTAGTTAAACAGAACTACTGTATGTCAAGTGTGCTCATAGCAAACTGTAACACCAGGATTAGCAAGACATTGCAGAGCATTTTATTGTATTGAGAAAAGATGTTTTCAATTTAGTCTTTGTATTAAAACCACACATTTCCTTTTAGGTAGCTCGTATCAGATAATGTTCAAGTGTTCATTTTAATGATAAGCTCTGAATGTAATCAGTTGTTTGATAAACTATAACAACACAATGAAACCTCATAATTGGGAGCTGAGACTGAAGTATTGGTGGTACCTCACTCACACGGCTCCATTCCGTGATCGCCATGAAGTGATCTGGTGTAAATGATAAAGAAGGAGACTGAATTTGCTGTGTTTGGTGCAAAGTCAAAATGTCTGCTGTGAAAAGGGCCCATTAGCCTCATGTATCCACTATGGCTTGGGCTGTTGTTCAAACCCTCTTTCAATGTTTTTATTCTGAAAAAGGTTTTCATAAGATTACTCTAGGTTTCTTTGTGCAATTGATGGTTTAACAAAATGAAAGCAAACAACACTCATGCATTGGACCTTGTCAGTTCCCCCAACGCCCTTCTAAACACAAGGTTATCAAGATGTGGGCAGAGTCGGAGGAAGCTCGCACTTCTAATGCCATATCCCCCCCCCCTTCACCAATGTGGACTTACAGCATCCCAGTGTGCAGTCACAGCGAAAAGAGCGGCCTAATAAACGCAGGAAGAGGGATATCTATAAGACCCCTCACCCAAGACAACCCAGACACGAAGACAGACGGGCACTGTGTGTGTCTGTGTGCGTGCGTGTGTGTGAACAGATTGACTTTGTTCGGCGTACATATGTTTTATGTGTGTATGATGGCGGCTGAAGACAGACAAGGGCTGTGCGTGTGTTTACGTGTGCGCCATACATCCCTGAAAACAAACAGTGAATGAAAGGACGGTATTGTTCGTGAGGTCCAGTGGACGTGCCACACGCAGTCGCCGGCCAAGAGTCACGAAAAAGCCGTGCAGGCCTTTTATTTCACCCCCCTCCTCTCTGCTGAACACTTGACATAGAATTCTGATAAATAAAAGTCAGGGGACATTTTTTGAGATTGAATAAAGTTTGGGGGGGGTTGTTTTCTGTCTCACACACTTCTCTGTGGCCCTGTTTTATGACTTCCTGTTACCCTACACTCAATGTAGAGGTGACTAGGTTCCTTTCGAGGAAAAAACATTTAATCATGAATCATTGCTCTCACCCTCTCAAAGTGTGTGAGAAACTCTGGCGGGTGTTTGGAGGAGGTTGGCTGACCGTGTGTGCCCGCGCTCCTATCCGCAGATAACATTGTGTTGGGCAGCTGGCCGACCGAGGGAACCAGGAGTTGGGAAATCATCCTGTGTCGAGGGGGCCATGTGTTCCCCTGATAGAGACGCACAGGGTGTTGGCTTCCACAGACATTTCAACTCTCAACTCTTCCTGCCCTGAGCGATACACACATCCACGGCAATCCACCTTGCGCCGCTTTTCTCAGCACCTTAGTCACCCTTCTAGTGCTTTTATCCAAAATCCTAATTTCCTTTCATCCTCCTTTTGTTTCAGACCTCAGATGTTTAAAACATTAACATAATGTGATTCCCAGGGCCAGTCCTCTGAGTATGTTTACGTAATAATATTCAACATATTAAAGCATCGGAAAACGTGCCTTTAAAAACTTAAATATATATATTAAATCAAAATGTATTTATCTAATCAATGTGTGTTTTTTAATAATGGATCACATGGCTATTTGACATTTGCGTTGAGACATGGAAATGAGCAGGATCTCCAAGAAGCAGCTATAGTGGTAAACCAAACTGAGCTAAAAGAAGAGGTAATACTATATATTCCTTAGGTGGACAGAAAAACTTGAACGTTTACGTTACTTTATATTCTCTTGATCTATGAATATATGTAAATCTACCCGAAATGTAATAATAAACCACTGTTGGTTTGATTCTGCCGCCCCCTAGATGAACATAAAATGAGTTAGCAGGTTGATCAGAACCAATACCGAACCCAATATTTCGTAATAATCACAGTGTATAGATCAGAAAAATAATGTACACATCATCTTCAACTCTTTGTCCTTCAATCCGTCAATGGAACCTTGTCCTGGAACACAGTTAGCATGTTGCATTGTAGCAGGAAAAGCAGGTGTTACGATATTAAAAACATCAGCATCACACCATCCACAATCCAGCATGAGGAAATTTGATTTAAAAATGTCAGCCGTTATGGGTTTATTCTCAAGCTCTGAAATTCTGCTTTCCTTTGTGAACGATTTATCTTCTGGTTATGAACATCTCCCTCACATAGGTTTATATGTCACTGTATTCTTAGGGTGTCTTTTACAAACAGTATAGGCACATATTTTCTGTACTTGTGTCCAATCGTATCTATGTTACTGCAACAACTGAGGTGCAGATATTACCTAATGAAAAGCATCCATGTCCCTTACAAGAAAGACTTGTCTGAGATGATCCAATCTCCAATGGAGGAGGAGAATGGTGAGAATGCACAGCAGTCACAAGGTGTGTTGCTGCTTTGGAGGATGGTCAGGGTCAGACCTTGAGAAATACTGCTGGTGCACCAAACAAGACGGAATAACACAAGAATCTAAAGTCTGGAACTGGAAACTTTCTCAGAGGTCGTCTCAAATCAGCAAAATGCATCCAGACCTTCACTCTCTCTCATCCACTCGCTCACATCCAGTCACACACTTGGCTTACATCCTCTCTCCGTTAACACCTCCCGTCTGCCCCGCACCCAACCCCTTCTCCATTGTGTCCACGTCGATTCTCCTCTCCCTCCCATGGTGCCCGGCGTTACACCGAGAGGAAGTTGGCCTTCCACTTCCTTTCTTACCAGTGAGAACAATTCAAGCCTCGTCTCTCACTCCCATCTCTCTCTCTCTCTCTCTCTCTCCCTCTCTCTCTCTCTCTCTCTCTCTCTCTCTCTCTCTCTCTCTCTCTCCCACTCTCTCTCTCTCTCTCAGGCCCAGACAACATTCAGCTGGCAGGTTCCCTGGTTTCCTGAAGCAGGGCCTGCTGCTATAAAACTGCCGAGGAATATAATTACAGGACCATCTGTGACATAAACATCCAGACTTCAGAGAAGAAAAAAAAGTTTGGGGAAAGAATATGTATGAAGAATGACATTTTCACAGCAGCTGAAGTACAAATTAAATTAAATATATCATACCATATATATATATATATTATATATATTATTTGGTTGCATTTTGTCCCTATTTTCTTCTTAGACATTTCTGAAGAGATAACAAAGGAATAAAAACTGAAATTAACACAATGAATTACATAATCAAAATCAAACTAAGTCAATGTTACAATCTGGCCAAAACTATATGAAATATATAAATTAAAATTAAAATAGGGGTTTGTTCAAAGGGTCTTAAGGTAAGTCACTCCTGATCCTGAGCATTAACTCTCGGTTTATACAGACTGGACAGTTTGTTACTTTAGCCACAGTTGGTACCACTGCATGCAGTTCTATGCAAGATAGCAATATCATTTTAAAATCAATTTTAAAATTAACACACAACGGTGGCTCAGGGGGTAGAGTGTGTCGTCCACTAACCAGAAGGTCGGTTGTTTGATCCCCTCCTCCCTCATTCTGCGAGCTGAAGTGTCCTCAGGCAAGATACTGCCTCATATAGCCCCTGAGGTCTGTGCCTGCCATGTATGACTGATGTATGATAGAGAAAGGGCTGCACATAGATGAACTGTATGAATGTGTATGTGAATGTATGTGTGGATGGCAGAACTGGACTGTAAAACCCTTTGAGTGGCCATCAGGACAAGATACAGAACATTTACCATTACAGTTCTTATCACAGTCTTAATAATAAATACTAGTAGAATTAAGTTAATATCAAATATTTTAAGACACTAAATCTAAATGTTTAACAGGAGGCAGTGGGGCACAGTAGCTTCTAGGAGACATGGTCACTATTTTCAGTTTTTGAATTTTGAATGACATCTGAGAAACACTGACACAGGAAAACCTTTCTAATGTCGGACGTCCCACATTGACAAAATACAGCTGGTGGTTGCAGGTAATACCCGTAATAGTGAAAACACATTCTATTTTGCATATTGAACAAACTAAATAAGCCGGTGCATCATTTCATTTTCAGGTTAACAAGTCATAAATGATGTATCACCAAATATTGGTTGTTGCATGTGTCACTGAGGAACAACAACAACAACAACAACAACAACAAAAACATATTTTTTATTGAATGTGAGAGGTTCAAGCCTTAAATAGGTTAAACTCCCCAGTGTTTTATAAAATGAAACCTTGTACCAGTTTATTTTGTAACCACTTGCAGTTAATGATTCAGTCTGATAAAATCTCCCTTGTGTGCTTCCCTGTGTTTCTCTAGTGGAACATCACAAGAATTTCATGCACCCAGACGAGACAATAATGGGCCCTTTAACAGCACAGTCCCCCTCACAGACACAGGAGGGTGGTGTGTGCTGGTGTTGTAACAGGACATGGAAGGGGAAACCTTAAAGCACAAGAGCAGGTAGGGAGTCTAAACACTCCGATCTTCTCACCATCTAAACACTCTGCGCTCGCTTGTAATCTTACCAGCCATCAATCTGTATTTAAACTGTCATACAATAGCCGGCGAAAAAATATTTACGAAGGAACAAACTATGATTTTTTAAGCGCCACTTCTTCCTCGCAGTGACGCATTTCACTTTTCTTACTTCTCAAATCTTTATTCATGTGAGCTGGCTCCTGTATTAAAGTGTGTTAAACAGTCACACATTTCCAGGCTCTAAATGACCCTGTCCCACGAGGCCCATCGTCTGTGCGAGCAGTCGAGCACATGAAAGACAGCGATTCAGTCCAAATTCAACAAATCTGACCTCACAAACACAATGGTCAAACCCAAGTCCAGCCGTGTGACAAGAACTCAGCCCCCGGATACACAATGATGTGGCCCGGGACCAGATGTGACACATGTTGTCGGGCCGGTGGGCGTGTGTTCGTTAACATAGCTCATTGGTCTTTGTTTATGTGCACATATTGAATTTCCCCGTGACTGATTGCTGTCGATTTCTCAGGTTTAATATCACTGGGTCAAACCTCTGGCAACTTGTATCAGTCCTCTCACCAGTTTCTGTCGGGCTGACACTGAAGGCTGCAGGGTCACTGTTGTTTGCCCAGTTCAATTTCGGACGCCTTTGGGAACGGTATCAAACTTTCTCACCATCGCAGGAGAGAAACGATTGCTTGGTACTTGGAGGAAATGAGAAATTGTTGGAGTGTAAGTGCGGAGAGAGAAAAATGCAGGAGAAGTCATGAGTCATGGGAAACAAACAAACAAAGAAAAAGTGAGGCTTTGTCACTAAGGCAGTGGGTCACGAAAACACAAAGGGAAATGATGAAACTCACACATATGGGCACAAGTTTGTATGGCCTCATGTTTGCGCACTAAACAAACGAGTGTGGAGAAACAAGTACACCTCTGTCTTTAAGCATAAGCCTTGTGCCATTGAGGCCTCAGTGTTGTGCTATGTCATGGGACTCAGCACTGCCCTCAGGTCATGTTGTATCAGTGAAGGGCATCACTGATACCATCTCTTTAAACCCGCTGTGAATGCCTCCTTTCTGTGTTATGTCAAACTATGGATGACACAGACAATTCATGTGACGCGCATGTGATTAAAAAAGTGACACAGAAGAAAATACACAGAAGCATGAGCTGAGCTGGGAAATAGGAGTTTGTTCCTCAAACTGCGAGGTCAAAACAAAGTTCCTAAATTATTGCAAAGATTTGAACACATAATATATTTTGAACTTAGGATAAGAAGCCACACCCCAATGTAAATGCACTGAATTGCAGTTGAAGGTAACCTACTGCATTTACCTCAACCGCTTTCTTTTGATCACTTCACAAAGCCTAGGGATTTTTCTCATCTTTGAGAAAAAAGTTTTGTCTAGTACTTTGACCTTTTTAGATTGGTCGATGTTGCATCTGCCTTTAATTCATTTATTCGATGTATGATATAAGCTGCAGCCAGCCACCAGGGGGTGATAGAGATACTTTGGTTTCACTTTTGGGTAGCTGTGCGTTCACCTGGGTGTCACAGAGAAGTAGCTTTTTAGAGAGGGCTAGCCGGTAAGCATGCTTACTTCCTCATGAATGTTTCTGAGATACAACACAGATGTCTTTCACATCCCCTTTTAACATCCTGTAGATACTATTTGTATCAGAATGCTAAAAACTAAAAAAATCTTACCTTAAAATAATTCTGTGATTTTAGTTGTTCCTCTTAAGGATTATGCCTGTGAAATAAATTTTACTTTAAAATATCACTAGGTTTTTATCTTTCAAATCTATTTTAAACAAGAAACAAAGATGTTGTATTCTGAAGTGAGCTTGACTGACTCGTAACTGTGTCAACAGCATTTTAATATTCCAGTTGGTCTTGGTGCAACTAATTTGAACTACTTTATCTGCCAGAGGGTTGTATTTTTCCCCAAATGTTTTTTTAACATCCTGATCTAGAGAGAGATACAACCGTTGTCATACCGCTGCACATCAGTGGCCTGGTTTTAAAGACTTCAGTCTGAACCATCAATAATGTGATTTGTGATCTGAACTTATTTTGTACTTTTTCATTATTTTCCAAGGCTTCATGGCTTTACTAGGTCAAATAATACAGTGATGCTAGTGTACCAATGTCAGCTAAATATTGAAGTGTATTAAACCTTTATTTTCCTCGGAATTTTGAGCATCAAATCGAAACACTTGTTCTCAAGTAGCCGTTCAAGGATTTTTAGGGGAGGCTCACTTGCGGGAGTAGACTTTTTTTATTATTATTAGTTATTTATCAGATTGCATCATATGTGGCTAAATGTATGTGGCACTATATAGTTGTTGAAAAATAGAAATGGTTCAGAGACACTGTAGATTTGTAAGGGTTTACTTTCCCGACTTTCCCAGGGTCATAATTCAATAAAAGCCTTAGCAAAGATCTTTTTATTATTTATTTGGTGCAGTCTGAAGTTATGTCAAAGCGCAATTTTAGTTAGTGTTTTGGTATCAATTAGCATTGGACACATTGGTGGGTGTTGTTTTTCCAAACTTTGTCTGAGGGGAGGTTCAGAGTCTCAATGTTTGAAACCCCCGTAATAGATCGGGTATATTTTGCAATATGAAGTAAATATAAAATACAACTCAAAAATTATTTCAATATTACATTTTAATTGATACTATCAACTAAATATAATCTAATGTATTCTAACGTAAAAAAATATAATACAATTGATGAACAAAAGCATAAACACGTAATATGCAAAGTTATTTGGATACTTAGACTCAGTTCAATTATAAAGTGAGAAGTAATGATGGTATTTGTTAAATCTCATGTTTGGTATGTGACTAGTCTGCCGGCAGTGGTGCCATGTAAGTGAATGCAAGCTTAAATGAAGTGTGAGGAATCACTCTGACTTCAGTAATCTTCAGGCCGTTCGTCTGGTCTTTTACAACTATATATTAACTCGCATTTTACAACTACTCAAAATAGCCGCCTGAAATGATCCTTTGTGTTTGTGGACAGGCTCAAATCTGCTGGTTGCACATCCTCTGCTGAATAGACAGAGTCCTGCACCCCGACCTCCCTCCTTCATCTCCAGTGGACCATTCAAAGATAGTTTGAAGTGTGTAATACATGAAGACTGCTGAATCTTATGACCTCTGGATTTTTTTTGCCGACAGCCAAACCTCTAAGCCTTTTACAGTAGACTCTTCTAAATGTAATGTAGCCATGAACTGTACGTCAAAGAATAAGGGCTCTATATTCGATGTAAGCACATGGTGTTAGGTGCCTTGCACATTGAGGGCATTCAGGACGTGTCCCAATCCACTTATGCTTATTTGACAATGGAAAAGAGGCTGCATGGTTTGAAAAGCGCTGCTCTTATAGTCTGGATGTGGGTTTGACCGTACCATGCAATAAACTAATGAATTAATATCCAGAAAAGCCATTAAGAGGTTCAAAAGAATATCTATTCTATTCTATTCTAATGTCTATTGTCACTGACTGTACAGGTACAATTACATTTTGTGTGGAGCAAATATATATACACAATATGAGACTACAAGGTCAAGGATAAAATATAAAAATAGGATTAAAACACATGTAAAAATGTGTATATAGAAGAAATTGAAAAAGAGATGGTATAGACAGTGTAAAAATAAAGCCATGAATCCATATTGGTAATAGAAAGGTGGATTTCCAGGCAGTTAGAGGGAGGAGTCTCTTTTCACTCAGCTCACAAATAGACCATATGTGTGTGTAACAAGCAATGTGTACGCGCACTGCTTCAGTGTGTAGAAATTAGTGACATCTAGTGGTGGAGTTGCATATTGCAGCTGAATACCCCTCACTTCACCCTCCTCTTCCCCTTCCAAATGTGAAAGAGAACCTGTTAGCCTTCAGTTGTCACAAAAACTCAAAAGGTGGGTAGTTTGTCCAGTCTGGAACTGCCGTAAAAAAACATGGCATCCTCCGTAGAGACGACCCGCTCCAGATGCAAATATAAAGAATTTAAATATTATTGTAAAGAAAGCAACAAGTCGTACACTTTAGATGATCACACACTAGTGAAAACCTCACTATAGGTTTACTTTATATTAAATTTCTTTCACCTAAATCTTACACCCTGAAAACCTTTAAAATAGGTTGAAAGCAATATATAACTGACATCAGACGTTTTGTTAGTCCACAGGCTTAGGGTCGCTTTCCATAGTCTCTCTCTAGATGCTATGTGGCAACACACATCGTTTGAAAACCAACAAACCTACGGTTGATCAGTGAAAGTGAAAGTGGAACAGGAACAGGAAATGGACAACTATATCTGTCGGAAACCACCAACGACAAGTATGTTAGGTTTTGCAGCGGCTGTTAGACACAGGGAGATAGTAAATTACATTGAATAATGCATGTTGTCTTCTTTCATCATGGGAAATATGAATTATGTGTGCCTCTCTATATATGCAAATGTTTCAAATTTGTTAAGTATTTAATATTAGTTTATTTTGCTTATGAAAGCATAATAGTGAATTTAGATCATGACAATCTTCTGTTATACTGTCCTTCATGATCTGGTCTTGTTTTTGTTCAATCTAGAGCATTTTGCAGAGGTGGTCACAGGGAGGTGCAGTTGAGAAACATGTATCTGCTGCACATGTGGTCGAACTGTATTGCATCACATGCTGTTTAGATACTGGTCAAGATAATAAGAGTCATATTTAGACAAAAATGTAAACTACGCCTGTTGCAGGATGCCATGTATCAGAATCAGAGGTAATTAAGAATCATTACTGAGGATTTCTTATCAGGAATTTATACTGGTAGGTCCTGTACTGTGATTTCTTTACAAATATTTGTATTGTAGAGATATGCAGAAGGAGTGAACCAAAACATTAAATCTGTGGAAAGGAATGAAGGAGTGAAACATGCTTTAAAGCCTGATAGAGCTGAGGGGAACTACAGAGTCAGGTGATCATTTACTGTGGGCTCGTCACTACAAGCTAGAAATAAATGTACCTTTTATTTGTGTAAACTGTACATATTGAAGTGATCTATTTTTGTTACTATGCTTTTGCTCATGTTGTTCCTCATTCTCAAAGAAAGTCTCAGAGAAACAACATAAATTGTATTTATCTTCGTCTTGCATGACTTCACAATCCACTTTACACCTTGTATTTTATTTGGGGGGCAGTTAATTCCTCGCATTTTTTTTACACAGTATTATCTCCATATTATGCTCTTCTTCCTCTTGAAGTTATTTCTACTTCAGAACCTGCTGCATGAATTACGCTAGTATAACTGCTTGCAGTTTGGATCAGTGCTGTGGTCCTCGCTTGAGACAGAGTGGAGGCCGACCAGAAGTGACATATACATGATCAATGGGGCCAATAAAAGACCCAGAACTTCTACACTAGAGGAAACTAATTCGGCTGGTTCTTAGTTTCAGGTTCACAGAGCCAGGATTTTGTCAAAGATACAGACAGAAGGCTGTGTCCATTGTGGTAGATCTGTAGAAAGAAAGCAAAAGAACAACCTCCTCAGTGAGTGGGTGGAGATGTGTATTGTGTGAGACATAACCATGAGACCAAAGTCCAGCCCAACCCACTGCCAATGTGTTGGAATGATATATTGTTTGATGAAAAACATGTTTTCAGTTGCATCACATTGATAAGGTCATTATAAAAGTAAGATTTCAGTTACTTCCCGTCTTTCAAAGGCCCAGCGAGCAGGAAGCGTGTGGCACCATCGCGCCGTAGGCAGATCGCCGTACGATATGTTTGTTAGCGTGTTAGCATTCTGATTAACGGCCAGTTGGTGCCCTGCTTCGGAGGTCTAATCTGGCCTCACGCCTCACTGCACGTGCTCAATAGAGTCCGCACCCTGCATCATGACATCATGTCTTTGTCTGAAATCCCGGTGCCATTCACAGGGTCCACCGTGGGGCTTAGCATGCAAGCGTCCACTATACCAACACCCTGCTCTTTAAAGGGAGTCCACTGGTCCCCCCAGTTCCGTGGATACACCCTGATGCCTCCACAGAACTCTGAACATGGCGTCCATCCTTGGACAGGGCCGAGCCCATGTTCCACCCAGGGCCCAGAGGAGAGCTAAAGTTTGGGTTTTACTTGGTGGCCATTTTTATATCAGGAGATGTCATTGCTCCTGGATATTTTCAGAGACTAGTTTTGACCATCCAGTCAGCTAAGAGAAGGAGAACCTGTAGCAAATGATTTGGGGACATTGAATATGGCAAGCTAGCACTCTGGCTTTAGTGGGAATCTGTGGAGCCACTGACCAAGAGTTCAGGGGGCAGACATCAAGAGGGGGACTTTCTACATCACCAGCACAGTGATGTCATCCAGGACTGAGAACGCTATTGGTTGAGAGATTGAGGAAGCGCTGTAACCAGATGGGCAGAGTGGAGACACTTCCATAAAAGGAATGATGACTTTTTAATGATCAATTGATTTTGATATAAAGGCGAACTTGCTGCACCAGTTCATGCCAACAGTTCATTTCACTAATTGTAACAAATAATTTCAAAAAGAAAACATTGTAAAAAAAAACTATTAAACCAAAATTAACACCACAAAATGTGTTTTGTTTTGTTGCATTTAAATTTATATATTAAAATTATCACTTTCTTTAGTAAATTAATTCATACTTAAAAGGTTGTAATTCAATGCAAACTGATTTAAAAACAGTGCAAGAGATTTTGCACATTACATGCACATTAGCCTTCAAGGAAATTGTCATTGTTAAAATCTCTTCCATTACATGACAAAATCCTGGCTCTGTGAACCTGAAACAATTGTGGAACCTGGAAATTACACAGGAAGTGAGTTGTGTTACTGTAAATAAACTGTCAGCCATGTAATTGTGTTCTTTCCTTTAATTTGGTGATTCAGTGTCATACCGAGACTGCAATGTTTCAAACTATTTCTTTGAGCAACAAACAAAAGATTTCTTCAAATAAACCTTTCAAAAGTCTACGTGTGTTTTATGACCAAATAATTAAATGTTGACGCAGAGGAATCACATTGTTGAGACACAGCAGGGTTTTCATGATGTTGACCTTAATAAACATTTAATATTTTAAAACTCAATGTGCTGTGTTTTCATGATTGTGATACACTCATACTGAAACATATGTATATTGTTCAAAACTATGAACATCATTGGATTAAAGACTTGTCAAACAAGTCAGTATCAAAGGAGGCATCACTATAGGTGGCCTGCATGAGTAGAAATTAGAGCATTGAGTTTGTTTACATACAAATTATTCTATATTAAGTATGTGTGTGTGTAATAAAAATGCAATAACAAGTTCCAGTTACATAAAACAAAATATGCTTAAAATTGAGCTGGGGCTTATTAATCTTTTTAAAACAATCTAAATTTGTCATGAGTCGGAAGCTTTGGCTCTAATTATCTTTTTTCTATTTATTATATGTATATATATGATTATGGTATGCTAATTTGCGACACCATTCAAATTCAGTTGAGATAAATAAATGATCATAAGCATTAGAATAACATTGATGTTGCTTGTCACTTCAGACACATGATACTATATGTTTAAAAGACTCTTAACTTGTCAGGTGATGAATCACGAAGCTGTGCACTTCAGTCAAGTCCATGAACTGAGTTGACATAAAATGATTTAATGTAGCTGTGCAAACCTGGAGCTCATTTCATAGTGAGAACTCGGGAGATTTCCACAGTTGAAACCTCTCTGGGTCTTGCGGAGGCTCTTTCCTTACTTCAAACAATTCAGTGATCAAAGTTTGCTGCTGAAAGGTTTTTCTTTCCCGAGCCGGGAAAAGTTTGACTAACGTCCCCGATAGCGACAATTGGGTTTGTCCTTTCGCTCAATGGTTCACATTCTTCACATTCCAGCTGAGTGACATGGATATGATGATACACAAACACACAAAGGTGCAGTTGGTTATCTGCTCTGTGAAAATGTGGAAACTCACGCTTGATAGTACAGACTAGTTCTGTTTTTAAAGCACTGCCATGAATATAATGTGTTTTTATTAGCAAAAGATCCCAATTAATATGACAATAAAAAATAAGCACACACGATCAAAAATCTTAGATTTCAACACAAAAAAACTGACAAAATGAAGGACACATGCATATAAAGCAACAGTTAGGTTCTGATCTACTGTATTACATTTAATCTTTAGTTACACTGTTAGGAACTGATATTGTTCTATTGGCTATTGAGGTTTACAAATTCAGATTCATGAGGAAAACGTGAAATACATGATTTGGGAGGACTGAAATTTGAATGGTTCAATAATATTCAGGTGCACTGATGATTAACATTTTCAAAGGGTAAGTTGATTGGATTTTGTTATTTTTAAATTAATTCATTGAGTCTGAAAATCTGGATGAAATAATGAATTAGTATTTAATCTGATTTCTCGAGTATTGTCAGGGATTTTAAGATTTTGTTGTAGACTAAAATAAAGACCAAAATAAAGGTCTGAACATCTTTTGTGTATATTATTCAAATTGTCTTATGATGCAAACAAAGCATTCTGATCTGTTGTAGGTGGAGCTTTATGGATAACTCTATAATAAAACTTTATTCATTCATTCACATAATTAAAAGAAAACAGGAAAAGATTGGCCACCACCTCCTTTTGACAAAAAAAATCCCAAATTATAGTATATTATATAATAAAATATTTTGTAGTTGTACAAACAACAATATCCAGGGTTAATACAAAAGGATGTAAACTCCCCTTCATTCCTCCCTGAGTCGATAGTTTGCCGCTGACCTGCCTCCCTGCTTTAATGTCAGCGAGGCCGGAGGCGTATCAGCTGCTGTTGTTTCATCTACTGTGTCCATGTTTCTACATACCATATACATATGTGTAAGGATGTTGCACGCATGCAGCTGCACTGCTCTGCTGTGGACCCGCTGCCCCGGCTTTACAGTGTCCATGTTGGTGTGGGAGCCTGAGGCCTGCTCCCATACATCCCCGCTCTGGCTCTGTTGATCCTATTGTCTCCTGCGTCACCACACGTCGCCCGGCAAATAAAGGCCGTCTGGCTCCAAGCTTAAATATTGCAGCAAACTAAAAACCAACCATCAGAGCCGATTCATTCACATCTGCTCAGTGGGGCGACAAGGACAGGGCTTTAGGTGGGAAAGAGGGCAGAAAAAAGATCACTTTTCCCTGCCGGGTGCCAAGAGAACGGGACAGGACTCAACTTCACCGGAGCCGCAGCTGTGGCAAGTTGCCCATTTCATTACATTTCACCTATATCATACTTTCAACATGATAGGATTATATTTAAAACATTGATTTCTCTTTAGCGGTTTTTATTCCTGAGTTGTTTCGTCGACTTTTTTCAGAGCTAGAGAATTTTTTTTTGTTCTCACCTTTGTTAATGTTCGAAATAGTTAATAATGTTTGCAGAGAGAACAAGCAGCGAAAAAAAGGTCTTGTTAAAAGTTTTGATTTAATATATGAGATTTTTATTTTAATCGTGCAATAGAAACAGAACAGTCTCAAAAGCCTTTTAAAACTCGTAAAAAGTTTCATATTCTCCGTGTTCTCTTTTCGGAACATGTGCCGTAGCAGGAAATTCAGGCATAGGTTTGATTTTGGACTTTTTTCCGAGTTTTCCGATCCAACATTCTTACTTTTGGAAATCTCTATTCCCCTCCCCCTGTCTGTCCCACCTACCCCTCCCTCCCTGTTCGTGTGCACCCTCCATCTCCCTCCATACCCCACCCTTCATTCTGCAGTGCTACGGACCGATCATGGGTGACTGGAGCTTTCTGGGTAATATTTTAGAGGAAGTTAACGAGCACTCTACGGTGATCGGCCGGGTGTGGCTCACGGTGCTCTTCATCTTCCGCATCCTCATCCTGGGCACGGCGGCGGAGTTTGTGTGGGGCGACGAGCAGTCCGACTATGTCTGTAACACACAGCAACCTGGCTGTGAGAACGTGTGCTACGACGAGGCCTTCCCCATCTCCCACATCCGCCTGTGGGTGCTGCAGATCATCTTTGTGTCCACACCTTCTCTGGTGTATGTGGGCCACGCTGTGCACCATGTCCACATGGAGGAGAAACGTAAAGAGCGCGAGGAGGCAGAACTTAGCCGGCAGCAGGAGCTGAGCGAGGAGCGTCTCCCTCTAGCCCCCGATCAGGGAAGCGTCCGCACCACGAAAGAGACCAGCACAAAAGGAAGCAAGAAGTTCCGGCTGGAGGGAACTCTGCTGAGGACCTACATCTGCCACATCATCTTCAAGACACTGTTTGAGGTGGGCTTCGTGGTGGGCCAGTACTTCTTGTATGGCTTCCGCATCCTGCCACTGTACAAATGCAGCCGCTGGCCCTGTCCCAACACGGTGGACTGCTTTGTGTCCCGGCCAACGGAGAAGACCGTCTTTATCATCTTCATGTTGGCCGTGGCCTGTGTCTCCCTCTTCCTCAACTTTGTTGAGATCAGTCACCTGGGCCTGAAAAAAGATTCGCTTTGTCTTTCGTAAGCCTGCCCCGGCCCTGGCCCAAGGTGAGGGCTCGGCGCCCCTGCCACCACTAGGGAAGAGCCTGCCCCCCCTGGCTGTGTCCTCCCTGCAGAGAGCGAAAGGTTACAGGCTGCTGGAGGAGGAGAAAGGGCCCCCCTTATCTCACCTCTACCCGCTGGCGGAGGTTGGCATGGAGGCTGGCAGAGGGGTCCCACCCTTTCAGGGGCTGGAGGAGAAGGCGGAGGAGGTGCTGCCCATGGATGACATCTCTAAGGTGTACGATGAGACTCTGCCCTCTTACGCCCAGACCACTGCGACTGCGGGGGTGACATTACACGAGGAGGAGGCCGAGAAGGTTCAGCCAGAGGAGGCCGAGAGGGTGGAGGAGCTTGCGGATGAGGATGTGGAGGTAGAGGAGGCAGTGAACAGGGAGGGGGTAACTCCGGCGGAGGTGGCGTTGGAGGCCACGGATACGATAGAAGACACCAGACCGCTGAGCCGACTGAGCAAAGCCAGCAGCAGGGCCAGGTCAGACGATCTCACTGTATGAACCTGTGAGAGAGAGACAGAGAGAGAGAGAGAGAGAGAGAGAGAGAGAGAGAGAGAGAGAAGAGAGAGAGAGAGAAAGAGAGAGAGAGAGAGAGAGAGCATGTACACCTGCACACGCAAAATGTTCAACATAAGAGAGCACACACACACACACCTAACTCAACGACAACGAACACTCTTGAACAAGCAGGTCAAAAACTAAGTGGATGAAAAACAGATATGAACAGGGAGAAAAAAACCTTTGAAACAGGCAACAATTCTACCAAGTGACAAAAAAATCTGAGTGTTTGTGATAAAAAAATAAATATATATATAAAAAGTAGAGGTAAAAAAGAGAGGGAGGAGTAGGTTTTTTTTATTAAGCGTGTTCTTATATTTAAAACAAAATGTGAAAAGGACACATGCAGGCGGGAAATGTTTTTACTTGACAAAAATCCATGTTAAATTTTTAAAAACATCTTTTTCTATTGAAAGAGTTTTAATCATAAACGGTGGAGGTTAGACGTTTTTACACGGGGTTTGAAGTAGTTAGGGAAAAGAGAGTTACGATATATTTGTGTGTCTGCAAACCAGTAATTTGGCTGTTGCTGGGCACTGACTTTCAATCCCATTCACACGTCGGCATACTGCAAATGCTACACGCGGCTTCGAGCGTTGCGGCTGAGAGGGCTCTCACGTAGACCAATAACAAAATAAAATGCCAGTCGATTTATCAACTTCTTGATGAGAAGAAGAAGAAAAGTCCCTTTTTCAGGTTGAGGAGAGAGAGAGTTCCTTTTTCTTTTTTTTTGTTGCCCATTCCGAGGTTTAGACTCTGCTCAAGGCCTTTGACCCTCACAACACCTCATCTATGCATCCGTTTACACAGGATTCTTTCAAGTGAAGAGAGATGTGCATGAATTTCAAAGCATTTCTCTCCTTTTCATGTTTATATACCAGGTAGCACAGCCAGAGCTGAGTTAGCGAGAAAAAAGAAAAAAAAAGACCACATGTTGAATGTCTTTTTTTCAATGTGAATCTCTTCCTTTTTAGATTTGCTTCTATTTAGTTGCTTTTCGAGTCGAACTGTTGCGCTGTGATATCAGTCGTCCGTGGAAGAGAGCGGGGCTCATTTCGCCCCATCAGAGAATGAACTATAGCAGCGACCTCAGGCCAAATCCTCTCTTTTGGCGCTGTGCAAACACGCGTCCGGGCGATAGCCATCTCGCACCATCAGCACAAAGTATTGATGCAGGCGAGACAATAAAAGAAACCGTGCTCATCAATGAAAACAAGCATCCTTGACCTGGCTGTGATGGTTCCACTTGATTTTGCCTGACCATGTAGTTGGTCCTTATGCCCTTGAGAGAAAAACAGATGTTACACGCTTTAAAATTCAGAAAGAAACCAAAAACTATAGCGACAACTCCCCCCTGTACATAAAGCCCTATCTTGTGTCTAATAATGTACATAATGTTGCTGAACGGCTGTATTTAGTTATTTTCTCTGTTATAATTTTGACCACAAGATTGAATCTCACAAACTCAATAAAGACAGAAAATGCCCATGCTGTGTTATTTTGCATCTATATCTGAGAATTTCTTTGAAAGTAACGAGCAAATATTTTCACAGTACAAAGTGCATTGAGCCTTGAAGTATGCCTTTATGTTTATCACTAATCTTCCTCTCACGTTCTCTGGCTGTGTTGATTCAAACAGCTGCCACTGTGCGATTTTTCCTGTGCCTTATCTGTAACTGTAAGACGTCAAATGTTGTACGATTGTAGCAAGTGGTTCTATTGCTCTGGGACTTAATGTGACTGTGATGTTTTATTTGCTATTTTTTTAATCTGAGATTCATTCCTGTATGCGACCCCAACCCCCACATGCCCCCCCAAAACCCCCACACATGGAAACCTGTGTATATTATGCAGTTCTTATAGTTGAACGAACAAATATTTTTTAGAAGATCCTGGTGCACAAAGTTGCACGTTTGCAGGTGTGACAACGCAGTGTAAGCTTATGATCACACAAGTGCCTTTGTGTGCATAGACACAGACACACACAGAGACATAAATACGCTGCACAGTGTTGGTTCTGTGGGTGTGATCAAACAGCTTTGGAGAAATACTGAGGGCACCCCTGTGTGACCCCTTACAATCCCTTTGCCCCCAATAATCCATTGCTGTGGAATCTGAATTAAAGCGCCTTTGATGAATCACCAGATTGTTACATTTAATACCTTTAAACATTTAACAGTGTTTCAACCAAAGCGTGACGCTGGTCCTTGTGTACACCAATATGACTGGTGGCGTATGATTTTTTGTATATGACTATTGCATTATCTGTATGTTTGTAAGAAGACAAGATTAATCTTTTGGAAAGAAAAAAAAATCTTTTTACTAACTTGTAGTCTTCTTTGCTGATAGATGTGTGGCAGTATCTTCTTTTGGAATGTGAACCAACGCAATAAAAAGTCACACGTGGTCTAGAAGTGTTGTGTCAGTGTTTCTCTGCAAAAGAAATATGCATGCGCACGCATATGCACGCACACACACACGCACACCCACACAAAAACACACACACACATCCACACACATCCACACACACACACACACACACTCAAACACTCCTGCATTCAGAATAATTGATTAACCTGATGGACCAAAATTAAAAGCACTTAATATGTCAAAATATCAGAATTGTATTATAACCGATACTTTCACACTTACTGATGCATTCATCACTTAAGGTGACATCTTGTAAAAATTGGATTTGAACTATTGCTCATATTTTAAGTGAGTTTATAAGTCTTATTTTAAACTATTGATTCATCATAATTTATTAGCTGATCATATTTTCTATTATGGTAGTAATCTTAATCTGCAAATTCACTTTTGACTAAATGTATCATGTTAATGTAGTTGAGTAAAAAGTACATTAATTCACTCTATTGTAATGCAGTATAGATAATCAATCAAAGTAGAGGTACATTCAAATAATGTTCAACAAAAAACATGTACTTGATTACTTTCCACCACTGACTACTATAAATAGACAATATGTACTCAATAAACGATATTAACTCTTCTGAGTAAAAGTAGGTAATTATTTGCTTTTAAAAATACTTCAGAGATTCAAAGTAAAGGTACTTCCCAAGTGTAGTGAGTCTTGACCTCCTCTGAATCCATCTTATCGTTTCTTCTCCCTGCTCTGATTGGATCAGTGGATTAACTCTTTGTTGTTGATCACTATTAGGTAATACAAAAATAAACACATAAACCTGTAATACAATGCATTTTAAAAATACAGAGATCTAGAAAGTATAAGGAAGTATAACCGATACACTTGATCTACCTAATCTACAGTAACAAAGTAAATGTACTTTGTCACATCCCACCACTAGAGGGCAGATACTATGCAAGGTAGTTCTATACAAGTCTTTCGAAGGCCTAAACAAACATAAAGAATTACATTAACATCTATAGTCAGATACATTAACAATTTACAACATATGTATTTGCACTGAGGAAGGCAACATTAGCACTTACAGGCCTTATTCAGTGGCAGGATCAGCTTGGTTTGATTTCATATCTCATATATTGAACTATTTTAAGGGCCATGAAACATTTAAGGCGTGTCTCATGAGCTATCTATGTGTGAATCTGTTTCAGCGAGAGTTTCCGTATATTTCAACATCTTGGTCTTTCTACATTCACATTCCCCAGTGGTATCACATGCCCTCTGTTCATTCTTTCAGTGAATCCACCCTTTACTCTAGTTCGAGTATAGCGACTCCAAGAAAACAAATGTGTCGCTGAGAGGCTGAGGTTGGGCCTAAAAAAATCCCTCTAACCCACACAAAGGTGAACAGGTTCTCATATAATCTATGACCCCGTCCCACTTTGATTTGAAAATACTTAATGAACAAAACAAACACAAATTCTCAAACAACATAACACTGCTTCGGTAACTGGGGGAACGAGAAATCCTTATGTCAGCGTCAAATGAACAGAGTTATATCAGTGTTTGGATCAGCTGATGCTTTTTCTCTTAGTTGGAGAAACACAAGGGATCCAACATGGAAACTGGGTGCGTCTGTGTGCATGTTGTAATGTGACTCTTGATGACACTGGAGCTGTGTATGGGCTTTGCTTCCCTGTCTGACGACAAGCAATTTTAGCTAACCAGAGATATAATCAGCCAGTTCCACCCACCCAGTTCCACCCACCAGACCAGATGAGTTTCTGTTGTCTGACATCAAACTGACTCATTTCTGTTGTCTGACATCAAACTGACTCATTTCTGTTGTCTGACAACAAACTGACTCATTTCTGTTGTCTGACATCAAACTGACTCATTTCTGTTGTCTGACATCAAACTGACTCATTTCTGTTGTCTGACATCAAACTGACTCATTTCTGTTGTCTGACATCAAACTGACTCATTTCTGTTGTCTGACAACAAACTGACTCATTTCTGTTGTCTGACATCAAACTGACTCATTTCTGTTGTCTGACATCAAACTGACTCATTTCTGTTGTCTGACATCAAACTGACTCATTTCTGTTGTCTGACAACAAACTGACTCATTTCTGTTTTATTGAATATGGACTGGAATCCTGATACATCTCAATTTTAAATGTTGGTTTTGCATTTTCATGAAACGAAAAACATTAAATGTGACCTTAGGCGTCTCATAGTCCTGAAGTTGCAAGAATGAGATCAGTTTCCTTTCTGAAGCCTTCAACACCTTCAACCAAAAAAATGTAGCCCCACTTCACTCTGACGGCCACCAAAGCTCAACGTTGACTTCCTGTATGGAAACAATTCAACTGTGCATATAGTGTGTGTCTGTGTGTGTGTTGTGGGGGGTCCGACCTGGTTTAGCAGACATCAGCGACACAGACAAACACAAAGACGTGAGTTGATGACTATTATTCTGGCACAAATATAATTTGAAATACATAAAAACAAAAAGGCCTTCATGTTGCATTGAATATGAATGTAATTGAAAACTAAATTGAAGCTGTGGTTTTGAGTTCAGGAAGAAGAAGGGCACCGAACTGCACAGAAAGTCACTGCCGGTAAGAAAGTGATATTTATTTCGAGATGTCTGGTTGTGAAAGGGATGTGAACTTCTCTCATAGTGTCATAGAGTTATTTTTATTTATGATGTTTTATTCTGATTCTATAACTTCCTTACAACCCCTTTTGTGTTGTACCTCTTTTTTGTTTGTGCCTGACTCAGTTATCGCTAAGTTGTGTTGACCAGACCACTCTTGACAGATTTGAACTGAGGTTTAATGGATACTTCCCCCCCCCATCTCAAACCCAGATAACATTGTAGCGATGGATGATGTTTCTTCATATTTGAGCATCAACAGAACATTGTTCCGGATATGTTGCATTTTCTGGATTGTCTCTCCTGGAGGTAAAATTAACCTACAACACAATAATCAGGATAATGAGTTAATGAGCTACAGGAATAGCTCAACATATTGGGAAAGATGCTTACACACTATTGTTTGACTATGAATGTCATTTTTACACCTTGGTATTTGTAGGTACGTAGTTAGGTACGTTGTTAGGTGATGTATGGAACAGTATTTTGTAATTGCTTGCTTTTGGATTTTGATACTTTTGGACAGATCTAGTCTCGAGCCGAGATGAGCTACCGCACTCTTTAGCAGTGGCTTCATATTTCCAGAGCATGTAACAGCAGTATTGATCCCCTCTGGGCTAGAAACCAAACAGATACGTTTCCCAAAATGTTAAACTATTCCTTTAACTCTACACTGTGACAGAATGGTTCATGAAAATTTAATCTTTTCCTTTGAACGTCAGAAGGAAACGTCATCACAAAAGTGGAGGGCAGCCATGTGACCCTAGCCTGCAACATATCAAACATCACGGTCCAACAGCTCACGTGGAAATTAAACGGTGTGCCCCTGATCAGCTTCAGGACAGAGGACAAGGCCCTGTACACCAGTAAACAAGCAGAGAACCTGACGATAAACATGTCTCTGTCGGGGACACAACTGTACGCACTGGTGATAGATGGTGTCCAGAGGACTCATGCAGGGAACTACAGCTGTGACATCACCGCGCTCGAGGGAGTGTTGCTACTCAAATTGGAGCTGATAATTACAGGTGTGATACTCAAACCTTGTATCACACACACACACACACACACACACAATGTATTACTGCATTGGCGTCTACTTTATACCTGATACGACAACAGAGTCTCTGAGGGATACAGTTCGAAACTCTATTTATCTAGGATACCTGAACAAAAACAATGCATTTAAAGAAAGTTTTCATTTGGGATTTTATAGTTTAACTACACATAGAATGCTGGTGTCTAGCTGCATGGGGTACAAGACAACATGACACTTCATGACCCACCATTGCTTCCTTTATGAAACAGTTGCCTGACGTGGACATACATGTAAAGCTAAACTCTCTTTACACGGCTCTGAGCCTAGTTTAGATTGCATGTTACACCTATGGTGAAATCAGCGAAACTGTATTTTTCTTCCAGAGAAAAAAGAAGATGGAAAGTGGAGTAAACACATGCATGTAATTGTTGTGGCTACAACTGTTCTATGTGTGTGTTGCCTGACCTTTATTTTAACTTTTATCATCCTACGAAGAGTCAGCAACTGCCGTGCAGAGTAAGTGTCTTCGCTTGAAGCCTCTCTTGACACATGACCCCGTTAAGATAAACTGCTTGAGCAAAAAACTAATGTGGCTCTCCTTTACAGAGATAACAGTGAGCCGGCTCCAGTAATGGTAAATAAAGAATTATCATCTCGTCAGCCTTACATAATCTGTAGACTTAGTTTATTCTCTCACCTTGTATGTGGTTGTTTACCTGCAGAGCCTGCACGTTTTTGCTCTGTCATTGTTTGTTGTTTTTTTTCGTTAACAGGAACAAACAGGGGATGTTTACGAGAATTGCTTGGAAATTGTTGGTCGTCATCGCAGCTGTCAGCCTGCCCATTCCAAGCCCAGAGCTCACCAGCGATAAAAGTGCAGTCCACTGAGTGAAGAGAGAAGGAGACTGCAAGAACAGGAAGTAACCATGAAGTGACAGGCCTCACATTATAAAAGAAAACCTGTCCTTCCTATTTTGTGTAGAATTTTAAACGGCTTTCTCAGGACACGTACTGTATGTATTGAAAAATTATACTTTTTCCTGAAAGCTGCATTGAATGTTTTTTTCTTTTATTTATTTTTGTCACCTTCATCAGATAAATGTGTGGATTTGTCAGATCTCACCGTCATTGAATCTATTTTCTTATAATACAAATATTGACTCGCGTAAATTTAAACACAACAGTACACAGAAACATGTTAACAGATACTGCACAGCACAGAGCAGCTGTAACAGGCCTTGTGTAATCTGTCATAGATACAACATTCAGTGACGCACGTGGCAGCAGTGTGGTTGGCACAGGAACCTAATCTATCTAAAGACTTTCAGTAGGGTTAATGTGCAATGATAAAATACAAATTCTGTCTTCTCCATATTGGTAGATGGGACATTGACCAAAATGTATTAGTCTCAAAGATGGCTTCTGTCATTTCAGGTAGTTCCTTTCACACTGATCTTTGTTTAAGGGTTAATGTTTATGATAAGTTTAGTTTTAGACTCTCGCTCCAAATGTGCAAGATGGCAGGGCTTGTATATTTCTTCTTATTTATTCATTTTCTTGATAGTGGGAGGACATGGAAACTCGTTTGTCCGTCTTTATTTAAAGCCTGTGGTATAAAAGTCACTTTAAAGTTCAACGAAGTTGGTAACCTGAGCAATCCAAGTTATGCAACTCCACCAGTGTAGACAGGAAGAAACACCATTAACCATTTCAATGCACATATGGTGCATGTGTGTTTTGTATTCAGACAGACGAGAAGAAAATGTGAATTGGTGCATAGTGAAAGATGTGAAAGGTGGGGGTGCTCAAAATCTCACTGTTCTACATCCACATCTTAAAAAACAAACTGATTCTAAATGTTTATTTTTTCCTTTGGTGTCAGAACAGTGGCTATTCACCGGACTTTAAATGATGAGTTTCAACAAAGACTTTTTGTTTCCCAGAGACTGGCTCGTGACAGCAGCTATTTACTCTGCCCTTTACCAGAGTTAGCAACCCATAACCCATGAAATACTATGTGATACAGGGAAAACTATTTTCCTGAAGTAATATTCACCATCAAGGACGGTGGGTGTAGAAACACACTGTAAAACATTCCATGTAATGCTTATCTGGTCTTTTATTGTAATACAAGTGCAAACAACAGTTATCCTAACAAGTAGATTAGTTAACAGGAGATATAACTTAGAAACATGCAAGTGTAAAGTGTTAAATGTTAAGGCACACAACAAACAAAAAACATTTCAGCACTTCATTAAAAGGAAAAAATGTAGACAAACATAAATAGAGCAAACTAATTAAATGTTTTCAGTCTTTAAAAAGCAAAAACATATACAACATTTGGTTACTCTGCCGATTAAAGAATACAAAAAATAGAAGCAGTAGTTTACCACCCCCCTCACTTTAAACTTACAGGACACATAAACAAAGGTTCATCCACAATACTACGTTTGTATTAAAGCACCTTCCGCTATGTTTACATCTGTCGTCCACACTAATAGAGTTTTTGTGCATCTAAACTAAATGTTACTGAGGATTATTAAGGACGCAGAGCTAAAATGCTCTTGTGGACGGAAATCACTTTAGTTTCAAAACCAGGACGTATTGGTCATGAAATAAAGATAAAGATAAAGATAAAGATAAAGAATAAATAGGCTATTAAAACCAAAAGAAGTTAAAAGAATAAAAAACATGACGACTAAAGACTAAATCTGAAACCAAAACTATTTTGAAATTCGAAAGCTGCCCAGATGATGAATCCTTTAATTGTAGTGTGTAATGACCTACAGGTTTACCTTGATGAACAGTAACAACGCACAGAATCCCCCCAGAATGAACGTTTAACGAGAGAAACATTTTGAAATATCATAAATATAAATAATGACACTAATAACTATCAAATGCTAGCATGCCAACTTAAGATGGACAACACCTTCATATTTTATTTGGCAAGAGAGGGAGAGGTTGTTCTGTACCCAGCTAACATGAGTAGGTGCATTTCGGAGCTGCTGATGCATTTCTATCTCAGATCATTCAGCAGAATTGTAAATCTCATCTTTTTTTCTCTTCTTTGTAATGATGTAACACAGAACATCACTGTTGACTTCAGTCTTACTTCATTTGAACACATAATGACAGCTTGTACCATACTGCCTTGTACTGACAAATCAAAAAAATATCCAGTGAAATACGTAACCACTTGAGGTAAGCACAATACTCTCACTCAGCTTCAGTGGAGTTCTATTCAAGACAAGCGCAATTATTTTAAACACAATTATGTTGTGACACACTTATTATTTATGTCTCTGGTTACCTTTGTATAATTACATTTTTGTTTGTTTTATAGCTTCAACTCAAAACTTGTATATTTAGTACTTTTATCGCTTTAAATTTGCGCTTCAAATTTCTCAGTTTGTTTACATGCAAAACTAGGTTATACTTAGTTTTCATATAGATTTGGGCTTTTTATGTCTTTTAAGCATATAACTCCATTTCTAATCATATTAAAAAATGGTTAAGGAAAAAACATACTACGTAACTACAGTGTACGTATAGAAATTCAATATTCAATTGCAGCTTCCTCTGATTATTTTGTGTAACCTGGTTCCGTGTGTATATGTGAACGTGCTGCATGATCCTCCACAAATCACTGGCACTCCAAAAAGGTATTGTGAACACTTCACCCACCCGTCCATCGAGGGAGTGAATTTCTATTTTTGGGTCAACTATCCCTTTAACTGATGCTCCTGAGCTGTTGCACCAGTTCACTGGACGAACACGTGTGTAGCAGAGGTGGGTGTCATGCTCCCTAAGACAACAAATGTAAGAAAAGAAATATCATGAATTTCCAAAGTAACAACTATAATTAAATGTGTTGTTATCATCAATTACCCCTAATAACTGAATGAGAAATAGCATTTATTATTAATTAATGTTTTAAATTTACACTTGAGGGAAACTTACGAGCTAAACAGTATTGCAGAAAATTATTCTATCTCTGCCTGTATTACCGTTTATTCTGCTTCTCGAAGGACCTCATTAAAAGCCGTCTCGTCAGCATGTATCACCTCCGTCTCCCCACGTGTGACCGGGACTCTCCTAAACAATCAAACATCAGTTAATAGGAGATACAATAATTTGATATAAAATACAGTATTACCAAACTTGGTACCTTGAAACAAAAAATGGTAGTTTGTCAGATTTATAAAGATGCCACATTACTGCTGCCACTACGATAAGGACGATCAGAAGAGCAAATAAGATCCAACAAACAGTGCAGGATCCTGTAGGGAGAAAAAAACACAAGAAAGAAGAACACAGTTAGAGGAAATACTGTCAGCTTATCTCCCTAAAACTTGTCACTGTGGTCAGTGATTTAGTGATTGATAGGTACATGTGGAACTCTGTAGTGTTTCAGCTGCACTGCAAACTTGAGATGAAGTACAAATACACACACACACACACACTTTACATTTCCAGGTGTCCCCTAGCCCCAACATTCAAATTCAACTCGAAACGAGGTCATTTACTTTATGTTTAAAGCCTAAATGTCAGCTGATATCTTTCTATGAGGTGCATTCATGGACCGTCGGACGTGCTAACGCCCATTAGCTTAGTCACTTCCGGTGGACTTTAGGGCTTAAAACATGGTGTAAATGACCTCATTTGAGGTAGAATTTGAATGTTGAGGCTTGAGGACACTTGAATGACAGCACACAAGCAGTTTGGAGGTCATTTTATTATTTTGGTTGAACTTTGCCTTGAAGAAAACCTTGACAGAAGGCAGATGAGAGGAATCCTGACTTAATACCTGCAGCAGTCCTGATGTCCAACTTTATCATTGATTTAGGGGAGAAATACATTTTTTGATTCCAATTGTTTAAAAACTCAGAAAAGATGGCAACATTCATAACAGATTCAAACACAGAATGCAAAACTAGACCTCACCTGAAATAACAGATCTATAGATGTAAACATTGCTTCTTCCATATGGGTTAAATGCGGTACACTGGTAGAGGCCATTCAGGTCAGAGCTCCTGGTCAGAAACTGCAGCGTTCCACCCTCTACTCTGACATCAGACTGAGGCCACGCTTTGTCAACTCTGAGGCAGAGAAAACAAGAATGAGTATCAAACATGGAGCCAAGTGACGACTGACGTAGAGACATTACATTTGTCACGCTGTAGAGATGTGCAACTAATCAGATGATAACTTTAGATTCTAGCTGTCTCTAGAATTTCAAGTAGTTCATAAGTCATACTGAGAAGTCTTTAGCCCTGTTCACACCTTGTATTAAAATGCATCATGAATGTGTTTCCTGTGACTTGTGATATTTTTATTTTTTTGTTAGTTATGATATAAGATGTAATGAATTTGTATTTTGGGAATATTATTTGTATTATTTATTGTTAACTTGTGATCATATTAATTTGGAAGTAAATAGGTCATAAGGATAGGGGCGGGGCTTATAGTTTATATAAGCACCTGTGCACCTGTGTAGGAGGGAGAGAGGGGACGCCGCTTTTGTTGACCGCTAAAACTTCCTCACGCATCCCGCTATTTCCGTGATATGTCTTTTCTGTCCGTGAAGTCAAATGATATTTAACACAGTGTGATTATAAGTGCCTGTGTCTGTACAGCTGCTTTCAGACATGCACTGGACTCTGTGGATCATGTGTGAACACAAAAGTCTGAGTGAGACGCGCCGTAGTTTCTACGGACCTCATCCAACACATTTAGAAATTATACAATGCATCCATTCTCCTTACTTCAGTAACACAATATACAATTCAAACACATCCAAATTCATACAATAAATTAACGAAATATATTCTTGTTTGGCTTATACATTTTCCTCTGAAATGGATTGATTCTAATTACTGTACCTGGCCCAGTTATATTCTGGTTTGGGGTTGGAATCAGTCACACATTGAAATGAGTCTTCTTTGAGATTAGCACCGATTTTCACTTCCTCAGGCGCAACTGCAAGAAACCAATGGTTAAACACCACTTGTTGATCTCATCCCATTGTGCACAGGGTAACCTTGCTTACTGTGGGCTTTTCATTAAAATGTTTCAAGGTCATTTTGGATCTGCAAACTTGAAAAACTGTTTTTTGGGGTTGCAACTTGTGTTAAGGCCGGCGCATGTTTCTGCAACTGCGGCTTTTCACGCAGCTGTTGACGGACTCGTTTTAATTTATGGTTCTCCAAGGGTTGCGCGTATTGCAAAGCAATTCACAGCCAGAACACTAGGTGGAGTAATGTTTTTTGTCGAAGACGACCTTAGAGACGCCTTCTTTGTGTGTGACAGTCGTCGTTGACTGTTTATTTACATCGCCTCTGCTGCTTCTCATACCCTCTTTCTGGCGGACAAATTTGTTCTATATCTTCCGTTATACAACCATATTCGTTCTTCTAAATCTTCCGTGGTTTCTGCCAGTATTATGGGGCATGAAACCGGAAATGTGACTCCGGAAAGAATGTAGTGAGCAGACCAATCACAGCCTTGCGGGCTGCGTGAGGCTTGCGTAGCTTTGCCGTATAGTTAGAAAAATTGGGATACGCCTGCACGCAAGTGTCCTTGAAAACACAGAAGCATGCGCCGGCCTTTAGTCTTTACAGAGGTCCAGTGTGACATTCATTATCTTGCTTAACCATGATAACTCACTGATTATACTGTTGTGGGACAAATAAAGGATTAGCTTAGACTCCTAACTGTTGTTAAACTGTTCAAAAATCAAGTAGGTGCTGCAATTGATGCATGTATATACAAAAGGCTTTCATTAAAATCATTTTTAAAGGTTGTATTTCTCATGTCTGTCCACGTTTAAAGTGAATCAGCTGCTTTTAAAAGAATGCTGTTTTCTGAGATTTCAGTACAGACTGCTACTTCTCACACAGTAAGATAATCAGGGTCAAATCATCTCGGCCTGCAAGGTCATGGACTTCATGCGACTTCTGAACCCTTTGGAAGTTACTCACCATATTGCAGTTCCAACTCATAACCACGACCACAGATTCGATTTAGTGATCTCCAAAGGTTTAGTTATTTTTGTTAACAAGATTGTTGATACTAACCTGTCAGATCATGATTGTTTGTTTTTTGATGTGACCATAGATGGAACAAGAACCAAATGGTACCGAATTCCTTACTAGGACACACTATCTATGTTCATCCTCAGCTGCCGAGTTCTGTACTCTGTACCTAAGCACTAACAAATGCTCTCTAAGGATTTTAAATCAATCCATGAAAAAGTGAATCATTTTAACTCTGCAGGGTGGCCCCAGAGACATCCAAAAAGAAATCATGGACTAAACTAATGTCATTGGGAAATGACAGAATTCGCCTGCTAATGAGAGAATGCTGTAGAGGGGAGAGAAAGTGCAGAAAGAGCAAACAATCCAAAAAATTATAATGATTCATGGGTAAAATGGTGGAGGGATTATATTTATATCCAAAACATCAAAGTTCAACCTCAATGCAACATCATAATGTTCTGCAAAAAATAACCTTTCCTGGCAATTATTCAACACAATAAGTCAGAGCAGCAGGGACATATTGAGACTGTATTACTGAGGCAGACACCAGCAAGTTTGTAATTATGATTTTAAAACAGGCAACAGATTTTACCAATGGGATGCAAGGGGTCCTGTAATCCACAGCCCAGATTCAACCAACTTCAACATGAGAGCAGCATTCGAAAAACACCTTTGAGTGTGCAGGGACATCAATATAATTAACCATTAGGAAAACTGTAATCTTTCTAAAAGAATTGATGTTGTGAATGAGAAATAAGCCTCACCAGAAACTGAGGTAGAGGAGTGTTTGTATACTCACAGTAAACTTGTATAGTAAAGGGTTTCTTTGCCTCTTTCGACAGGGCTGGACTGGTGACGACACAGTGGACCACCTGTTGGTTGAGTTCCTTGGTAGGTACTCCAAACAGGTAGCTGACTGTGGTAGTCTTACCATCATCATGATGCGTGGAGTTGGCTGTTGCCCTCAACTTGTCTGCTAAGCTTCCTGTGAGCCAGCTCACGCTTGCAGGAGGCTTGGAACCAGCAGCTGTGCAGGTGGCAATGCAAACTTCCTTATCAGCCAAAGTAGGAAGGTTATCCTTCACACGTATGACAGGAGGCACTAAAAGAGTTATCAGACACAAAAGGTTAACATGCCCAAGAAGGGAATCTTCTCTAATTCACACAAAAGATTTTTTAACCAAATTTAAATTTTACCGAGCACATCCAGATGTATATTTGTGTTGGGAGTTCCGCTGGGGAACAAACTGAAGATGCAAGTGTAGATGCCTTCATCCACTAATGAGACATTGGAGATCACAAAAGATCCATTAAGCTCATTGAAGCTCCCAATAAACTTAATTCGCTCATCGCGTCCATTTAAATAGACTGGTCCATTTGTTTTCCCAACAGTCAAGAAATAATTATCTGTTTTAACTCTGGTCGTCCTCTGCCATGAAATCTGGGTGAGGGTCTCTGTGGCGTCAACAAGTTGGCAGTTGAAAGTAACTGTACGTCCTTGCACCACAGTCCTGTTTCCTCCAATTACCTGGAGAGCTGTAAAAGACATAAAACCTATCAGTCTATTTACAAAGCACAAACAGCGGTTAGCCACATCCTAAAACATATGATTGGACTCTCTGGCAGCCATGCTTTGTTTCTTACACCTGCGCTACGTGGCAGTTAGCAGGTGGCTTATAATCGTCTGTTTCCAGTTGAATCATTCAAAAGCAACTGAACTGGTTTGCTCTCTTCATCCTCTTTACTGAATGAGGGATTTCAATTCAAATATATTGGCTCTGAAAACCCAAGGGCAGGGAGTATAATTATTAGACACTGAGATGTGTTAGATAGGAGGCATAATGCGTTTAGTATATGCCTGGTGACTGGTGTGTGTTCGACTTAAGATACATTTATACATTTATTGGTCCAAACACATGCACAATCACACGACATGCAGAGTAGGAAATTTGTCTTCTGCATTTGTCCCATCTGGTGAACATCACAGGACACACAGAGCAGTGAGCAGCCGTGCACAGCGCCCGGGGAGCAGATGTTTGGTGGAGTAAGGTGCCTTGCTCAGGGGCACTTAGACAGTGGGGGTAGGGATAGTGCTCTTTGGACTTTGGACCAGATCCGGGGTGTTGTCCTGGCAGGTGTGCTGTATTGTCACCGCGAGGAATCGAACCAGTGACCTTCCAGTCCGATATCCGTAACCTTCTGCCCATAATCCAGTTATTCTGCCACTAGTCCACCGCCATGTGTCTCTGTGCAGTGTTAACATAACGTAATGCATGCTGGTCTGAACACAAAGCGGTTACAGTTTATCTCCTGCAGCTACAGCACTTGGAAACCCCCTTTTCCCAATAACTCTTCAACGACACTCCTTTAAGAGTCATAATCAGCAGCTGCTCAGGATGAGATGCTTGTTGGACTTCCTTTTTACAGTTATTTTTTTCAGTTGGCCACGAACCGTTTCTGTTTTAATTTGTTGTTCCTAAAATTGTATTTGTCATGTGCAAGTAAGCACGTGGGCAACAGTACAATGAAAGTGTTGGACGAGAAGAAACAGGTCAGCTCAGCAGATAAGTTAGTGAAATAAATGTATAAAGCGCCTAATATTTAAACAAAGTCAATTGCAGACAGTACTACAAACTATATTCTACAAACTACATTCCAAAATGCAGTGTAACATTTGATCATGCAAATGTAATGACAACTTTAAACTGCACCTTTATTAATTATCTGTGCCCTTATGATCCTTAAACTACCAATATAATGAATATAAATCTCATCATCAGAACGAAACAAATAAATTAAATCATTAGAAGTAAATACAATTATGATACAAATATAACTATGATCATTAGGAGTAAATACTATTTTCAATACAAATTAATTTTTGTCTTTACCTCCTGTGAGTTACTATATTTCCTCAGGACGTGTGATTCTTACAGAAAACTTTACCTGTGTGCCTTTTAATATTATTATTCTGTTAACTAACTCACGTTATTATAAGTATTATCATCATTATTATTAGCTGAACTAGCCTATTATCATTACGTGTTACTTATGTACACGTATTAAAGGCGACAGAACGGACAGAATGTTAAAGAGGAGCATCTCACCGTTTGTCTGAGTGTTCGCTATCAGGACGAACAATAACATCAGCCACATGTTGTTGAGTTTCTCCGTTTATCCATTCATTTCTGAACTTGATGACTCAGAAGACCGACGGGGAGAGAAGATGATGCCTCAGGCTGGAACGTCAACACGAGGCGAAGCTTGGAGGTTTCATAAATCATCAACAGAGGATTTTTTTACTTTGCTTCACCTCTGCTTTTTCTTCTCCTTCTTTTTCCTTTTAATCTTCCTCTTCCTCTTCTTCCTCTTCCTCTTCTTCTTCCTCTTCTTCTTCTTCTTCTTCTTCTTCTTCTTCTTCTTACTCTTCTTTCTGGGAGACTAGGCACTATTAAGCGTAATACTGCCACCCACCAGTAGGGAGTTCTCACTGCAGTTTATGCGATTTAAATTTGTAATTTTAAGGAAGCGCAAGACTGCCCCAGCTCTCTGCTTCTTGTACATCCCAACACCAAGCAGTGTTTTTACAGAGAAAGTTTAAATACCCAGTTTGCCTAATCCTATAAAATGATCCCTCCATTATTTGGCATAGAGTGGAAATCACATCAGAATATGTTGTACAGACTCCAGGACTCCACAGTTGTCACAGTTTCCATCTCTGTTTCCCTACAAGCACCAACCCACTTGCTAGTCCACATCGCCCAAGCCTGAACCTCGTCAATTTGATTTCATCTATTTGAGGCATGGATATGTTATTGACAGGTTTAACTGATGCTTGGATGTTGTATAGCTTTCTTCCTCTGATGTCTCCATCTCACCCTTGCTGCCATATCTGATTCGGCCTCTCACTGATGAGGCTACCACACTCCTTCCTTCAAGTGGCACTTGCACATCCACTGTATTTCTGCCCAAACTTGTCTTTGCTGCCCTCAACCCCAACATGTGCCGGCCAGCATAACAAACCCTGCCTCTCCAATTCAGAAGCCATCATTAAAATCTCGCCAACTTTATCTGGCCTAGCTCTGTTTCCCTCTCCCCCAACCAATGGCACCAGGGCAGATAAGGAATCTGTGCACAGTACAACGTCATCTCAGCCTCCATCTTCCATCCACCACAGCCCCCACAATAAAGCCATTCACCCTGCAGTGAATATTGAAATCCCATCTGGTGGTTTTAAACTCTGACAGATTGCATTTTGGTCCCTTGAACCATCATTGTAAATATTAAGATAGTTTCTCCATCTGTTCTTAAGATGTCTGTCTACATGTTCTGCCAGATCTCCTATTTCACCTTTCTGCAATGATTCTTTAATTGACAGATCCACATCAACTTCTGCCCACAGCCATGGAGGGACAGGTGGTCAGCATAAAGAGGGCCCTCCTCAATTCCAATCCAAAATCCTCTGTATATATTTTTTTAAAGAATAAGATACAATTACCCCTTTTAATCCTACTTCTACCTTCTATAAATTCCCAGCATTCGGTGAGCAAAGAGATTGATGAAAGAGCTGTTCCAAATCCTTTTAATTCGATCCAATATTTTAGGGCTAATTTTGCACGTCGCAGCCTCAGTGGAGCCTCCCATGCTTCCTCCAGCAGTGCAGAGACCGCCATTGTCCGGATCACTCCTTTACACAGTTTCAAAGCCTGAACAACATCAAACTTTGCCAGAGTAGATTTTGCTGCTGAACCATACGCCAAGCAACCATAATTAAAATGTGTTCTGATCATAGCCCTGTAGTTCATCAGCATTACATTCCTGTCTGCCCCCCAGAAGCACCCAGTCAAGCACCTCATAATATTTATAACTTTTTTACACTTAATAATAATTTTCCCCAGATGTTCTCTATATGTCAATTTTTCATCCAACCACACACCAAACAACTTAAAGACCTTGACTCTTTCAAGGAGTTCTCCATCCAATTTAAGTCCCTGGCTATCTACATTCTTTTTCCTGCCAAAAATCCCATGTTTTATCTTTGGTACAGACAATGTGAGACCCCACTTATCAGCCCGAGCCTGCACCTTATCCGTAACACCCTGCATCTGTTTCATCAAATATCAAACATTGCAACCTCTCTTCCATATGGCTCCGTCATCCCCATACAGGGATCTACCAAATCCATCTTCCACTTCATCAAACATGCCGTGGGAACCACTGGGGACCGTACTTCAGACATTATTTCATCTAATTATTCCATATCCAACTGGAGACAAGGGGTTGTAATTGTTGTATTACTGAAAATCTTCTTACTGAGCTCCGTATTTCTATCACACAACACAATCAAGCTGTGAGGCACATTTACCCTCCTGTATTGAATTCCCTCCCTTACAAATACTGCACGTCCTCCCCCTGAAGTATAACGATCTTTGAGCAGACAAACATATCCCAGTAATACAAAATTAAGATTAGGTTTCAGCCACGTCTCTTGTACACATATTAACCCTGGTTTTTCTTTAAAGGCATATACACATTTTTTAAACTCTTGCCTATTGGCCACCAGACTCCTGACATTCCACTGGAGGATAAGTATCATCATCTTCCTGTTCTGCCTCGACTTGTTTTGACCTTTCCCTTCTCTAGAAAACACATGTCTGTAAAATGTTGATGGCTCAATAAAGGTCAGGACATGAAAGTTGTTTACTACCATTTAGTCTTCTGTTCCACCTGGTACTGGAGGGGAGCCTCCCCCTTCATTCCTCCTCATTTCTTCTACTTCACCACATTTAGTGACTTTCTTAACAGCCTCAGAATATGTGGTCCCTCTATTCATTTATCTGTACTGCTGCACCCTCTGCTTTGCTCCTCAATGACCGTTCTTCTGTTTGTGGGGTTTCTTGGCGGTTTTAGCTTATAGGTGCATTATTGCCACTTACTGGACTAGAGCGGGAGCAGTAACTTGGCAGCAGACAAAACTAAGCAAAAGTAGTTTGTTACAAGCAAATAAATATTTCTTGATGTATTTCCTAACACAGTTTCTAAAGTAATATTTAGCTTTTCGTCGTAGCAATTCCCATCTTTGTTAATTATATTTGTCAAACTATATCAATACATGAGTGACAGATTCCGTGTTTAAAAAATGTGTTGCAACAAAACAGAAGCCTTAACGCATCACAACATCCAATATATTTTACATGAATCAATCAATTAAATTGTATTCGTACAGCTCATATTCACATATCACAATTTGTCTCAAAGGGCTTTAACAAGATTTGACATCCTCTGCCCTTAACCATCAACATGAGTAAGTAAAAAATTTTTTAATTAAAAACACTTAACAGAAGAAAAGCAGTTAGAAACAGTAGATGCCACGTGTAATGGAGAACATCAGAAAGATAAGGGTATTTACATCATTGATTAGAATAAACAGTTTGTAGCATAATGGAAGGTGAATTATTTGATGGATTATTGTCAGTAATGGCAGAGAATAATGTGAAACATTACTTTTATATTTTATATGTATATATATATATACAACATACATTTATATATATCTCATTAAGCCTGGCCTCTGTGAAGATTATGTGGATTCATTTATTTTTACATCATCATAAACAAAATGTCCTCTCTCTTGTGATATCTGTCCAAAATCTCTCTGTATTCTTATTCAGCTGTAATGTGATCTTCATACCTCTCAGTCAAGTAGAGGCCATTGAACTGAGTCTATCGGTTCATATTGACCACCGCTTGTAATTTGTCTGTATTCTGCACAACTTTGGGGTTGAGCAGGCAGCGCCCCCTGTAGGTGCTGAAAAGAAGAAAAGATTGACAGGAAATTGTAGAGACTTAAAAAAAATGTGAAGTGAGACACGAGAAGATGAAAGTTTGAGTGAGCACAGAAACTTTCTTACCTCTCCTCCCAACTTAACATGAAACTGGGTAAAAGTCAGAGTCCTGTGGTCACAGCGTCTCTTGTTTGAGGTCCCGGCCCTGCGTCTTCTGCAGAAGTAAAATTGTGGTAGAAGAGATACGTTTTTTTGATAAGACAGTCACACTAGTTGAGATCAAGTTCATGCTGTTTACTGGGAGCGAGCTGGTTCAGAGTGAAACACATATTTACTATTAGTGACACAGGAGCATCAGTAGAAGTACTGCATACTGATTGGGGAAATAATCACACATATTTAGATGACTAATAAATACGAATGTGTGTAATTTGCTCAAAATAAAAATGTCTAATAGTAAAGTAGTAGAAGTCAAATAAAGTCGAAAATCTAAACACAAAGTCCGTTCACTTCTCAACCAACTAACACTATATGCAGCACAAGAAAAATGTTCACTTTAACTTTTATAGAAATACATGGACATAAATAACCATAAATGACAGGAAGTCCCTGGAGGTAATGACCCTTTAAATGAATTATCTGTGATTAAGCTTTACAGTCAAATCAGTCTTAGTTCCCAGAGCTGATAACTGCTCTACAACTGAACAGATCCTCCATTATTATTCAGCTTCATCAGAATCTAACAGTTAGAAGCTGTAACTCACCTGTGGAGGCAAACAGCGGCAGTGATGCCAAAGAGGAGCAACACAACTCCAGGTAGAATTGTGTATAGAGAATACCACAACAGGACTTCTGCAAGAAAATAAAGTGTATTTATGCAGGTAGCAGGACAGTGTGAACCTTGACTTGCACTACGCCCGGTGCCCTGCTCACCTGGAGGTGTCCCAGCCACAGTTAGATTCCACCTGTTACTCCTAAGACCTTCTCTTTCAGTCACACTACATTGATATAGTCCTGAGTCTTCATGCTGAGCATTAGAAATTTGCAGCTTTGAAGGAAAGTCAACGTCTATTCTCACTCTGTCAGAGGTGAAATTTGAAAAAGTCTTATTGACTGACAATGGGTGAGCAAAAATAAATTTGTCTTTGGTCCAGATGATTTGTTTTATTTTGTTTGTGGATATGTTGCAAGTGAACGTGACAGAGTCTCCGCTGGACACCAGTATATCTCTGTGGTCATCTGGAAAAAACTCTAAAATCTCTAACAGGTAAAGGAGAAAATCAGTCAGTATAAAATGAAATGTGGAAATTACATCTGCAGAAGACCATGCATCTAAAAACATAAACTTCCGACGTACCTGCGAGGACGGGACACATAACTATGAGATGAACAGCGAGCAGAGCAGCTTGGTTCAAGTGGAACATGGCGGCCAAGAGAGAGAGACAGACTGGAGCTGCACAGTGTTTGTGGAGGAGGCACAGAGAAAAGGAAGTGGTTAGTTGCTCTTTGTCAAAACCTGAAACTAAAGTATTCCTGGTGAATGTGAATGAAACCACAAATATGATAATTTACTTCAAATTACAATATTGAGAATTCAAGCTCCATCCTTTTTGACACTAAAATGACGATGAAAATTGTGGGTATAAATATCACAAACTAAAAAATATAATGTATGTAGTTGACCTTCTCAACAGCAGGAAAACCACAAATGTGCAGGATGCTCACAGAGTGTGACCCTCCTGCTGAGTGTGGTTTCACAGTTTGACAAACACTGTCTGATGCTCATGAGAAGAAAGATGTTTTTATCACAGCACAATTGAACACTTTTAAATTAACTTGATCTGTAAAGGTAAAAATAACCTTTCTCTGTACGAGAGTCATTAAACATCCACTGGTGACATTTGTCCAATCCAGGGGTTGGCATCCCGTGGCTCCTCAGCCCCTCTGCAGTGGCTCCCAGTGCAGTGTTGTGCATGAACACATTCAATAAACGATGTTCATTTTGAACTGAACGAATCAGTTTTCATATGACGAACATTCATGTTTATTTTTCTAATCATTGTCGTATCAGGCCATCATGTGAAATACCAGGATAGAGAGAAACTGTGTGTGTTTGTGTGTGTGTGTGTGTTTGTGCGTGCTCCCAGACAGCAAGCCCACACACAGGCCTCGGGGCTCCACCCCCCCGCCCCCATCACTCTTGCATAGAGACACACTGAGATGCGAGCTCTTTCATGTGAAGCAGCCGGTCAGTGACTTCTCAGAAGAACAGTGGAAACAGTAAAAACTGATTTCCTCTGGTCTCAGCTGCTCAGTCATCAGAGCAGAAGCTGCAGCTGGTTTGTTCTGAGCTTTAAGAGACTGCGTGGAATCATCTTGAAAAATTACTCGTCAACAGTTTGTGCTCAGTCAGTACAACACAAGGCGTGAGGCTCAGTCAGTACTTGGTGTTAAAGTGACCGAAACGACATGGTCCGACACCATCGATTAACAACTAAACACTAGATCGTAAAATGGTCACCTAAATCATCCCAATGAAAAAATGAAACAAATGAAGGTGAAATAGTACAGTTTTGTAATCGTGAACTTAATTCAAAATTAAAGAAATATGTATATGAATGTGAACTAGTTCATTTTCATCTGCATGAATAGAACTTTAAACTAGTTCATTTTAACTGTGAATTGTCACAACGCTGAGTATAACTCTATATACATATAACTTGATATGATGTTTTATCAAATATGTCCTGCGGCTCCAGGAAAGTGTTATTAGGTGGAAGAGGGGGCAAAATGGCTCTTTCGATAGTAAAGGTTGCCCCTGCCCTGAACCGTCTCTCAAAAGTAACTTTTTCTAAATTGCTCTTACTTAAGGATTTTTATACTAAAGATTATTTTTCCCTTTTTGTTTACCGTTGCTTTTCAATGATGTTGTAGCATTTTATAGGTTTATATTACATAAATTGTGATCTCGGATTTTAAATAATTGTATCATTTTGCGTGATGTTGCAGTTTTTTTTTCTTCTTGTTGTTATTTGTCCTCTGTGTGAAGCACTATGTAATGGCTCTTTTGAAAAGCGCTATACAAATAAAGTAATTATTATAATTATTATTATTATTATTATTATTATTATTATTATTATTATTATTATTATTATTATTATTATTATTATTATTATTATTATTATCATCATCATTATTATTATTTCATTAAATTTGACTTGCCTGCATAATTAGACAATACATCTGTATTAAATGAATGTAATGAATATAAATACATAAATCAAACTTGACCTGGTTGGTGTTTGAAGCATAAAATAGTTTGATAGAAACAACCACATTCAATTCCTTTTCAGAACACTAGAGGCCTCCAACTGTCAGTCAAAAGATTTGAGTGTCCTTAACTTTATTGCCATGAACAACAAACTCTGAAAGCCACTTTCCTCTGTAACCTCAGAGTGCATTAAACCATAAAATGTAAAAACATTACAATACACAATTTACAATGCAGAATCTATCATAAAAGTTAATGCACTGGTTTCCATTGTGTTGTTGCTGCACACCAGCTGTCCTCACTTGTGGCACCTGGTTTGAAGTTGAAATAACTGTGTCTTGTTTCTGTTGAATTTCCCGTTAACTCACTAGAGACCATAGATTGAGTTGAGCCTTTCCCTGTACTGACTCCTGTGCTTGTTATTTGTCCTTCTCTCTGGGGCCGCCTGAGCTTGAGGGATGACCATCTGCAGAAACAACACGTCAAAGCAAAGTTCAATCAATTCTCTGGGACAGAAAAGACTGGAAATGTGACCATGTGAAGATAAAAACAAAGTTCCTCTGACCTCTCCTCCTGACTGCAGATGAAGCTGGCTCTGGACCAGGTCCTGATTTGATCTCCTGGTCCTTAGTTTTCTGTAAAGGTAAAGCAATGACCTGTTATGATCACCATCACATTCCAGGTGTTACAGGTCAATTATTATGTCTGCCAAGGACGTTATTGAGCCTTGTCCATTTGACTGTTGTTGTTTTTTATTGTCAGCAGGATTATGCAAAAACTACTGAACGTATTTCCACAGAACTTGATGGAAGGATGAGCCAAGTAAGAACCGTTTCAATTTTAGCAGGGATCCAGGATTATTTTTTCCACTTTCTTTAACATAGGGCATTTTTCAATATTTACCTTTTAATCCGGAGCAGATTAGAGGTGCAGGTGATCATTGATATTTTCTCTGATAAATAGTGAAGGATGTTTTGTTTTTTCTGATAACCCAGAGTTATGCCTGATGTTACATCCTGCATCAGGCCTCCGGTTGCCATAAATACCAGACCACAGTGATAGATGTGGTCCTGAGATCATTTCCATAGGCAGCACTTTGTGTATTCCTTCCCAAATTTGCACCCTCCACTGTGCACAACAAATATCTTGATCACAGGACAAAGCAAACCTAAAGGTTAGGAAATTACCTGCAGCTGCATGTACAACTGTTTAAACTAATATGAACGTAGAGCCATACTGGGTTAATGCAACTTATGCAGATGAGTGAAACACTGTGGTTATCGCAGCTTTGGAACAACTTTTTAATTATTCAAAAACTTCAAAAAAATTTAGTTTATGTTTTTACCACTTTATGTTTATTTGTTGATTTGTCAGCAGGATAACACAAAAACTACCAAACAGAGTTCCACAAAACATAATGGAAGGCAAAATGGGCAGATCCAACAAAGGTGAAATCTTTTCAATTTCTTTGTGAAATAGTCTGTCTTAATGGATCTTGATGGAGAAAAAATCATGTATATATAAGGGACTAATATCTGAGTGTGTGCAATTTGTTCCAAATAAAAATGTTTTGTGTCCTTCAACTGATAACAACCATCTCAACACAAGGTCCGCTCAGTATTTACCAACCAACCTACAAGCAGCACAAATAATGTTCACTTCAACTTTTATAGAAATACCTGGACATAAAAAAAACAGATGACAGGACGTCCTTGGACGTCTCTATCTGGACGTCCCTACAACTGAACAGGTCCATCCATAATTATTCAGTTTCATCTGAATCTAACAGTTAGAAGCTGTAACTCACCTGTGGAGGCAAACAGCTGCAGTGATGCCAAAGAGGAGCAACACAACTCCAGGTAGAATTGTGTAAAGAAAATACCACGACATGCCTTCTGTAAGAAAGAAAGTGTATTTATGCAGGTAGCAGGACAGTGTGAACCTTGACTTGCACTACGCCCGGTGCCCTGCTCACCTGGAGGTGTCTCAGCCACGGTTAAATTCCACTTGTTACTCCTAAGACCTTTTCTTTCAGTCACACTACATTGATATAATCCTGAGTCTTCATGCTGAGCATTAGAAATGTGCAGCTTTGAAGGAAAGTCAACGTCTATTTTCACTCTGTCAGAGGTGAAATTTGAAAAAGTCTTATTGACTGACAATGAGTGAGAATAAAGAAATTTGTCTTTGGTCCAGATGATTTGTTTTATTTTGTTTGTGGATATGTTGCAAGTGAACGTGACAGAGTCTCCGCTGGACACCAGTATATCTCTGTGGTCATCTGGAAAAAACTCTAAAATCTCTAACAGGTAAAGGAGAAAATCAGTCAGTATAAAATTAAATGTGTAAATAACATCTGCAGAAAATCATGCATCTAAAAACATAAACTTCCGACGTACCTGCGAGGACGGGACACATAACTACGAGATGAACAGCGAGCAGAGCAGCTTGGTTCAAGTGGAACATCGCAATCCTCAGACAGCGAGAGAGAGAGAGACTGGAGCTTCACAGCCGTTATCAGTGTCTGTGGAGGAGGCACAGAGGAAAGGAAGTGGTTAGTTTCTGTTCGACCAAGCTCAGAGCAGTATGTCAGATATAATTAGGTCCTGTAGAGATTATAATTGTGCTCTGTCTTTTGCAATAAATTAGGAACGTTGGAAATCATTATCCAACTGATTTTAGTCAATCATGTGATGAATTGAGATGTTGCAGCTGCAGGAAAACACCGCCTTATGATCTACACTGTGAACTAACACCTGAAAGTTATTTCACATGTTGCTCTGCCAAAGCTCTTCCTCATGTTCAACCCATAACAGAACCTACTTTAGCTTGATTTGAGGTAACGGTTAATGTTATTATGGGCTCAGGGAAGCTAAGTGTGAAAAATGAATGAGCCAGTCAAGAGTTCAGGTAGCTTGGCCAAGCTGGACAATGGAGGACGCAGGTTGATTTCCAGAAGGAGCATGAGACAAGTCAACTTTGCAGATGGGTTCTTCACGTTCTCTTTGACAAAAGGTCAGAGGTAAACATGAGCAGGAGGAAGGGTAATCTCCCCTTCTTGGGAGAGGAGCAAAGAAGACAGAGAACCCAGGGATGACTCAATAGGGGGACGGACCTGTGGCTGCACTGCAGAGGCTCTTCTGGTTGTTCTCGATCAAGGAGGCACGTTAAGGTGGCTGAGCTCCAGGTCCTGGTTGGCTCTGATCCCCCCGGGTTGGCCATTAGTTAGCGAATGAAAACCAGAGGACAAAATTACAGTAGACTTGACACCTGCCGTCAAATCATTACAAAATGCTAGACCAGGTCGTGAGAATAATTCTGTCAATCTTATGTTTCTCAGTACACAATAAAGTTATTGTACAAAGATGTGAATGAGCTAAACCAAGACGAGAACATATATGTAAACTAAATAGTCAGTGACACTGAAACCTAAATGGATATTAGTTGTACCATTAAAGCTTACACCAACTGCCACAGGCACATATTGTACATACTTTTCTAAACATTTTCTTTTTTATTTCTACATATTTAATTATATTGTAAAGCTTTTTCCCCTTATTCTTCTTGTGCTTTAGCCTAATGTCTTTATAATTCGCCTTAAGATAAAGTACTTACTTCTTAATTTGTTTTGTTTCCTTCATACAGCCAACACCGAAGCAACAATCCTTGTTGAAGAGACTCTATACAGGATGAATGTTTCTCTCTCTCTGTTTAAGGGTAAGCCAATGTCTGTGTATCTGGTTGCCTGGGTGTTTGTGTGTGGTGTATGTGTGAAATTGAACACTTAGAAAAACAAAACCCTGTCTAGTTTCTTTATTTCTGCCCACTTGAACATATCTGGTGACTCACAGACTCAACATGTCATTTTCCGACAGGTGACTTGGAAATACAATCAACGATACACTTCAAATACATGAGGAAAATGGACAAAGCTTCTGGATTGATCACGAATGTATCAAACACATGCTCTCAGGCTTTTATCAGCTCTGACCTTAAATTCAGAGAACAGCTTTGATTGGTAGTCACAGCATCAGTGGCTCTGCTTTGCCAGGCAGTGATACATGTGCTGTTTATAAGAGCTGATTGTTCCTCTTATAGGGTTTTCAAAGCAGAAGTGATTATACATGGGGAGTGGTAGTGATGCATGTGTGGTGAAGAGGGGCTTTAATTATTCTGTTCGCCAGCAGGAGTTGCTGTTTACACCACTACTCTTCACTATGGCAAAAACTGTGGTGTCCTGGTGAATGGTGTTGGTGCCATGCCGTCAATTGGTAGTACCATGGACAAATAGTCAAATTATAATATAATACTTCCCATAACATACAGTTTGTAATGGTTTATTGAAGTTTCAACTGTCCAGCTGTCAATCAAGTGAAGGCCTCAGTGATTATCTTCTATAGCCTTGTTGTCTACCCGTGTGCCTGCATGTAACCAGTTGGTATTTTTGGTCTGTTCTTCATATAAAGGAACCATTGATATCATGCAAGCTAATTTGCTATCATTCCTCCCTTTGTCTCTCCCTCTTTCTCTGTCTTGTCTCTCTTTCTCGTTCTTCCTTTAATGGAGCAGAATTGGATTACAGGCCGGAGATATTTTAATGGTAGAGCAAAGGCCTGCAGAGTGCCAGAACTGCCAGGAGTGGGTCTGTATATGTTTTCAGACATAAAAATGAAATTGGATCCTTTCACATCTGAACAATGCAGGAGGAGATTGTTGCGTCAGACGTTCAAACGTTGGGTGGTGTCTGAGTAGAGAAAGCAGGAGGAAGGATAGAACGTATAAAATGCATTGTGCAAAACAATTGTCTTGTTCAAGCAACTCCATCAGAATATTTCAGGAAAAAATGTCAGCTCAAGACTGATGGGAAAACAATGTTTTTCATGTATGTATGTGTGCAAAATATGTGCGTGTGAAGGGACAGCTGTGCTTTGTATGTCTGATGCAGTGCAAACCCCACACACACACACACCCCATGCCCCACTGTGTTGTCACTGTATGTGTTTCTATGTGCAAATGTGGGTGTTTGTGTGCAGCTTAAAAAAAATTCCCCTTCCCTTAAATGCCAGGTTAATGAATGAGGTCATGGTAATGGCAGTTATCAGGCGCCATCGGCCGTGTGAGTGAGAAGAGGTCGGGCAAACAAACAGGAACAGAGACCGTTATACTTCTCACACACGAGAGGCACACTCTTTCAGTGTCACACATTTGTTTCAGTCGAGAATAGAAACCACGACCATGATTAGCATTGATTCATTTTTTTTTGGACTACACTGTTTATCCCTCTGTCCCACTCGTCACTACACACTAATGGGAAGTTATAAAGTGATACTGTGCACAACCGAGTGAAACCGACCTGCTGCATGTATTATCTGATTCTGCAGGATCCTCCCCCACACGAAAGCACCAACAGGAAACCTCAACCACACACTCTCGCGTAGAAAATGTTTATGTGTCTGTGTCACACGGAAACATAGAACCAACCAAGAATGTATTTCTCCGGTGGACACTGAGTTCCCACACACAGAAAGACACACAGGCTGCCTCTCAGTCTCACCTCAACAGGCCTCTGAGAAGGACACAACAGTAAAACTGTGGTTAAAGACAATTCCAGGAGCAAGAAAATAAGACTGTTGAATGTGTGTGCTATGTTTCTCTGCAAGTGTGTGCGAGAATGATTGCATGTGTCCGTGGCGACTCTGACCCTTTCAGGCATTGATGGATCTTGGTGAATATTTGAGATGCCTCTCAGAAAGCCCCTGGCAGAACAGGGAGAGACATCAGAGGAGCTTAACACCTCTGTTCTCCATCCTGAAGGCTGTGTGGTTCGCTCGTATGTAACACTTGCATGAATTTAAATCAGCGGCGGCAGAACACAGGTTTTCACGCTCGGAGAGGGTGGGTATGTATTATTTGTTGGATGTTGCAGTAAGAAAAAAAATGGATTTAAACAATTTGTCTGATCAAGAATTCATATTCTCCCAACTGATTTGTAGAGCATTGTGAAAGCAAATCTGCTGTAAACGTGAGTCCGTTTCTAAGACTTCACACTTACAGTGGGGGGGCCAATGTTTGGAGCCCATTGTATATATATGTATATATACGTGCATGGATCAAAAATAAGATGGGGAGAAGAATAGGATGAACTCTCAATCACTTTTTTCATTGCACGAAAGGCTCTTTTTATGTTGGACATAAACAGACTTAATGAATATTATTTGAATTAATAGTCGACCCTTCACTTCATGAATGCTTGACCTCTGAATGACTGTCAGCACACATTACAATTCTGTCCCTCACTTGAGACTTTTCAAGTTTTCTGCGTTTTTATTTCTCCCCTGCTAAAAGATGGAAAGGTGGAAAGGTGGTAGTTTTTTCTCATCCTATTTGAGTGTTTTGGACAGAGGATGCTGCACCTTGTTACGCCCGATGAGGCAAATTTAGATTTGTGAATATAGGCTCTACAAATAAAATTTGATTGATCAATTTGGCTTTGCTTTCAGTGTGTGAGGGATGTCTGAAAGAGAAAGTGCTGCACATAGATGCATTGTATGCGTCAATGACTAAACTGTACTGTAAAGAGCTATAAGTGGTCATAAAGACTGGAAAAGCACTAGAAATAAATATAGTTCATTAATTAATATATGAAAGAGAGTCATACGAATTAAGCTAAGGATAAGTTCAATAAGGAAGATCTTTCACTCTCCCCGACTCTTTTAATCCGCTAGCTGTTGGGTGTTTTCACACCCCTTTCAACCTTGATGACATCACAGTGGCTCTAAGCGCCAAATAGACCCTTATATCACATCACTTTCATCTCTTATTCTGCAGAGCACTGAATTTTGCTCATACCCAATTGAGCGCTCAGCTGATTGAAACATGTTCTGGCTAGAGCTCACATCCTGAGGTGCACTCGTGGTTTCTTTGAATAAAAATGCGGTCCCTTTCTTCAAAATTCAACCAAGGTGATAATTTATTCTAACCTTCGACCATGTGCAGCAAGTGTCTGAGCAAAACCTTGAAAAACATGGATCAGACCTATGTGGATATTGTATTACAAGAGTGTAGAAAACAGATAAAATACAGTGTCAGTAAACGCTTTGAAATACCTATAAATCAGTACTCCATGGACTTAGTATTGCAGTCCTGTAAAACTGTCAGACTCATAACAGACAATGTTTTTATGATCAAAAATCGATTCATTCTGAACCAGAGATATGATCTTTCTTACATTACCCAAAAATTGTCAGGTTTCACAAAGGTCCCTAGGAAGCAGCAAAGACTTTAAACTACCTATACAAATACAGTAGTTATCGTCAAGACCTATAAAGAGACTGATGCTTCTCTTTCAATGTTAATATTTTTGCATTTTCAAATGTGTCAAAGTATACGGTCATGTTTTGTATGAGTCCAGGCTGGCTGCCAACAAGTTCTAACACTTAACCCAGAAAGTTAAGTTTAGGTCGGTCATCGCTCCAACATGCTTAGTGAAGTTCATCTCTGTATTTGTATTCCAGGTTTGCTTCACAGTTGAAGAATTGTTTTGTAGCTCCCAAGGGCAAGCAGAGAAATAAAAATGACCACTTTTCCTCTATTTCACACAGCTTCCTGTGTACCAGCAAACCAGGGAGGCAAACAAAGGTCAAGCCAGACAATGGATTAAAACATTTCCATGCACAGTAATATGCACGGAGCCACTTTAAGAGCATAAAATAATAGTTTTCAGACCTAAAGCTCTGCTCTTTACTTTTTTTTGTCGATTGCTATTCTAGATATCTGCAGGAAGAATGATAAACACCAGAACACACACACACATGCACACAGACTCTGAAATAAAAAAACAAACAACACATGACAAAGAGCCCGAGGGTGTTGAATAATCTCAGCGTCTATTTTAACAGGTATTCTTCCTCAGAGGGGATGGAGCTATTTATAATTGATGGATTTCAGAGGGGGGAAATTCATTTATTCCATTCTTTCTATTCAAAATTCAGTGTGCTATGGTGTTCGATGCCGCAAACCTTCCTGCTTAACCACTCTTTAATTACCGCTGCTGGGGCACGCACACCAGTGGTGGTTGGTAACCCTGAAATACAGAAATCATAGGAACCCTTGAACATGAATCTTTCAGCACACCAGGGGAGAAGGTCTTTCTACTCACGGCCTTTGTGAATAAACTAACCCTAACCCATGGGTCTGATTGAAGGGCACAGAGAGAAAGGGACATTGTATAATATAGCTTGAACAATGTGGGATATCCAGCTGAAATAGGATTTCACATGGATAAATACCACGGGTACACAGATCTAAGCCTCCTGGAGATTTATTGTAGTATTTACACTATACAATATACTTACATCACATCTTATTGTGTCTGAAAAACTAAAACATACTCTAACGATGCAGAAAAGTGTACGGAAAGATATACTGTTGGTAAATTACATTAAATATCATTTGCTGATGCTTTCATCCCAAGCAATATCCAATAAGTGCATTCAACCATAAGGGTACAAACTCAAAAAAGCAATAACCATGTGAGTACGTGATCGATAATAATCAAAAGCGGGAAAATGTGTATTTCAAAACAAATACCTTTGTCATCTAAAGAATACTTTTTAAATAGGGAGGCTACACGAATAAAAGCATCTTTAGAAAAAAAAACCACATAGAGATATTATTGTGATGACTATTGGACAAAAGTCAACATAATAATAATATTTTTTAAAGTGAGGACTATGATTCCACACACACACACACACACACACACACACACACACACACACACACACACACACACTTTCCCTGGCCCCTCCCCCTCCTCTGCCGAGTAAACGTCCTCTCGGGATTCCAGGAGTTTTGATTGGCTGCAGAGAGGAGGAGGAGGAGGAGGAAGAGGAGGAGGAGGGAGATGCTGATGGACCGACTCGAATTCCTCAGCGCTCCTCAAATTTCTCGAAAATCTCGGAGGCTCCTGCTTCGACCCTGTCCCGAGCGAACACCCAGACCAGAGACCAGCTCCCGTCCCGCCTGCACACCCCCTCCGAGCGGAGCAGCCCCTCAACCACACACGGTAACGAGGAAGAAGTTTTTCTCCATCGGAGAAGCGGAGGTTCCTTTCCCTCTTCACTAAACGTCACTTTCTCCTATTTCTTTCCAGATGTTTCGAAGTGTCGCCACGCTCCTCCTGCTCTCCCTCGCGCTCTGCAGCGCCGAGGTAAGTTTGGCCTCAATTCTTCAAAATACATTTTCTTCATTATCCACCAACTGTCTCCTGACTCAGTGGCGTCTGGAGTTACTTGAACAACACAGCAGGTTTGTTCCTCTTCTCAGAGACGACCCGGCTCCGGAACACATCTGGAATCAGTCAGTCTATTAACTGACGGTGCTGTGGGGAAATCCCCTGAGTCAGACTGTTGTGGCATTTATCTTCTTTAGGAGAACCAATTATGGCATTAATGTCGGTGCTGCACCCAATGAGGAGCCTCATTATGGAGACAATCGAGCTCACACTTCAACTTAATTGCCAGAGGGAAAGTTTTCTTCCAACGGGGAAACCGGTCTCCTTCCCAAGATAAACATTCCACGATACCATCGACAATTAAATCAGGATAACAAGGTTTCACGGCACACGATGTTGAGAGTTATCACGGTAAATGTCACACTATCGTTTCTCTTCAGTGTGAAAGTAGAGATTTTGGCTCCTGAGTCAAAGTTGTGGTTTTAAACTCTTCTTTATGAGCTGAGACTGACTAACACCCATTAATCATAATTCTGAAGCAGTTCAATTATGTGTAGTACCTCCTCTCTGTGCTCTCTCTCTCTCTCTCTCTCTCTCTCTCTCCTCTCTCTCTCTCTCTCTCTCTCTCTCTCTCTCTCTCTCTCTCTCTCTCTCTCTCTCTCACTTATTGGGCTAATTATTGATATTGTTCAGCCAGACCTATGATGCACTGGAAAGGCATGTTGCTGTTGTTGTTGTCTGGGAGCTGAAACCAAATCACTTTTTGCAATCTGCTTGACAACCAACACACACACACACCCACACCCACACAAACACCCATACCCACACCCACAAAATCTACATTATATTAATGTGAGAAGGTGGTGGATGGTGTATGCTCTAATGTTTCACATAATGCAAATTTTGGAGTCAGTGTCAGTGACCGTGATATTGTCGCCGGTTGTTTAGTTTACATAGTTTATTTTTAATTCGTTTTTTAGTTATGGGGTTAAGCAAAAAGCAGTGGATTGTTTGCATGAAACTTGGTGGAGGCGTGTGTTATGTGTCAAGGAAGCATCCATTGAAAGTTAATATGTGGATTCTTATCAGGGTGCAAATCCATGATCTTTTTTTCCGATTTTTGTTATTCAACATTTTCGTTGAGAGAGACTTATTCGTGGATCCTGATGAATAAGTTCAGACATTCTTTGAAAACTGATATTTATGAGTGTGTGTGGGGACTGGCGGGCCTCGGCTGTAGTACATTCTGTCTTAGAGCCCTTCTAGATTTGTCCTTTTTGGAGTTGTGAAGTTAACAGCTCAGCAAAAGGCGCCACTAGAAGGCAAGAGTGACACAGGAGTGACAGACAGCTGTGAAAAGAAAAGAGAGACTGGGAGGGCGGGTGTTTGTGTATATCACACAGGCCCTGCTCGCCCTGAGCTTTGCCCAGCCCTGGTTGTCAATGTTGCCGTGTGGTTCAGCGCAAAAAAAGGCCTCGGCAACTGGCAGCTGCTCTAATGGCTTACAAACACAAACATGTTTGGGTGGTCACTCAGAGTCAGCATGTGTGTTTGCCTGTGTGCTCAAGGGTTGAGAGAATACTGACCGTATGGGTCTCACACTGCATCACTAAGTGGTCCAACCTCTTGGTAAACAATGAGATGATGTGCTGTTGGATTAGCTGCTGTTGAGGCATGCAGGGAACGATTGGAAATACCAACATTGAATCAATAAAGTTTCAGCTCAGGAATAGTTTGACATGTTGAGGAATTTGCAGTTTGATTTTGGTTCTTGATGCTCGGATGAGATTGGTGCCACTCTCAAGACCAACTCTAAAGTTAGGACCAATAGCCACTTAGCTCTGCTGAGCATAAAGACTGGAAAGTGGAGTGAGCTGTGTTTCGATTCAGCGGCCATGGGTCAATATGATTGCATCACTGCAGCACAATTAGTCCGTCCTCCATCAGAGAGAAACAATCCCTCTCAGGCAAACTTATCCCACGACTCATACGCCTGCAAACTAGAGACCTGTGATGCTAAAGTATCAGGCTTCAACTCAACCGAACAGCTTATGGCACACGTGTTAAAAAATACATAAAACATTTTCATCATGTCTAATTGCAGCTATGTTTCTATATGACACGACTGCTACTATCCTTTTTGGTTTGGCGGTCTCGGCGTACGTGGCCAAAGTGTCTAACCCTAACCCTTTAAGAAAGAGAAAGAGACAGCCGGTGGTGTTTGACGTTCTTAACCTCTCCAGACACAGCTGTTGAACACCTGGCTTTGTGTTGACTCGTCTGTTGACCTGTTGACAGTCACGGAGCCAGGAAAAAAACAGCCAACTCACTTCCTTTCATTTTTGTCCAGATTTGCTGTAGACTAATTAGAGGATAGAATCTTTTAAACACTCACTTTATCTTTACAGCTACACGCACATGGCTGTTAGCGTCTCAGCTGCCTCAACTGCCATTATGACGTGATAGCTCAGCTGAGCCTTAACCACTGTCCCTACCTTTTTGTAGCTGCACAATGTGCTTTTGTTTGCATATTTATTAGATTCATGGTCGTGATCTGCGAGGTATGGCTTGGTGAATGCAGAGCACAGAGCCCGAGTCTGCTGAGTGTAGCCGAGAAGTTAATGGGGAGGTATTAGAAAGGCATCTTTTCTCCAAAGGTAATTACCCTGATAATATATGGCCTGTTGACTGGCCGTGGGCAGGGCCTGAACTGGCATACCAGTGAGCTGTCTAAAGGAGGTCAACAAGTCGGAGCTAAGCCCCTCGCAGGAGTGGATCCGATGAGGCTGTTTTTATTTTCCGCAATGGATGTAGGCTATTAAAATCTAGACGCCTACACCTGATTTATCATGAAGGTGAATGCCTGTGTGCTTCCTGAGGCGAGAAATTGCAGCTCTTGAAGATAAGCAACCCGGAGATGTAGTGTGGCAGGGGTCTGCCGGGGTCAAGACTACGTGGGAGAACTCAGTGCTCGCAGGCTGGTTACTAGATAAGCATCTTGTGAATAAAAATCTGGATGTTTTGCACTTTGCTTGATATGCAGAGGAGGTTGAGACTCAGGCACAGTAAAGTCGTAAGAGTTTGCGGCCTTCGAAGACATGCACACACACACACACACACACACACACACATACACACATGCACACACACACAAATGCATATAAACACAGAGAGAATGGTGTTTACTTCTCTTTGGGTGGCGTGCAGTGTTTATTGTATCACCCTGCGTCATCTGTTGGACAGGGTGGAAAGACACGGGGGTTAAATTAGTTATCTCCAGCAGCTCTGGAGCTTGACGATGTTACAGGCTCTGATTGAGTCACAGCCATGAGCCAACGTGTCGCCATGTTGACTCTAGTTCCTCTCTCACTCAAGGTGGGCTAAAAATATCCGCCCAGGTGGAGGGAACATGAGCTTGAAGCGGGTGTGGGGGGGTGGGGTGTGTGGGGGAGCGCTGTGTCCTCTGTCTGTATCAACCTGCTCTAATTACTGAAGCTCGACATCCAGTCGTGGGTCCTGCGCACAGAGTGTGCTCTCGGTGGTGAGATAGAGTGATGTCAAACAGAGAGGAAATGGAGCCACAGTCGTGCAGTTGCAGCCGGGGGGAGTGGGGTTTAGGTAAGACTTGGCTGTGCAGTGAGGGGGCTAGAGAAAGAAGGTGGGGGTGGACTGTGTTTCATGTCCCTGCAGTGTGTTCTCCTCACTCCTGGCTTGTCTTAAAAGGAGTCCTCATTTAGCTCAGCAGCTGTGCCGGTATCTTATCATTACGGGCACCCTGCACTTGAAGGCACCACACACACAAATTAACACGCACGCACAAATGACAAACAGGAGTGCCAAACTCCACTCTGAAGGGTTTGTGAGTAAGAGATAATTAATATATGTAACATACCAACATGCTCCACTGGAGGTTTGGGAGTTGAAAAACATCTGGACAGCCTGGTTTTTAATGAGATCCCTCGTCAAACCAAAGAGAAGTCAGAAGTTATTTTTTGACGTGCACTCAACTTCGGTTAATCTCGGAAAAAGCCATCTGCAGTGGCTGTGTGTGAGAATACAAATGTCAATGTCGGAGGCATAGGTGCCAGCCACAAATTAAAAAAGAGAATGTCTGAGTGGGCCCACATGATAATACAGCAGGAGATTATCCGGAGGAAGGCGATGAGCGTGAAGCTGAAAAAAAAAGAAGAATCCAAACCTTTGAGGATGAAGAAGAGGTGCCAAACATGTAGAACTGTGGGCACCTGAATGCTTTGTAGATTTTTATGTTGTCATGAACGGGTCTAACCCGGACATGAAAGACAAACTCAGGAGTTTGTCTGTTCTCCCCTTTTCTGTTCACTGTTGGGGGCAATGAATCACCGTCATTAGTGCGACGTGTTAGAAAAAAATAGTTTAAATTCCAAGAACGGGTCCATTTACTTCAGTCAAAGCGACCTACATGCATCACAGAGTTTTCTGTTAAGGTTAACTGACAAGGAATATGCCGCCCATTCACGTCCACCAGAGATCACACTGGGTCGAGGATGCACCTTGAGAGCAGGTCCTGCATGTGAAATTCAGTGCGCTTTGTGTCCAGGAGGTCACGGTAGGATGAGTGACTAACTGGTGACAACTGCACTCCTTGGTCGTCATTATAAAAATCCTTGTACCACAGAGCAGACGCCGCGACAGCTACTTCAGCTTGAAGGTGGCTTACAGATCTTTTTTATAGAATTAAAATGACTTGGCTTCTTTTGATCTACTGATTCAATTTTATGAGTGATTCAGAGAGTTTGTTCTGTTCAGCCTGTCTTCCTTTAGGACTAAAACAATAAGCTGATTAGTCAATTGACACACAAATAATCATCAACTATTTTTGAAGCTAAACTGCAAAACATGTTTTGCTAAACTGTAAAACGTGTGTGTAACACCAATGTTCCTTTCCCAATATTGATTCTTATACCCAGACTTACCTAGACGTTTTATTTGGATGGCAATTCGGATGCACATTCATTCTGGCAAACTCATTTTCTACAACATCCCAAATGTTCTGTTTTGACTACGGAGCCAGTGAAGTCCACTGAACTCACTGTCTGTTCATGAAACCACTCTGTGACAGTAGGCTTTGGAGCATTATTATCCTGGAAGAAGCCAATAGAAGATGGTAAATTGAGTCCGTAAAGGATTTCACATGGTCAGCAGCTTTACTCAAATAGGCTGTAACCTCTAAACCATGATGTGATATTAAGAATGTGTCAAAAAAGTGTGCAAACCTTCTACAAACCATTACACCAACAACACCATCACTGTATCCTGTTGACACAAGGCAGGTTGGTCCTTGGAATCATAGAGTTAACACCAAAGTCTGACTGTAACATCTATGTGCTTGAGAAATCCTGATTAATCAGAGCAGGCTGCGTTTTTCCAGTCTTCAGTGAGTCTGTGTCTTCCCTATCAAAAGCATTGCAGACATGTGTGGGACGTTGTGTCTTTTGCCTGTGTAAAGAACTTCTAGAGGATTTTGCAGGTCATCAGGTTTTGTGTGAGTTCAACTGTGGAAAACATGTTAAACAGAAGTCGTCATGGAAACATGAATCTATTTAATCCTATCAACACATTGAGCTGGAGAACCATCCAATGAAAATATTCCATTATTTAATTGTGAGGCGATAGTTTAGTTCCTGACCTTTGGGAGCGCTAACAATTCAATCTAAGCTCAAAGGTCTTTTTATTCATGCTTTAGGAACCCTAACCCTAACTCCAACTAACACCACAGTCTTCATTTGGTAAATGAACATGTTATTCTCGGGGATGAGGTTATTTTGAGGTAATCTTTTCTTCAGTGTGTACTCTGTTTGAGAGTTAAGGACAGAGGATGTCACACATTGTTGAGCCCTATGAGACAAACTGTAACTTGTGAATATGGGCTATACAAATAAGATTTGATTGATTAAATCAGACATAACTGATTGATAACATTGATAATGTTATTATTGATTTCTTTGTCATAATATACTAGCTTATAAGTTATTTATATTTGTATTATCGTTGGATCTGTTAATAATTTTCATAAAGCAAATTTGCCTGTACAAATAAAAAATAATGAAAAAAAGCATTTAGCAGAGCCAGAAGTAACATATTTCCTGTTTTATCTGACCACTAGTCCAAAAACATCTAGTTCACTACTGCATTTCTGCTTGAAAAAATAGCTGAAAAATTAACTAATCTTTGAAAATGGAATCTTGATGAATAAAACCGGTCCTGTTTAGGGCCTGATTTTAAGTGTGTGGAGTTTGGTGCAGCCTGATCTGGTTTATGGTGACTGTTGGGCCTTGGCAGAGGTATGCGCTCTGCCATTTTAGTTTCAAACTGTTTCCCTGTGAACTGTGAGGAAAAGTTATGTCTAGTTAGAGCTTATAGAGCTCAGACCTGGTTTGTGTCCCATCAGCTCCACAGAAACCCACCGTATCTGACAAGATCTGGGTCGTGGAAAGTTACATGTTTGTCCTTAAACAGTTTTTTTTTAAATTTGGCTGGAATCCAGCCTACAGCCTGTAAATCACTTAATTTCCTTCTACAAACATGCTCCAGCCTTTAGCCCCAATACCGGCCTCAAAAGAGGGAACAGAGACGAGAGCAGGGAATCTACTCATTCCCCTGGCCTGAGCCGAGCACGGACCCTCCCTCCTCACTCCCTCCTTCCTTCTCTTCCTCCCTCCTTTCCTCTCTGGCAGTGGAGGAATGCCCAGAATGGAGCAGGGGTGGGAGAGAAAAGTGGAGAGAGAGCGAGAGAGAAAGTGAGCGAAAAATTTAGGGAAAATCTGACAAGATCTGCACTTTATGAGGGGATGGTGGGACAAATCTGCCATGGGATTGACGTGGGTCAGGTGGTGGGGGACAGGGGACAGATTGGTCTCTGCAGTGTGACAACAGGGCAAACAAGGGAGCGCAGGCCGGGGGTGGTGCTGTGTTCATAGCGTTTTATGTTCTCTGGTGACGTTTTAACTGCTAGCAGATGTGGCTGTGCTTAGACCATGACTTATTTCCTGCTTTTCTTTCGTCTCTTTCTCTCTCTCTCTTACTATCTCTGTTCCCTCTCTGTCTCTCCTTGTGTCCTTTCTTTGTCTTTTCCCCATGTTTTTCTGCCTGTAATTCCCCGCTTTGTTGTCTCACTTCTTTCAGGGCGTAGTTGCCACATCTCAGCTCTCTTCGGAGGCCGGTGGGTGTAGAGCAAGGGGCTTCAGACTTGGGGTGACATCATCCCTTCTGCTGGTGCATTCCTTTCACACTGAATAAGACACAGGGGGAAGAAAAACAGGGAGGTCCGTGTAAAGCGGTCGTTACCCGTGCACGGCCCCTTTTGTTTCTGCACATCTTATCTCAGTCCTGTCCCCACAGAGAGTGTTTGAGACCACCCGTCGAGCTGCCGCAAAGCGCTCATATCTTTCTAACACACTCAAATTAGTCTTACTTTGGCCTTATTATTCCAAGGACACATCCTGCCAGTTCACTATCAACTCCCCTTCGCTTGAGAACACAAAACACTAACCAGGCGTTTCGGCTCAAAAGGAAGCATGTCACCGTATTGTGTTATTTTTGTGGATTGACTGTGCGCTTCCTGCTTTACTGTACGTCTGATCTCCAGAGGCTGTCGAGTACAGATGAGATGAGGCCGAACCCGATTTGATATGTATGAAGATACAGTCAAACAGCTCTAGAGAGGAGAAGAAAAGAAGACTAGAGAGTTTGAGAATGGAAGGAACTTGAATTATTGAGGGTAAACGCTTCAGCTTTTCTGTCTATGACTCAAAACTGGAGCCGATGACGTGCTGTGAAGTTTCTCCCCTGTGCTGCGAATTTAGCCACAAGCTCACACAAACTCCTTTGCAGAGGAAAACTGGATCACAGCATGGGTATAAGAGTGGATCTCATTCTTCCTTGGCCGCACACCGCTTTTTCTCCTCGGGTTCAAGTCCTGGTTCGAGGGAGAGGGAGGTGAAGGAGACGGGCTGCCCTCCCTGTCCTCCTTCCTCCTGTGTCCACCTAATGATTCCACTGGACGAGCTAGAGCTGCAGAGACAACACAGGAGTAAAGAGGGAATTGCAGGAGAAGGGGGGAAAGCAGGGGCGACTCTGTGGCCTAGATACTGAGGACATTTTGGCTCAAGGCGAACTCTGCCGGACCCCAGCTGAGGCGCACACAGCTCAGGAATGTACATCCCCCCTCCCCTTTCTCACCACCTTCTCATTCTCCCGATTCTGTCTCTTGCTCTGTCTCCAGTGTTGCTCGCTGTCATTAAAACATGCATGTAAAACTCAGGGGACTGACAGTTCGAGCCTGTGAGGGTGAGGATGACTTGCTGTGCATGCATTTGTCCGTCCATCTGTCAGTCTGAAGGTCGCAGCTGCGGTTGTGAAACTAGCGTCACTGTTGTTTTACAACGGCAAACATCAAAACATCAGTGTTGCCTTGCTTGTGATGGTTCTCACAATTGATGTGTATTGAATACCTCTCTCGTGTCTGTAAAGAAGACATGAAACCACAGCGAGCAGCTTAGTTACAGACAGCGGTTACGATTTTAATCTGGCTGTGTCTAAAGGCTCATTTATGCTAAACGTTGGTTGTGCATACGAAAACGGGTGGAGCCCTCTGTCCATACTCTGCATTCATCTCATTATTTTTCATACAAAATTTAATTACCATTGCCTGCCTTCATTCTGATTGTCATTTATTATTCAGATTTATTGTCTTTTGCTGTGACAAATTCAAGGGAGGAGCAGGTTTGAGAAAAGTATTCAGAGCTGTTTTTTCTTGGATAGAACAAACAGTGAATGTGCACTGGCAACTTGAATGAATTGTAATATCATCATCCATCTCCTTCCCCCCTCCTGGGATATATTATATTTCAAGTTGTCAAATATCACAATATTTTATTCATGAAAACACACACACCAGACTCACTGTACCTGAGGGGAAGAAAAACAGCCAGCGTTCTCAATGCATCTACACAAAAACCTATGATTCCTATCTTTATTAAATTGATCACATGACATTCAGTGACATTCAGTCACAGAAACTGTCATATAGATGTTGATGCAGCTCAACCCAATCGACCTTTGACCTTTTATAAATGCAGCACGGTTTCGACAACGACAGGAAAGTATAGAGCCTCCACAATAAGCTGCATCAACACCTCTCCAACAGTATGAAGAAAAGCTCGATATGTGAAGGATTTGCTGCAGGGTTCTTGTATTGGATTGCATTAAATGAAGCTTATAATGTCAAATACTCTAATTAAGCTGATTAGTCATGTTGATTGCTATAGAAATTCATGTTATCCCATTATTCATTCACAGAACAATGAACTTATTCTTTTTTTTTCAAGCAATTTCCTCTATGCTGCTTGTTGTCGTTACATCCATGGCAGCATGTTGATCAATGTCTCCTGTGCTAATGATGGGCAGAGTGCATTGTGGGAATGGATCGACAGTGACCATAAGGTGACACCCACATCAGAGTCATTGATTGGTGTGTTAGATCGATGGAGCATCGCTGAGATGTACTCAAACGCACATACGCACGAAAACGCAAAACATGCACTTATCAGCAGATAAGCTCCATTAGTCGAGCTGCTTGTGTGTGTGTGTGTACTCGTTTTGGTTTCCTCTTGAGGATCTTTTCCAGCATAAACACTGACAATGTGTGTAGACCTCATGGGGACCAAAGCACAGTCCTAATGAGGCAAAACGTATCTTCTCTATGCGAAGCTGCAGAATCTGCAGACAGGGACAAGATCTTGGGGCCGTAAGACTTCTGCTTTCTGCTTCTAGCGTGACCAATCACATTTAAGCAGCCGTTAGTTGCCCGCAGGTAAACAGTCCATGTGGAGTGCAACAAAATGCGGAACACATCGGCTCTCGGCTTTAACATTTATTAGCATTCATAAATAGATAGCTGCTTATGGAGATTTGCCAAAATGAAGCCTAGACCTAAAAACACCTTTTTTAGGCCCAGATCGTGGCCCAGATATCAGCTGTCGGAAGCCAGATAATTTTGGCCCTAGTAGCTGTAGACTCAGACTGTGGGGGCGGTGTAAGTGTGTGTTTGTGTGTGTGAGGACACAGACGTGCAGGATGATGTTCAGGAAGCTCTTCGAAGGTGTTTTATATGCAGATTTAGCCCCAGTGCTGCTCGACTGTATGTGTTCTCATCAGCAGTGGAAAATAAAAGACGCTTTTTAATTGAGGCCAATACATTGTCCTTTAATTTAACATCTGCCTCAGTGTGGAGCCATTCAACATGTGACAGGAGATAAATTAAAATCGGAGCACACATCGCCTCTCCTCTTCTTTCTCCACCATCTACCTGTTCCTCACTTAACAGTCAGTCTGTCCTCAAAGCCTCATTCTTCCTTCTCTTATTCTTGCTCCTCTGCTCATTTAATTTTTTCCTCCTTTGTCTGGTCTCGGTTCACTGGCACCCGTCTTGCAGCCGTAAAAGGGCATGGCACAGGGAATAAGATGACAAGATGTAGAGAATTACAGCACAACAGAAATTAAAACACACACTAGACGTGAGGTGTGAGGCTCCACTCAGAGGTAGAAAGAGGAAAAATGATTCTATATATATATATATATATATATATATATATATATATATATATATATATATATGCAGTCAGTAATATGCTGGAGGCAGCATTTGGTTTGAAAGGCTCTGTTTAATCTGTTATGATTCGCCAGTCACTTATCAGAGCTCTGGCTTCTGTAATCGTTTTTAAATGGAGAGGAGGTAAATGCGGCAGGCATTTGTTGGCCGCGATGTAAAATGTATGTCTTTAAAGTAGGACGCGCACACAGCGGGGTGTGTTTGTTTTTGTTTGTGCTGAGTTTGTACTTTTTCCCTAACGACTGTTCTGTCGGTGATTGGGTTGATAAGTGTGTTAACATGCACTGCACCATCTCAGTTCTGGAGGAATTCTGGATATTCCTGGTTATGTGTTTGAGCTTTAAACCATTTGATTCTACATTACTTACGCCGGAAGAGGATTTACATATTTAATATGATAGATTGACTTTGTTCGTTTTCAGTTTAGTTCATTTCCCTTCTACTAACATGTTGGAGACAGGGTTTATAACCCATACTGCAGCCAGCCACCAGTGAGGGATAAGGCATCACTTTTTGGGTCCAGTCCAGAAACATGGATAATGTCACATTCATATATAAATAGGAATTGATAACGAGCTGTCGCTATATTGCCTGTATGTGAATGCCACATCCTGCATCATGATCAAAAGTAAATGTTCTATGACGGTGCATGTAATGGTCTATGTCTGCTGTTCATAGCAACAACAGGGCTCTAGGCTAAACACAGCAAATGATTTATGTTCTCATAAGGTGGAAGGACCACAGCTCCGATACTCTGACATCTCGAGAGCTGTTTGTTTCACTTTGTCCAACGTTTTCCGCGTCACTGTGTCATTCATCAAATCTGAACAACACACTCTCCTGTGTTCTAATTATGGCACTCGCTGGCGTTTGTCTCATTTGACTGACACATCTTATATCTTGCCACCAGAGCAGGCACATGTTCTCATCATAGCAACAATCCACTTGATAGGTAAAAAAAAAGGGCCCTGTGCTTCTGTGGTCGTTAGCTAAATGTCAGGGTTGCTCTGCTGCCTGTAGTCGCAGAGAGACGGACAGACGGAGCGCTTCATTTATACCAGATTCATGAGAGGAGTCCATCCATTATTCATGTTCTCATCTGAGGTTTCTACAGGTTTCAACAGGCCTCTCTCTCTCTCACCCATCTGTGTCTAACAAACTGGATTGTCCAACATGCTCAAGGCCACAGGGATCGCTTTGAAGATTTTCCATGACCTCAACTATCGAGTGCAAATGTGTGTGTTGGAGTGTGTGTGTGTGTGTGTGTGCGCCTGCATAGAACAGAAACCTACAATCCCTCTCCTCTCACCCCTTCAGGGTTAAAATTGCTGTACTCTGATGCTTGCATGTGACCACCACTCCTCCCCTGCATCCCTCTAGTTATGTTCTATCACTGATGGGCTTACGAGAGCTCAAGTCACGTGAATCCACCTTCATTTTAACCCACATACCAGGACCTTGGAACTCGCAAACAGGCGCCGGGGCTTTAGGGCCAGCTCACGTGCCGTCATACGCAGAAGGCCAACTTTCTGTCTGGCTCTTACAGGAAACCGAAGCTTAGAGAGGAGGAGGAGGAGGGGAGTCTGGAAAAATAGGGCGGAGAAAAGATTTCACTGGGTATGGGAATCGGCCCAAAGGAAAACACAGCTCAGGCTCCAGATGTGGAAGCACCCTGTACACACAATCGCACACACACACACTTAAACACACACACACACACACACACACACACACACACACACACACACACACACACACACACACACACACACACACACACACACACACACACAACTACACACAAATTAAGTGTCACACATGTACAAACAGTCACAGAGAAGGAGGAGGCAATGAGGTCATAAAACCTCTCTTGGAGCTACGCTTGGCGTCTTGTGATTGGTCGGTTTGTAGCTCGAGTGAACTTCTTTTTTATTGGGCAAGTCCAACGGTGGTCTGCAACAGCAAACAAACGAAAGATAAAGAAACAGAAGCGTTAAAATGTCAACAAGAGGAAATGGGAGTGATAAGATCGACTGAAACAAGATATCTTTAGACATTTAAATGAAAAGGAATGAGGATCTTCAAGGTTTTAATTTAGAAAAAGCTTGCTCAGATGTACAGCAGACCTTCCAGTTCTTTTATGTGCAGCGTTACCTTACTTAATCAACACTCAAGACACCAGCTCCACTGTCTCCATTACTATCTGAGTGCTGTACGCACAGCTGACACTGTTGGAGCCGAGTCTGGCTATGGTTGACATGGCAACTATACCGGCAAACATATATGTGTCTGTGGAGATCTCAGTAAATAGTGGAGATACCAAAACATGAATACTGCATTATAGATAAGTGTCCAAGCTTTAACTAGGAAGTGTTTAGAGAACTAATCAATTTGTAAAGCTGTTTGGTTTTAATGCAAATGTTTGAAGAAAACCCACTAATCAAGAATTCTTAATTTTTGGAAAATATTCTGTTATGAACGCAACACGTTGGTGGATCTAGTGGAAATTCATGGTGTAGCACCATCTAGTGGGGAACTGCTATCAGTCATTGAAGGTTTGCCCTAGAGGTGAATGCTCTCGAGAAGGAATCTGTCAAACAGTGATTTGGATTGGGTTCACGCAAAATGTTGAAATACGTACCAGAGTTTGGGAGGATTAGATCAAATATATTTGAGCTGAAAGTTATTTATACATGTTTTTAATGTTTGTTGATAGAATATCAATAGACAAATCCAGATGACTTTTTTAAGACTTTACAGTTTAATAAGGCTCTTCAGGAGTTATGAACAAATTGTCTTATTTTCCTTTAAATAAATTGCTCTTAATGCCATATGCAAATTAGTAATTAGTATGTGTTATGAAACGTGGCCGGTGTCATCTCAGTGCTTTCAGATCCGTTATTAGCTCAACAGCGTAGCCCTGTGTGTAAAACCAGTGTTTTGGTTTTTTTTAAAGCAGCAATCTGTTCTTTCTTCTTCTCTCAGGAGTTGCAGAGTAAGAGCAAAGTATGTGCCAACGTGTTCTGTGGGGCCGGCAGAGAGTGTGCTGTCAATGAGAAGGGGGAGCCCAGCTGTCTGTGTATAGAGGTGAGTGTATGACTTTAGTTCATTGTGTTTACTAAACTGGAATTCTGTGCAGGTTTTCTCTGATGAAATTTGGGCCTTAAGAAGTTCATATTTCTTTAAACTCGAAAATAAAATCATGTTAACTTCGTTCTTCACATAAAGAATCTCCTGGGCAACGTTGTGTATTTTTTCTGTTTTTAAACGTATTATTAGTAAGGGTATAGAAAGTAGGGGACAAGGAGAAAATTGAAAAGACTTTATGAGATGACATTCTCCTCTCACTCTGCAGACCTGTAAGCCCCACAAGAGGTCAGTGTGCGGCAGCAATGCAAAGACCTACAGGAATCACTGTGAGCTGCACAGAGACGCCTGCCTGACCGGCTTGAAGATCCAGGTGGCCCACGACGGACACTGCCAAGGTAAGAGCTCACAAGATAACACTGTCGACTGAACCGTTCCACCACAATGTCCAAAAGTGTCACACAATGTACCTCAACAGCTTATTTTTCCCCTGTTGTCATGGAAAAATCTAGGTCTTGATAATAATATTATCCCCTGTTGTTTCCAAGTTCAGATGGCCCTTCTAAGTGGAAAATTAAGACCATAGTAATATTATCGTCAATAATTAAAAAGTTGTTCTTATCAAGGGTAATAAAGTCTTTTGGTAGTGTGGGGTACTTGCACCTGAACAGGGTGCAAGGCCTTCTACTTGACATTTATGTTGTTATTAAAACAAAGGTTAAAGCAGAGGTTGAAAAATATTGTAAATATTGTTTACCCTTTTTTATGTTTCTGTCTTTTATATTTTGTTTCTGAGACATTATAGCAATTGTGTGATTCAGCCACAAAGACGTAGACACAGCTTACTTTGTTTAGGTTTATATGGATCTTGCTTGTTTCAATAAAATCAGTAATATTGAAGAATAGAGAAAAGGCCTTTAGTGTAGGCCATCATAAAGATGTTACCTCAGATGTGCATTCCTCAAAGTTTTGACGTATCATCTGTTAAGTGCAGGGTCGGAAAATTACACTGTAATCTTTGTTATTACTTGTTTATTTCAGCATTGGCCCGACATGAAAACGAGCTAAAATTTTATTAGCCCATGACACTTAGAATCTCATATTCTCCTTGAACTCTGATAATGTGCAATGTAGAAAAACATAGAGACAGTTTGATCCTCTTTACGTTTGCCCCACATTACATGCTGATAAGTGAATATAGTTAATTGAGCTGATCTCTGAACGAGCCCATATACACAGCACTGATATGTGAGGTGAGCGGGTTCATAGAGAGCCTTATAAAGCCACATGTTCACACTCCGGGCCTTGACCCTATCTATTATACATCTAATATTGCACTCCTATCTTGACTCAACTTTCGCTGCTCTCACTTGACGATGATGTCACTGTTTTTGTCCACGCTGGCATGAACATTGATCTGAGCTGTGGCAGAAAAGGAAAATCAACTGCAAAACTGTTTGATTGATTGATTTCTCTGTTTTTAAATCACCTTTAGAGAGGAAAAGAGAGCAGGCAGCTGCCAGCCCAGGTGAGTGTGTGTGAGATTGCATAGGTTGCATGTACCATATAGATATGTGTAATTTATGTTTAGAGGATTTAAAGTGTAAATCCAAATTGAATTACTTTTTATTTTGAATTCAGGATTTCTTTGATGTAGGTTCATAGGGGTTCATGTCTGGTTGAGGTATTAAGATGTGGCTGTTATGTGTGACATAACTGTAGTTTATGATCTGATGGAAAGAACAATTGTAATACTGACGTAGTCACACAGGGACAGGGGTCAGCCTTGACATAGCCTGCAAGTTAGATTGGATCCTTTTGATCCTTGGATGATTATTAATGCAACTGACGTATTGAATTGTCCCCGCCCTGCAGTTGTGTGCTACGCCGCCGACCGCAATGAACTGCGGGGTCGCGTGATCCAGTGGCTGCAGACTGAGGTTGTCCCAGATGGCTGGTTTGTCAAAGGATCCAACTTCTCCAACATCCTGCAAAGATACTTCAAGGTGGGTGTCTTTTCTCTGCTGGGGTGCAGAGAGGTCAAATGGACCCTGTTAGGGCAAACCTGCATCATCTTTTTCACCAAATACCTTGATATGTTTATCCATGCAGGCCTCCACCAGCCACTCTGACCCCTTACAGCTCAGACTGTGTCTAATTATTCATAGGTCAGACCTTTGAATCAGCCAATAAGTTAGTATTGAGTTTAATGAGGATCTCTGACCTGTAGAGGAGGACCCCAGCGACACTGTGGGGTAGACATGACTGATATAAAAGCGGAAGAGTAGATTGTACTCTTCAGCCAATCAGATCATATGCTCAGCAAGAACAGGACATAAAATGTCCTATTCTTGTTAGAGCTCCAGAGAGATGGGAGGGTGAAGATATGTAAAAGCATTTATTTTGGTACTTAATGCAACACTATTAACACTGTTGGGCTCTATTTCCATTACGTTTAGGGGGTTTCCACATAGAAAAAAACATATGTGTCTTGACTGGAGCTCTGACTTCCTGGTCCCACTCACTGAACTGACTGAACACTGGATATTACTCATGGTGGTTTGAGGTGCTTCACAAATCCAAAATAAGGCTTTTTCCATCCATGCAGTCTCATCCTCTACAGAATGGACAGAGACTAAAATAAGACAAATAAGGGCCACTAATATTTTGAGAATTTCATTGTTCACAAATAATTACACTTTCTGCAGTTGAATATCACATTTTGAGTGTATTTAAAAAGATTGCGTACACGTATGTGAATAAGATATCTGAACAACAGCGCCCTCTGCAGCCACATGTAGTGATTCATTCTGTTTGGCCTGAGAGGAAACTGCCTGCAGACAAGATGGTGGAAAGTCCATCTTCTGCGAGCATATGTGTAGTAGATATCTCCTCACTGTATAGTAAATAATGCGATCCTAGCAGGGTATTATGTCCTGGACATAGTATCACTAATGAATTCTTTCGATTTAAAATTTCTATCACACATGTGCACATGACACATGTTGACAAAAGTATAGTGTGGCTCCCTGATTGTGTAATATTTATAATATTTTAGACGGTAGAGAACTTCATTGTGACATTTTGTTGTTGTTCATACTCTACATAGACTTTGACTGTGCCTCCCTTGTGTCTGTCCATGTCTCTGCAGTCCTATGACAACGGTGATTCTCAGCTGGACTCCTCAGAGCTCCTCAAGTTCATCCAGCACAACGAGTCGGTTGTGGAGATGCAGTCTTACGCCGACCAGGAGAGCAACAAGCTGCTCAGGTCGGGTTTGCTCGCTTACATGAGTGTGTGTGAAAGGTGGAGGGTGAAGGTTGGAGGGTGGAGGGTGGACAGTGGGGGAAACTACTGTTTGGATTCTAGTTTGTTTCATCAGTGCCACAACCATGGGAACATTTTCTTCTGTGGTCATGTTTGTACAGACAGACCCGTATCTTTTTTCCTGAAATGCTATTTTGAGCTTACACAGTGTCACTAAACCCTGTCTAGTCCAGTGCCAACATTACTGAAGGCCTCCTGTGGGAGCCAACTCCGCCACAAGCACCTGTGCTCTGAATATTTAAACACTCTAAACCTATGAGTATTTTCAGAGAACTTTCATTTCTTCTTATATGGATATATATTTATTCTGTCTGTGTGTGTGTGTGATTCACAGGAGCCTGTGTGTTGACGCCCTCATTGAGCTCTCGGATGAGAACGCAGACTGGAAGCTGAGCTTTGACGAGTTCCTCAACTGTCTGAAACCTGGCTTCAATCCACCAGAGAAGAGTGAGCTCAAAGGGACAACTATACTTTGAAATAAAGTTAAATATATTATAAGGATGCAGGTCTGAAAGGGTTAGACATCCAGTGAGCTGAACTTTAGGGCACTGAATCAAGAAGCTTCACTTGATGAACGACATTGTTGGACGTTACATTTCCAAACTTCCCCCTATTCTAATCATAACCATAACAGCTACTTGCCCAACACCCTTAGCCTAACCCTTAAAATAACCTTAAACATAACCCTAACTTCAACTACCCATAAATCAGCTTGATTTCCAATTTGGGACAAGTTTCTGTCTTCAATGGGTCAAGCGGTCTTCAATCGGAATATGTACACAAAGGAAGATTATGACAAACACACACACACACACACACACACCTACACACACACATACACACAAACACAGGCTCTCCAACACAGATTATTATCGTGTGGGTTGCCAGATTTGCTAACTTATTGCGAGTAAGTCAGCAAACAAGGCATGTGACTTTGCAAAATAAGCTTCTGGAATTAATGATGAAGCATTTTTAAATGCTGACATCTCTGGGTCATGGTTGAAATGACTTAAGTGACACAGTTGAAATGTTCACTCTGCCACAGTCTCTTATTTGTGGTCCTGAACAGCTGCTCATGTGTCTGCAGAATGCGCGTTGGAGGATGAGACGTATGAGGATGGAGCAGAGACCCAGGTGGAGTGTAACCGCTGTGTTTGTGCATGCGGCAACTGGGTCTGCACTGCCATGACCTGCACTGGTGAGTCAAAGTAGTGTAGATCATTTTTACATCATTATTCATTTGAAGGTTTTTAATCAACTCACAAGATAAATTATCCCATTTGACCTCCTCGTTCTATCTCTTCTTATCGTTTCATCACCTGTGCAGACAAAATGGCGGCTGTGGATGATTCCACAGATACCGGGGCAGAGATGACTGAGGAGGAGTGGAACCTCCGTGTGGCTGAGCTCAACAAGCACCAGGTCTGTTTTTGCAATAAAAGCAATTATGTAGTGAATCATATTGATTGCAAATAACCAAGACTGTCTGCACATTAAAGGACAGATGCTCTGTGTGAAGCTCCATCATTACCCACTGCTGATAGGATTCCAGATAACACTGATATGGCCTGTGTGTCTGCTTTTAAACTGTTTCTGGATATAGCACTTGAATCAAACTGCCAAGCCAGCACAATATAATTCACATAGTAATTGGTAGTTGTAAATTTTTTATGTGACCAATCTGAGTGAGTAGGGTTTACGACTCTTGGCACGAAAAGGCGAACAACAAATCAAAAGTTGTGAAACACACAAATGTTTTCTAAATGAAATCAATACAACTATGAAATGCCAATGAATATGAAATAGAGGGTAGATAAAATAAGCAAATGAACACCAATATTTGTTTATTATGCCCCTGTTATTTAATCCTCAGTGATTTGCCTCAGTAGAACGTGCAGGAAGCAGAACATGATGTATAAATTCCTCTGCAAGTGTATTTGTTTTGTGGTGGAAATCTGGAAATACACTTGAAATCTCAGATTCTCATCAGATAGATCGCAGCGCTGAAGCGATCCGGACTCAGGTCTAGGTGCCTGCATCTCTAATGGGGAGGTTAAGGTTGAAAACTTTTTTCCCAGAAAGATCACTCGACCTTAGACACCGAGTCCAGATGCGTCCAGTCGTGCGATCCCACTTCTGACACCAAATTGGGGTTGAAATCTGGAAATACAAGAGGCTGGCAACACCAAAGTTATCTATGTGTATTTAATTAGGGGCTTTCTGCAGAAAGAAATCAACACAGGTTCAAATCTCATTATGTATTGTATTATTCATAAATAACCTTCTTTAGACATTTTACTTCTGTATTATCACATGGACTCACACATACATTTTGTATGTACATTTTACCAGGGGCTAGCAGGATAAGTTTTGAAAAAATGTGTGGAGCAATTGACTTGGACATGTGTGTTCTTACTCACAGCCCCTCTGAAAAATAACATCTCCGGACATCGGATAGAACCAATGTCCCTTTGTGATGCAGTAGATGACCACACAAATCAGTCTAGAACCTCTCCAGACTGTCAGAACCATAGTGCTATCAGGAATAGTTTAGTCTCTCTGGGCAAACAATGGCTATTGTCCTACAGCTAGAACAGGACAATGAACACAGCCCCCCAGACAAAGAACAATGGGTGTAGATATTGAATACTAGTATAGAACCTCCGCCGATTAAGAATAAAGGAATAGAGTTCTAGAACCACTCCTGCTTCATGGCCTAGTTTTAAAACCCGTCAAACATCTACATGTGTGAGAAGCGTGTGTGTATTTGTGTGCTCACATGATGGTATGAGAACACAACAGGCTTTGCTGGGTCAGCAAGGTCAGCATGTATGTACTCCAGAAGGCTGGAATATAATGAAACTTTACACAAATGCAGCTCTAAGGGTCACAGTGTGAGCAGGTTAATGCTAGATTCTCTCATGGGGAACTTTGCCGCTTTTAAAGGATACAACTTCTGTGATACAATGCTGCTGTAACACAGGAATTTTTCAGTTTACGATCAATAAAATATCCCAGATAGATACCTTCCCACCTACTTAGATAATTTTTATGTCTGACCTACCTTTTTTCTGACCTACCTTCATACCGACATACCTACCCACCTGTATATCATATGTATACTTCAGAAAAACTTAAAACATCCAAAAAGCTGGAAGGTGCTGATGCAAATATGCTCCTCTCACATTATTGTTTATTCACTATTTAAATTATGTGATATGTATATCAAATGTTTGAGTCAATGTTTGTTGTTATTGAAAATACAGGAAACAGTGGAGAAGATGAAGAGCAGCACAAAGGAGGCCTAAACAAGGACGCCGTGAAGGAGAGGATGCACGCCATCGACCTTCTTTCATACTTGATTTATCTGTGGCCATGTGTCATTGTTAAACTGACTTTTTTTTTCTGCTATGTTAATTATACATTTTTACATTGTGCAAGTGTTTGTGATGTTGTGTGTTAGATTCAGGGGCTATCAAAGAGTATCATAGGATTCCCTTGTGTTCAGTACTGTCATGTTTGATTGTATTACTTTGCCCCTACACTAGCGCCGGGGCTATTTTTTACCACAATCCTTTATATTTTTTACAGTTATTCTGAAACAAACTAGTGAGTTGTTTCTGGAAAGTGGGAGTTGATGTTTGAGAAGGCTTACGGTGTTGAGGAACTATGAGAATCCATCTGTTGAAAATGGGGAGCTGAAGACTGACTTCTGCACACCTGGTGCAGCATTTTAAGGTTTTATGGTCAGGAGGTTGGTTTTAGGAGCTGGAATATATAAGAGGGTATAGCTACTAGTGATTTTTCATTTTGCTGCCATGTAGGACTGCCACAGTCGGCCACTACTTGACCAATGCACTTCTTTTTCTTTCTCTCTCGCTTCCCTAGGCTTTAGTTTATCACAAGCCTGAACATTGTTTATATCTTAGTGCTTAGGTGATGATTTTACTGCAAAAAACAGAGACATGATCTGAATATAGCACGATGAAAACTGAAACCAAAGTCTTGATGACATGTTTGAATGATGTACAAAACTCTCCAGGTAAAACATTACTCTGGACCCAGCAACAACAATATACCTGTGCTTTCAAATCCACTCTAACAGCAGGACTAGCCTCACTGTAAACTTAAGTAGCTTAGACGCATCATTTTTTGGTGCATATAAAGTGCTTGTGTGTGTGTGTGTGTGTGTGTGTGTGTGTGTGTGTGTGTGTGTGTGTGTGTGTGTGTGTGTGTGTGTGTGTGTGTGTGTGTGTGTGTGTGTGTGTGTGTGTGTGTGTGTGTGTGTGTGTGTGTGTGTGTGTGTGTGTGTGTGTGTGTGTGTGTGTGTGTGTGTGTGTGTGTGTGTGGTGTGTGTGTGTGTGTGTGTGTGTGTGTGTGTGTGTGTGTGTGTGTGTGTGTGTGTGTGTGTGTGTGTGTGTGTGTGTGTGTGTGTGTGTGTGTGTGTGTGTGTGTGTGTGTGTGTGTGTGTGTGTGTGTGTGTGTGTGTGTGTGTGTGTGTGTGTGTGTGTGTGTGTGTGCTGCGAGAAGTTTGGTTTTGTTAAATGTTTTTATTTGTTAAAATCCTGTATCTAAATTGGGAGGATTGACAATAAAAACCAGTGCCTTAGACCTGCAGACAGTATAGGTCTCTCTTTGCCTGCACAGAGGCTCTTATGGCCACATGGCAGAGCAAGTGCGCTTTACTGACGTTTAGCATTAACCTTGTGTTTTATGACTCTATCAACTGTGTAAAAGTTGCATTACCTGGTTCTAGCTAGACTCTGTATTTCACCAAAAGTGCAGAGACTGTAAGGAACATGTATGTATGCCAATAAAGCCCATACACCACAACACTGCTCTGTGCGTGGGTGATTTTATCAACATTTTAAATACAGAGTAAAGAATGAGGGAATTAGACCTTCATTTGTCTTAATCTGAACTAGAGAGTATTACATAATAAACTCCAATACCCCCCCCCCAAAAAAAATACCACTATTATTACACAGACTTAAGGTTACCTCGACAAATATAAAGAAGCTCATAACCACTTTCTTATGTTCCTCACTTTATAATCTCTTAATTGTATTGTGTTGTATTTGAGTGCACATCCTTACTGTTTGGTATATGGCAAATGCTGCATGAATACACCTTCACATACTTACACTATTACATTTTGTAGGTTTGTAGGTGTCACACTGCATAAGACAAATTAGTGTTTCAGTTGCTCTGGATGGGACAGTTATATATATTTATATACTTATTGAAGATTAAACAGCCACAGTGCATCATATGTTGTGAGATCCTGTAATTTGTTTATTCTAAAATCTTTACACATTTGCTTGAAACTGCAAAGAACACATGATACAATGTAGTGCAATTTGCCTTAAGGTTGCATGGCTGCCTGGTCCTATGCATTTGGCCAGAACACAACCCTGTGCCTCCTTCTCATTCTAAACACATCTCAATAAGCAGACCATTGCATAATGCAACAGTGGAGGGAGGTTGCATAATCGCATATGGAAGCAGGGCAGTCGGTTTGACGGCCACCGTACTGTTGGAAAACGTGTAAACTTACTCACAACATCAACAACCAGAGCTATTGTTGCGTAAAGTTATAAAAAACGCACTAATAAACTTGTTATAGATTCTTTATGTGAAGTTTTGTAGTATGACAGATTGGAAGATTAGCCAATCAGCGTCGGAGTGAGCGTGATTTACTACGGGTATTGTCCAATCACTAAGCCAGGAAGCCTTTGTCCCTCCTATGGGAGCATAGCTGCAGAGGCTCCGTGCTGATCTGTGGTCAGTCTGTTCGGTGGAGTCATGCGGAGCCGCCGTAGTTTCACCTCAGGACTCAACTAGACCCAGTTTCTCACCAGAGATGCGGGTAAATGTTGCGGGCGGTCGCAGAGAAGAGTTCCCGAGCCTCTGGCCGAACATCCACAACAACTCCTGGGGCTAACCCGCGGTCCGACGGGGGCGCTGAGCCGACAGCACAGCTCCTGCAAGGACTTTGTTCACTTTAACATTCACAGTAAATCCCTCAAAATGGAGATTCACGAAGGAGCAGCGGCGGCGGTGGGCGACGGAGTCCTGGATTTCTCTCGCCTGAGCCTGAGCACGTTCAGCACCGACGGTGTCAGCGACGAGAGGAAGCGGGACACCCGGCAGCTGTACCTGAACTACAACCGTCTCCTCGCGCTGCCCTCGTCCGTCTGCGTGTTCAGCAACCTGGAGTTTCTGGACATCAGCAACAACGGACTGTCCGCCATCTGCGAGGGCATAACGCGGCTGAGCAACCTGCGGACCCTCGTCGCCAAGAACAACCGCCTGGACGAGTTCTCGCTGCCCAAGGAGTTCGGCTGCCTGCGGCTCGAGGTGCTGAACTTCAGCGGGAACCGATTCCAGGAGATCCCGCTGCAGTGCACCAAGCTGCCGCGGCTGCAGTCGCTGTCGCTCGGCGGAAACAGACTGAAGAGCATACCTGCGGAGATAGAGAACCTGACCAGGTGGGTCAACACCCCCCAACCCCCTGATCCGCCATGACTTAAAGGTCCAGGGTGTCAGATTTGGGTGAAAAGGATCCTTTGGCAGAAATTCTGTATAAAATAATCCTTGTGATGTTTTCATCTACTTTGTAAAGTGTTGCCCTCTTTAGCCTAGAATGAGCCCATTTTATTAAAATACTTTAAATCTACATTGGGTCCTCTCTACGGAGGCCACCATGTTTTTGACAGCAGCCCAACCGGGACAAACCAAACCCCATTTGAGTATTTATGACAGCTGAAGGCTACCACGGGTTCTCTTTCATGTTTGGAAGGAGGGGGGAGGGGGGAGAGGAGGTGAGGGGTATTCATCTGGCAACTTCACCACTAGATGTCACCGAATTCTACACACTGAACCTTTAACCGAACACCAATCTTTAAACATGAGGATAAGTGTGGAGAGAGTGTCGACCAATTTGTGTAGCCTTGCATCACTCATCCTAGCTAGTGAGTTTGCTAGTTTAGTGGAACTTAGAGGATTGTTCCACGTGACTATTGGAGTTTGCATTATGAAGTTAAAGGATCAGTATGTAGTATATTGTGACATCTACTGGTGAAGTGGCATGTTGCAGCTGAATACCCTTCACCCCCCTCCCCTTCCAAACATTAGATTGTCCCGTCTGGGCTACTGTACAACACAATGCAGCCTCCGCAGAGAGGACCTGCTCCAGATAGAAGGTATTTAAATATTAACCAGGACTAGACTAATTTGGTTTTTTTAAATTAAACACACTCATGACAACACGAGTAGGATTATTTTAAATTCAATTCCTGCCAAAAGATCCCTTCCACCTAAAACTTCCGCACTGAACATTTCTAATACTATTTTCAGTCATGTTAAAATAATTCCTGTGCAGTCTGATTAGCTTGTGCTTCATGTATATTAATTGCTACATAGTTGGAACACAGGTTACCTGCTTACAAATGAAGTGTGCCTCTGCCTATTGTATGTACTTACTACATTTATTGATTTGAGTCATGTTTTAAAATGTTATGTGGCCAGCTGGCATGGCTAGCATTGATCAACCACGTTGATAATCAATTAAACCTCGATAGGGTTTCCAAGTGTTGATATTCAACCACATGCATACATTGTAGTTATTGCAGTTTATCATGCAGTTGCAAAAAAATAGACGCCCCATTTTTCTTCCTCATACTTAAAAAAGAAAATTATCTACTTTATTGCCCTTTGTCACTCTTCTATCAAGCTGCATCTGCAGAAGCACCTTGGCAACAGTTGTTCTAGGCACCGTGTTTCCCACATGAGTTGTGTAAGCCTGTAACCCTTTCAAAAAGTCATTATCATGTTTATTTAATCTGAAACCTAACTACCAAAGTACAGATGCATTTGATAGTCATCCTTTCATTACAGACTGTCGATAAACGTTTCACCTATTAAACCTCTTTGAAAAACAAAGCAGGTTTTTTTCACACGCCACTCTGGAGATTTAGCTACTAACACAACTACTCTAAGTAAATGTCTGAGAAAACAATTTGCAGAACAGTAAAGGATTGAAAGTTGTTTTAAGTTGCAGTGCCACATTTGGCACATTTCAGAATCGGTAGTTTTTTAACACACAAGCCTTTGGTGTTTGGTGCATAACAAAGCGGATAAATATCGGTTGGATAAAGCAAACTTAAGAAGCAAATACTGTAGTTAGAGGAGAGAGCTAAAGACAGGAAAATAAAAGGTCAGTCAGTGAAAAGGTTTTAGAATATACAATAATATATTACAGATGCAGAAGATGTACGAGGCATGTAAGTAGTGGTTCTGAACCTCCTCTCATTCAGTGTTATCTTCACAATGATGTTTGGCCTCTGGCGAAATGGCAACACCAAAGTTCATCCTGACATTAAGAGTCTTTGGTGGCGTCTTGGTTGCTGTTTGCCAGAGTCAGCTTTTATTATGCTGTTGCTATCTATGTGATACATCTGCTTTGAATACCTTCTTGTTTACTTGACTCACACTTAAACTGCTGTTTCATGTAGGTCAGAGGAGATGACACACTTTTGTAATCAAGCACGAAATCTTTAACACTTTAATTAAAAAATAGTGCATAGAGAGAAAAACTGCCCATGTTCAGGTGATCAATTCATGCTACACGTCGTTTCACAATTACTTTTAACGAAATTGTGTTTACTACTGTCAGTTTTATTCCTGTCGCTATCTCGCAGGATCATTTCCCATCAGTTTATCCTGTAAACATCATGATTCATTCTGGAAGCAGGGTAATTGTGAACGGTTCCTGTAACCATCAGGATGTGGTTTGGAGACATGAACAAAGTGGCTGTTATACCTAATGGGAGGAATCCAGTAGTGTTGAGAAAAACATTTGAAACCAAAGTCCCTTAATATAGAAAAACGTATTGAAAACAGCATTGCAGCAAATAAAGGCAGAAACCCTGCCTTTATTACACAATTTTACAACTGTGTATTTAGCAGCAGCGTATAAACTGACCGAGAAAGGCCAGCCAACTGTGTCTATCTTATCATTTCCTCAGTTAGACAGTAGCAAGTGAGTGACTGGTGGCAGGCCAAAGGTCGAACTTCCAACCAGCTTCATTTGATCACACACAAACACACCAGTGTGGCTTTTCACAGCAGCGACGTGAGTCAGACGCAGAGGATGAAAGCCACCTCTGAACATACTCACGTGGAGCCAGGTCTCGTGAACTTAACAAACATCTCAAGCTGCTCACACACAAGCAGATACACTTATCGAGAATTCACCTGGAGGAAAGGGCTGTGCGTTAAAACGATAATGAAAAGAGAAAAATTGTGATGTAACTTTTTCTTGATAGACATGTTTTGACAGACAACAAGAACAGTGCATCGATACACTGACTGAACATAATCATGTTTTCTGCTGCGTTCATTGTTTTGGCGGGTTTCCACCGCTGTCTAATTTTTAACACCACTGCTCCAGGGTCAGGGCAGACGATCGTTAAATGTCCGGTCATCCCGTGTGGAAGTCTCTGTCTATGCTTCCTCCTCACTCCCTCTGACCTGCACCAACTTTACCCTTAAACAATACACACTATTCCTCAAGTAAAGTGCAGTGGCACAGGATGATTGTACGTGCAAGTATATTCAGTTTTGTGCATACGAAAAGACATTTGTACAATAACAACATTGTACACAAATGTCATGGTTATGGAGCTACACCCGAAGCATGGATTCTCCCAGTGCCTCCTTATCCTACCCCCTCACACAAATGCATGTGAGAAAACATACTAGTCTATGAGCTCACCTTGAGGAGCTGCAAAACAGTCTATACAAGAGATACAAGCAAAACTTGACAAAACACAGGAGGGGAAGCTGAATACTCCAATTGGTATGTTGAGGAGTGCATTTTTTTGTTTATAGTTTAAATATTTCCAGGGTCCAAACAGTGCTGCTGCTGTCGGCTGAAGCAGCAAAACAGGGTCATGTAAGGATAGCTTTAGCTAATAAAGTGAGATATGTGGGAGAGGAGGTGGACAGCAGCCAACAAGCAGCTTTGGGTGAGGGAGAGTGTCAAATTCTGTAGATTGAGGTCAGAGTTCTAAATTTGCTTCTCCAGCTCGATGTTTACATGCAAAGAATAATGGGCGTTATTGAGAGAAGCCCAATTTGGTCATCTTAGAAAAGCTATGAGCAAGTAAAAATAATCTCAGTGGGGCGGGGTCCTCATGTTAGATATCAGCGTCTTTGGTATGTCGTCACATTTATCAAGCAGGAGGCAGAACTTTATTAGCGACAGTTCCTTAAAATAACAACAATTTACACTGAATACAGGCCGTATATGAATGATCTTGTCTAGACGTGTGTAGAGAAAAACACCATACAAAGACACATGGTCTTTTTCCTTTCCAAAATCGTAGCCATTCTTTCAGCGTCAAGTGAAAGAATGGCTAAGACTCTGCTTACTTGCAAAAACAGTATGTGTATTGTCCTTGATACGCTCCATAAACCAGTGTAATCTCCAGGGGCTGATTTGTGTCACTGTGTCGGTGAGGACAGAGAGCAGACTCTGAATGTCTCCATTCCCGTCACAGAGGAGCTCGCTCAGTGCTCAGCCACCAAGGACAGCATAATGGCTTCCTGTCCCGCAGTCGCTGTGTCATCAGTTCCTGCAGGCAGATGGCCTGATGGCTTACTTTCGCTGACCAGCTATCCATTGCCCTCTCTCCGTCTCCCTGGTTCACCCTCTATCACCCTCCTGGGTGCTCCATACCTCTATTAACCTTCCAGGGTCATTTAGTTTTCTTGATAAAACTAACATGGAATTCACAGTTTGGCCTTATATATAAATTCGATGCGGATCATCACATGAATAATCTAGTTTGCCTTGATATTCAACTTACATGTTGTATTTTGCAAACTTTCTGTGAGAGGATGATGCATAAAGACAAATGTCATAGTGAAATTTTTTTTTATATTATGGTGATTCACCATTTTTGTCATGTTTTAGCCTCTGTACGTTGACTGTGATGTTTTCTAAGAATTAACACAGAAACATGGGCACAACTTTAAGGAATATTTTTCTTGAAACCACGTGTCTTTAGCTCCCCCTTGTGGTGTGTACCAGTTCTGGACTCGGGTTATTTTCTTTGGGTTAGGGTTCGACTGCATCTTAACCCCTTGAAATAGAAAGAAAGTATAAGTACAAGCAGTACATGGTGCAACAATGCAAACAACCATGACTTATCATAATATATAAGAAATTAAAGGATCACCTGCTTTACTATATTACTCTCTGTAGTATAGTAAAGCAGCAGTAGTAGAAGTAGAGCTCCACCATTTTTCTTTTCACCCTCTGTACCATCTAATACCATTCTCTGCAATTTAGTAGGTGAAAATTAGTCAGCAAGCAGAAAGGTTTGAAAAACTTACCAAAACCTAAACATCAACAATTGTATCTTCCCTCAAACGGGTTAAATGCAGTAAAGCACTCTTACAGGATCCACCTTTACATAATGACTGACTGTGAGATAAACGTTTAAAGGAGAATTCAGGGACTACTGATAAAAGAGCATTTGGAACCAAAACGCATTCATATTCTAAATGAAATGTGATATTGATTTTCTCTGCCTCTTTTTTTCTGTCAGTCTGGAGCTCTTGTATCTGGGTGGAAACCTCATCACAGCCATTCCTCCGGAAGTGGCGAACCTGCCCTACCTCAGCTACCTGGTCCTGTGTGACAATCGCATCCAAAGTGTCCCCCCACAACTCACCAGGTAAACTGCTGTCCACCCCACCGTCCTTCCAGTCCAACCTGCAGTGCATCACATCCGTACAGAACGTTATTGCCCACTTGAATTCATTACCTCTGTGTCTCGCCCCAGGCTCCACTCGCTGCGATCTTTAAGTCTCCACAACAACTTGCTCACTTACCTGCCAAGGGAAATCCTCTGCCTGGTGCACCTGCATGAGCTCAGCCTCAGAGGCAACCCACTGGTGGTGCGCTTTGTCAAGGAGATGACCTACGACCCGCCCTCGCTGCTAGAATTGGCTGGACGAACGGTCAAGAGCGGAAATATTCAATACTACCCCGGTGACATGCCTTCGAATCTGCTGCGATACCTGGACCTGGCCAGCAAGTGTCCCAACCCTAAGTGTGCCGGTAAGAGTTTTGTGTCCTAGAAAAATCCAGATTTGCAATGTTTGGAATACTTTTCTGCAGCTCCGTCATATATCCTTCAATATGTGAGACTTTTAAAGACCTGAAGAAGAAAACATCTAATCATTTAAAGAAAAACACAACTGAATGAGGAAAGCTTGTTTTTCATAAATGTGCTTTCTGTGTGTTCTTCTTTTTATGACCCGGTGACTCATCAGTTTTATCTTGTAGACTCTTGTAGGCTCTTGATCTCTGTCGGGAAGCAATGTGATTACATTTCCCGTATTTGTCTTTCCGTTTACCGTTTCCTGCCTGGTGATGATGTCAATTTATTGTATTAATTATGTTGTGTTATTGTATGAATTTGTCACACTGAACAATTCAGATCACTGAACAGCCACTTGAACCTGCCTTGGTTTTTCCACTTTCTCCAGGCGTCTACTTTGATTCATGTGTGCGCCAGATCAAATTCGTGGACTTCTGTGGGAAGTACCGGCTGCCCCTCATGCACTACCTGTGCTCCCCAGAATGCACCTCTCCCTGCAGCTCCAACCCCCAGAGCGACGCCGACTCGGAAGACGAGAGCAGCGTGCCGGCAGCCCGCCTTCAGAGGGTGCTGCTGGGATAGCACGCCACAGGAACCTTCGACCAAGCCCAGCCTCGTCAGTTTGTCACTGTGCTCAACATTTATACAGACACGACCTTGGCTCGTCAGACTTGGCTTTACATAAATGCACATACAAATACCAACTCTTACAGTGCATTCAGAAAGTAAACAGACTCCTACATATTGGTTTCACTAAAATAGTTTGGGGTTTAAAGTTTACAATATCCTGTATGAGATTGTGGATGTTTTTCAGTACCATTTCAGTCTCAGTTTTAGATTTGATGCATCCTTACTATCTAATTGGAAGGTCTAGTTGTTCCCATCTTTTTCAAATGAAGAATTTTGCTCTTAGGAACCTTCAATGCAGCAGATCGTTTTTGCAGCCTTACCCAATTCTCTGCTTTGACACAATCCTCTGTCTTAGCTCAGGCAGGTTCTTCATCCTCATAGCTTGTTTTTTACTATGATATGCAACTGTGAGACCTTATATAGACCAGTGTCTTTCAAAGTCCTGTCTAATCAATTGAATTTACCAAAGGTTGACTCCAATCAATTTGTCAAAACATCTCAAAGATGTGAAATGTGACACCTGCACTAAATTTGAAATGTCAGACCGTTACAGCATAAAAGGAAGCAACATAACCAAATGTGGCGAAAGTGAAGGGGTCTGAATACTTCCTGGATGTACTTTACATTGGGTTTTACATATTAGCCACTAAAACACTTACTACTGGGGTCTTGGAAAAAATGTCGACCATTTTATGAAAATGGCGGGATGAGTTCCCTCATCACACAACGAGTAAAGGAATCATTTCCCACGAAGCTGTAAATCCACACTCATGACTGTGTCATAGTGGTGCTGTCATCATGGTGGAACATGGGAGGGCAGTAAAGCTCCTGTTTGGACTGTGAACACTGAGGCACCGGCAGGATACTTTTCCTTTCCAGTGAACCATACGTTCTCTTTAATACAACACTAGGTGCTTTTGTTTCCTCTATCCATTAAGTGCATTAGTCTGTATTCTCTGAGAGTTTGGATATGAACAAAGTGGGTTTTGTCCAACTACTGGAAAACACCTAGCAAGCTTGGGTTTTTAAGTGCTTTGATGAAGGGAACTTCAAAGCCGCTCTGCTAACTGAGAAAAAAAGAGTCTTGGATTTGTCTTGTACAATAGTCAACAGCAACAATAACCAGTTTGTCACCACAGTACCATGAAGTACTCCCACAAAGTGTGAGACAACCTTATTTACGCTGTGTGTGGTGTAATTAGGCCATCTCACATAATTTGAGCAGATCAAGATTTAAACCTTTTTTTCCCCCCGTCAGCACATTGAACACAACCTTGAAAGTTTTATTTTTTTGACATTATAGCATTGTTGTTATAAATCAACCCAGAAAAGGGGTTCTGTGTGTATGAGAAGGAATGCTTGTCCAGGCTTACTCACAGGAAGTGGATGTGGGAAGGCCCAGGGAAACCGTGTTCGCTCCGAAACAATAGCTATTCAGCCAAACACAGTGGCACCCTTTAATGTTTGTGTTCGGGGTTGTAGGTTTTCTCTCAGACATAAACATTTACATTTGACGTGAGTGAACGCAGCCTGCAGCCAGAAGTAGTTTACCTTTTTCTTTTATTTGAGGCAGGAACCGAGACGATGGTGGTTCTGTTCCCAGTTACATCACTGCTTCGTCCTTCAGCTTGTGTGGGAGGCTGGGAGGTATTTTAGTGTCCATTAGCGAGAAGGAAAACCAGCGACGCCCCTCTGTTACAGTAGCATCTACACATGAGCATATCAAGTGCCTTACTCATGGTGACTTCTAACACAGCGAGACAAGAGTTTGAAGAAATGTGATCTATGCACCCTGAAATGTGACAAGTTTAACAAGTCCTTTTTATAAGTGATTTTTATACTCATCAGCTTAACCACGATTAAGAGAGAGAGTAACCTTTTATAACAAAATGAACTTCTTTTATACAAATCCCTTTTCTAATGTTAAACACATATTTAAATGTCTGCAGGAATAGATGGCACTTACACAAAAGATATATATATATATATATATTAATTGTATGTACTATTACCCCATTTGGATAATGTATGTAGACTGTACAGTTATATATAACATAAATAAAGACTGATTGTAATATCTTAAAATGCCCATATTGTGATTTGATCATTGCCAAATGTATAGAATAAGTATTTCATGTGCAGTTTTTAATGATGGTTTTATAGATACACTAGCTGTGTCTCAAACCGAACACTTTACGAAGTACACTGCAATACAGTGCACTGCAATACAGTGCACTTACATCTGTAGTGCACTCCGTCGCCGATTAGTGCTGTCTCAAATGGAACACTTACGTTAACCACTTGGCGGAAGTGACGGATGCAAATCTGTTTTAGAAATGAAATGAAAAGCTGCCAAAAAGGCTCCTCCTCTTCCGCTACGTAGCCAAGATGGCGCCCGTTTAGGGCGAGAAGTGTCCATCGTTTTACACTGCATTTTTTGACCGTTTGCAGTGCGCCATCCGGGTACTTTCAGTGCACTGAATTCTGCTGGTTCTGTCAGTGTGAACGCCCTAAGCCCTAAAAGTCAGTGCTCGAAGTGCACAAGTGCGCGGTTTGAGACACAGCCAGTGTGTTTGTGCTGTCGGAGAGTTTCTGTGTGTTTACGTGAATTAGTTGAAGTGGTTTGAATGTGTCCAGGTTTCATTTGCATTTGAAGGTGAGTTCATTCTCGAGGCTGAATAATACTGAAAGAAAGTTTTTTCTGTCACCCAGAACCGATCTGCTAATCCTCTAACATCACCTGCCAAGAGCCACCAGACACTTTTTCTCTCCCTCGTTCTTTCACACTTTCTGCTTCCATCCCATTAACTTTCGTTTCTCCTCGCTCTTTTCTTTCACGGCCTGTCTGGCAACATCGATGCTTTTTGAGTTTCTCATATTTGTTGTTTTGAATGGTCACAGCTGGCTTCCCGTGTTATTTTTTCTTTATTTTTTACACCTTCATTTTCACTCTCTTGCAAACATGTGCAGTTCGGACACTTCCAACGACAGCAGGCACCCAGGAAATGATCCACACGTCTACATGGTGTGGATGTATGGATTGTGTAGATCATGTTGCACTAACGTAGCTTTGTGTGCACATGAGCATGCCCGCTCGCACGCGGCATGTTTTCTTGGTCCTGGGACGCTGTCACAGATGCAACCTGAGATGCAGCTGATGATGAGCTTGAAGAAATGAGTTGTAAAAGGCAGATGCAGCTCTAGATGTGGTTTCTCGGAAAATAAAATAAAACCTTGAATTTAGCACCATAAAAGCCGGATTTGAAAACGTATTGATTTCAATGAAGGAAGCTATTTTCTCTGTCTGCAACTGTGCCAGGTAAATGTTTTATGGTGTTGTTTTCTGTCCCATATATCTATGTGGTATGTATCTGCCATGCAAAACTTATTTTGGTTTTAGATTTTTGAAACTGGTCACCAGTCACACATACAGTATCAGTGGTGATCAGTGGGTCAAACAGTGCAGTGCTTTCACATATACGTTTTTTTTTATACTCTAAGCCTCTTATCACCTCAGTCAGAGACGTACCGGCACAAATAAGCTCACAGTATAACCAGTGTGAATTAACATGCACGACAGACCTCACACATTAGATGTTTCAAATATCAGCCCAAGGTTTTGTACAATGACTTGGTTGGAGGCCGCAGCACAGGAGGTGGTCTCGATGGAGGTGAGGGGGTTAGAGAGGGAAGTAAAAAAATGTACCCACTGCTGTGTTACCATGTTGGATTGCTGTGGGGAGAAGAACTTCTTTTTACCGCCTTTCAATTCCTCTGCATCTACCATTGATCCTGTGATGGTAAATCATGACCCCATGTTATTCCCTTATTCAACAATCTGTTCATTCAAATCAAGCTGTGCCAGTTTCTCACACACACATACAAATCAGTTCCCTAAATATGCCTGATCAGGATTCATGAAAAATTCCCAGACTGAAAATGCAAAGTTGAGGAAAGTAGAAAAAACATATTCCTGGATCCGAAATGCATCCTTCCTGCAAGCATCGTAGAAATTTGTCGAGTTCTTTTTGTGTAATTTTGCTTACTGAAAAACAAACCGACAGTGAGTTGAGAAGATTCCCGAGTCAAGTCAAGGGTTCACGTTTAGCCACATCACCCCACGTGCACGCTTATGGAACTTTATAAATCATGATAACGTGAGAAGAACTTTCTCATTTAACTCAAAATAATATTTGTATTGAAAAAAATAAAACGCTTACTTTCACATTATTTGTAATAATTGTTATTACACCCTCAATAAATCACTGATTGCATAAACTGTTATGTGTCATATGAACAATTTAATTGTGTTGGCTCATCCAACACATTATCTGCCAGTTATTGCATCATCAGTTGCTGCTTTTCAAAACCCGACCTGGAAGATCCTTTTTAGAAATTGAGAGGAGGCTGATGCTTGGCCCTGCCTTCACTATGGATACACAATGAATGGAGCCTGCTGGGGAGCTTTGATCAGGGCCATAATCCTGGTCCATGGCAACGCTGCAGGAGGAGCTGCGGCGTTCCAGACAGGGATTTGTTTCTGGGTATGTTAGCGGGCAAACCTGGGCATGTCACAGGGGAGCGTCCAGGCTCTGGCAAGGACGCGGTTGGGCTGGAGGGGGTCGGAGGTGCTTCACACACAGAGAACAATGCTTTTCTATCGACACAGTCTCAACCGCTACAGGCTGGAGTGACTCTCTGGAAGTTATGAGTCAAATAAGAGTCACTGGTATTTTCAATTTGCGAAACAAACAGCTCCACACTCTGCAGTTGCATATCACCTTTTGTATCCATATAACTGAATAACCTAATTTATAAATCAAAGGAATTCTCGCGACTTTAAAGCAACACTGTCACTTTTACTGAGCAACAGCGCCCTCTGCAGCCGTACATTATGTTCACGATGATCTCCGAGTTCAAGTTTTTTAATGTTTGATAAACTTTGGCAGGACATATTTTGGGGAAAAAGTTGTGCGCACACATTTCATTGCTTGTAGCTGTTTGAATATTTTGGCGAGATTCAAATTTGTGCTTTAATATTATCTGTAGTGCTGTTTCACAAATTTCCTATTTGCGCCTGTGGAAACAAGTGCAGGTTGTGAAACATATCCGTGATTTCCATTGCTAGCACCAGGTTGAGTGGGAGGCACAGATGCTTTCATGTCAGGACCCAGTGGCTTATTTTTGGTTGACTTGCAGACAATGTGGTTATCGACCATCATTGACACCTGTATTTGTTAATTAGAACATCTTAATGTTAGACTTGATCCCTGGTAACCTCAGACGGACGGCACGCGTCCCGTTTCATCAGGAGTCAGCTTCTCTTCTTTGACTCCTGCTTTTTGAGTATAAAATATTCATGCTCCTGGTAACCTGAGCGCGGCTGCAGTCCACCTGCTGCTGGTGCCGTCTGTCTTGAACCTGATCTTGGAAGAAACCCGAGAGCGATCGCCACGCTTTGGGTGAAACTGAGCCGGCGACAGGGGAATCAGTCCTTCAAAGGGACGACTATGTAACTAGTTTGATCCAAAACACACAAGAGGAAGTTTTTTTCCCCCTGTTTCTGTGCATCAGAGCTTTTGTTGCTAGATGATTACCTCAGGATGGGTTTATCCTTTCTGTTGACCTCATAGTGTGACTGTAAGAATCAGAGTTTCCACCGGCACAAGAGGAGATCATTTAACAGAAACACTGTGGTCAGTAATTTCTATTTATCTTAATTTAAAGGGGACATAATATAAAAAATTCAATTGCAGCATCACTGCAGCTTGATTTTCATCCGTTTTGGTATTTCGACCAAAGTATATTACAAATGTTTCAAGTAAGGCCCAGAGAAACAAATGTCAAATTGTGGAAAAGCGGCATTAACCTGTCTCCTTTAATCAATCAAAAGACACAAATACTTTTGTTCTGGAACTTCTAATTAAGCTTAGTCCAGTGGTTAATGTACTCGGGAACTATAGGTGCTGCTGTTCATAGTAATGAATACACATAGTGAAAATGGGCGTAAAGCATTCAGGAGCCCAGTGGTGTGCACAATGAAAATCTGTCTGATAGAAAGCATCGTGCTGGTTTCACCTGGTTGTCCTCATCTCCATTTAAACAAAGCAGAATTTGAAACTGAAACATTTTGGTGAAAACAAAATGAGTTTATCATCATGTGTACGTCAGCACAAAGGTGTTTCACAACCGATACACAAATGTGCTGAAGACAATTCTTATAAACAATGTTTTATAAAATGAAAACTGCATGTTACTAACCCACTTCCTGTGTGTGTTTGAGTGTGTGTGTGTGTATGTTAAGGGGTGAATAAGGTTAACCCACACACCGCTGTCAGAAATGGTGACACTCCCTCATCAGGAATGACCCTGTGTGTTAGGCTCACACTGTAAATCTCTGTGACGTTTTAATAACACCTTCATGCTTCTTATTTCTGGCTGAGAAAAATGCAGCAGATATTTCTTGTGCCGCACTCTGTTGATTACCAGCCTGCAGTCTCTTTCCCAGGTCGTGCGTTTGGAAATAGAGATGATGTGTGTTTGTCTTTCCATTAAAACAGGTGCTGTTATTCAGTGTATTTATTTGCACTGTGGACAGGGGCCGCGCCACCCAGTCCCCCGGGGGCCCCTGCTGCAAAATGATGCACCCGCACTGTCACAGCCTTCCTGCGCGGCATGGTTCACGTCACACCCTCATCCCTCATCTGTGGAGGTGAAAAGTTTGCGAGGTAAAAAGGGAGAGAGGGAGAGCTCTCTCTCACACACACACATACACACTCACACACACATACACACTCACACACGCCTCCCTCCTCGGACGCACACGCCTCCCTGCGCGCTCAGATGAAAACTTGGGCAGTCTGCTGCGGAGCGTTTCCCTGAGTGACACGACCTTCCCGGGCTGCGCACGGACGGGTTGATGAACGGATCAGTTTGCGGGATTCACTCCAAGTCGGCCGTGTCGCTATGGGAACTTTGCCGCTATGTTAGAGAACGCACCATCCACTCATCTGCTTTCTACTCACCTCAAAAGCTGTCGGAGTTTTACGCAATGGAGTCTGGAGCGGGACGAGGCGACGGGATCCACCGCGCGCTTTGGAGACACAGGTTCCTCTTTTATTTTCTCTTTTCGGAGCTTTAGCCATTATTCCTTGATCATTATCAACGTGTTTAATTCTTCTAAATAAGTCTCTCACTCTCATATCTGACCGTTCACCGACGGTGACTGGATGCAGCCCAGAGGAAACACATGGTTTTACGCATTTTTACGCATTGTTTCCAATGACTTAAATTTACCATTGATCAAGTCTGTTACAGGCAAAGAGCATACAATACGTATAATACTCTATAAATGACCTTAGTAAATATTATTATACTATATAATTATGTTTCAAAGAACCTGAATCGCCATTATTATTTCCCTATTCCGATGGATTATAGTCCAAATATCTATCTATCTATCTATCTATCTATCTATCTATCTATCTATCTATCTATCTATCTATCTATCTATCTATCTATCTATCTATCTATCTATCTATCTATTGATCGATATATCTATCTATCTGTATATATATATATGAGTGATGAGATGGACACAAGGGATATTCTTCTTCTTCTTCTTCTTCTTCTTCTTCTTCTTCTTCTTTTTCTTCTTCTTCTTCTTCTTCTTCTTCTTCTACTTCTTCTTCTTCTATATATTTCATATGCATTTTCTTTCATATTAGTGAAATAATTATATTTTCATTCTACATTCACATAAGCAGACACACATAGACATGCACATACACAGACACAGACATAGCCCTTCTATACTGCAGCCACGCAGGCTTTTTTTAAATGTCATTTTGACATGTGTGACCAGTCTATGGAACCAACCTGCAGCCTAATCTGGACGTGTGTCGAGCTTGACGTGAGATTTCAGGGTCAGTAAATTGCATTCTAACTCAGCTTAAAGAATAAACTCATAAACGGATTACCGAGTGAGGAGGAATGTTTCAATATTGGCCCCTGAAGCGAGCTTTACATCTGGCAGCGACTGCCTCTCTAATCTTAAAAGAGAAGCACAGAGATTGACAGGACAATGAAACGTTTTAACTTTTTTTTGTGAAAAATGTATGTCAGATTTGGTTTAGAAAGTTTATTAGTTTTTTTAATAAATGCAACTGGAGGACACAGGGCCTCCCTTTACAGCTGAAAGCTTTGCTGCACACAGGTTAGGCCCGCCCAACATTTAAGTGAAACATCCAAGGCCACAGGTAGCTCAGGTATTACCTGCGGTTTAGGCTTCAGACACTCCTCGTGACTCGTGAACTGTCAAAACATGTCTATAAAACCAAACTCAGCCCGGGGGAACGGGCCCTGTGCTCGTAGCTCACACAGTGACCCCTCCATGGTAGATGTTAGCCGACCTTTCCTGACCTCTGCAGGGTTTTCTCCTGAGCTGAGATCGATGGATGCAGGATTTTTGAAAAACGGGCGGAAATGCCTCTCTCTGCCGGCTTTTCCTGCGGGAAGCAGCAGAACTGTGATCTAAAATAGGAAAGTGACGAAAGGACGTGGACAGGAACTCCAGACATTTCCCACACATGCTGCCCAGAGGTCCTCATTGTTCTGTTAGCATCATTAGTTTTTGGAAATAGGTCACTCCAGACTAACTCTATTTCAAAACGAAAAGTTCTTCATGTCACTGTATTGTTTATTTACTTATCATGTCCTAATCTGGTTTAGTTTTTGAGTATATATCTCACCCACTTTTTTTGATGCATTCTGTAATCTAACTAAACAAAGCCCTCCGGTTATCTGAGTCACTCCACAGACAACGACGTGACACGATTCCTAACAACACGCTACTCATCTCAACACTCACCTGTCTGCCTAATTCCATCAATGTCAGTGGTCGCACAAAGTCTCAGCGACACGTACCTGAGTCACGGCAGCGTTCTCCCCAGAGTCTGTGCGAGTTACAGCTCAGAGCATCAGGTGATACCGCGGCGCATCATTAAACCTGCAACATGTCAGTGCAGCGCGGCTTTGAGCCTCATAAAAATGCCTTTGGCAAGAGTGACAAACAGTTGTTTAGTGATTCTCTCCGAAGTGCCATAAATAACCCGGATGATTGCACATCATTTGTCCCTGAGTGAAACTTTAAATGATAGCTCTGCTGTGTTTCACTTGCAGTGTTGTGTCTCGGTCTTGTGCACAGATGTGTGTGACACAGCGGTGTGTGTGTGTGTGTGTGTGTGTGTGTGTGAGCAGGTGTTGGCTGCTTCACCTCTGTGGTGACGCAGTGCTTGTGGAAACTGAGGATAAGCAGAAACACACACACTGACAGGCTTCCTGTCACAGAGGCCAAGTCTCGACAGCTCAATTTGTTTTGTGGTGTGAACAAAAAAAACCTTAATTAATCTCGGTTAAATCTGATCTTGATTAAATTTTAATCTTGTCTTCCATTGATGTGTGCCTCGGGTCCTTTTCCTTTTTAGTTGAATATAAATTCAGCTCAAAATGACATCCATGCTCCCACTGTCTCCACTCAGAGGTTCCTGTGACAGCACCACACTGTGGTGACTTCAAGCCCTACAACAGTTCAGTGAATTATAGATTACATTACATTACATTACATTCCCATAGATCAGGGAATAGAAGCAGCCTTTCACATTAATGTGTTTCCCTGGTGCCCAGTGGGTTTTCTGTTCTGCAGCTCAGAGGAGGAGTGTGTGTTTCATTCTCAAACGTCTTCAAACCCATCATGTCTTATTGTTTTTTCTCTCCTCAGGATGTGTGTGTAAAACTAGACCGACCGGGGCCAGTCATGGAGCCTGAGCTGAACTGCAGCTCCCACTGTGATTCCCCTCTGTGCTTCATCCACGCAGGGGTCAACAGGCAGGAGGGTCTAGACATTCTGCAGAGACTATGCAGCCTCAGAACGGTAATATACCTCCACCAAGGAGTTTATGTTGGTTTGTTTGTTTGTTTGTTTGTCAGAAGCATTACGCAAAATCTACTCTAAGACATCATTACATTTTGATGTAGATCTGGACAAAGGAGCAGAAGCAGGAAATGTTGTCAAGTTCTTTAACATTGTGAGATATAGGCCATTTCTTCTGACATTTTCACCCATTTTCCAGGGAACATTCCAGGTAAATTGATTAACAGAAATCAGGCATATTTGGAGGACTGATATCCACCGAGAATTAGGTGCAGCTTGACTTCTCCTGAATCTGAGGCGTCTGTTGGGCCTTTGTGGAGGAGTTCTCGTTCCTCTCTGTCTCCGTTGTACACACAAACACACATGCACATGCAAAAGTAAATCTATAAATATGGTGTACATATGATGCCTGAGGTATGAAAATGCCATGTACATATGCATTTGTCTCTGTATTTATATACTGTATATGTACATGCAGACACAAAAACCCCCACAGGGCTGTTGACATACCCAAGGCTCATACATGTCCACATGTGTGCAGACAAAGCTCCATAAAATCCAGCTTTTCTCACCAGCAGAGTATTTCTAGGCCATCCAAAAGGTTAAAGGGTAAAAATAAATACTCTAAGTTGGACATGTAGATATTTCAGTTGAATGTCTAATATGTATATATTATTTTTGACTCAGTAACAAGTCAATTAAATGACAATTACAAAGTTTTTACGGCATTTTAAAACCACTTTTAAAAGTTTTTATGTTGGTGAATTGTCTGAAGATTGAGGATGCACAGATTCAAATCAAACCCATCAAATGGGTTCTAAATCTACTCAAGAGGTCGGTTCAGCTGTTGGGATCTGGAGAGATTGGTGGGAAGGACTGGCGCAGCTATGTTTAGTATGGTCACAGTCACTGGTGCCTTTAAGAGAAGAGCGAGTGGAGACCAGCAACATGAGGCCGCGGCGCAGGAGCGTGTAATGTGACTTTCCAAATAGAAACGAAAGCAGCAGAGGCGCCGCGTCTGGAAACACAAACACACTCCTCTTCGCTCTACAACACACAGAAGCTAGGTGAGTTATCTCTTTGATTTCGTTCGTGCTTCATGTTGATCATTTATGTGTCGGTCTCAAAGTGGAGATCTTCACCCAGGGGAAAGGGAAGAGGGAGCTGTTTATGCTTTGTTATGGTAATGCATTATGAGACAGGATAGAATTTGTAAGTACTGTTTTATTGAGTTGTAACGTCTAAACAGTCCGTCTTTATTATGGTATGTTTTACTCCACTGACATGAAAAGTGGCTGCTACAATGAAACATCCTCTGATGAAATTTAACACCGTACATTTGTTGCTATTCGTGGAAGCAGTCGGCTCATGAGGAACAACTGTATTAAGCACTCATAGTACAGTGCAAAGAAAAAAAACATACAAGGAATGCAGCCAATTTATTCTCTAAAATCCCACCTGCTTTTCTCTCTGGATGTGTTCCCAGATATGGCGTCTGCCGGCAGTGTGTTGTCTAAGGAGCAGCTCCTCTGCCCCATCTGCCTGGATCTGTTTGACCAGCCGGTCTCCACTCCTTGCGGGCACAACTTCTGCAGAGACTGCGTACAGGGATACTGGAAGAGCGTGAATGTGTCGCAGTGCCCCATGTGCAAGCAGAAGTTCTCCCGGAGGCCCGAGCTCAAAGTGAACACCTTCATTTCAGAGGTGGCATCCCAGTTCAAGAAGTCGTTGGAGAAAAAAGACAAAAGCGAAGCCGGCACAGGGGACCGATGTTCAGGAAACGTTTCATGTGACGTGTGCGTCGGGAAAAGAGTCAAGGCTCAGAAATCCTGCCTGGACTGTTTGGCCTCCTTCTGTGAGACTCATCTGGAGCCTCATCATGTTCTAGGCACCTTCAAAAAACACCGGCTGGTCAATCCCACGATGGACATGAGAGACAGAGTGTGTGAGAAGCACGAGAAACTCCTGGAGCTGTTCTGCAGCACCGACCAGTCGTACGTGTGCCAGCTGTGCATCAAGAGAGACCACAAGGCACATCACACGGTTCCTATTGAAGACGAGAGCAGAGGAAAGAGAGCTCAGATCATGAAGGTAAACCAAGAGGTGGAAGAAAGGATCCAAGGTAGACAGCAAAAAATCAGCAAAATTGACAAAACCTTTGAGCTCAGCAAAGGAAACACAGAAAGAGAGGTCGAGGATAGTTTGCAAGTCTTCACCAAACTGCTGCAGATTGTCCAGAGAGGACAGACTGAGGTGGTGGAGGCGATCGGTGCAAAGCAGAAACAAGTTGAAAGCAGGGCCAGGGGACTCGTCGCTGAGCTGGAGCAGGAGATTGATGAGCTGAGGCGAAGAAGCTCAGAGCTGGAGCAGCTCTCACACTCTGAAGATGACTTTTACCTTCTCCAGAGCTTTCCAGCTTTTTCCGCACCACCAGCCACCAAAGACTGGTCCGACACTGACGTGGAGAGCGCTGTGTACGTGGGCACGGTGAGGAGAGCGGTCCGGAGAGTGGTCACTCAGCTGGAGGAGACCGTCAAGACTGAGGTGAAGAGGCTGTGCGAGAGCGAGTTCCGGCGGGTTCAGCAGTTTGCTGTGGATGTGACTCTGGACATGGACACGGCCCATCCCAAACTGGTGCTGTCTGAGAACAGGAAACAGGTCCATCACGGCGATGTGGCGCTGAGCCTCCCTGATAACCCCGAGAGATTCTACCCCGGTGTTAGTATTCTGGGGAAGCAGGGTTTCTCCTGTGGCAGGTTCTACTACGAGGTCCAAGTGAAAGGGAAGACAGAGTGGGATATCGGAGTCGGGCTGGAATCTGTCAACAGAAAAGGAGGAAGTATGCTCAACCCCGAAGGAGGCTACTGGACCCTCGGGATGAGAAGGGACAAGAGCTACTGGGCGCTCAGCAGCACTCCGGTCTGTGTGCCGCTGGTCGAGAAGCCGCAGAGAGTCGGGGTCTACGTGGATGTGGAGTGGGGGCAGGTCTCTTTTTACAATGCGGAATCTGCTTCCCATATTTACTCCTTCACCGGGTACACCTTCAAGGGGAAACTCTTCCCCTTACTTCAACCCAAGGCGAAATCATGGAGGCATTAACTCTGCACCTCTGATCATCTCGCCTGTCAACTTCTAGAAATCTTCTCGAATGCTTTCATCTCTTTTTGTATCATTACTTTTGCCAAGGAGATTATATTTTCGTTTATTTGTTTGTTTGTTAGCAGGATTACGCAAAAACTACCAGACAGATTATCAGGGAACTTGGTTGGAAGGATGTTGTATGGGTCACGGGAGAAACCATTACCTTTTGGTGCAGATCTGGATCAGGGGGAAGATCCGGGATTATTTTTTCTCTTCCTTAAACGTTTTGAAATAGGGCATTAATTATCCCACAGAATAATTCATGGATCTTAATGGAAAATCTGTTTAATGGACGGATGATTACATGCAATTTGGTACAGATCCAAATAAAAATGTGGATCCAGTGAATTAAAATGTGTTTTCCTTCAAATGTTGAGTGCTGGGCCTTGGTGGAGGGATGTGCTCTACAGAGTGCCCTTTTGGTTTAAGTTAGAAAATCTTTCGCATGATGATTCTTGCTCTGTTTTACTTAATAAAGTTCTGTTCACTCAAATGAGTGTGGATTAAAAAGGCTTTTCTGTTTCTTTTCCACCAAAGTGTAAGTTTTGAATAGATATAAACAATACTCCAATGACATAGATGTATAAAAACGACATGTCGGATATATCAGATGTGATTCTAAGAGGTGTCCATGTGCATGTGTGTGTGTGCACAGCTGGCAGTGGAGCTCCCGAGGCGCTCGCTCTCCCCGGTGCTGAGTGCTGTGGTGTGGACGCTGCTCTCCGGTGGCATCCTGCTGGCCTTCTGCTTCCTCCTCTTCACGCTGCGCTTCAAGAACAACAGGTGCAGTAAAAATATAGATAAACACGTGGTATAAAAACTTCAATAATTAATTTACGGAAGCTTAATTGTCACATGTGTCCTGTCCCCAGGATAGTGAAGATGTCCAGTCCTAATCTGAACATCCTGACTCTGGTGGGGAGTCTCCTCACCTACAGCAGTGGCTTCCTATTTGCCATGGATGAACGCACACACTGGCACGATGGGGCATCTTCGGCTGTGATCCAAGTAAGCGCTCACGCCACATCAGCCTCCGTTCTCCATCATATTGTTATATAAATCTCAGTCAGGGAATGCTGCAGCGTTTTCTCCTACTTTCCAGGCTCGAATGTGGACTCTGTGTGTCGGCAGCACCCTGGTGTTCGGTCCGATTTTGGGGAAGACGTGGAGACTGTACCGGGTTTTCACCCAGAGACTGCCCGACAAGAGAGTGGTGAGGCCTGCTCTTCACTCACTCCTCACTCCATCATGCATTAACCTTTCGGACCTTTTTTAACATTTGGTAAACAGTTTGAACTTTAGGCTGGGATTGTGCAGAAGCAAAGCAAATATAGTTTGAATATAGATTTAAATAAAAACATAAAAAACATAGAATGACCGACACTTTCAGCTTCACCTTCCTGAGTCAACATTTTTTCTGTAATTTTCATATTTATTTGTTTATATTTCTTTCGTATATAGCGTCATATCTTAAAATACTTCAGTTTAAATGAAGGCAATGACGAACAAGTAAAGAGATATAAATAAATTCTGTCACATGTTTTCTATTTTGCAAAGCTGGATCAACTTACTCAGTGAATCTTAGTCCAATGCATTACAGTCAGAGACTCATAGTATCCACTGAGAAACACAGAGGTAGCTCTCCATAAAACAAGCTTGTTTTTGGTGTGATCTCTATTTGACGCCGATGTCCGTCTCAGATCATCCGAGACATCCAGCTGATGGGCTTGGTGGCTCTGTTGATCCTGGTGGACCTGCTGGTTCTCACCTTCTGGAACCTCACAGACCCCGTCAGGTGTTCACGGTCTGTCGCAGCTTCTGTCAAGGTAGAAGCGAACTGGGATTTTGCAAAATGGAAGAACAGTTACAGTGTCAACTATATATTTCAAAAATATAATCAGATTTAAAGTCATTAATGAAGCGTGTTATTTTCTGATTTAGGTGGTGGACAGAGACGTTTCCTACACATTGTCACAGATGGACTCTTGCTCTTGTGTCTACTCAGATCTATGGGCCATCATTATTGCTGTTCAGAAGGTAAGTCATCTCAGACTTAACCCTGCATTAACTAAGGGAGTTCAACTTGTTGCTTCACATCACCTTTGCCCTTTGTCTCCTCCATCTTTCCTCAGGGCAGTCTCCTCCTCTATGGCACTTACCTGGCAGGGTTGACCAGCAACGTCAGCCACCCTCCAGTCAACCAGTCTCCCACCATCATAACCGCCGTCACCCTGGTCACCCTCTCCTCGGCCGTGGTCATCCCTGTGTCCGTCTTCTTGCACGCTTGGCCCAACCTGGTCTACAGCACCGTGGCTGGAGCCATCTTCATGTGCACACTAGCCACTAACTGTATGCTGTTTGTGCCTCAGGTCAGAGGAAAAGCAAACACAAGATGCATGAGTCTCTGAGGAAGAAAGAAACTGTATCCATTCGAAATGCTAGTCGTGGGAGGAATTTTATTTTTTAGACAGAACTATCAGACCACCCTGTCTGGAAACCGTCTGTGGATATAGACAGTTAATCAGACGACATATGACAAACAGACAGACGAATGACAGATACTTGTATGACTTCCCCTTCTTGTTTCGACATAACCGGTAAATGTTGTGAGTGACTTTGGTGCCCGCTCCGCCCTTTTTCTAAATGCGTGTCGGATTCGCTGGATCTACCAGAGGAGGGTGATTCACACAGAAAGTGTTTATGAGTCAAAATTACGTAGGCTGCGGCAAACGGATTTACGACTCTCCGGGTTTCTGCGAGTAGGTTTATGTGACGATAAAGGAATGCCTCCTCACTTGAGAGAGGAAGGAAATATCTGAACGATGAGTAACCCGCTCAAACACACCTGGTCAAACATCCCGGTGACGTTTCCTTTTAACGTGTGTATTTCTACATGTTACACCCTGAACAGGTCGCTATCATATAAGGAATGACAATAAAGGAGAAGTTCGGCTCTACTTTGGCTGAGCTCCACATGTACACCAGTGCACACTGATTTCATTACTCCTGCACATCAATTGAGTTAACACAGCACAACACTTTCACACTAACAGTGTGAGGCCCGTCCTGACAGCATATCTGTGACCAACCCTAGAGTACTTAAAGTGAGAAAGGAGACAACAAGTTGACTCAGTAAGTAACCGTTAGCAATAACAAAAGAAAACTAGTTCACCCCACGGGTAATACATGTACCAGTATGTTTTTCTGCTATCAGCTCACTCTCCAGGGCGGAGAAGTCAGAAAAAGAAACCCCAGCAATTAAAAGCGAAAGAAAATAGTCCCCTGGCAGGAGCAGCAAGTGGCCCACTGGTGCTCCGCAGGGAAACAAATATAAAAAAACCCTTTAATAAAAACACTTTACTGCAACAACATTCAAATTCATATAGAACTTTAAAATACCAGGCACAACAATTTACTTTCCTGCTGACAACCAGCGCTGCCTTCAACCCTGCAGGTAAACAAACCTGAAGTACACAAGAACAATAAATCTCA